>JARFIY010000366.1:0-1200000 GCA_036346155.1 Sinelater perroti
TATGTGTCAGCAGTATTAGGGTTATTTTAACAATTATCAGCCAATGTTTTGTTTTGTATTGTTTCTTTACAACAGTTTTAGTGCATTTATCTTTTTGTTCCGTGACACCGTGTAAAATATTGGTGGTGGTTTAGGAACCCTAGTTTATTGTTGTACATTATTTGTGTTGTTGATGATTATCTGTTATTTTGCGAGACATGCTCTGTATCGCTCTGTGTTGGCTGATTTAATGTTCTCCGTCTTTTTCTAGTTTCCACTCTGTGGCTTTGCCATTCATTATATTGAGTTGTAGAAGAAGATTCATTATCAGTTTCATAATCAGGCATGCTCATATTGTTTGTTGAGTTATTGACCGACACTGTATTTGTTTGTATTGGTTTCGTAATATTGGGTGCTTGGATAGGTATCTGAGTTAGTACATTCGGGATTTGTATATTAGGTATATATTGTTGGTTATTACATAAATATTGAATAGAAGATTGGGGTGTTACCTGGCTATATACTGGCGTGATTCCAAAATGCGACTGAGGCATCAATTTAGGTGATCGGTTTGCCTGATAATAGACATTGCTGTTGTTAAATGCCATGTTAATAGCTTGCCAGTTGATTACATATATTAACAAGTAACTGAAAAATTTAAAAAATAAATTGATAAATAATAGGCCTGACCTTATGCAAGCCTGCAGCTGCACCGCCATAACGCGGGGGTGCCCCCAGGGTTCGTGCTCTGGACCGGCATACTGGAAGCTGATATACGAGAGTATATTCAGAGTTCAGTTGCCGCAAGGATGCCGGATCGTGGGATTCCACGACACCCTTTTAATAGTTCGGGCGGCGCAGTTTAAAACGCGCGGGGAAACGAGGCGCTCGGAGCGCTTAAAACATGGGCGGATAGCGCGAAATTGCGGTTTAATGCAAAAAGACGGAGGCGGTATTTTTCGGTAAACGACCTGGGCAGGAGAGACCGACTTTCCTGCTCAACGGCAGCGCGTCTACTGCAAGGACCACATCCGGTACCTTGGAGTAGAAATCGATTCGATTTTGTGGAAAAGCCACATACGGGCGGTTTGCGATAAAGGGAAACAGATTTCCCATCGGATCGGAGCGGCGGCGCGATTAACCTGGGGTTTTCGCGGTAAAGCGGCGGCGGAATTTGAGGGGCCGGCAATGCTGTACGCTGCTGAAATTTTGGCGAAGGGTGCAAAGTTAGAGAAACTAGGGACTTCCAGCGTACAGAGGATACTGGCAGTTAAGGCCAAGTGCTTCCGCACTGTAGCCACCGAAACCGCGTTAGTATTGAGCCAGTTACCGCCTTTGCATTTTATTTTGCAGGAGGCGGCCGATCCAGGAGGCTGACCCGGGCCGGGCAGCAGCTTCGAGAGGAGCTGGGGGCGGCAGGGCGTCATTGAGCGGAGGCAGTCCATGGAGGAGACGGGGCACCCGGCCGAGCGAGACGGCATCCCATTCAGCGTGGCGGAGCCGGAGGGCGACAACTGTGCTGCTACGCGGACGGATCGCGGGCAGACGACGGGGAGCAGGGGCCGCGTTCGTGGTCATGCAAGGAAACGAAATAACTACGAACGAGCAAAACTCGCAGACTGGAGCACTATTTTCCAGTGCGAGTTAGTAGCCATCCGAGAGTGCCTAGCTTTATACAGAGGCACAGAGCAACGATCCCAAGATGCGCTGTAATATCTGACAGCAAGTCAGCGCTACTTGCCTCAAGAGTATGAGAGCGCCGACGGATTTGCAAGTTGAGGTGTGGAGCCTTGCAAAGACGCTGTCGGCCGAGATCGATGTCCGGTTCCATTGGACCAAGGCGCACGTCGGGACTCCAGGCAACGAGCGTGCGGACCAGTTGGCCAAAGAGGCGCGGCAGGAGATGGACCGCTTATATTCGAGACGGTACCAATGGGGCTCGTAAAAACCGACTACGAGCCAGGACGAGCAAGATGGGACAGAGATGGCAAGCAGCGGAGACGGGACGACATGCGCGGATATTCATTCCCGGTCGACACCGCGACAAGCTGCGGAGTGTTTAACCGGCACACCGTCCAGCTTATTTGGGCATGGCAACTTCCGGTCATACTAGTCCGAATCCGGAAGCTGGCGGAGATCAAAACTGCGCGTGTGGGGAGGTCGACGACGCCATGCACGTCCTGCTGACCTGCAACGCAGAGGAGGAGACCAGGGCCAGGGGAAGGACCCTGATTACCAGCGGCTGGAGATGGACGAACGCAGGAGGAGCTTGAGGGACTTTCGAACGTGCGTGAATGGTGGACGGCTCTTGCGGTTTTGCGGAACGGTGCGCGAGATTACGTGTTGACGCGAACTTGTGATGGCGCGCGGGGTTGGGAAAAACAAGTGTTGTGCGAGATGCGAACTCTTTGAACAATCTAACAGACACTAAGTGCGGCGTAAGTTAAGTAGATTTTAGTCTGTTTCTTTGCGTAGTGATGTAATAGCTAGGAGGACTCGGAGCCATCAGCGGTTTCAGTCGCCTGCCCTGACTCGGGTTTTGTGGTTTTCCCGGGTCCTGCACTAAGGCGAATGCCGGGCAGGTAAATTTGCGGCCACAATAATTTTAAGGAAATTGAGCATTGTAAAATACAGGATTGCGTAACATTGTTAAATACGGTTGCGGTAGTGCTGGTGTAGTGCCGTAAGGCGGAGCACCAGCCAATTTTAAATTAACACTGCCTGTAATGTTTTTGTATAAAAAATCTACCAATAAATTGTAAGTTGCACCGCCACGATAATGCAGGTAAAGTCAGCCCATGTACGTCTGCTCTGCTTCGATGCACAAGGCTAACTTACAATTGATTTGAGATTTAAATTTAGATTCCTTCTTTTGTAATTTTTAACTTTCTACCAGGGGTTTACATCATCAACTATCTCAGTTATGTCTTCATCACTGGTACATAACATTTTGTGATAGTACTGATTACTATTATAAATGAATTGTTGGGTGTTAGGAGGATTGTTTATAAACTGATGTTGTGGTAAATTAGTATTTATATTACTTGTCATTGGCTGAGTCAGGAATGGTTGCTGAAATACTTTCGGCGTTTGCGCATTTTGTAGTGCGACACCCTGGATGGCATAATTCTGATTACATAATGGTCAGCTGTAGTTAATTTCAGGTTCGTTAGGAACTGATATTATATTGTTTATTTTATTTATTTGTGGATTTATGTTAACTTATCAGTACACTAACCTATTCTGATAAATATATTCACAACGGTCACTTTTACTTTCGATTGATATCCATACGCCATGAAACTCAATAAATACATTACATATTAAACTATTGATGGGACTATTCCGCTTAAATAATTATATTTTTGCTTTAAATAAGTGTTTCAAAAATGCATATTACTAAAAAAAATTAGCATTTTAAAGAAATTAAGTGGTCACAAGAATTGTATTATGCGCTCTATAAGTAGAAAAAGACAAATGTAAAACAAAGCTAGGAAGACTATTACAACCGATAATGCGCGCATTTGATCTATTGTGTCACTGATAAAATTGAAATTATAAATATTATAAATGACACAAATAATACTGATTACCTAATTAGGTTATATATTTAAAAACTGTTATTTTCAGAAGAATTTAATTTTCTTTCGAATCGTCAATTTGGTACTTTTTATAATACCATGTATGTTTTATATATAATAATTTTTAACGAAACTGAGAACAATTTCTAGTAAAACATGTTATTCTCGACAATGCTTCAGAATCATTGAAGCATGATTACTTTTTGTTATAATTAACGTTTTTATAAAACACGTTTTCAAGTGTACACAAAAATGAAACATTCTAGAAGTGGAAGCTAAGGTCAACCCAATTAAGTTCTGTCTGTCGCAAGAAAGGAGAACTAGGCTTTAATTACGAAGCATACAATTTAGAAATGAACAGGACGCTTACTCAAAAGATATTTAAAATATAAATAAGCGCAGAGTGCAAAAGTGAGAGTTTTTATTTAATTAAAAATATCAAAGGATTCCAGCTACTTTGTAAAATAATTAGAACAGGGTGTTTTCTGTTACGCAGTTAGAAAATGTTTTTATATTTCAAAATATATTTACAAAAAATGTGAGATCTGCAAGGAGATCTAAAGTTTTTTGGGAGTTAAAAAACCATTTATTATCAAAAGAGGCATTGTGTAGTTGGTTCCCGAGTTTAGGCCTTGATTGGAGTTTGAAAATTTGACGTATTGTCTACAACTATGACGGACATATTTAGAAAAAAAGAATTGTAAAAATTAAATAATTCTCTCCTGTACTTTCCTTCTTATACTCGTGCGTGTGGTACGGATGGTTATGGGGACCGTTGTTGACGTCACATGGTTAGTTGATGTAACGGGACTAGCTGCTGAAGTAATAGGATCGTTTCAGGTATAATTTCAGCATTTGTTAATGCCATTCGTTCTTTCGCCGTATTACGGTCTGTTTTTTGCTCCTTAAGTGCGTTGACTCAAGATTTAGGTAAGATGAATCCGTCACCCCTGTTAAAATTATTTTTATATTTATAAATTTCCACCGCCGCCCTATATAATCTCGGATAATAGTTTCCACAATTATATAAAACTTGTGTTTGCTCGAGCTCTTGTAGCGAGGATTTCCAATGCATATTTAGCAACAGCAGATTTTTCAGGTTGAATAAGGCGCATATATGATTGGCGTTTTTTTATTTTGTTGATAATCCCTATGTAGACCTAGTCCTACTAACGTGATATGCAGTATACTCCTGTTGTATCATGTGAGTTTCTTGTATCCTTAGCTGGTCGAAGTAAGTCTCGTATTTTGTTAATAGTACTATAGATGATTTCTACCTTAAATTTTTCCGTAATTTTGTTAACCTTTAGCTAGTCGCATGGGCTTCATTGGATCCCAAACAACTTTGTTTTTGTGAGAATTCGGCAAATACTCGGCGTAAGCGACTGTACCTTCCAGTAGCTTCCTAGCTCACCTGCTCCTTCCTCCTCAGTGTCGAGGCTTCAATCACACGTATCACGCGGGGGTGCTTGGGGTCCAAAAAATCCCGCGCGACTAATAGTGTAGTTAATTATTGGTGAGGATAATATTTTTTTATTAATTTTGTTTTGATTGTTATTTTATTGATCTTTACAGGTAAAACATCATAAAGGGTAGTCATCATCACTTGACTCAAGAAGAAATAAATTCTATTCTCAACGAAAATGAAGTGGATCCTTTCGACGAAAGTGACGACGAGTTGGGCGTGGAAAAAGTGTGTATTAATCAAGAAGATCGTGATTCTCATACTCAGCAAAATGGAGAAGAATCAGAAGATGAATCAGTGTCACTGGCTTCAGAATACTATTTAGGTAAGGAAAAGAAAACAATATGTCCCAAACACGCCTCAATCCAAAGAATAAGACAAAGAGCTCACAATATTGTTTTACATTTATCGGACCAAAATGAAAAGTTCGAATAGCTAAGAGTAAGACTGATTGTTTTCAATTATTTTTTGATAATAATATAATAGATTTGATTCTAAAATGTGCAAATCAATATATTCAAAACATACGCGCATATTTCCAGAGAATGTTCGGAAGTTCGGAATAGTTATGATAAATATGTATGGAGAGCTTGGTGAAGTGAGGTTCTGTAGTGAAAGTTAAATAAAAGCATTAAAAACCAACGCTATCTACGGAAACGCTGTAAAAAAGTAAATTAAACACGTAAGATTAATATTTAATAATTTAAATTGGACTAGAATAAACCTATAAAACAGAAATTTGGAAAGAATTTAAGGCAATTGATAACATAAAGGCGTCTTTCGAATAACACGTGAACTAATAACGCTATCGCGAGTCACTAAACAAACGGTAATACCAACCAAATATAACCGCGAAATTTAAAACTGCACACTGGCGAAAAGCCTTTAAGTTAAAAGACACCATTTAGCACAAAGCCACTTGAGCATAAACTTATTAAAATAAAGGCGATTCTAAATATTACGTGGACTGATAACGTAAAATGAGAGTAACTAAATAAACGGTAACACCAATCAAAAATAATTGCGAATTTAAAACTACACAGAAGTGAAAAACCACAAAGTTAAACGCGCGACCTCCGACGGGTTGACCGGGGCGCTCGATTAACGCGGTGTAACGAGAAGTAAGTAAGTAATAGGGTAAGGTAAAGCAAGAAAGTAAAACAAAAAATGGAGTCACCTGAAATAGGCACAGTGTTACAAGCCATACAAAACCAGTTAATGCAAATGAGCGATGACATCAGGAAAGTTAGAAGGTGGACAGAAAACGAAGAAATAAAGCAATGGCAATAGAAAAAGAGAAGAAATAATTGAAAACAAGAACTCAAAATCAGTAAGTTACAAGAAACGGTCAGCAAACAAGAAGGAAGAATATACGCGCTGGAGAAAGAAAAAAAAGAGAAACTTAATATGTTATGGAGTGGAAGAGGAAGGTCCAAAGGAAACACCAGAAGATACCAAGTATAAATTCATGCAGTTCTGAATAAACTAGAGATCAGTATAAAAGCAGAGACAGAAATAGAAAAGTGATAAGATTAGGGAGTATAAAGAAGGGAAAAAGACCTATCTTAGCGGCTTTATCAAACTGGAACAAAAATGGAAATACTAAAAATTCAAAAAGCTAAAAGGAACAACAATATGGTTAAGCAACGATTTAACACAAAAGGAGGAAGAAGAAAAAAAAATACTAATAAAACACTTAAAGGCTGAGAAAAGGGTACAGAGCAAGAATATGGAGAAATAAACTGGTAATAAACAAAGGAAATGTAGCTGAAGAATTAGAAAAATGAAGAACTGCGGAAAACAGAAGATAAAGAAGAGCAAACTGCGGCAGAAAACAAAACAGCACAGATAAATGATGTAGAAGAAAACAAGAAAAGGAACAGATCCACGGATGAGGAGGAAACAAAATCCCCCAAGGAAGCATTTCCAAAGAGGAAGAGCTACGTACAAACTATGTTTGAAACCACAAAAAGTTAATGAAGAGCTAAACAAAACATTCAGGAACATCACCAAAACTGGACGACAACGACATGATTCAAAAAACTGATAGAAGGGGCCGGCAACTGGACAGATCACGAGATGACGAAATGCAACGAAAAAGGAAAATGCGCAAGGATCTGGGAAATTCTAAAACAAATAAGAATCACAAAACCAACGGAAGCAATTATAAACACCTTGAAACATGAGAGGATATGTAAAGAGGTACGAGCAAATCCAAACAAGGAAGAAAAATACAAGAAGCTAGGGATACCAAACATAAGCGAGGCAGTAGAAAGAAGAGTTATAAAAGGTGTAAACACAAGGAAATAAAAATAAGTACATGGAACGTCAGAACCACGCTGGCACCTGGAAAATGAGAGAGATAGCAGCTGAATTAACAAAATACAAAGTCGAAATAGCAGCCCTACAAGAAATTAGGTGGAAGGGTCAGGGCACCATAAATAAAAATAAATATACGCTGCTATATTTAGGTAACCAGAAACAAGGACAAGGTGGTGTCGGGTTTATGATAATGGAAAAACTAAAGAATAATATAATTGATTTTAAAGCAATATGTGGACGAATTGCATATTTAAGAGTGAAAAAACCCTTTAATATCTCATTGTTATGCATATACGCACCAACGGAGACTGCGGAGGCGCAGGATAAAGATGAGATGTACGAGAATATAGAGGATGAAATTGAAAAATACCTAAAGAAGACACAATAATCATTTTGGGAGATTTTAACGCCCAAATAGGCAAAGAAGATTTTGTAAGGCCGGTTGCAGGAAAGTATACAATCCATGATGTAACGAATAATAATGGAATGAGATTGTGTAATTAGCTATGAGAACAAATATGAATATATGCAGCACCAAATTTCAACATCCGTACTGGCATAAAGTAACATGGAGATCACCAGATAATAACACATATACAAATAGACCATATACTTGTCACAAAAGAAAACTATCATCAGTAAAAGACGTCAGAACATTTAGAGGGCGTGCAGATTCTGACCATTTTCTAGTCGCAGCAACAATAAAACAGAAAATAAAGACGTTCAAGGCAAAAAGAACAAAAGAAACAGATGGGATATTGAAAGCCTAAATAACCCAAAGGTACGACAAAAGTACAAACAACGTTACCAACGAACTAAAGAAGATAAATATAGATGGAAATGACATACGAATAGAATGGAGACAAGTTGCAGACTGTATAAAGAGCGAACATGTAGGACAAAAAGGAAGAACATCAAAAGAGAATGGTTTGATGAGAACTGTCAAGAAGCATTGCTGAAAAAAACTGAAGCGAGATTAAAATGGTTAAGCACGAACAAAGAAAAAGACTTGGAAGAGTATGTAAAGCAGACGAAAGAATCTAAAAGGGTTAACAGGAAGGCAAAGAGGGACTGGATGGACAACAAAGTTAAGGAAATAGAACTGGAAAGTAAAACATAAATTCAAAACTTTCTACAAAAAATCAGTGAACAGAATAAAGTGTACAAGGGAAGGTGATTGGTATAAGAGATAAAGAAGGAAAAATAACAGAGGATGAACACCAATACAAAGCAGTATGGACACAATATTACCAAGAATTACTAAATGGTGACGAAGGGCGGATATTAGAAGAAGAAGCAGAGTATGAAAGATGTAGCAAATGCAGACACAGAGGCACCAACAAAGAAGAGATACAGGAGATTATTAATAAAAGTCATAATGGGAAGACGCCAGGTAGAGATGGGATTAACATGGAGTTAATAAAATATGGAGGGAAGGAACTATTAGAAAGACTCCACCAATTGATTAAAAGAATATGGGTTGAAGAAAAATACCAAAAGAATGGGAAGCAGGAGAAATCATAACCATACATAAAAAGGAGATCAGCAAATATGTAAGAATTACAGAGGTTAACACTGCTAAATAACGCTTACAAAATCCTGTCAACATTAATACAAAAACGACTGAAAACACAAGCTGACGACATAATAGGTCAATATCAATGTGGGTTCACTACAGAAAGTCGAAATAGATGCAATCCACTCTATCAAGCAAATCAAGAAAAAGCGCACGAATTTCAACTGGATCTAGAAATTCTTTCATAGATTTCGAACAAACCTTCGACTCTATCAGAAGAAGTAAGTTACTGAAAGCATTGAAACAACTAGGAGTATCTCCTAAATTAAGAAGGCTAATAAAGGTTACACTAGAAAAACAACAGCAACAGTAAGGACACAAATGGGAAACACAGAAGAATTTGAGATAAACCAAGGCATAAGACAAGGCGACGCACTTTCAACAACTCTCTTCAATTTTAAATATGTGCTGCGGAAAATAGACAAACGAACAGTAAAAACAAGAGGCAGTCAAATAATTGCATATGCCGATGACTTAGCGCTTATTGCAAGAAACCGAAATATAATGGAGGAGTTGCTAAGAGAGATAGTAGCTGAGGGATCTGCAATAGGACTCAGAATAAACGAAAGCAAAACTAAAATAATGAGAATAGATAAACAGCTAGCGGATTGTTACACTCAAACAAAAATTGGAAACTTCAAGTTCGAAGAGGTGGACAAGTTTAAATACTCGGGTATTACTCTAACTAATAGTGGGGATAAGGGGGATTGAAATCAATGAGAAGATAGCAGCAACTAACAGGGCATATTATGCCAATAAGAGAATGCTACAAAGTAAGCTACTGAGAAAAAAACACTAAAATGAAAATATATAAAACAATTATTAGACCGGTAATGTTGTATGCTGCAGAGGTAATGACAATTACAAAAAAAAAGAAGAGGACGAAAATAATGGAGAGGAAAATATTAAGATCTATATTAGGACCGGTAAAGGAGGGAAACAACGAGTACAGATCATGAATTGAATGAAGTAATAGGCGAAGATATAGTCAGGAAAATTAAACAACAAGGGCCAAATGGTTGGGGGTTGGAGATCCGGACCCAGATCAATAACGTACACCATACTGGACTGGAAGCCTGAAGGTGTAAGAAGGAGGGGGCGACCAAGATCCACTTGGTGGCAAGAAGTCAAAGAAGACCTCGGAGATATTGGAGTATACAAATGGCAGGAAAGTACAAAAGACCGGAAAACATGGCAGGAGATATGTAGAAAGGTTTAAGGAACAAAATGGGAACTGATCTATCCCAAATTCAAGTCTTAGAAAGCTCAATAAGAGCGGCATAACCCCCCTTGGGGTGTCCAGCCACTATATATATATGAAGTCCGGTGTCCTTAAACGGAATTGAAATAAATTTTTTTCTCTTTATTCTTCATTGTTTGCAATTCGATGATGCACCGTCTAGAGAACATAGATTACAGCTTGATAAATTGACACCTATTCGGGAATTTTGTGATCTGATTGCTGATTCCTTCAAAAGGTATTACACAGTGTCGGAATATGTAACTGTAGATGAACAGCTTCCAGCATTTACAGGCAGATTTTCTGGTTTAGTCTACATGCCAAACAAACCGAATAAATATGGGATTAAACTACATGCTATAGTTGACGCCGGAAGAACTTATCTACAACCATTTAATATATACGTAGGTTCTCAACAAGATGAGTCAAAAACCAAACAACACAATAAGCATCGTGAAATATATCTTGCCGATCCAATCAAAGGTACGGGGCGTAATATTACGCTTGGCAACTGCTACACAAGTGTTCCTCTAGCTCAACACTTGTTAGACCAAAAGCTTACTTTGGTCGGTATTCTGCGAAAAAACAAAAAAATTCTTGTTTAGTTCTTACCTCAAAAAACAGCTGAAGTAAATGTATCAAAGTTTGGTTTTTGTGCCGAACTAACTCTTGTTTCATATGCACCAAACAAATCCAAGGCTGTTTTACTGTCTACAATGCACCATGATGATGCTATATTTGAAGATAATAAAAAAGCCAGAAATAATAGTTGTATAATAGGACCAAGGGCGGCGTGTGAAACTTGTAACGTTGCTCGTATTACCAAGAGATGGCGTATGGTAATTTTTTTCCATTTTTTTAATATGTAGACAATAAACGCTTACGTCCTTTATAACATGAATAACAGTACGAAAAGAAAATTCCTGAAAAAACTGTCAACAAAACTCGCAGAAAGTTATAAAACCAAGAAAGCTGAATTTCTCACATTGCCATGTTCTCTGAAACAACGACTCATAGATGACCCCGAGTCTTCGACTTCTGAAACTGAACCAAGTGCTTCCAAAGGCCGTTATTACCTATGTTCGAAATCGAAGGACAGGGAAACTAAAAGCAAGTGCGGTAAATGCAATAAATTTATGTGCAATGAGCACCATACCAAAGCTTGCAATTTATGTGGCTGTTAATTACTAAGTATTTGTGAGAAACTGAATTCGAAGTTTATGTTCAGTTATTTTCTAGAAGTTTTATGTTTTTAAGTTATGATGCTATACTTAATAAATATAAACATTTTCTTTATTAGAAGGTCTCGGTAGACCCACGCGACTAATAGTGTGATTATTTCGACGCGACTAGTTAAAGGTTAATCTAAGATAAAAAAGCTTTATTTACCCAGACCGATTCTGGTTGTTTTACGTACGCATTTGTTAAGTTTCATTGCCCTTTTTGCCTCTTTCCTTGTAAGGGTTCTTCTAGATTTTTTTTATCTAGGAACCGAAGACGAACTAAAACATCTGGATGGATTCTTATCTAAGGACGAAAAAAAACTTTTGGATCGTCACTATCTCTGCCACATGCCTACAAGTATAAAAGTGAAAGCGCACGGTGAAGTAGCTTTATTTTTAAAAGATTTCCTTCTAAAGATGTCCGCCGCAGTTGTGGACGAAACGTCAATATTTTCCAAACTCCTACCACGGCTTAGCCCGAGAACGAATAACGCAATCCATCAGATATCAATTTATTTTATTATTTGATTTACATTTTTATATTCTCTTCTTTATTTTATATTTTATAGCTTTTAATTAAAAATTTATTGGGTACACGTTTTTATGTTTTATGTCAATTCCTATTTTTGCGTTTAAGCCCAAAAATGTGTATTATTGAGATTGATTTTTTTTATTAAGACGTTTTAAAGTCGTCTTTTACATAATGCAATACAGAAAACTAGAAACAAAACGGTGGATCAACATTAAAATAATTAAAAAATTTTCAATATTTTCTTGTGTTTTACTACCGCACTACATTTGCGATAAAGCATTTGTTCGAATAACAGCGTAGCTCGAATTGGAAATTGAAGTTCATGGATTCCACGTAAAATATTACTTGACCGCTCTGGCAGGTTTAGTTGACCCGGGTCTTGCGGAAACGCGGTGTTTGAAAGATGGGCATAAGAGCTTACAATAATCTTGTCCCATTGATTTCCTTCCTTTGCACCGTAGGAACTGTAATCATATATTTGACAGAGTTTCAGCGTGCAGTGCCCGATACCAGCTCGCCGCCGGTGATTTATATCTTCATTTCATTGTTATATTGTATATGGATGCTGTAAGCAAAAATATAGTGCATCAGAAGATGGAAAATGACAGCGCAGGCTATTATTTCCACGAAACGCTGCAATCAGCTCTCTTCCGGCTTTTCATGAATTTCCCAGCGCAAAAATCATATTGCTTTATTTATATAATCCCACCAACACTTCCTTAAATGACTTTCATAAAATTTATAGCTCTAATAACTATGTCAATAGGATTATATTAAAAAGGCATACGAGGTGCTATCTAAGAGTTTTTGAAATTAATTATTGAAGTTAAACAATAACTGATGTTATCATCCTCAACATATCCGTTTGTTACATTGATCGATTGGTCTTAACACGATTTTAGTGCTTGAAAGCACGTTGATCACGCGCAATACTTCTTGAATGACCACATGAGATTTTGTAAAACTTGAATGAAAAAAATTAAGTTTATTTTCTATTTCAATAGCTGCACAACTTTTAATTCCAAAGTACGTTTTGAGATATATTATTTTATAGTTCTGTATTGTCAAATTAAAACTAATGTTTTATTATTGCTTTATTCCGTAATTCAATGATTTCTACTTTTTTTAAGAAACCTCTTAAAACATTAAATTATATAAGTATAGAAATATTTCTTATTTTAATGTTTTTTAACGTTTTCCCAGATTTTCGTATGTTTTCATGTCTTATTTGCAAGCTAGTTGTCACCGGTTCTCCACCGAGTCTAATTATATGTGTTTTCAACTTTCTTTCACCAACTATTTAATATGGAGTTACAATTGTGACTTGAATTAATCGTTTGTACTTTATAGTATGACAAGCCTAAATATTTCCATTTTTTTTAGTTGGCTAAGCAAACATTTCGAGTCTCTTTAACATTTCGACGTGACTGACTACCTGGCTAAGAGTTCTTTGATATATAAACCTCATTCTGGAACGTGTATATACGAAAAGTGCCAATTGACTGGTGAGTGTCATTCCAAAGTTGGTGCCCAGGAAGGGCGCTGTCCTCCGAGCTCTTGCAGAGGATGAGATTTCCAGTTCTGTTGTTTGCGCCGCCTTTATCTCCTATGAAGTCAATAAACGACTCACAGTCGAAAAAACCTAACAGAGACCAAGAGTAGGTAATAGTCAGTTGAGCACTCAGCTCTGGAAGGCTTGGGAATATGTCCCCTTAGAGAAGGGTCAGGCATGAGTCTTCTCCATGGATGCAATAGTGGCATTAAAGAGATTCGATATGTCCCCATAGTTTGTTCAAGTTTAAGCTAAAGGAGAAGACTGATAAGTTGTCCCTGAAAAGCCATCTTAAAAAGCACAACCTTCCAGTACTGTGAGCCCATCAAAAAGGATGAAGGACGCCAAAGCAATGGACACATAACTAGAGGCCTTTTCCAAAGGTGAGAAAGGGGCCTCCACGTCTTCGCCATGACGACATCAGAGCTGCCTCAGCCGTTATTTGTATGAAGTTTGACGAGAGAACCTTTGATCTAGCCCTATTGCAGTAATCCCGGATCAATAGTGAAAAAGAGAGAGGCCTAAAGGCCCAGAACACCAAGGCAATATACAACAGAGTAGCATTAAGACGTAGGGCATGTATAGTCGCAAGCAATAAAATTAATTGTACACTAATTCCGGAGCTTTGCTCCGGTGATATTGTTACAGCATCTTTCAACCAAGAGGAAGGGAGAACAGAAAAGGTCGTTACTCTGTTCCGCCTACTTTGCAGACCCGGAGGATTGTCTACGCCATTTAATGAAGGACGTGATAGAATACAACAAGGCCAAAACTTATAATAATTGGATTCGGATGCGTTTTGGACAAGTACAAACATCAACAGCAGAGGTGAGTCACTTATGTAATTTCCCAATGGTGAAAGTTTAGACATAGCTAATATAGGCTGAGAACCCACTTTTGTCATTTGCTTCATAAGGGAGGTCTTGGATCTCACATTAACCAACCATAAGACAAGTGGTACAATTTACAATTGGCATGTGTCTGATAAAGTCTTGGTGCTCAGAGCATTGTCACATAAAATTTGATATCCCTTTGACTACAATATAACGCAACCTCAGGAGAACAAACTGGAAGAATATAAATAAAATATTTTCAGAAATATTCAGGAGAGTAAGTAATATGATAGGGGACAGGATGAAGCTTGATGGCGTAGTCCTGTATGTGAATTAAGTAATTTTCCAGGCATACGAGGATAATAATGATACTTAACATGCTTTCCACAGTGATTAACAAAATAGCGTAAAAATGGCTACTTCACTTCGCATCGCTTTGTGGAACGCCAATGGTATCTCTAACCATATTCTTGAAGTAATAACTTTTCTACAATTACAACAAATTGATATACTACTTATATCAGAAATTCACGCAACAAGTAGGATACTAATTAAAATACCGTATTATGCTGTATATTATGCTAATCATCCTGATGGGACGGCTCATGGCGGATCAGCTGTGATAATTAAAAAAACGCTTATCCACCATGAAATACAGTCTTATCTAACCGAAAGGTGCAGCCATAAAAGTTAAAGCCTTTCCCTACTCATTTGTTATATCAGCCGTATACAGCACGCCAAGACATGCCATTTCGTCTGATGAATATGAAAATTTTCTTAGATCACTATGCAATAAATTTATAGTAGGAGGAGACTGGAATGCAAAAAATACAGCCTGGGGCTCTAGTCTTATCAACCCTAAAGGACGCAACCTACTAAGAAGAATTCAGAGAAACTATGATTATTTATCAACCGGAAAACCTACCTGTTGGCCTAGTGATCTATGCAAATTTCCGGATTTATTAGATTTTGCAATAGTCAATCGAATAGCTAATGTATATACTAATGCGGAATCTAACTATGACCTCTCCACTGACCACTCTCCAGTCATCATTACTGTCAGAACAACAATAATCGCAAAAGAAATGCCTGCTAGATTGTGTAATAAAAATACGAATTGAGATCAATTCAAGAACCTGTTAGAAGGAAACATTAACCTAACCATTAGAATGAAAGATAATCAAGATCTGGATGAAGTAGTCCATCATGTAACGACAATGATCCAGTCAGCCGTCTGGCAAGTCACACCAACTATTGGAAATCTCAGTCCTAAAGCTGATAATATTCCCCGCCATATACGAAACCTAATCACTGAGAAACGAAGAGCTCGGAAAAAATGGCAAGTAAAAAGGAACAGAAGCACGCAATGAAACATTTAAAGAATACATTACAAAACTATCTCCTAACGATCATACAATCTGGAAAGCAACTAAGAAATTTAAGAGGCCAATACTAGCAGTACCACCAATCAGAAAACCTAATGACACATGGGCCAGAACAGATAAAGATAAAGTGAATACATTCGCAGAATATCTCAATAACGTATTTACCACCCCAAACCCACATGATAACAACGACGACACAAAAGTTCAAGATTTCCTGACCGCCCCATGCCAGCTTTCGCTATCAATAAAACCCTTCTCCCCATCAGAAGTCCTTCAGCAAATTAAATTTACGAACACCAAAAAAGCCCCTAGCTATGATATGATCGGAGGAGAAGTGTTGCAGCATCTTGCAAGGAAAACACTGGTTCTTCTTACGTCCATATTTAATAGTATAATGAGGTTAAGCTACTTTCCAGTACTATGAAAGTATGCTCGGATTACTATAATTGCAAAGCCTGACAAACCACCTAATCACTCATCTTCCTATAGACTTATAAGCCTTTTACCCTTAATGTCTAAGATTTTTGAAAAACTCATACTGAAAAGTATAAAAGAAACAGTAAATATCAACCAAACAATCCCACCCTATCAATTTGGGTTTCGTGAAGCCCATTCAACGATACACCAATGCCACAGAATCGTCAATCAAATAATAGAAAGCCTTGAAACCAAAAAGTTAACTACAGCTACATACCTATATATAAAGCAAGCTTTCAACAAAGTCTGGCACACAAGCTTGCTTTACAAGATAAAATTATACTTCCCAAGTCCGATCTATCTAGTTCTAAAATCCTACCTCGCCGAGAGATCATTCCAAGTCGTGATAAATGGCTCAACCTCTGACTATTAACAAATCCAAGCAGGAGTGCCACAAGGTAGTGTTTTGGGATCTCTACTCTACCTGATCTATTCATATGATACGCCAACCACGCAGGACACTTCTATTACCATGTTTGCCAATGACGTAGCCATATTATCAACTAATGATAAGCCCGCAGTATCTGCAGCTCACTTACAGCATCACCTAAACCTACTGCAAGATTGGACTCACAAGTGGAGAATAACAGTAAACAGTGAGAAGGCGGTTCAAGTAACCTTCACTACTAGACGATTTGATTGCCGTCAAACTACTTTCAACAATACTGCAGTTCTAAGCAAGTCTAAAATCAAATACCTAGGAATGCACCTTGATGCAAAACTCAACTGGAGCATGCACATCAAAAATAAGAGAAAACAAATAGACCTAAAGGTGAAGCAAACGTACTGGTTAAACGGAAGACGTTCGCAGCTATCGCTATCAAATAAATTATTACTTTATAAGACAATCATAAAGCCCATTTGGACTTATGGTGTTCAACTTTGGGGCTGCGCGAAAGCATCCCATACAAAAATACTCCAAAGGGTTCAGTCTAAAACCCTTCGCATAATGACTGATGCACCATGGTATGTAAGTAACGAGACCATCTATAATGACCTGAAGATCCCGTATGTAGCAACCGTAATTTAGAGACTTGCAAAAGCATACAATCACAAATTACCAGGACATGAAAACGATCTCATAGGGCGCCTCGTAAACCAGCCAGTCGTTGTAAAAAGGCTCAAACGTAACTGGCCACGAGACCTAATTCCCTAAGCGATTTATATTAGTATATTCTGCCCTAGGTTGATGGCAATGGCTTGATCCTAGATCATGACATGTATTTCTATATAATATCATATTTACTTATTACTCAATTTGTATAACATGAGTAGATTGTAAATATGCGAATACAAATTTAAAAAAAAATTTTTTTTTGTGGAACACATTACAAAAAATACAAAACACAGAATATATAACACAATTATCAGAAGTATTATGACATATGGGGCAGAAAACTGGATAATTAATAAGAAAAATAGAGGAAAAATAAAAGCCACAGAAATGGAATTTTGGAGAAGGTGCTGCCAGGTGACACGACTGGACAGAATTAGAAATACAGAAATAGAGAGGAGAATGAATATAGAAAAAGACACACTGACTTACATCGAGGAAAAGAAATTAATATGGTACGGCCATGTTAGAAGGACGGACAATAATCGATGGATAAAGAAAATAACAGAGTGGAGTCCTCCAGGAAAACGAAAGAGAGGAAGACCTGAAGATCTTTCAGAGATGAGGTGGACGAAGCCATGGAAAGAAGAGGGCTAGCAGACGGAGATTGGGAAGACAAGAAGGAGTGGAAGAAACGGTTGAGTGAAGGAAGACAGCGTCAGCTGTGAAGATCCTTTGTGTATATATATATATATATATATATATATATATATATATATATATATATATATATATATATATATATATATATATATATATATATATATATATATATATTGGCCCTGCGCTGCTCTTGTCCCAGAACTTGTTATTTTAAAAAGGACAAGGCGCGAGTCCAACACTCGAAAGCTGATTAAAATAAACAGTACAAGACAATAATTGACTCGTACTTACAATTTTGCTACGTCACTGAAGGTAACCGTGCGGGCTCGGTCGCACACCCTGCGTGCTCCTCCTAGCGGCCAAGCGCCCCCGTCCTCCCGCAGTCGGCCCGGTAGCTCTCGAGCGCTGTGATTGGTCCGTTTAATTAATTTTAATCGGCTATAATTTATTTATTTGACATCGGATCAAAAAATTTCATTGTAATTTTTTGTTCGTCTCGGTTTGATCTATCTAGTAATAAAAATTGCCCGAAACATTTTATGAACACCTGGTATATTAAAAATCCTGAGCCCCCTGAATCCCTACCTACAAGTAACTTGCATACCAAATTTCAAGTCTCTAGCTCTTACGGTTCTTGAGATATCCTGTTTACTGACAGACAGACACACACACACACACATACGAACCAATGGCTAAAACCAACTTTTTTGGTGTCCTGGAGCTATATTTCGTCCAGAAATGTGAAAAACTGGGTAGGTCAAATTTCCGCCGATTACATTACTTTCCTTATTATAGGATAAGGAAAGTAAAAAAATTTTTTCATACACAATTGGCATGTCTGTGCTTTACCCTGATAGCAATAAAATTCGGACTATTCCAATATTGTGTTTTCTCCGAAAAAATACCCTCATGTTTAATTTAGATCAGCCTATGCATACTTTCATGAACATTTTAATTAAGTTGGGGTAAATTCTACTTTCTAAAAGTTTTAAGTGCTAAAATTCATGTAAAATTCGGTTTCAAAAGTCAGTAAGATATTTACTCGTCATTTTAAGCGACATTTATTGTTTTAATATAATTTTACAGTTAACAGTCTAAGATTCGCTGGTTGTATTAAAAAATAAAACTTAAGAGTTAAATCTGCAAAAGTTTTGTGTGCAACTTCTACAAAAGTATCCTAAATCGAGAAAAAGGCTACATCATAATATATTTTAAACAGAACAAGGTGCTAAAAGAAACTACACAATATTTTACAACGCTTTGGGGATAATTTACTTGATGAAAATATGTGGCAAGAATTTTCATTACTGCTACTATAGACGTCATTTTTACTCGTTTTCCCTTTTAATTTGTACTGATTTAAGGCTTGGGCATGAATTTAAGTCGAGAGAAAATTTTCAAGTCTGTAATTATAGCCGACTATCGCGCGTTCGTGTTGTCGTTAATACAAATCTTTGGGTATTTGAAGTGGCCCTGGATAAAATATACTTTCGGCAAACTGTACAGATTTATTTTTAAAAGTTTGAAACGTACTACTTGAAACTGTGTACGGGTCACCTTCGCTTTGTTCGCAGCTGTAGGGCCAGACGAGGTCAGCTTGCGGATGCATTACTGTCCTAATGAGGTTATCACCACGCAATGTATTGCAGAACGGCACGTCCCAGCGATCAGATTTATCGATCACGTTGACATTATGTCGAGTTCAGTATGAATTACAACTTCCAAAAGCACCTCATTATTTTCAAGGCTGATATCAGCCGTCGTGGGATAGAAAGTTGCAAGTATGCGTCCTGTTCGGAGAAGCCATAATAATTTAGAATTGCTCGCTGTACGTGCATAAAGTGCCCATTGATCTTTTACCTCGAGAAGGGCATCATGGGGCACTGTTTTAATTATAGGCGGAGAGCTGGGGATTTTAATTTCAATAGCTGAAAGTGGCCGACAGTTAAAAATAAGAGCGAACACCGTGGATAGCTACCTGGGGGCATTAGGCGGGGGCGGGCAGGTGAGAATGGAAAATTTTCGGCTAAACTGATAAGGGTCATGCTTAAAAATTTTTACATTTGTTGGAGATGATTTATGAAAGCCATCGACAAATGCACGGGAAGCTAGGTGGGGCCAAAATAGGCAATAGACAGGAGCAAAAGGCATTGGCGCTTCGCGCGCTGTGTGGACGTTTTTTCCGATATTGTTGCATAAAATGGTCGAGTACATGTCCGTGCTTTTGCATATGTTAAAATCATATTCTAAACAAAGCTTGTGCAAAAAGAGGGACTGGAAGACTCGTTGGGAAAAAGTATGAAAAAGCTTAACGAATTTATAGTTTTCCTGTAGTTTCTAGGTAAATCGACATTAAAACATTCATACCAAAGGAAAAAAGGATTTCGTTAAAGATTTTATTCATTTTCTATAAAGATAATGTATCAAACTAAATTAATTTAATTAATGAGGACATTTGCTTTACTATTTCATTATCTATATTCCATTAAGTTCATTAGAGTACTCATAGACATTCTACATTATTGTGTAACAATTTTGAATTGTAGTAACAAATGAAGCGAGTAAAACTCACTTCATTAACCACTAATCTTAATTCAATTAAAGCAAATCGCGTACTAAAAGTTTTATTAAGAAATCAACAATGCTCCATCGTTTCTGGATTTACATAGGAGTGTACTGACAACTGAAATTGATTATTCATATATGAAAAAATGATAACTTTTCCCCATTAATTTCAATTATAAGAGTGCAATACATATATTCACTACACCTATAACGCAATTAATTCTTATTGCGTTTTATTCTAGTTTACTGTTATTTAATTCTATAGACAATATACTTGTATTATGCTTTTTTACATTCATTTTAGTTTGATAAAAAACAGTAAATAGGGGAATTGTTTTAGGAATATTATCTCTATTGCCTTTAGAACACTAAAAAAGATGAATTTGAATTTTTCCAATTTTTGATTTGAAGTTCTCGCTTGACTTTTATATCGTAAAGACGTACTAATTGACGTTCCAGTTCACAAAAGTTCAAGTGATAACGCGTATAACAATAATTAAGTTAAGTGAATGCAGCTTATCCGTACCGCGGAAAAATTGCAGACAGCGCCATCGGATAGCAGCTGTTCAATTTCCAGCTCATGTGTAAGTTTAAACACACACAATAACCTTTTAAATTTAATAATTTAAATACGTTACCGTACTCTGCTTCGGCAAATGATGTAATGTAGTGACTAAAATATGTATTCATCTCAATCGCAACTTCCGCAAATCCCATTCACCATGCAACAGCCGGTGTTTGGTAATCAACAATCATCACAAAACCCTGGATTTCTGCAATTTGCACGAAATAATTCCTGTGTACCACTAGTTCAACATCCAAGTCATACATCGGCATTTCCACCACTAATTAACACACTCTCATTCGTACCAGTAAATAGCCAAAATTATAATCCTCAAAGAACTGCCAATACACAATCAACACTTGTTGATGATTCCAACGAGGACATAACAGATAATCAATATGATTGGCAACAAGGTAGA
The DNA here is from genome assembly GCA_036346155.1 of Sinelater perroti. Classification (NCBI taxonomy): domain Eukaryota; kingdom Metazoa; phylum Arthropoda; class Insecta; order Coleoptera; family Elateridae; genus Sinelater; species Sinelater perroti. Next base: position 21,431 of record JARFIY010000366.1, read on the forward strand.
AAACGCAAGCGAATTACACGTACATCAGGGATAAATTTAATAATAGATAACCCGACTCCAACCCAAAACATATACAATGTGTTAGCCGACATTAGTACCAACGATACAACGCAAACATCAGGTGTAAACGAAGAAAAGAAAATTTCTAAACCTCCCCAATATTTATATATGGCGTAACAAACTATGGTAACATGATTAAAATCCTAATAAAAGTAATAGAAACACAGCAATTTTACACAAAGGCTCAATCAAATAATATTATTAAAATAAACACAAACACTCCTGACTCATACAGAAAACTAATTACACATCTCAGAGACGAAGGGATCATACACCACACCTATCAGTTAAAAGAAGACAGGGCCTAGAGCGTGGTACATAGAAACATTCATCATACGGCAGATATGAATTAAATCAAAAGTAAACTTCAAAAGGAAGGACATATTGTACGTAGTATCATAAATATCACTGGTTATGTTTTTTTGTAGATCTTGAACCTGCAGAAAACAACAAGGTGCCAGGCTTATGGTCACAGTAAAAGCTACTGCAATAAACCCTTCTTGTGTGTTCAGTGTGGAGAAGAGCACAGAACTACCATCTGCAAAAAAAGAGAGAAGCTCCCGCGAAGTGTGCATTGTGTCAAGGATCGTACCCAGCAAACTACTAGGGATGCCAGATTTATCAACAACTTCTACTAAACAGAGAAAAGACAGCAACCTCATTAGGACCCCAAACCACAAAAAAGAATAATGGACCAGTCACTGCTCAACGTATATATTCTGCAAATGTAAATGGTCCTAGCTTCTCCCAAATTACGTCCAGTCATCACAACAATATTCAAACCTAAAATACCTTACTAACTCAATTCTTGTCTAAGTTTGAATCAATGTTCAATCAACTAATGAACCAAAATAGCATGACGATAAATCTGCTTACCACGCTAGTTACTAAAAACCAATAATGGATTCCCTCCGAGTAGCCTCCTGGAATGTAAATGGGCTAGCACAACATCGTCTTCTTGTCGAACTATTTTTAAAAGCGCAAAAAATTGATGTATTATTGATCTCAGAAACTCATTTTACGGAAAGGAGTTACTTCAACATCTATAATTATACGACATACCACACCAACCATCCCGATGGAGCAGCTCACGCTGGCTCGACAATTATTATAAACAACAAAATATCTCACTTCGTCATGGATGCCTTTGTAACTGATTATATACAAGGCACTATAATCAACGTCCAAAGTCCTAGTGGTCCACTAATAGTTGCTTCGATATACAGCCCGCCCAGGCACTGTCAAACAAAACCAGTATGAAACATTTTTCAACAATTTAGATAACAGGTTCTTAACTGGAGGTGACTTCAGCGCCAAATGTCCAATCTGGGGCTCGAGGTTAACAACAACCAAAGCCGCACTGGCTAACAACTACAACTACATATACACCGGGGAGCCCACATACTGGCCGGCTGACCCACATAAAATACCTGATGCCGTAGATTTCTTTGTTACCAAAGGATTATCTCCAAGATACTGTAGAAGCAGAAACGTCCTTCGACCTTCTTTCAGATCATTTGGCTATAATAGTTACAATTAGCACTTCTATTATTAGAAAGCACAAAAGGCCTTCCCTTTACAACCATCACACGAACTGGGACCTATTTAGAGAGTACCTAACGAACAATACAATAATTAAAGCTTCATTGAAAACAGAAGAGGAAATTGACAATGCAGTAGACCAGCTAACTAAAAACATTCAGAATGCAGTCTACTACTCAACGCCGACTGTTCACAAAAATTCAGAAGTTATCTAAAATTGTCCATTCTACATTAAAACTAAAATCGAGGATAAAAGAAGAGCCAGGCGCATCTGGCAGCAAACGAAAAATCCTATAGACAAAAATAATCTAAATAGGCTAACAAGGGAGTTAAAAACAGCCCTAAGGGAGTGGAAAAACGAATCATTTAACGAATACGTTAGCACTTTATCTCCTGCAGATAGCAACTACACGCTTTGGAAGGCAACGAAGGATTTAAAAAATGTTCGTACTCCTATTCTACCAATAAGAAAAGTAGACGTCTTTTGGGTAAGAACAGAAGCTGATAAAGCAACACGTTTTGCAGAACACCTATCTACGATATTTCAACCGCATCCCATAGCTGCTACCCCAGAAGTGGAACAGGAGATTGAAGACTACCTGCAAGCTCCTTTACAATTAAGCCTCCCAATACAGTATTTTACCCCTGAAGAAATTATAACTGAAATCCATCATCTAAATAATAAGAAAGCACCCAGATACGACTTAATTACTGCTAAACTACTGAAAGAACTGCCACATAAAGCTATAATGTGCATACTACAAATATTCAATGCAGTCTTGAAATTGCAGTACTTCCCACGGTTATGGAAATTCGGCCAAATAATACTAATATTGAAACCGGGCAAACCTGCACATGAGGTTACCTCATATAGGCCGATAACGCTCCTATTAATACTATCAAAAGTATTAGAAAGATTAATACTAAAGAGAATGGCAACCATAATTGAAGAAGAAGAAATTATCCCCCAGCATCAATTTGGCTTTCGCCAACAACACTCTGCATTAGCACAGATACACCGAGTCGTAGATCTAATCGAAAAGGACTTTGAAGAACAAAGATACTGTGTTGCGGTATTCCTTGATGTCAGCCAGGCTTTTGACCGCGTCTGGCATCTCGGCCTACCATACAAAATTAAACGGTCGTTTCCACACCAATATTTTCTTCTCTTTAAACCATACTTAAGTGAGAGGTATTATCAAGTAAAGTACGGCGACAGCCAGTCTGGAATCTGCCCAATAATGGCAGGAATTCCTCAGGGCAGTGTTCTGGGACCAACCCTTTACCAGATATTTACAGCTGATCTACCATGCAATGACAACACAATGATGGCCACATACGCGGACGATAGGGCGTTATTAGTTTCTCACCAAGATCCACTACAAGCCTCGACAATTCTACAAAGTAGTCTCGACATAATACAAAAATGGTTGTACAGGTGGCGCATACAAATTAATGAAACCAAATCTACAACTATTACGTTTACGACGAAACAACTCTGCTCCTCCGATTACACTAAATGGTATACAAATCCCCATCCAACAGGAAGTAAAATATCTTGGTTTGACCCTCGACAGGGGATTAACATGGAAACCCCATATTACAAAAAAGAGAAGGCAACTGGATGCTATGGTGAAAAATATGTATTGGCTTCTAGGGAAGAAATCCAAATTATCGATGTTAGTGTAGAAGACAGTTTTAGTTCCGGTGTGGGCGTACGGCATACATCTATGGGGCAGTGCTAAAATATCAAACATTGATATTTTACAAAAAGATTCCAGAGCAAAACTCTTCGTGTAATGGCCAACGCTGAATGGTTCATTAGCAACAAAACACTTCACGACGACCTAAAAGTTCCATGGATCAGAGACGAGGTTAAAAGACGAACAGTCACTTATGTCAATCGAATAAGAACTCACCCCAATGTGTTAGTGCTAAATTTACTAGACATTAATAATACCACTGGTAGATTAAACAGACTTAAAACGCTAGACCTTACTAACTAGTACTCGTTATATTAGTATATTCAGGGACTCGCCAATGGGCGACACTCCCTCCACATGTCAGTATTTTAGTTTAGTTTAGTAATTAAATATTACATCAAATTTGCTCGTTAGCTTTTGAGCTGGTTGTAAATTAGGTATATAAAATAAACAAAAAATTTTTTTTTTATTTCCGTTGTACTTTGTGTGAAGTAAAGGATTTTTTTAATATTATGAAAAAACGATTTGCTAACATGAAAAATTGTTAAAATCGACTTTTTACTAATATTTTATTGATCGATGATGATTAATCACTATTTTATTTAAAAATACTTGAACTAGATATGCTAAATAATTTTGTTTTTATCACGCACAAAAATTAAAGACACACTTAAAAAGTTTTTCAAAAAAGCATTTGAAGGTATTGATAATTTACCATAGCCGGCGGCTTATCTTCTGTGCTAATAAAGAAACCATGAAAAGGCCCTTTGTTACTTGATCATACGCGTTTTTTTGTACTTGAGAACGTATCCTAGCTGTTTGTTTCTTTGTGCCGTTAAATCTAGCGCTTCTGCCTCACGATCCTCTTGCAAATCGTACATGAAGGCGAAAAATTTAGTTTATAGCCCTAATGCTCATTATTTATTGCGGAATACCCTTAAACGTCCGGCTCTCGTAATAAATTTGTCTCCGGCGACATTTTTGTAATAAATTGACAGTCGTTTATCTATAGAAATACTACAAGTCCAATTAAAGTTATGTACGGTGAACCTCCGTATCGTAAATTCAATTGCTGTCAATTTTTGAACGGCCACACTTTTTGTGGTAAATTGGGTCGCACTTATAAAAATGTGACAAGTGGAATTTGAATACAAATAAATTACGCTGTCAAATGCGACTGGCAGTTTCCCATAACGCAATTGGAAAGGGAGAACCTTTGAGTATTTGCCTCGACTTTCTCGAAATTAATCTACTATTAGTTGCGGACTATTATGCATTTCCGATTATAGATTTCTGTTCTTAATTTCTGTTTGAAAATCTGTAAATCATAATAAATAAGACAGATTTGACTTTGAGAAATAAAAGTAAGTCTATATTTTCTTCCGCTAAATATACTCATTAATGAACGCATTAAAGAAAGTAAAGCACAATAAGACACCCGGGGAAAATAAGGTGATTACTGACCCAATAAAGACAGACGGTGTTTGTCTACTTAGAAAAATTAGAGATTGTACAATCTATGCCTGTATAGCAGTACAATATCAGATAAATGGAACAATGCTAGTGTAATACTGCTTCACAAGAAGGTTAATTAGCTTAACTGGAGAACTACAGACTTATAAGTCTTTTAAACCATTTCTACAAACTATTTACAAAAATTAGACTTTTACCAAACACTGGAACAGGCCAGTTTTCATGCCAGATGTGGGATTAACGACAATTTACAAAGCGCCAAAACAACAATTGAAAAATCAATTGAGTATAACAGGCTACTAGTTGTAGTCTCTGTGGATTTCCAAAAGGCATTCGACACAGTTGAGATAGAGGCAGTTGTTAATATACAACATTTATAAAAATACAGAAATGACGGTATAACTACACGAGAACACCAAAGGGGCGTTAGATAAAAGCGGCACGATGTCCCCCAAGTTGTTTACTGTAGTACTGGAACATGCTTTTAAAAAGCTAATTGGGAGGAAAAAGGCCTAAACATAGACGAGCAGAATCTAACAAACCTTCGATTTGCGGATGACAGTTTTAATGTCAGACACTATGATATTTCGTCAATGTTAAAAAAACTTCAAGAGGTATCCAATGAGGTAGGCTTGAAAATAAACAGTTCTAATACAAAATTTATGAGCAACTTATTCCTTAGTGAGAACCTAAAAATTGACAATGATGAAGTAGAACTAATAGATAAAAACCTTAGGCACGAAATACAAAAACAATCAAACGTGTGAATTGAAGAGAAGAGTTGCCCACACTTGGGCTGCTTATGGAAGACTTCGGGGGGTCTTCAAAGGTGATCTGCTGATATGTTTAAAAAGATTAATTTTCAATCAGTTCGTGCTGCCGGTTCTGACATATGGCGGCGAACCTTAACCAATGCAACGGTTAAAAAGCTTAGAATAACACAGCGAAATTGGATCGATATTTGGCGTGTCCTTAAGAGATCATATTATTGAACGAAGACTTGCGCCGAAAAACAGGCGTGATTGATATAATCACACATAGCAAACCTCAAGGGGAACAGAACCGGACAGGAGATTGACCAAGAGGCTGTTTGAGTGGAGACCGAGAGCTGACAGCAGGAGCAGAAGAAGATCTCCCACAAGATGGACGGATGATATGGCCGACAATTGGATTCAGGCAGCCCAAAGTAGAGAGAAATTAACGAAAATGAAGGAGACCTATGTCCAACAGTGAACGCAAAGGATTTATTGATGATGATGATAAAATATACTCAACCGATGATTTGACTGTTTTGTTGTCGTAATTTAGAAACAGATCCTTGAATATTTTTATTATAGATCTATAAAAAAATCTGTTTCACCCTATGAAGTAGGTTGTTTACTTAATTCCTAAACACAATTTGAAAAGTATTGTTTCATAAGAAAAGATATTTGTGTGCCTAAAATTAATGAAATATTAATTAGGCATCTCCTAATGAAGATTTTGCGACCATCAAGGCTATCGCAATTTTCGATACTGTTGCTTGAAAAAGAGATCTTGTGCTTTTCCCAAGCCATACTCGTAGATTTTTAACCAGGATGTTCTCTTTCAAACCCTTCTTTGGCCCTGTACTTTATACTGGATAATTAATTCTAATAATTGGTACTTTTCGTTGCGTATCACATGTCCTAAGTATTTTTTTTTCTTTGGATCATGTCACTTATTTTCGTTTCTTTCTCCGTCCTTTGTAGGACAGTCTTATTCTTTCAAGTCTGTAAATCCACATTTCAAATGCTTCTATCCTTTTAATTATTGCTAGGGTGAGCGTCCATGCTTCTACTCCGCACAAGAGAACGGGCAGTACATAACATCGTACAATGCGCATGCGTAGTTGTAGGTTTAGGCCTCGACATCAAATAAGTTTAGATGCTCTGGATTGCTCTATTCTAATTCTAATTTCAATGTTATAATCCTATTTTTCGTTTAAATTGCAGTCCAGATATTATATATATAATTCTCAACTTGTTCTAGCCGGCTTTCATCCACCACAATATTAGTTAGTCCAATTCTACTTTTGGTGATCATCATTATTTTAGTTTTCTTTTTATTTATAGTTGGGCCATATTTGTTATTGCATTCATTAACGTGATCAATCAATACTTCCTTCCAATCAATTCCTTCTTATCTGTCTTCTAAGGCATGTTTGAATATTATTTCAAAATAGATGTTAAATAAAATTGGCGATAAAATGCAGGCCTGTCGCATTCCTCTTAATATCTTTATTTCATCGGTCATTTCTGCGTCGATCCTAGCCGCCGCTGTCTGTTTCCAGTAAAGGTTCATTATGATGCAAATATCTTTATTATCTAGACCTATATCTTTTAGAACTGTCAACAGTTTCTCGTGCAACACTCGACTGAAAGCCTTTTCGTAGTCAATGAAGCAGGCATAAACATCCACATTGATATCTCTTGCATTTTTCTACTAGTATTTGTAATCTAAAAAGATCTTTACTGGTGCCCAGTCCATTCCTAAATCCAAATTGACATTCATTTAGTATTGCTTCACTTTTTTTATAGATTCGATTGTGTATTATTTTTAAAAATATCTTTAGGGTATGGCTCATAAAACTTATGATTCGATGTTTCTCTTAGCGTTATTTGTTTTAGGTAGGGCCAGAAAACTTGATTTGAGCCATTCGTCTGGTATTCTTGTGTCATAAACTAATTGAATAGTTCAGTTAAGACGTCTATTCCTGTTTCGTCGACCACCTTTAAAATTTCTGAGAATATTTCGTCTCGACCTGGGGCTTTGCCGTTTTTTGCATTTTTGATTGCGTATATAACTTCTTCTTTACATATGTAAGGTCCGGTGTTTGTGCTTGTATAATTATGATGCGTTGTTCTGTTGTCGTAACATAATTCTTATATTATAACAACTTAGTTCACGGGATGAACCGCGTCTATTTTGGGAAAATTCTCGATTTTGAAACAAAAGCCCTCGCCTCCTTTCACCTTAAACCTACCTGCTGGTTACGATATGTTGATGACACTTTTGTTATCTGGCCTCATGGACATGATACCCTTCCAGAATTCCTTTCCCACCTCAACCAAATCCACACCAATATCAAATCTACCATGGAAACTGAACATAACAATTCCCTTTCCTTCCTATATACTCTCATAACAAGAAATCCTTTTAATGACAGCTTTTATGACACTGTCTACAGAAAACCCACTCACACTAACCGCTACCTAAATGCCAAATCCCATCACCACCCTGCCCAAATCCATTCGGTTGCAAAATCCCTCATAACCAGATCCATGAGACTTTCCGATACGAAAAATCGCCAAACAGAAATCAAATTTATTACCACCACCCTACTGCAAAATGGATATTCCAACAAATCCTTAACTAATATAATCAAAAATATAAATAAAAACACTAACTCTCAATCCCAAAATCCTCCTGACCAACAAAAAGCATTTCTACCTTTCATCAGAGGCATCACCGATAGAATAAGCCGCATACTAATGCGGCAAAATATCCGCACGGTCTTTAAGACCAATAACCAAATATCTGGGCTTATTCGCTCACCAAAGGATCATTGTCCCAATGAATCCCAAGGAGTGTATGAAATACCTTGTGGAGACTGCCAAAGGACCTACGTAGACCAAACAAATCGGCAAATATCTAGCCGAATATACGAGCATTCTCTGGCTGTACGGAAAGGCGATAATGATTCGGCACTTGCCAAACACAGCAAAGAAACAGGCAACAAAATTAATTTCTCTGGGGCTAAAACCATTGCCCCCATTTCCCATTTTACCAGCAGAATAGTACGTGAGGCAATTGAAATAGAAAAACGTTCACAGTGCCTCAACACAAGAGATGACAGCCAGCGTTTGCCTGTCATGTGGAAGTCCCTTGTTGCTCCGCACCGCCAATTACGCAACACCCTTAATCCTACAAACTTTCCCAAACCCAACGCATCTCCCGCCAAACAAACTTTCACTTCTAGCCCTATAAAAGATGAAGCAGGTCACACGAAAGGTCAGTCTTATTCAAAGAGTCATAGCTCTCCTTCGAGAGTAGGCAGATTGAGACCCCGAGTGAAGAGCTAACCTCTTGAAAATGGCATCAAAGCCGATGCCGAAACGTCGAGAATTTACCCAAAATGGACGCGGTTCATCCCGTGAACTAAGTTGTTTAAAGATAGTTAACCGCGGAAACGTGTCCGAATTGCTTCAATGTTTGTGGTTTTTCTTCTACGTTAATCTATATTTTGTTTTCGTTATTTAAAAGTATATTTGTATTATGCGTTGCATAATATCCTGTAGCTTTGTCTTCACACATTTTGACTTTACTTTCTCTGTGAGTTTGGCTGTTTCCATATTTCGCTTACATTAGTATTGTTTTTCTTCGTTTCTTGCTTCACCCTACGCTTCTCGCTTGATAAGCTTCGTTCTATTTGCAGTTGTATGTTTGGGTCTTGAAGATTTTCTCTACACATTTCTGCGGGGTTTTTTGTCTTTTTGGTAGTTTTTAGTTTTGTGTGAAGTTTTGGAATAACTATGTTTGATCAAATCCTATATCTGCGCTTGGATATGTTTTAACAGCTAAAACACTATTTCTAATTATGTTATTACGTGTATGAGCTGGTGACTTCCATGTATATAGTTTTTTGGGTGGTAATTTAAAGAAACTATTGGTTACTATCAATTTCTTGGCAAAACTGTTGGAGAGGGTCTTCGCGTTCGTTCCTGATATCTAGTCCATATTCTCCTATTATATCTTCATATTGACCTTTTCCTATCTTGGAGTTCTTCCTCCTCATCCTTATCCGTTGTAGGAGCGTATTATATTCACATTTATCGAGTGTGCTGCAATCTGGAGCATCATGACTGTCTGACATTGAGATAAAAATTTTTAATACATTTATGGACTTTCTTATTGACCAATACTGCAACTCGTTATTTCCGGAGTAATACACAAATTTTGTTATTATCAGTATTATATTCTTTCGATCCCTTCCAGCGCATCCTATTGATATTTTTACTCAAGCTACAAGAATTGCCGAGATAAATATGAAGCAGATTTTAATATTAAAAATATTATATCAAATACAAAGCGTTGTTATTCTTGACCTTTCCTATTTTTAGAATTAAGCTTTGCCGTTTTCTATTGTACCTTGCAGATAGGGCGATCAAAATTGAATTTTAAAATTTAAATTAGGTGTCTTTTGCGTTCTGTGCATTTGTGCAATCATATTAGACATATGTCAGTCATTATGGTGCAGTAATGGATTAATAACATATAAGTGTATTTTGAAAATAGGTGATCAGTTACGACTATGCGAAAGAAACTTTGACCATTGCTTGAGAGCTATTATTTACCAAGTGAGCGTGCAATTCGTGATCTAGTGCAAAAATTTGAAACAACTGGTATTATTATTGACAAAGTAAGGGTTAGCTATCAACGCAACGGCTGTTCAGGTAATGATAATATTGCTCGAGTAAGTTATAGTGTACATGAAGAACCAAACACACAATTCGTCACCGTCCACAGCAATCGAATCTTTCATAGGTACTACGCAACGCATTGTAACAAAGGATTTGTATTTACAGGCGTGTACAATTCAATTGATTCAAGAACTTAAGGAAACAGACTACCAAATACGCCCTACATTTGTGAGTTAGGTTTTAGAGAACTTTATGCTGATTTTTGAAAAAAAACTCATTATTCTTCCAATGGGTTTGTGACTCGTCATAATTTGTGCGTCTGAGTTAGTGATCAACCAAGTGATATTCAGAAAAAACAATGAATCAACAAAAATACACACCAAGTGCATTGTCGGCTGAAGAAATCATTGGTCCGTACTTTGTTGAGGACGAATCTGGCAACGATGCTACAGTCAATGATGTACTATCAGGAGTCGCATGCCGGATAGCGTTTGAGAGACTAATTTTACTTTAAACCAAATATCCGGGTCGTGTTATCTCACAAAAGAGTGACTTTTTCCTCAGAGACTGTTTGAAGGAAAGGGTTTATGTCAACAAACCCACTATAATTCCAAGGATAAGATCATTAGACGTGTAATTGCTAAAGTAGAGCCACATTTATGGAAAAGCATTATGAAAATTTTTTCTAAAAGTATATTCGCATGTGGAGGATATTTGACCGATATCTTATTTATACATAACTAGAAATTCTATAATTTACACTGCTAGTAATAAAATTCGAATTTTTCCAATATTTTATTTTATTCAGGAAAAAATTTTGTTTTAGTGTCTTACATTATGCAATTAATTTATGACAACTAAAAAATGGAATTTGGGTTTACGTTAAAATTGAAATAAAACATAAAAAAATTAAATTTTTAGAGAGTCCTAAAATGTTGAACGTTTTACTTTCCAAAAAAAGTATCACTGCATACCTAATGTCATTTTAGAGTATTATTATTGTTTATTTAGAAAGAGAATTAACACACACTTTTCACCAAAGAGTAATTTTAGACTTGACTCTAATTATAGTTTAAGGCATAAACAATATTTTTAATTACAACATTTTCAAAATGAAATACTTTTCTAGTTATTCTATTTTCTGTATTGGGACCACGTTTTTAATTAAATAAACACGGTTAATCCTGTTTCTGCTTTCATTTATTTTTTAAGGGCTTCTAAACGAGACGCCCCATTTGTTTTTAAATAGCCAGTTTTAAAATTAAACCTTAGTTTGCTTTTATTACGGCTAGCAGAAATTTATTTGTTGTAACCTTAAATTTTTTTGTAGGAATTTATGTTCACAAAAATGTTTAATAATTAAATATTTTAAGTTAATAAAGGACCAAGTCGAGAAGCAAATATAAAAAAATAGACAAATTTTATTTATATATCTACCTTTTAAAAACGTCTCACTGTTAAAGTAAATTTAATCGATTGAATATTATGAGAATGTTAAGTATATGGTAAAAGGCTTTTAGAAGTATTTACTTATTACCTAAAAAAATTCGAAAAACTTAGTAGAATTGTGTTGTACCAACAAGTGTTTACATTTGCTCTAGTATTGAAGTTTTGAATAGGCCATATTGTGCGTGTGTACACTGAAATAGTAATCACTAGATATAACAGTATCCAGGGGGTACGCGGATAAAAATGAAATTGAATAGAAACACTAAAATAGTGAGTAAATCCAGTAAAAGGATTTGAAGTTATGGTTATAAAGGATTAAGGAAAAAATTGCATGAAGTAGATAACATAAAACATTTAATAATAAATCAACACTTTGCATACCGGTGACAGGTTAGGCAACACATCGTACAAATCGGAATTGCAGACGATTTAACAACCAGCTTAAAATTAGATATTTAATCACAGTAAGCACAAAACTGTAAAAGTAATCGAAAAAAAGTGTTTAATTAAATTTAATAAAATTAAAATATGAGGATCTAAAAGTTAAAAATTAATAGATTGGTAAAATTGGAATTTTCACTCGAAACAAAAATGGGAGACGAAAGCACGGCCTTTACAGATGAAGAAGGTAAAAAGAGACAGAAATATGATGATGATGGAGAGGTCTTTTGGAGATCAAAAAAGACCATAAGATCACCAAGTAAAGAGCACAAGAAAAAAAAATGACAAACTAGATAAATGATTAAACATGATGACAGAAGATAGCAGAAATCAATAAACAAAGTAGTGTAAAGAAGTAATGCAAACAAAGCAGAAAATGATAAGCTAAAAAAGAAATATCATGAAACACGGGAAAATAATGAAAAAATAAAAAATTATAAGGAAAGTTTAAAATACCGGCTAGAACGATTGGAAAAAGAAAATAAGAGAAGTATCGTTTTAACTGGATTGTTAGTAGTTAAAATGGATAATAAAAAGATTACCAAAACAATATATTTTTTTATTAATATTTTTATTTGATTAGCAATCAGAATATTAATATATTCTATGAGCTAATGGTATCTATTGACTAGGAGGAGGTGAGTGACTCCCAGTAGAGTCACTCCACTGTTATTTAGTTGCCTTTTGGCCATTTGTTATTAAGATGTCTAAGGGGAGAATCTTTGTTTAGTGGTGAGATGGTTTCATTTGAGTGGAGTTCTAATGTTGATTGGTGTTTAGTGGAGTACTGTTTGATTACCTCACTCACATATGGGATGTTAAGGTCTGAGGGGAGCGTTTAGTTGGTCACAAACCATGGAGCGGTTGCCATGTTGCAAATTATTTTTGCTGAAAACGTTGAATAATTTGAACGTTTGATTTACTTGTGCAGCCCCACAGTTGACACCCCTAGGTCCAGATTGGTCGAATAATAGTCTTGTATAATAGGAGTTTGTTAGCTAGTGATAGCAAAGAGTTTTCCCGATGAGTCAGTACATTTTCTTCAGTCTGATTTCCATTTTCTTTTGTTTCTTAGTGACATGGGTTTTCCAAGTCAATCTTCTGCCAACGTGAAGTCCTAGGTATTTGACTGGGGAATGTGCTTGTTATTGAGAGTGACTGGTGGGCATTCTTGGTGTTTAGCCATGAAGGCGACGTGCGTAGATTTGTTCTCGTTTACCTTGATTCTTCATTTAGACAACCATTGTTCGATTTGGTTTAGATGAGTTTGTAGTACTGCTGATTTTTGTGGCTTGCCAGAATCGCCGTGTCATCGGCGAATGTACCTATTTCCGTATGATCTGTTATGGGTATGTCCGAGGTAAATAATAGGTATAGCATAGGTCCCAGGACATTTCCCTGGGGAACTCTTGCTCCTATTTCTTTGATTTGGGATACTTCGTTGCCAATTTTGGTTTGAAAGTTTCTGCATGTAAGGTATGATTGTAGTCATCGGTAGTATTCATGGGGAAGAAGTTTCTTGATTTTATATAGTAGTCCTCTGTGCCACACTCGGTCGAAAGCTTGACTCACGTCTAGGAACACTGCGGAGCAGAAGGCTTTGTTTTGTAAACCGGTTTGGATTGTGTTTGTCAGACGGTGCCACTGTTGGATTGTCGAGTGTTGCTGCCTAAAATCAAACTGGTGATTGGGCAGCTATGTTTCTTGTAACAATTTTTCATTGATTCGCTTTGGCACCAATTTCTCCAGCAACTTGGACATTACCGGGAGTAAGCTGATTGGGCGGTAAGAAGTAATTTTATTGGGGGTTTTCCAGGTTTGCGGATAAGAATTATTTGTGCAAATTTAAGATGTAGTGGCCAGTATCTAAGTCTCAAGATTGCGTTAAACAGGATTTGTAGAAATTTGATTCCGTGGTTAGGAAATCGTTTGAGAATTGGTGTGATTGTCAGATTTAGACCTGGATCTTTATTGTTTTTCAGCCATTTAATCTCATCTTTGTTTTATTTTGGTGGTAATCTTGCGTATTGGTAGAGGCATCTGTAGGGTGATTGTAGATCTTCCTCTATTTTCTCATCTACTTAGAGTTTGGTTGGAACACATCTGCCAGGTGGTCTGCGAATACTTCTGCCTTTTCTTTGTCGGATCACAGCCATGAATTGTTTTAATCACGGATAGGTGGGTTTTGTATATGGGGTCTCTTGATTCCCTTGGTGGCAGTCCATAGGGAGTTGTCATGAACCGTTAATGATTGAAGGTAGGTTTGGAAGGATTCGTTACGGACAGACTTTAGTTTGTTTCTGAGTTTATTGTTTAGTTGGTTGAATCTTCGTCTGTCTTCTATGTTGTGGGTACGTTGCCATTTTGCTCTTGCCCGTCTTTTTTCTTTCACAATCTCCATGATCTCGTATGGTATATTGGGTCCGTTGATTTTTGTGTGGGTTGCCTGTGGAGTAGAGTTCCACTCTGCTTTCTGAACCATAGTTATAAAGTGGTTTGTAGCAAGTTCTACTTCTTTTGTAGTTTTTAGGCTTATGTTCGTGTCGAGGTGTTGCTCGATGTGGTTTTGCAAGGTGTTCCAGTTCGTTTCCTTATTGCTGAGAGTAGGCTTAGATGTTTTGTAGATTATAGTTGAGCTGATTGTGGCTATTAGCGGAGAATGGTCAGACATTAAGTCAAAATTGGGGGTAACGTCCATGTAGTTTGAAGAGAAAACAATATATACCTTTATCAATAAATACTTAGAAAATTAAAGCAAATATTTCAGCAGCGCGTAAGTTGGAGGGTGAAAACCTGCTTGATAGAACTCGAAAACACACAAAACAAAAAAATTATGGAATACAAGAATAAACTAAAAGAAAAGCACCAGCATACATTAACAATGATATGACAATTGTTGAAAAAACATGCACAAGCAAATAAGGCAAAAAGGGCAAGAAGAAAATGGAAGAACAGTTAAAATAGAATTTAGCAAGGTAACAATAGATAATGAAGTATGGAAGTGGAATAAAAGTATGAAGATATTAGAGAAGTCAAAAAACTAGATAAACAAACCAAGGATGGCTCGAATGATGACGGTCAGACAAGGTACACCAAAACTGAAGATATAAATAATATGATAAACATATAAAAAAATATTTACATTAAAGGTAAGGTACGAAAACAGTATACAAATAAAAACTTAGTTAAAAAAAATAAAAATTCCAAGAAGGTATAATAGCAACAAAAAAGAAATGTGGAAATTAACTACTTTGAACGTAATGACTTTTGCAGGAAAAGATAGAGAATTATTTTATGAATTTGAAAAAACAAACCTAAACATACTAATCATAACAGAAAACAAAAGGAAGTAGAAAGATAATGTGGAACTGGAAAACGGTCATGTATTGATACTCAGTGGAGTACTGATAGTGGAATGTATTGGAATATGGGATGCATGAAAACAACCTAGGACTAGTTAGCGTATGGACCAGTTGAAAGAATTCAAAGATAAATTCTGGGAAGACTTAACAGTATTATATATATACATATAATAACTCTTACTAAACTATTGTAATATAAATAATATACACCAGATATTCTTCAAACGGAAAAGAAAAATCTTTAATAGGCTACATCTTGGTTGAAATGACAAACAAAAATGTCATTAAAGACATGAAAGTGTAAAAAGGAACAGAGATCTACAGTAGTCATTACCTAGTGGTATCTAAGAAAAAAGTATAACTTATAATGCAAACAACTGTAATAAAAATTGAGGAAAATATGAAAAATCAGTCTGTTTAAGAAAACAATATTCTTCTTCTTAAGGTGTTGTCTTCTTATAGAACGTTAACAACTTCGCCAAATTGTTCTCTATCTTTTGTTATTCTTAGCAGTGAATTTAGATCAGTCCAGTCTCTTAAATTTCTCAACCCTGAGCATTGTCTCCTGTCCGGTTCTCTTCTTCCCTCAATTTTGACTTCAATTTCCTCCAGTTTTAGAAATTCGTATCTCCTGCCTCTGTATATATGTCCTAAGTAGTTTGTCTTTCGCTTTTTGGCAATTTCAAGAATTTTTCTATCCAGGTTCATTCTTCTTAGGACCGTTTCATTTTGAGGATTCTACGCATTACCCACATCTCAAAGGCCTCTAATCGTCGCATCGAACAGGCTTTCGGCGTCCAGGATTCAATTTCATATAATAGAATCGAGTATATCTACCTAGGTGTCTACAAATTTATGTCTGATATTTAACGATAGTGTGGGGTTTGTTAGTAAGTTTTTCATTCTAAGGAATGCACTACTTATGTTTTCTATGTGGCAGCGTATTTCTAATTCTGGGTTCAAGTCCCTTGCTATCCAGCATCCTAAGTATTTGAATTGGTCCACCTGTTCTATTCGTTTGTTGCATATAATTATGTTGATGTTTGCATTTGTATTTTTGTTTGTAGAGCATTGTCTTTGTTTTTTTTTGTGTTTGTCTTGAGGCTAAATGCATCTCCCTCCTTTGTTATTGCATCAATAAGTTTTTGAAGCCCTTCTCAGCTGTTAGCTAATATAACGGTGGCGTCTACGTACCGTATATTATTCACTAGTTTGTACTATACTCTCTTTGATGTTTTCTAGTGTTACCTGAAATACTTTTTCTGAGTACATCTCAAACAAAACTGGAGAGAGTATACAGACCTGTCTTACACATCTTCTGATGGGGGTGCTGGTGGTCAATTTATCTTCTATTCTTATAGATGTTGTTTGCTCCCACTATAGATTCTTAATTAGGTTGATGTTCTTCTAGCCTATTCGTTGTTCCTAAAGTACATTAATCAGCTCTGTGCGTCTTACTCGATCAAGAACTTTTTCGTAGTCTATGAAACGTAGGTGGACATCCTGTAATTGGTCTCTGCGTTTTTGAAGTAGTACGTTAAGTCCAAATAGTGCTTCTCTAGTTCCGAAGCCTAAACAGAACCAAATTGTTCTTCTATATATTGTTCGCCTTTTGTATGTATTCTTTGATGTATGATCTTTAGCGCTACCTTCAATACATGGCTCATCAGGCTAGTCAATCGATATTGTGAGCACTTTTTTGCTCCGCTCTTTTTATGTATTAGAATAAATGTAGATTGGGTCCAGCCGCATGGTATGATTCTTGTACAATATATTTTATTTAAGAAAGGTTGTTAAGAGGTTGAGGCTTTTATCGTCTAATAGTTTAAGCATCTCACTATAGATATTATCTTCACCCGGGGCCCTAAGTTTTATTGCGTGTTTCACCTCTGTTATAAGAATTATAATTGGTTGGTCTTCTTGGTCTGTTTGTCTTGATTCTAGGTCCATTCTGATATCATCGAAAAGTTTTTGTATGTAGTTTGTCCATATTTCTTCTATATCTTCTGGGTCTATTGTTTGTTATTATCTGTAGCTATGTTTATATTATCTGTTGATGATTTTTATTTTTATTTTCAGTTTTCTTTTATTTTTTACGGATGTTAAGAAGATCGTGTTTTCTTTGCACCTCTTTAAGTTCTTGATAGCGTTTCTCTATCCAGGTCTCCTTTGCCTCCCTTAGAAGTCTTGTAATCTTTTTGTGAATTCATTTGTATATATTATTGTTCTTACATTTGTATTTTCTTTTTTCGTTCATCAATAACAAAACTTCTTCAGTCGTCCATTTCTGTTTTGCTCTCTGCTCTTAAATTTCCAGTTAATTTTCTTGCACCTCATGTATTATGTTTTTAATAAATTAACAAGAGTTTTGTATTATTTCTGTTGTTTCAAATTGTACAGTATTCTTGAACTTACTATTCAAAACTCGCATTATTTTCTCTTTTTTTCTGGCTCTCCCAGTTTTTCAAAGTTATTTCTTGTCTTTTTCTTTTCTGAATTTTCTTCAGTTTTATGTCAAGTTTTCCAACTACGGGGTTATGATAAGATTCAATGTCTGATCCAGGGTAAGTTTGTACACCTGTAATACCGTTTCTATATTGTTTATCTATCAGTATGTAATCTATTTGATTTCTAATGATATTTTCTTCGTTGTCTCCTGGTTCTTTCCAAGTGCACAATCGTCTTTCTAGGAGTTGGAACCAGGTGTTTGTTACCACTTTTCTTCGCTACAGAACTGTACCTGTATATCACTCCTATCGTTTGGTTCTCCAAGACCATGGTCTCCAAAAATATTTTCAATTCTTCTCTTGCCTATCTTTACGTTGAAGTCACCCATGAGTATATTCACTTCATTTTTGTTGAAATTATTAATAGGTTTTTGATGTCTTTGTAAAAGAGCTTTATTTTATGATTGGGTTTGTCCGCCGTGGGTGCATATACTTGAATGATTTTTATGTCTTTCGGAAATGATTTTATATGTATTAGGACAACGCTGTCTAATATTGGCACAAACTTTTAACGGATCTTCTACATTCTTTATCCACTATTATTGCTACTCCATTATAGTGTTGGGGGTTATCTACATAATACGTTGTATAGTCATCGATGTCAATTTGATTTGTTCCGGGCCAGCTAATTTCACTCACACCCAGAATATTTATGTTTACTTTCCTCATTTCCCTAATAATATTATGTCTTTCCTGTTTTAAATAAGAATTTGGCATTTCATGTTATTATTCTAAATGTATTTTTATTCTGTTTTTCCACTTTCGGGTGGTGTCTAGCTTTCTTCGTGGAAATTCTCAGCACTCCTTGACCGGGGGCCGAAATATGTGTACGATTTGCCATGTTTGTTTTCTTGGGATGTTTATGTGAACCGTTAATACAGTGGTTTTCCCTTGCCTTCTGTATTCATATGCCGTTAACCATGATTGGTTCCTCCGCCTTTTGAGACAAATGAGTGTCCTTTATCTTGCCTCTATACAATCCCTAGAAACTGGGTTGCCACCTATGCCGAATCCACTGTGCCGAAGTTCTTCTTCTTCGCCAATGTAGCCATTGTCCGTATTCCTGGACAAGGGGAATGCGATATACCTTGCACCGCTGGGTCCCCAGCAAAAATTAGTCACTGAGATAATAGTCACGCCCACCCCCGCAACGTGGAAGCGCCTGTTGAGGATTACCTACGTCGGTTCAGAGAAGATGGCTCTGGTTCCCCTTAGACCGGATTAATCGTTGCATATGGAGCCACAAGCAAAAGTAGGAAAACAATAAGCAGAAAAATAAGTAAAAAAAGAAACATCAACAAGAAAAACATTTAGAAGAACTATAGAATACTTTCAAGAATATTATACTTAATGCACTAAAAACTAAAAGAATTAATTACAAGAAACAAGTAGCATGGTGGAATGACAATATTAAATCACAAATAATGATTAAAAATCAAAAATAACTAGAATGCCTGAAAAATAAAAAGGAAATTACAAAGATGAAACAAAATTAATTAAAGAGCTAGTAAAAGATGCTAAACAAAAGATGGGAGAAATATGGTAACAAAATAGAAAAATATAGTAAGGAAAATCAAAAACTCATAAAGTACTAAAAATATTAAAATACAAACAGGGAAACAAAAAAGTAGTGATAAAATAAAAAACAAACGAGAGGATACTGACGGACTGTAAAGATAAGATGAAACGATCGATGAAATATTTCCAATAATTACTTTGCCCAAGTCTAGAAGAAAATATAAAAGAACAAGACGAAAATAATAAAAGCAAACGATTTGCTTGATCAAAATCAAAACTGGGAAACCTCCTGGGTGTGATATGAATAACAGCAAATATGCTAAAATATATGGGTGAAAAGAGAGAGGTGGGGGAGGGGAGTTGTCTACTAAAAATGGATCAAAATAGATTAGTAAAACAAATGTGGAAAAGTAAAGTACCAAACAAGAAAGCCCGAGGGGGAGGCTGTAGATAACTTGGGATGACAGGATACTGCAAATTCTAGGAAAAAGAAAAATGACATGGCAAAAAATAAGAAGCAATAAGCGAAAATTATGCATCAAGAAGCAGAGTAAGGGAAGTTTGTAGAATTTAGTTATAAGTGTGTGTTAAGCAGTAGCAATAACCAATTTAAGAACAAGCAATGGCCTATTAATATGTGAATGATATACGTGTAGGTATAAGTAAATGTTGATTTAAGTTAGAAATATTGACTATAGACCATATAACGGCTATGCGAACTATATACATTATAACCATTACAGGTTTTTGAAGTTACTAATTAAGTTTTTTTTAGTAACATTAGCATTTAAGTTTATTATATGTTTTCTATTTAAGTTTCCTTCAATTCTTAGGTGGTTTTTCCTGTTGAAATAGAAAATATAATGATGCTTTTATAACTAATTGTCCTTCACGTGCTTATTATAGGCAACCAATATAATAATAATAGTTCCCCGTAACAGGCCTTGAAGGCCCTTTGGGGTCGTAGCAGGATAGGTCTGCTACAATCTAGAGCCTACGGTGCACAAGGGTAGTAACGTGGCTAGCGCTACGTACCGACCGCCTATTATTATCCAAAGAGTTTGACCTCCAGGTACTCATTGATTACAGCCTAAGTCGAGCTGGGCCGTAAAAATGACAGCGATTGAATTGGCGAGAGCGGGATTCGAACCCGCAACTCTTGGTTTCGTAGTCTAGCGATCTATCCACTAAACCACCACGGCTAGGCAACCAACATTACTTTTTGAAATTCTATTTTTCTAAGGTCGTATTTATCATTAAAGTTGATTAATAAATTTATACAGCAAAATAGTACTAACCATTGTTTAGTATACAAGTGCATTACGTTTAATTTATAGAATGATTTTATATGCGCATTTTATTATCCTCAGAGAGAGCAACTTTAGTTGTTTAACTTCCGTGATCACGCAAGAGACAATTAATAATTAAAGCGTTGCAGAGGAACTTTTTAAGTCGATTTTAAAAATGGTTGTTCTATTTTATAATATAGATTTTTTTTTTATTATTACACTATAATCTATCACAATTAGACATTCAGGATTAAACTAGTTGATTAACATCCTTAATTGAAAGTTGAGAGACATGTAGGCGGAACACCTATTTGTTAATGGCAAATCTATATTAAGCTTATGTTTAGTTTAATTTACAGATTATGCAATATATCACAATTGATCTAATTTAGTTAATAGTTCAGTCGATTTAAACTCATCTTCATTTTTTATTAGACACTTCACTAATATTTTCAGAATGATCACTGATATTGTCACTGCCCTGGTTAACGATGGAGATTGCGAGGTCGCTTTTGATGCGGGGACGTACCATAATGCGTTTACTATGCCTGTAAGTACCCTTAACTGAAATATTTTTAGAATATTGATGTTGGACGTTTTTGCTGTACCAAATAGTTTTACTTCTTAGGTTTCCGTATGGTTTTTTAAAAAAATAGTTTATTTTTCAAAGAGAGTTATGAGATGCACCCTATCAGCCAAAACATATTTTGTAGCTTCAATTCTAGTTTTTTGTGTTTTGCTCATATGTGTGTCCTTCAGGTCAGTTTTTTATCTAAATTGATACCAAGGTACTTTACATTATCAGTTTGGGGGATATGCTGATTATTGAACATTAGTGGGGACAGCTGTCTCTTCTTAAGGGATGTTGATTTACCGGATTTACTTTCATTTATTTGAAAGCGCCATTTTTTGCACCGATACTGCATATAGTCGATATGAATTTTGTAGTTGGGGATATGCCTGAATTGAGTCAATGTGAGATGAGAGTATAACTGCGTCGTCGGCGAAGGTAGCGACCAAGTTGCCTATTGTTGTCGGGAACTCCGCCATGTATATCAGGTGCAGGATTGGGCCCAATATACTGCCCTAGAAAAATGACCAGATAGGAAGTTGCTAGCGCGGTGCCATATCTGACAATGAAGCTCTTATTAGTTAGATATGATTTTAGGATTTCAAAGTGATCTATAGAGAGGGTTTTGTTAAGTTTGGAAGTAGGCACTTGTACCAAACCTCGTCAAATATTTGCGCTATTCGAAGTCGTTGGTGATTTTTGCTATTACTGTGTGACTTTGTTCTGTTGTTACGTGGTTTCGTCGAAAACTCAATTGGTGGTTTGGTGAAACAAGATTGTCCAATAGGAATGATGATAGCTACTATAGGGGTATATTTTTAAACATTTTCGACAACACCAAGAGCAAATACATTGGTCTGTATAATGCAGGTTGTTCTTTGGGTTTACCTGGTTTTTAGATTAGGCTTGTTATGGGATATTTTCATTGTTTAGGGAAGTGCCAGTATTTTTATACTATGTTGAAAAGATTATAAATTACCTTTTTGACAATCTTTCCTGTTGTTCGGTTTTATCCTGGAACTTTGTGTAGATTTACTTCTTTATGAATTTTGTTTTCTATTTGTGCGACTTCGAATCTTTTGATTGGCTGGAACATTTGATATGGCATTTCTAGAAGGTTATAGGTTTCGACTCATTTGGTTTTTTTCGGGTATGGTGTGAACATATTGTGAAGTTCATCGCCTTTTCTTTTCCATTTACTTATGAGTTGCTGGGGTGCGAATTGATGAATTGTGCCGTTGTGTTGGTTAATACTTAGATCAAGTTAAGGCCTGGTTGGTATATTCTTGTGGTTGAAGTTGTCTTTTCTCTTGACAAAAGAAACGTTTGTTGATGAAGTTCTCGATTAGAAGGACATCCTTTGTAGTCCGCGAAACTGTTTCCACTATAGTTGACACACTTTGTAATTTGTTTTGTGTTTGTATTACGATATGTGATGAATGCCTTTGCATTGGATTTTGTATGATAGCATTTATGCCATTTGTTGTTTTCTAACGTTTATAAGTCTACAACAAAAAGGGGTAGTTTTTTATTTGTGACAACTAGTTTTACGTTCCAAATGTTGATTGCTGCATGGTTAAACTACTGCAATTTCTCCTTTACTCCATCTGCGCTGGAGGATGGATGGGTTCTTGAAGAAACACACGCCAATTGCATTCCTCCTTAGTAATGTAGGTGTGAAATGTTCTTTTTTTTCAAATATATTGTTATTTGCGTATATGCTACTGATGTTTTTGGGAAAATTTTGACTTTATTGTCAGGGAGAGTCTTTATTTTGTACTTGTTTTAACTAGACTTCCAAGTAATTAATTAGAAGTTCAGTTGTTTTAATTTTTAAGACAAAAATTGATGGGGGTTTGGGTTCTGTTCTTTATTCATTTGAGTTTTTATATGTGCCTGCGTGCGTGTGTGTGTACATAAGGCGGTTCAAATATGTTTATATATTCTTATGTATATATTATTTATTTAGATAACTTGGTTGACGGGTTAAATTGCGTTGTTTTTGGGATAACTCTCTATGTTGAAGGTAATAAGGAATTTTCAAAAAATAGGTCAGTGCTGGCTCTTATATGCAAGTGTTGAAGACGTTTTTTCTCAGTTACTTAACGAGTAATTCTGTTGGTAGGATAGGAAATGGGTTAATTTTATAACTTGTTTCTTTATTATACTTGCAAGTGCTGAACAATGATTCTTTTTTCATTCGGCCAGAAGGTCATCATACGTTCGATTAGATATTTACGGGCATATTTGAACGCATAAATTCTTTGGTAGTTTCTATAAGGCGTTCATGCGCTTCTTGAGATTTATTAGAGCAGTAAGCCTTGGCTGAAAAATAAACCCAGATATTTGGTTATTTGTCATAGACTGCATGTCTGTTTTGTTATATCAATCTGTGGTTTATTATATTGGTAATGCTTCTGATGTACGGCAGCAAGTTTTTTTGTTAATCGGGAAAGTATTTGAATTGGGATTTGACATTTTCGTTAATATTTCTAACTGTGGGATAAGAATTTGTTTGAATACTTGTTTTGCAGTGGGTTGGTAGTACCAGTTTCAAGTTTTATTTGTTGGTATCAATAAGATTTGGCATTTAGGTAGCGCTTAGTATTGATGTTTTCTAAGGATAGTGCGATGAAGGGTGTTGTTTAAAGGATTTTTATGAGTCTCAAGAACTGGGAGAAAATGTTTGGTTAGTGTTCATGGTAAATATGATAATTAGGAAAGCGTTTGTTGTCCACGAAGCTAGATAGCAGAAGTATCATTTACATATCGTATCCAACATGTAGGTTCAAGGTGAAAGGAAGTGACAGTCTTTGTTGAAAATCGATCATGAAAATCATTGCTGTGATGGGTGAAAGTAGGAAACCCAGAAGGTTACTATTAATTTGTCAGTAACATTTATTTTTAAAGATGAAATAGATATTGGATAGGCAATGGTTAATTGAAGAAAGTGTTTTTTATATTGCAAATTGATTTTAAAATGCAAGATCTCACAGCTGAGCGTGATATCATCTATACGTATTGGGAAAGTTTTGAGTATTTCTAGAAAATGGTAGGAATTTCGTACGTAAGATGAAATTTGTTGTGTAAAAGGTTGAAGAACGTTTATAAGGTATTTCGCTGAAGTGTGGGTGAGAGATTTAAATGCACAAACTACAGGACGTAAAGCAATGTTTTTATTATTGATTTTTAAGAGGCTATGTAATTTTGGATTTTTTAGAATTTTTCTCGATATATGAGGAGTTTTTTGGTATCGGATGATAGGTTGGAGTTAGTAATGACGTTTTTGGTTTTATTTTTAAGGTGGGCGGTGGAATTATTGGATACATGATGACAATCGGATGGTTTTAATACATTATTTACCATACCTATGTACTTTGATATGATTAGGTTCAATGTAGCATTACCTGTACCTGTTTATAAGATTCTAGTACTCTTGTTTTGTTTCGAGGCACATAATTTGCAAGCTTCTATTTTTGGTTTTTTAATAATATATGGTCTAATGTTGTATAACGCATTGGTAATCTTTACGTCTAGTTTTAAATATTCCTAACATATTCCATTTTATCTTTTCCAACTCGTTTTGAAGTTTTTCAAAGATCTCTTCATTATTAACAACTCTTGTTTGAAAACTTGTTTGGTTGGGGTTACCAGAACTTCTAGGGCCTGGAGTTTTTTGTTTGTTGAGTTGCATTAGAAAAATTTGCTATAAAATACTACGATAACAAAACATTTAGCATGTTTGTTATAGAACATGCGGTTATGGGGTTTAACCATAGATTGGTAAGAGGTAGAATTAGAATAGATGGAAAAATAGGTAACAGAAAAATTTAGGGTCTTAATATAGTAGGTCATTTATAAACCAAGAAAGAAGAAATAGGAAACAATTCAACAAAAAATACTTGTACATGTTAAGACAACAAAACTTAGTATAAACGAAGATAACAAGCGAATAAATAAACAACTTACTGAAACAGTAAACAAAATGATAATACGTAAGAAAGGTAGAAGATTCTTAGCAATCATTAAAAAACTTTTTAAAAAGAAGGGAACTTCAAAAATGTAAAAAATATAATTGAATTTATTAAATTAATTAAAACCACAAAGATAATACCAAAGAACAATATGCTCAAACATAAAACTAAATTGGTTTAAAACCATTGAAAATAAACAAGGATTACAAGTATTTAAAAAAAAAATGAAAATCGTAAAACAAAGACGTACGTGTAAAGAGTATAGAGGAAAAAATGAACTATTAAGATGGAAATTTCTACATAGGGCTTTAGAAAACATAAATAAATAACAATCTAATGAAAAAAGAGAACGATGTATAATAAAAACTAATAGTCGGGAATGATAGGAACAATAGAATGGGAAGAAATGAAATACATTTGAGACAAACAAAAAACGGCGGGTGAGGATAACGTAGTACTCAGAATGCTAAAAGATAGTATCACAGAACTAAAGAAAGAACTTTTAGCAATATCTTATACATACTTAGTGCTCGAAGACATTCTAGAGAATTGAGATAGTGCAGTAATATTGATATATACAAAATAAGACCATGGAAAATTACTGACTAACAGATTTTTTGTTTGAAAAATGTAAAGTATCCAAGAATATAATAAAGTATAGGTTATAAAGAAAATTTGAGCTATATTAACTAAAAGAGCAGGCAGGCTTAAGGAAAAAGTATAGTAGAATAGAACATCGTCATATAGTTAAACAAGTGATAAAAACACAATTGAGTGTAATTTATGACTATGCTTTCGACTAAGCGTTCGATAATAACGAAATAAGAGCATTAGTAACCGTTATGGAAAATGTAAAATAGATTAAAGTTATATACCTCAGACCTAGTTAAAAAGATATATACGAGGTGCATTCATGTTTAGAAATCTCCAATTTTTTCCTCAACAGTGAGAATAAGTAGAAAAATTCCGGACCGAAACCATGATTGCGCGAGTGAAGCAAGTTGTTATAAAAGGACGTAGATTAGGTGTGGGTGATATCGCCTCTAAACTTTTTTTGCATGATGACCTGAAAATGCAAAAAATTTCTTCAAGGTAGGCCCCACACAAGGCTGCGCGGGTGACAATACTTCAAGACATGTTGACACGTAATGTCATTATAAATTTCCAACCATTAAGGACATTACTTGTCGCTTATTTTTCAATCGAGTCGCTATTGCGTCAGCGATTTTTCAGTGGGAAAAAAGCACTCCTAAAGAAGTAGCCATAAAATAATGGCGACGACGTTCTGAAAAATATGTACCTCTAGACGGAGATTACGTTGAAAAGTAACAGAAGTTATAACTGTCTTGGGTAAGTACTTTTTCAGAAAAAAAAATTGGAAACCTTAGAACTTGAGCGTACCTCGTACTACAAAGAGCGCATACCATGTTTGGGTGTAGAATTTGACAACAAACTCCTCTCATAGCACCAACATATAAAAATTGCCAGCAAAAAGGGCAAACAAATATCCCACATAATTGACGCGGTGGCACGGTTAACATGGGGGTTCAGGAGTAGAACAGTGACGCAAGTGTATTAAGAAGCAGTGCAACTGGGAATGTTCTACGCAACAGAGCTGTGAGTTGAGGGATGTAGGGTTAAGCAATCAAAACAGCTCCTCGGAGCACAGCGAATCCTCAAGGTTTGAGCGGCAATGACATACCATACCATTGCCATTTAGACCGCTCTAATTTTGACCCAGTTACTGCCGGTCGATTTTATGTTACAGGAAGAATTTATGTTACGGAAGAACAGTGCACCCTGAAGGAACCAGGACTCCAGCTGGAACCAGTCGAGCAAAACAGGAGCATGGAGGAGGCAGGACAACCGGCTGATTGAGATGAAGTTCCGTTTACCACTATCGAGAAAGGAGCACACTGCCTAAGGTGCCACACAGGCGGGTCCGGATTGAGAGATGGAAGAGCGGGAGCGACGTTCGTGGTCTATTATTGTGAACTGCTCGCGATTAGAAGAACCATCGGCACATTATCAATAGATGTCCCATTTTATCGGACAACCGATCGTTCTTGGAGGCGCTGAAAGACATGAACAAACCCACAGACCTACAATTAGCGAAGGAAGTCTCGGCCGAAATGGAGATAACCAGGAAGCCTGGCTAAGGTGCGCCTGTCAGAATAAATAACCAGCCAATGGAACAGAAAGTGACAGTCGACACCAACAGGAGAGCACGTATGATTTTATTTTGTTTAAAATTTGTTTTGTATAAATTTGTGACCAATGACTAGATGGTAGTTGATTATTTACTCTAACTTTGTACTATCTAATTTTATGTTTTTATTGCGAAGTAGCCAAAACAAAAACTCAGAAATATTTTTCTTTTTTTTTGTCAAAATTATCGTTCTAATATAATGTGTTTAGGTATTATTTGTGTGCGAACTATGATGGTTATCAGTTTCCACTAAACAGATAGTGAATAATTTTTGATAATGTTAACTTCTTTGGAAAATATTAAAGATTGACACTATTGACATACGTCTGGCTCAAGAACTTTTAAAAAAGACATGGACAGACTTCACTTTATTGAATAAAGGAATCTTAGGTGTCCCAAACTCATCAAAATTTTTCCTGATTTCAGGTCTAGGTCAGGTTGTAAAACCCAAGTTTCTAAGCTTAAGCCTTTGTTTTCACTCAAGTGGAACGCTAATATTATAAACTGTCAATATTAATTCAGATACTGGTCCTATTACAAAAGAATTATAGAATTATTGATATGTTTGGGTTTTATTTTACTCAAAAACTGTTGCATCATCTTGTAACTGAAACAAATCTTTGTGCAGATCAAAAACTCGAACTATCCTACTCTTATAAAAGTGCTAATAAAAATTGGGCCCAGATGTGCTTGTATCCATATTTATAAATGTAACATTAATACAGAGCATACCTTACTATAGAGGACATGCTACAAAACTTATTAGTAGCAAATCAATATGATTCTGACTCAAATTTTAAATTGGTCTTAACCCTGTAGGTAATATTTATCACGCCTAGAACAAGAAAGTAATGAAACAGAACTGATTAGTCTTATAGAACCAAATAAGATATATTTTTAACGGTATTATTTCTTTGCATAAATTGAGGTCCAAAAGGTTTTATCACACTAGAACTCAATAAGTTAAAAAGTTGCCAGAGAAAACGAATAAAAAATAAATCTAGAAGTTAATCGCTACTCATTCAACAGACAGTACTGTAGCTGTTTTTTGGGAACGAACACACTAGAGTGTTATTATACGAAATCTATGACACAGTCCTCTCGATATTCTATTTCGGAAAAGAAAATGCAAAAGAATATTACAAGACGTAGTGCTTACTATAACAACAACATGGAGGCCCGAATATTGCATACTATTTTATTATATACTAAGAACTACGAAATGTTGGTGGCCGTTTTTAGCTTAGGTCATAGATACCTTTTTGAGCTGAGCTAGTTGACATATCGTTGTTTTGAACATAAAATGCCATTATTATATTTTAGATACTTATGTTCAATACACTTGTAAAAGGCATATAAAATAGCTTGTAAAACACTTGGTTTTGTAGTTCTCTATAATTTATATCTGCTCTTGAAGAAATTTGTAAGGATTATATTGACCATAATATAGAGGAGGGTGCTTTAAAATACTTCCGTTGTAAGGTTTATAGCGGTTTATGTGGATTTGAAATGTGACAAGTGTTTAAAATGTTTTCACAACGTAAACTAAAGACTAATAAGTTTTGTGAGAAATAATTGGCTATATCTATACTTCCTATTTGAATTTCGTTGAGTAAAGGCATTTGCGAGGGGTCTGCGAGATATCAAGTGACAAGTGATAAAGTGTACCTCTGGTCAGTTTATGATATCAACTTTAAATATTTAATAAATAAATTGTAAGTGATTATTGGTTAATTAAACCATTTTAAAAGACTAACTATAATAAAAATGTATATTACTTATATAAAGATGCTACCGGTCGGCAACGGCTTTGCCGGTGCATTTAACATTAATAATCAGCAGCAAATAAATGGAAATCATATACAATTACTACAATTACCATTTTTAGTTAACACACAACCCAACTGCCCTTGTTAACAAATTCATTATTCATTCCTACCACCTCCTAACCCACTTTATTTTTCATTACGGTATCAACCAACTTTATAAACATTAAGTCAGCCACACATTTATCTCCCTCAACAGAATGGTGAACCGGTGCGTCAACTAATTCAAAATAAAAGGACTAAGAATAAATATCCTGAAGATGATGTTATAAATAATAAACGGAAACGATTAATGAAGTTTTACATACGAAACGAACAGTACTGAAAAGGTGTCATTAATTATAAATTAAAACAGATACTGTGCATTAGTTGAAAAAGGTGAATCAAATAAATAAATTAATGAAGACCAACAAAAAACAACCAAGCACAAGCCGCCATCAATTTTTATCCATAGTGCTCTATATTACAAGAAGATGACCGAAAATTTACACTTAATAGCGACAGAAAGTTTACATAATAATGTTAAATGCAACAATACCTGATACCTATCGCATTTGAACCACCAAAAACAAAGATATCGTACAATGCACGCCATGTCAGTATCATGGGCATAAAAAAGTTACTGTAGTAGACCTTTTATTTGTGTGAAATGTGCAGGTCTTCATGATACAAAAAGCTGACAAAAAACCGAATAACTCACCTAACTATAAGGGATGTTCCATATACAAAAAGCTTCGATAAAAATACCAACCCAACAAGCAACAACGCATTCTAAGACCTCCAAACTTAACAAGACAGAATTTTCCATTCTTGAAAAGCCAAAATAGTTAACCTATCATCAGTCAGCCAACATATACACATCTTAATTATGCGCAAGCAGTTAGTTTTAAATAATTTCGTGCGTTCAAAAATATGTTCAACCAGTTACTACAACAGAACAGTATGATACTAAATATGTTAACCACAGTTATTCGCAAACTAATTCGATAATGGCTAAGTTCTTAAAAATTGCATTGTGGAATGCCAAGGGGCTACAACAAAGAAAGTTGGAAATTGAAGCCTTTATACGTTTTAATAACATTGATGTTTTATTAATATCAAAAACACACTTCACCCCAAGATCTTATTTAACAATACCCCAATACTTGCTATATTATATAGAACATCCAGGTGGCACTGCACATGGTGGTTTAGCTATAATAATACGTAACTCCATAAAACATTATCAATTATCTTCTTATAGACCGAACTACCTACAAGGTACTATGATAGAAGTTGAGAGACCACTAGCGCTTCTAGTTATAGCAAGTATTTACTGTCTAATACGTCATAACATAACTAAACAAATGTTACAACTCTTTTTCTAACTATTAGGACTTAGATTTCTAGCATGCGAATATTTTAATGCTAAAAACACACTTGGGCTCACGTTTAACGACATTAAAAGGCAATTGTAATTGTATAAACTTATAGCAGATAACAAATATGGCTTTATGTCAACGGGCAGTCTAACCTATTGACCCAGGGACTCCTATAAATTCCAGATTTGCTAGAGTTTTTTCTTATCTATGGTATGTCATCAAACTAAATAGATATTGTTTCCAACTACGATATTTCGTCCGATCATACGCTTATAACGGCTACCGAGAGCGCAACTATACTATCTAAAGAACGCAGACCTACCCTCAGGAACGCAAAAAAACAACTGGGACGTGTTTGAAGCTTATACTAACGAATTTCTTGATACAAATCTAAGCTTAAAAACAAACCATAGCCTAAAGTATGCAACAAATCACTTAAAGAGAACTATATAGAAAGAATGGTAGAGTGCAACGTTACAAATCTACATTCTTAAATTCAATACTTCTAATATTCCTACTGAAATATGATCTCATAACAGGAACTATTTTAAAATGTCTACCTGAGAAAGCACATCAATTTTTACAAATTCTTTTATAATAGAATATTGCTGTTTGCAGTTTGCTCAAATACTGTTAATACTTAAACCGGGAAAACCTTCCAACCAAATCAAATCATATCGTCTTATCAGCCTGCTCCCGATGGCTTCTAAGCTGATGGAAAAACTAATACTCAAACGTATAAAAGAAAGTACACTTTAAGACGAATGGGTACCAAATCACCATTTCGGTTTTCAAACTAGACATTCAACAACACAACAGTGCCACCGATTGGTAAATATGATACGTACAGCATTTGAAGACGAAATTTATCGTAGTGTAGTGTTCTCGGACGTAAGTAATACATTCGGCAAAGTGTGGCACAGGGGTCTGCTTTACAAAAGAGTTTATTAATACACGATTACTATTTACTTTTAGAATCTTACCTCTCAGATCGTTACTTTCAAACTAAAATAGGTACTGGAACATCCCAAATAAAGAAAATAAATGCAGCCGCCCACAAGATAGTATCCTTGGACCGTTAATGTATTTGCTAGACATGCACGACCTACCAACCACAGGGCAAACAAACCTAGGTACCTTCGTCGACGATACCGTAATATTTTCATGACGAGAATCCAGTTATAACATCAGAATTGCTATAAGAATATCTAAACTTATTGGAAACTTGGCTGAAAAATGGAAAATTATAACAAATCGGCGTATATTACTTTCACAATAAAGCGTTTCGGTTGCACTCAACAGCATACACATTTTGCAGACAGGTGAGGTCAGATACTTGGGCTCACATTGAGATCGACTTCTGACATTGAAGACACATGTAAGAAAAAAGCGCAAAGAAATGGACGTACGTTGTAAAAAATTGTATTGGCTCGTTGGCGAAAACTCAGCCCTTACTTTAGATAATAAATTATTAATATACAAGAACATAGTCCGTCCTATTTGGCTATATGGTTGCGAACTTTGGAATGTGTCACTAAACTAACTTTAAATGTAATACAACGCTTCCGGCCTAAAACACTTAGAATGTTGTCTAATACCCTGTGGTATGTATCAAACCTAACTCTACATAATGACCTCAACATTTAGTACATGACAGAGCAATAAAACACCACGCTACCCTGGAAAATCATTCAAATGTAACAATAACCCCGTTAGCTGAAGAACCTCAAACCAGAAGCCTACAACGAAAATGACCAGTAGATTTAACAGACCAAATTAGGGGTGACCTTACTGAATGTCTTCCCTTTACAACTCTAATCGGTTGTAAGGAACAATTAGCTCATATAATATTATTATTATTCTGATTGCTTCTTCTTCTTCTTTGCGTGCCACTCCTATCGGAGATTGGATATTATCAGGACGACTTTAATCTTTTTTACAGCTGTTCGGAATAGTTCGTTAGTAGTGCATCGAAACCATTCCCTCAAGTTTCGCATCCAGGACATTCTTCTACGGCCTTGGTTTCTTCGTCCTTTAATTTTCCCTTGCATTATATTCTGCAGTAATATGTATTTTTGTCCTCTCATTAGGTGACCTAGGTACTCCAACTTTCTCTTTTTTATTGTCCACATAATTTCTGGTTCTTGGTTTATGCGTCGTATTACCTCTATGTTTGTTATTTTGTCTATCCATCTTATTTTCAATATCCGTCTATAGCACCACATTTCAAAGCTTTTCAGCTTCTTTATGTTGTTTGGTTTTAGGGTTCATGCTTCGACACCGTACAGCAAGGTGCTAAACACGTAACATTTTAGCATTCGTATTCTTAATGTAATGTTTATATCACGGTTACATAGCATTTTCTTCATTTTTATGAAAGTTGTTCTGGAAATTTCTATGCGTCTTTGTATTTCCTTGCTTTGATAGCCTGTCTCGTGTATTAAAGCTCCCATATATTTGTAAGTATCTACTTTTTCAATTTGAGTGTTGTTGATACGAATATGTTTGAGATTAATTGTATTTTTCGTAAATGCCATGTATTTCGTTTTCCTGGCGTTGATTTTTATCCCATAGTCCGCGCATGCCTTGTTCATGTTATCAAGTAAACATTGCAGATCTTCCGATGTTGCTGTTAGCAGTACAGTGTCGTCTGCGTAACTTGTTTTTGACTTCACCATTAATTACTATTCTTTCACTGTAGACATTACAGGGCAGCGGCGACAATATACATCCTTGTCGTACGCCTCTTCGTATTTCAATTTTTTGTGAGATCTCATTATCCACTTTGATGTTAGTTTTTTGGTTCTAATATAGCTTAAGGATGATTCGTAGGTTTTTATCATCAATGCCTTTATCTTCTAGTATGTCTTTAAGTTTATCATGTCGCACTCTGTCGAGGGCCTTCTCAAAGTCTATGAAGCAGGCGTGTACTTCTTGATTGACGTCTATGCATCTTTGTGTGATCACATTTAAGGCAAAGAGTGCTTCCCTGGTGCCTAGTCCTCTTCTGAACCCCGTCTGCGTTTCGCTTATGTTAGCGTCTAATTTTTGATAGATTCGATTATGTATAACTCGAAGAAATATCTTTGTTAGATGGCTCATCAATGATATTGTTCTGTGGTGGTCCGAGCATTCTTTTGCGTTTCGTGATTTGGGGATCGTGATAAATGTGGATAAAAGCCAGTCGTGCGGTATGATTACCGTGTTGTATATCGTATTGAATAAATGTAGTACTATCTTTATAGAATTATCGTTCAGAAGCTTCAATAGGTCTGTGGGGATTTCATCGGGTCCATTTGTTTTTCCTTTCTTGGAGATTTTGATTGCGTGTTCTTCTTCGTCTTTTAAGATTTCAGGTCCGGTTTCATTTTTTGTATGACAGGTCGTTTTTCTTTCATCTTCAAATAATTCTTCAATGTATTCGGTTCATCTTTTTATTTTATCTTTTAGGTCTGTAATGATCCTTTCATTCTTGTCTTTAAGTAAGCCCACTTGATATCTTCTTTGGGTTTCTTGTTATCTGTTTTACTTTTTTATACATATTGAACGAATCGTAACTTTTTTCATATTTCTCCATTTCTTCACATTGTTCTTTTAACGATACTTCTTTTTCTTACTTAATGCTTCTTTTTATAATTTTATTGATTTCTTTATATTGTTCTGATTGGTTTTTTACTTTTAGTCTTTCGTCCATTAGCATTAATATGTTTTCCGTCATCTATATTTTGTTTTTCTTTGAAGTTCTGGTCAAATGTTTCTCACCTGCTGTTTTAATAACTGCGTTTATATATTTAAGGTTTTCATTTATATTATCGGTATTTCGCACTTGGTTATGTACTTTTCTGAGATTTCTATTTATTTCTTCCTCTGCTTCCTCTTGTATCCTGTCGTTCTTTAGTTTATTTAGATCTAATGTTTTCGTGATCGGTTTTTGTATTTTTTTTAGTTTCATTTGGATCTCAGAAACTACGGGGTTAACATCGAGTTAACATCGGCTCCAGGGTATGTCTTGGTACACTTAACAGCGTTACGGTATCTCCTTGTAATCATAATATAATCTATTTCTGATTGCTAATAAATAAATAAATTAAAAAACAAAAAACTTATCTATAAATAAATATGTAACTAACCCTAAGGCTATTTTATCTCAGTATCATACAGAATGGTGTATTAATATCTTAATGACATCTAAAGCTTTAATTCAAAATCAAATATCCAATCCGTAAACCAAAGAAAAAAAGATTTTTTATTGTACATAAAAAATAATCTTATAATATAATTGTCTTATCTCCCTAACTTTCTTTCTTTCTTTCTTTCTAAACTTATAATTCTATCTCCTCCTAGACGCTTTAACCGATTTCCTTGAAACCTGCACACCACATTCACAATTATATTTGTAGTTGCAGATAACACAATTTTACATAGATTTGATTTTATTTCTAATTTTAATTTAAGCATAAAAATTATAAGTCAACATTATTATTTTTTTCGCTCGCATTTTAGAATGATTTTTCAGCTTGCTTTTCTTTTACTTATCAATCATGTAGTGAGATTGTTAAGCAGAGCACGTTTGCAAATATTAAAATATACACGAGGACTAATATATTTTTTTAAATATCTTATAATATAATTGTCTTATCTCCCTAACTTTCTTTCTTTCTTTCTTTCTTTCTTTCTTTCTTTCTAAACTTATAATTCTATCTCATCCTAGACGGTTCAACCGATACCCTTGAAACTTGCACACCACATTCACAACTATATTTGCTAATTCGGCGCAAAAATCAGCCTTCTAACTTTAACCGTTTTTGAATTATTTAAACATTTTGATTATTGTATTGTATAGATGTCACACCTGTGACAGATAAAAACATTTTTTTTGAAAAACAGCGCCATCTGTTGGACGTAAAAGCAAAGCCACAACAACATGTGGTCGGGTACAGCTATTTTAGAATAAAAACAATCATTCTATTACTGTTGCCAACATTAATCTAAAGAAAAATAAAAAATCACTGCAAATGAACGTAAAACGTAAAAATTACGGGAGTGCATTATGAACGAGTGCATAAGCTTTGCATTAATTCAACTTTATGTATTACGTATTTCCTATGGGCGGCTTATGTTTACGTCCACCATGAATAGGCGTTAAATTGTTTCATGTTTCTGATCCAGAGAAAAAGCCGGTCTAATTAAAAATTTATACGTTCGCACCTTGCAAAAATTTGAGGGAAGGCGGGTGAAAAATTGTCAGTCTAGGACGCCAAAAGTATCTTTTGGCGGGCAACTCCTAGTTTCATATAAGTGTCTTTAGTTTTTATTTTTCTATAGTCATTCTGATTATAGTCTCTTAGTTATTGACGTAAGAGACTTAAATTTCATAGTGTTGCCTTTTATTCGATTTGTTTTTTCAAATAACCCCATAAAAAGTTAAGATATTGTTAGATTTCGGGACCGTATAAAGCATTCAATTTTAACTTGCTCTAAAATGAACCGTTTTACAAGGATATATTTTAACTATTAGCGAGATCGCCGCCTGGTCTATGTCCTTTATCTTTAGCTGTGTTGCAGCCCGATAGCTTCAAGTATCGCTTAAAATCATGGGTGTTAATAAGTACATTAAGCCCGTTGTGATCCAAGTGCCATCCGTTTTATTCACAATGGTAACTTCTATACACACAAATAGCTCATAAAATTTATATTCATTCTGATTGTCAATATGGACATAATGAAATGATCTGTTTTGTTTAAATCACATTGTGGATTATCTGGAATCAGAAGAGGAAAACATTTGGAATACGTCTTTTTATCATTTTACAGTAATGTTTGCCTTACTATTATCATTGTTTTGAAAGAAAGAAGGATCAATAATATCTTCAGATGTTGTGCTGCACTAAAAGGTACATGAACAAAATGCAACCAATGTCTCTGTAGTGCTCTTAGATTAGAAGTGTTCTAAAATATGTAATTCATATTCATTATAATCATGGAATCATAAAATTTTCCTATATATCAATGAAAATGCAATATATACTTATAATTTTGTTTCTAGATTCTAGTTTAGCTCAATCTTGTACGTAAACAAGTGCAAATATCTTAAAATAAGCTATAATAATGTTTAGAACAGGTGCAGATAGTTAGACTAGTTTTAGGTTAAAACTTTGCATTTTTCTCTATACATTTATCTAAACACTATACGTTCGTGTTTTTTAAAGATACAATACTTAAGCGAAACAAATGAAAAACATTATTTTTGTTATATATGGGAAATAATACTGAGTATATTATTTACATGTGGTTTATGTGCTCAAGTGCTTGTGGTATCTTTTTTTACATCAATTATTAAATTATTGTGTTACAAGTATAAACAAGTAACTTTTGTGTCCCTGTGTCACCAATCTAAAAGCCCGAAAACGATGACAACGGCGATACCGCGCCTTTATAAGTATCCTGATTTCTAACGAATGTGGATAAAGCGATAGTACAAATAAAAACTGTCAGTGAATTGTCCGATAAAAGAAAGAGACAAGCAACTTCAACAAAACATAACCAAGCACAATTATTTAAAGAAAATCCAAATTATTACTTTGCCAAACTTATTTAAAGCTCATGACAATTAAACGATTTGTAAAAGCCGACGATATAGTCGAGACTAATTAGTAACGAAAACGTTAAAAGCTCGAAATTCTTTGTGAGTACACGTATCGAGATGTTACAGAGCGCATTCGATTTGGAAAAGCTTCAGAAAAGAAATACCATGCATTTATTTGATGCATTTTTTGCAGACCCTAAATAATTTTATTTCTCGCTTAATATTGGCCAAAATAAGCACAACTCCTTTACTTGGTGGTTTTTTAGGTCGCTGATCACGAATACGATGCTTAGAAAGTGTCCCGTTGCACTTGGGGGTGGGGGGTCATAATTCTGGGGATAGGGGTAATTCTAGAAAATTACCTCAGATTTGTTTGTTTTCCGAATTTAAATATAACGAATATGATGTTTAATGAGTGCTCCAATGCACTTGGGTGGGGAAGCATTATCCTAGGAATGGGGGCGATTTTGGGGAATAACCTCAAATTTGTTTGTTTTTCGAGTTTAAACTGTCTATACAAGGATTTTTGGAATCGATGATTACGAATATGATGGGCCATAATTCTGGCGATGGGAGTTATTTTAGAGAATTACCTGAAATTTGTTTCTTTTCCGAGTTTAAACTGTCTGAATAAGGGTTTTCGAAATTACTGATAACGATTTTGATTCTCAAATTAAGTTCCAATACACCAAAGTGAGAAAATGCCCTGGGGCAGTTTAGTGAAAGGCGAGTAGTGCATTGTTTTATTTGAATATGATACGATTTGAATTATCTCAAAAACTTTTTTTTCAGATATTATTACGAAATAAAATTGCTTGCACACAGACAACCCCATCACTGTGGTCGCTTATCAACAGTATTAAATAAATAGGGTTTTCTTTTCAAGGTTTACAAACGTTCTGTATTCAGTAAAAACGCAATTCAGGATTCTGTTTTCAGTAAAAAAGAAAATCGCTTTTCAGCGCATGTGAATTTTGGTTATAAATGTTCGGTGAGGTGTCGGATAATCGGGAAACCAGGATTCGTCAGTTTGCCATTCACCACACGGTAGATATTTGCCATAATGTAAAACAAATGTCATAAAAATGGTAATTTTTTTGCAAAAGGGCCGTATTCAAACTTCAAGGTGTCTGGGCCCCCTATGTAACTTGGCAACCAAGCATCCATTGATTACAATTAATAGCTGTCAATTGTAACCAATGGTTGCCAAATTACAGCGGGGGCCCAGGCACCTCAAAGTTTGAATAAGGTCTTTTCGGCACTTTGATAGCACTTTTTCTTAAAATTTTTTGATTCAGCACACGGTAGATATTTTATTTTTTAGCTGATTAAAATGAATATATATTTGGAAGATTATTATTGCTACAGAGATTGATTGTAAAATTTTAATTATTGTAACATTATTCTTTCTAAATCTGTTTCTCAAAATGACTATAATTGCTTTATGAATATTTTCATTAACTGTGATAAAAGGGAAAGGCTAAGAAAACTATGTAAAATTTAAATATGAAGATATTTTACAATTTTTGATTTTTTTTACTTAAAATAGAACTTTGAAAACCAGTTTTTAAATCTTGAAACTCCCTATTTAATTAATACTGTTAAAACGTGGACACTGATAGGGTTGTCTGTGCGCAGGCAAAATTTTTTTCGTAATAATATTTGGAAAAAAAAGTTTTCGAAAATAATTAAAATTGAATCATTCTCAAATGAAAAAAATGCCCTACGCGTACCCTGGTGCCCCAGGGTATCCTTTCACCGATGTTCCGTAGGCCATTTTCTCACTTCGGTGCCACTGGAGCGGGGCACTTTATAAGCATCATATTCGTGATCAGCGACCCCAAAAACCCCCAAGTAATGGGAATGAGCTTATTTTGGCTCATACTAAGCGAGAAATAAAATATCCTTTAGGGTCTGTAAAAAATGCGTCAAATAAATGCATTTTTTGCGTGCTTAAATGCACTTTCGCATTATAACAAAAAATATGTGGTTACATTTATTTTTGAGGTTTTTCCGAAACGAATGCGCCCTGGAATCCCCTGAATCAGCAGATAGAGGTTCTTTACATGGTGTGTCTGGAAATCTTCCGGTTCCAGGACTTGTCTCCCGAATGTATGTCGCCTTTTCCTATACAACACATTGCACTTGCATAGGATATGTAAGGCTGTTTCTTGTTAGAAAGTCTGCATGCAAGGTCACCATTGAATTTACCAATTTTCCAGAGATGTTCTTTAACAGTCGCATGTCCTGTAAGAAACCCTATGGTTATCTTTAGCCGTGGCCTACTTAGGTTAAGGAGTTCTGCAGCTCTCTTTTGGAAAGGTCCCTTATTAGAGGTTTTGATGAAATAATGTCCTGGTTGGTTTTTCCAGTACATTAGATGATAAGTGCGTGTCCTCTTCTTGAAAAAGCTTCGGACAGCACTTTGTACAATTCTTAAAGAAGATTCTGGGCCGATATAAGCCTTACTAGATCTCTGCCTAGCCAATTAATCGGCTTTCTCATTGGCGTAGATACCGTAATGGCCAGGTGCCCATAACAGTTTTACCGTGTTGTGTTCTGCCAGTGCATTGAATTCGTTGATGCATTCCCATACCAGTCTAGATGATGCTTTAGTGCTTGGTAAATCCTTTAAAGCTGCCTGGCTGTCTGATATATATAATAATATATAATATATATAATATAGATTCGCTTGCTCCTGTAAGCTCTCTTATCGTTTCTCGCGCACACACTGGAACATGTCGTATATTTCTGTATGAAAGACAGAAGTATACTGACCCAGGGAAAAGCTTAGCTCTACCCAGGGAGCCTCAGCATATATTCCAGCTCCGGTACCCAGCTCGGTTTTAAAACCATCTGTGTACCAGATTAGGCTACCAGATGCAATTGCCTGTCCAAAAGTCTCGCTCCTATTTCGATCATGCATGATCACCTCGAATAGAGAGTCGTCACATATCTTTGATGTTATGTGGTCCGTCCTCATTTCAAGCAGAGGGCCCCCAGACTATCAATTATTCGTGCATTACCTGTACCCGTGTGTGTCTTGTACAGTGAATGATTGCAGCCTGTAATGACCCAATCTAGCCTCCCTCTAAATCACTATATGCAAAGATGGGAGGTCTAGAAGAGTCTGTGTACCACTTAGAAGAACGAATAAAATAGAATCAACAGATTACATCGACAGTCATAATCTTTTGATGCCAATCTAACAGAAAATATCTGGTCTTATATCAAGCACAAACTCGTTTACAAATTATCCTTCAAGTAAATATTTATGTTTGAAGATGGCATCTATATTCATAGGTAATTCATTGATTAATTGGTGACGGTTAAATATATTGTAGTAATTACTGACACTTATATAAATAGCTATATGCATTTTTAAATAAATATTCTATTGCAAATATTTCTAACTTTAAATATTTTCTTCTGCAGTTCTAGTCTACTGTATAATGAGTGATTGGAAATAGCATTATGTTGTCATTAAGGATAATGGGTTTCTAAAATCTAAGACTATAGAATTCCAAACAGACACAGACATAGACATCAACATTTAGACCAAGAGAAGCGATATCCGTCCGTCTATATCTTTGATAGTTACGTACTTACTTAATTAGTCCTAAAGGTAGTAGGGTTGAGTCCTGTATTGTTGCCTCCATTGTTTTCTATCTTGTGTTTAGTTTCGTATACCCTCCCATTTTCTCTGCTTCTTCTTTGGTTCTCTCTAACTACTTTGTTCTTTTTCCTTACACTCGCGTTTCAAACACTCTTTTTCTAAGTTTTTCATCCGGCATTCGACACACATGTCCAAACCATCTGAGTTGTCTTTTTATAATCTTTTCATTAATCGACTCTATTTGTAGTTTTGTGTTTGAATGTTTGGTTGTTTATTTTGTCTCTCCTGTTCTTATTTTCTATTCTTTTCAGGAATCGTATTAATTGTGTTGATCCTTGATTTTTATCTTTCTGTTAATATACATAAATATTGACCTAACCACTTTTTTAACGACTTCTGTTTTTATTTTTTTCGGTACTTCTCTTTTACCCAAGAATGTCGTCTTCATTGTATTAAATATATTTCCCAATTTTCACAATTTCTCATTTATTTTCTTGTCCACCTTTTGCTTTTCTTCTATTATTGCTCCTAAATATTTGTAAATATTAGATATTATCATAGTTTTTGTTTTTCCAGTATTAATTTTTATGTTTATCTTCTTTAGTTCTTCGTATATTTCTTTGAGACTATGTTGTAAATTCGCTTCGTGTCTAATATCATGGTAGTATCATATGCGAACAGCAGTTCTGTCATCTGTGTTTGTCTCAATTGCCAGTATCCCAATATTGATTTTTTTATTCTTTCCTTGGCCTTCTTTATTGCCTCGTTTAGTACCACTGAAAATAAGAGCGGGCTCAATACACATCCCTGTTTGATTCTTTTCTAAGTTTTAAATGCCTTGGATTCTTCGTTATTTGCTCTTACTATGTTCGGATTTCGTTTATACATGTTCCTTATTACCCTTATGGTGTTTCTATTTACTCTTCTTTTCTGCAAAACTTCCCATATATCTTCTCTTCGTATTCTATCAAACGCTTCTTCCTGGTCAATAAAGCATATGTGTATATCTTTATTCTTATTAATTAATTTTTCGCTTATTTGTCGAATTATGAATATGAGGTCTTAAATACTTCTATTTTGCCTGAATCCACATTGTGTCTCTTCCAGTGTTGCGTTGATTTTATTTCTTATTTTTTCTATTATTTTCCAAATCGTTTTCCTGGGTCATTGATAACATTATTCTTTTGTAATTATTACAGTTTCTCTTGTCGCCCTTCTTATATAGTAAGATAATGTCCGTTTACCAATCCTCTTGTAGTCTTTAACATATCATTCATTATTTCATTTAATTTGTTTATTCCTTCTTGTCCCATGTATTGTATCATTTTCGGGGTGTTGTTGTCTTTACAGCTGCTTTACCTGCTTTTAACGTCTTTATTGCTTCTTCTACTTCTTCCTCCGTTATAATTTTTATTTCTATCTATTTATTTCCGCCTTGTTCTTTATTTCTCTCCTCTTGGTTTTGTATGTCCTTATGTGTTAGCTCTTTGAAGTACTCTCTCCATCTATCCATTATTTTATCTGCTTTAGTTATTATGTTCCCTTCCTTATCTTTTATATTTAGTATGCTGTACTCATTTTTCTTCCTAAGTTGTTTTATTATACCATAGAACAATCTTTGATTCTCTCTACAGTTTTCTGTCATTTTATGACCACGATTTTTTTTATCCTCTTTAATTGCTAATATAACTTCCTTTCTTTTTTCTTTATATTTCTCGTAATCTTCCACTTTTCTTCTGTTTAGGTATTTTT
Organism: Sinelater perroti; assembly: GCA_036346155.1. Taxonomy (NCBI): domain Eukaryota; kingdom Metazoa; phylum Arthropoda; class Insecta; order Coleoptera; family Elateridae; genus Sinelater; species Sinelater perroti. Next base: position 64,111 of record JARFIY010000366.1, read on the forward strand.
TCATTTGTCTTTCTTGTTCTTTATTTTCGTTCGTATTTTATCTGTCTATCAGTCGGGTTTTCTCATGTTACTATTAGAAATTTTTGTTTGTTCACAGCTCTTTTCTGCTGCAGTCATTATGCTGTGCTTAAGGTGTTTCCATTTTTCCTCTATGCTCTCGTTTTTCTCTTTATTTTTTGGTTTATCTTTTAGTATCTCTTGGTATTCTTTTCGGTACATTTCTTCTCTTCGTTTAAAATTTTTTATTTTTTCTTAGTTTTTCTTCATCTTTTATCGATTTTCCTCTATTTTTCTGTTTAGTTTTATTATTACTAGATAATGATCGCTTTATAACTCTGCTTCTCCTTTGACTTTTATATCTTTTACTTTTTTCCATATGTTTTTACCAGAAAACAATCAATGATAGATTTTCATTCCTGCTTTCGCACAATTTCGTGAATTTGTGTATATCTTTCTGTTTAAATTTTGTATTTGCTATTATAAGATTATTTTCTACACATATTTGTATTATTCTTTTTCTGGTATCGTTTAATGTTTCATGTCTGTATTTTATTATCAACTCGGCCGTTTAGATATGCCAATATTATTACCTTTTCTCCACCATTATTTATTTCTTGTAGCTTATCATAAAATTTGTTCTTTTCTTCTTTTTTCGCATTCTCATTTTTCCCATATGCCGTAATTATTGTCCATATTTCCTCGTCCATCAATTTAATTTTAACTGTTAGTATTCGCTCGTTTACATAATCTTCGTGTATTACATATTTTAGTCTATTAGGGGGAATTATTATTCCGACTACTTCATGTCCACTTCCGACAACAGTATCCAGTATCCTCTATGTATTTTTTTAACTTCCTTTTCCTTTCTTTTTTGTTTCTGTGCTTCCGAGTCTTCTTCTTTAGGTGCCGTATCCTATCGGATGTTGGAAATCATCATTGCTATTCTAACTTTGGACATTGTTGCTCTAAACAATTCTCTTGACGTGCAGTCGTACCACTGGCGTAGGATTTTAAGCCAGGATATTCTTCTTCTTCCCACGTCTGGTTTTCCATGTATCTTTCCTTGTATTACCAGTTGTAGAATTTGGTATTTGTTCCCTCTCATTACGTGGCCTAAATATTCCAGCTTTCTTTTCTTTATTGTATACAGGAGTTCTTTGTTCTTGTTCATTCGTCGTAGCACCTCCTCGTTTGTCACTCTATCCATCCATGATATTTTCAATATTTGCCGGTATATCCAGAGTTCGAATGCTTCTATTTTTCTGCTAATTTCTTTATTTAGGGTCCATGCCTCCATTCCATATAAGAGAACACTGAAAACATAGCATCTGGTTGTCCTCATCCGTATTTCCAAGCTTAAATCCCTGTTGGTTAGAATTTGTTTCATTTTTACAAACATGGCTCTAGCCATTTCAATACGTGTCCTTATTTCATTTGTGTATTCCCAATTATCATTCACCCATGTTCCCAGGTATTTATATTTGTTTACTCTCTCTATACTCACATTATCTATTCTAATGTCAGGAATGTTCACTGGTGTTTTTGTGATTGCCGTGTATTTAGTTTTATTTAAATTCATTCGGAGACCATATTTTCTGCTGATGTCATTTGTCCGTTCAATAAGTCTCTGTAAATCTGGAATATTATCTGCTAAAAGTACAGTATCATCAGCATAACGTATGTTGTTAATTATCTTTCGGTTTACTACTATACCACCGTTTTCTTCCATTAGTGCTTCTTGAAATATTGCTTCCGAGTATAGGTTGAACAGCATGGGCGAAAGAATACAACCTTGCCGAACTCCTCTCTGTATTTTTATTTCTTCTGTCAGCTGATTTTCTACTTTTACTGTTGTTTTTGTTGCCAATATAAGTTTGCAATTATCCGCATGTCTTCTACGTCTATGTTCTTTGTTTTAGGAGTTTCATTAGTTTATCGTGTCTAACTTTATCGAACGCTTTTCGTAGTCTATGAAGCATGCGTATACTTTTTATTAATATCTCTGCATCTCTGTATTAGTATGTTTAGTGTGAACAATGCTTCTCTTGTTCCAAAACCATTTCTAAAGCCAAACTGTGTCTCACTAATATCTACTTCTAGTTTTTATATATTCTTGCGTGTATGATCTTTAGAAAGGCTTTAAGCGTGTGGCTCATTGCTTATCGTTCTATGTTCACAGCATTCCTTTGCGTTGTTTTCTTTGGTATTGTAATAAACGTTGAATTCAGCCATTCTTTCGGTATTATACCAGTTGAGTATATGGTGTTGTATAAATCTACAAGAATATTTACTTGGTCGTCGTCTATTAGTTTAATTAGTTTAATTGGAACTTCGTCTGGTCCAGTTGCTTTACCGTATTTTGATGTTTCAAATGCTTTAATGACTTCTTCTTTTGTTATTTTGGGGCTATGTTCTCCTTCAATAGTTTTATAGTCTTCCTTTCTGTCATCGGCGAATAGTTCTTCAATATATTCTTTCCATCTTTCTATTTTTTGTTTTACATCTAGTATAATTATTCCTTGTTTGTCTTTTAAAATGTTTGATTGTCTCTTCTTGTATGTACCTGTGACATCTTTGATCTTTCTGTGTACGTTAAACATATCGTGTTTCTGTTGTGCCTTTTCTATTTTTTCACATTCTTGTTTCATCCAATTTTCTTTTCCGTTTTAATTTTTTCCTTATCAATTTGTGGATTTCACTGTATTTGCCGTCCTCTTTTATCTTACTTTTTCTTCTCTCTTCCATCAGCTCTAAGATTTCGTCTGTCATCCACTTTTTTTTCTTTGTTGGTTTTCTTTCGGTGAGTATTTCTTTCGCTGGTTTCATTATCGCATCTTTTATGGTATGCCATCTTGAGTCTATGTTGTCGTTGTTATCCAAGGAGTGTCTTCCCATGTTGCTTAAACTGTTATTTATTTCATTTTTAACTTGTGTTCTTGTGTTTTCTTCCTTCAGGTGTTGCACTTCTATTCTACATGTCTTCTTTGTTATTTTTATCTTCTTAAGTTTTATATGCATTTTTATGACAACAGGATTGTGATCAGACGCTATATCTGTCCCTGGATATGTTTTTGCCGACTTTATACTATTTCTGTATCGTTTTCTAATTAAAACGTAGTCAATTTGATTTCGGCAAATATTCTGTGGTGTGTCTTGTGGTGATTTCCAAGTCCATAATCTTCTATCTGGCAGTTTAAAGAATGTGTTGGCTACTATAAATTCTCTTTCTTGGCAAAATTGGATCAGTCTATCACCCCTTTCATTTCGCATTCCAAGACCAAACTCACCTACATGTTCTCCACTTCTTCCTTTTCCAATTTTGGCATTAAAGTCTCCTATTATTAATGTCACATCGCTCTTTTTGGTTAGGGATAGAATGGTGTCTATTTGTTCATAGAATTCTTCTACTTCATCCGCGTTTTTCTCATTGGTAGGTGCATAGACTTGGATTATATTTATTTTACCTACTGTGGCACATAGTTGTATTAACATTGCTCTTTCAGATAGTGGTGTGAAACTAGTGACGCTTTTGTTAGTTTCTTTGGTGACTATTATTCCGACTCCATGTTAGTGTTTTGCTTCATTACTGCCTGAGTAGTACATTACTCCATTATCTGTTTTTATTTTACCAGATCCTGACCACCGTACTTCACTAATTCCGAGAATGTCGAGTTGTAGTCGATTCATCTCTTTGGTTACATTTTGCAGTCTTCCTGCTCCAAATATACTTCGCACATTCCATGTTGCAATATTCATAGCTGACCCGGGGATTCTTCGCACTCTCTGACCATTGAAGGTCTACCGGGGACTGAGGGCCGTGGTTTGTATGTTCTCAGCCATGATGATTGTACTAGGAAATAAGTAATGAGGTGGTTTTCCGTTGCCTTCCTCATCGCAGTATCATAACCGGTAGGGCCATTATGTGGCCGTAGCCTATGACTCTCTGGGGGTAAGCCGTTCCAGAGTCCATCTCCTCCGCCTTAGTCCAGTTGTGGTACTTGCTGCTTTCCAATACCTACTAGTTTTGGTCCGCCCCGGGTATTTTATTTCCCCGGTACCCGCCATATCTGGTGAGCATTCCCCTATCCGCCACCTGGGGAGGCGCCCGATGGGGGACTAGTTACCCCTCATGGGTGCTTCCGAGTATTTCTGTATTTTGCTGTATTATTTCTTCTTTCCCCCTACTGCTTTGTACGTTTCATGTCCCTCTCTTAATCTCATTATGTTTATTATTCTTTGCTTCATTTCTTATTTCTTTCCCTATATTTGCATATTCTTTTTTACATATATTTTTTCCATTTTGTCCGTTACTTTTATCTCTTTTGCCTTTGTCGTCATCATTTGATCCTTCCCCTCTAATATTTTTTAGTTTTTTGGATTATTGTCATAGTAATTATTCCTCTTCGTTCTCAACATACTATGTTTCTCTACGTTTGTCTGGCTTATCGTCCTGCTTTTTTTCCAATTTCTTCCTTCGTCATGTTTTCGTTGTTGTTCTCTTTTCTTATTGTTTGATTTTCTTGTTGTTTTTCAATTTGAACTAGCCATTGTTCTATAGTGTATGGTTCACCGTTTATTATGAGTTTGTTTTGGTCTATTATTGCATTATCTCCTTTTGATCTAGCTCCCTTTATGTATAGGATCATTTGTTCTTGTACATTTTTGCGGTAATCTTCAGAAATACAAATATTTCTTTCTTTTCGCTTTTCTGTCGCTTTTAATACTTTTATTTTCTTAGTCCAAGTTCCAAATTCTATGAAAATTGGTCTTAGTGCAGTACTATTTTGCAATATCTTTCCTATCTTTCTTATTTCTCTCGTTTTGTTATCTATATTTATTTCAGTGTCAATTTCGATTAAGAATTTCTTGATATTATTTTTGGTGGCTATTTCATATTTAGTTTCTGTTTTCTTAATTCTTTACGGAACGATCTTACTTTTTCGTTTTTTTTTTAAGACTTTTTGTTCTCTTTTTCAAATCTTTGTTTTTCATTTTATGTTATCATTCTCTAGCTTTATTTACTGTAATTCAGCTTGAAAGGCATCAATCTTTAAATCTATGCGTTCGTCATGCGTAACCATATCTACAAGTTTATTGCCGATATCTTTAAAATTATTTCAATGTTCTTTAATTTACGACTCTTTATTTAATGATACCGTCCAATTTTTACCTGTCTGCAAAACGTCTACCTTATTTATGACGTGTGCGGAGAATGTTGTGTGGTATTTCGCGTTTTATGAAAATAATCACTTTCTTTGTTTCTCCAAAGTTCATCCACTTCTTTTTAATTACACTTAAACTCCTTTATCTCACTAATATTTATTTATCTCGGCGCGTGTTGCGTGATAATTCTCGGTTTCCGGGGATATTTATCGCCACTTACACGTCCGTTCTCTTTGACTCCTCCTTAGTGGTTCATATGCAATAAATAATGAGACTACAAGTGGTGTGGTTATTTTTGTCAATTCACACAAATTTCTAAAATATCTTTATTTTATTAGTTCTTGTTTCCTGTGTGCATATGAACTTCCCGACTAGAGATACCGTCATGGAGCGAACTGTTTGGTACTTTAATTTTTTGAAGTAAAGAGAATATACTGCTTTACTTTGTAATATAACCGTTGCTTTTTTTAAACGACGATGGTGGAATAATTTGTTTTTTCCTTAGTTTGGAAAGTAACTGATTTATTAGAAACTAGTCGCGTCCACCCCGTTTCGCAAGGGGCCAGATTTTTGGTAGAAATTTCTTTTTTGAAATAAATAATGTCACCTGGTTGTCTGGTGATTGTTACTCCATATCTGGATGCTTAACAATGGGTAGCTTGGTTAGCACGAGCTCGCAACAATGTAGGTGGCCGCTCCCACTGCACCTAAATGAACATCTTTTTTTTCACAGGTATTCGACCGTCAACCTGAAATAAAAGAAACCTCGAGATGACCAAGGCCAGTAATTATACCAGAAATCATTTGGTTTGGTTCGGCTGTTTTGACGTGATGTGCGGACATACATGGTTACATTTTGTTTTATATATGTAGAAGATATAGATAGATAGATGTTGTGCTTTTAAGAAAAGGATATTATTGTAATCCGAGTCGATATTTCTAATAATTTTGTCATATATCTTCCCTTGGTTACTACTGAAAAGTGGCTTACTTTTTTGATAATTCAGAACAACTTAGCAACATCTATTTGGTAATAAACATTGCTGATAAGAATTTCAATTCAAAGATTTTGAGAAGACATGGTGATTGAAGGGTTTGTTTCACGTTTTTACAACGACATTATTTAATAAACCCAGTCACTTGAAAATCAGTTCTACGCATTTTGCAACTGCCTTCTTCCATCTTCAACTAAACTAAGCTAAAATAATTGGAGTTTTTTGTTCATTGTGATTGTATGTGTAGTCTAAGCTATGTTTCTGCACGGCTAATAAAAGACGGTCTAGGAGGGTTTATGATTCAAGTGTTTTTCAATATTTAGACGTGTTAAGTGTCGTTGGGGGCTATTCTGGACTGTTATTCTAATAATGATTAGAGAATAGTTAATAATCATGTAAACAGTTTTAATCGCACTTGTCGAGTTAATATAATGAAAACAATATATGGTTCGATACTATCGTGACACATCACGCATTGAGATTTGAAATGGACCCCTTTCTAGCTAATGTAATCTATGATTAAAATCAAGAATAGATGGAAAAATTACATTAGCATTTTATATGTATAAAATCCTTCTCATATAATTAGAAATATTAATGAAAAAAATATTATTTATATATTGAATAAATTAAAAAATGGTCAAAAGAAAATGTCAAACAGTATTTTTGCCTTTAGGGTCGCCTTAATGAAAGCTCCATTGTACAGGCTATATTCTGCAATTTGTTTCATGCTAAATGCGCGTCCTTAACTGATATTGACATTGTGGATTTGGAGAAATCGTCCTCTTCGTGGTTTTGCCAATTTTGTGTGACTAATGAAGCCACTCAAGAACTAGAACTGTCAAACTCTTTAATTGAATGTCAATATTAACACAAATTATTTAAAAGGACAGGTCTACCGATTCCCATCTCAAGGAAGTACAAGGATTTTGTACCTCAAACTAATTGTCACAGTTTACACACTTGCTAATCTAATAAATGACTGCGTGGACAAAAATGACTCAAAGTCTTGGTGATCCCTACTTACTTTTACATTTTATGCTCTTCAAGTTGCGGCAACTAACAATAAGTTCCTTGCATGTAACGTAAAAGACAACATCAAAATGAAGACTTTCCATCGTTATCCAAGAAGCCTACTACCAACATCTCGAGACTTGTCGAAAGCAAGATTTCTGATGGAGATATTTCCGAAGCCATTCGCATCTTTTCCTCTTCTAAAGAGTTAGCCCCAGAAGGTTCGTCTACCTATATAAAACTACTCGAAAAACATCTCCTTCCGAAGAAATATTTACTGATGCACCAAAGTATGATTTAAGCTTTACTCATTTAACCGTCACTGAGGATGATGAAATCTTGGCATTCAAATTTTTTAAAAGGGGATCTGCAGGGGGTTAGACGAATTCACTCTTCAACACTTTATGGATTTATGCGCTTCTGTTGGAGATCATGTTAGCAAATTAGTTCTTGCTCATACAAAATTGTGCAATATGATGCTTGCTAGTAAAATTCTATCGTAAATAACCCCTATCTTATATGTATTAGAGAGTTTCTTTAAAAGATTGCTTGCAAATCAGATTACTCCGACATGGGCGATTATTTAAGACTTCAAAAGCTGGGCTTTGCTTCTCGGGGTGGATGTGAAGCTGATGTACATTACCCGTTATTGAGGACGACGTCAAGAATGTGTTGATATGTTGGAAACTATTAAGGATAAAATTCCATCACTTTATCTCTTTTTCCTACAATGTTATTGTCAAGATTCCTTAGTTTTTTATGACTCGAGGACTGGTATACAAAAAGGTGATCTTTTCGAAACCCCACTCTTTAGCTTGTGTATCCATCCTATAATCATGAAACTTGAATCAGAGATGAATGTGTGGTATCTAGATAACGGAACAATAGCAAAAGACCCCAATACTGTTTTACAGATGTCTTATACATTCAAAAATATTTTGAGTCCTTGGGACAATTTGAGCTGACGTTGACGCATCTATAATCACAGATTTCAACGTTATCTCACCAGGTAATAATAATAGTCAAGAAAGGTCTTTCTACACTTGGAGCTCCAGTTCAACATTGAGTGCAAATTTTGCCAATTTTCGAAAAAGTATCGGAAATAAATTTACTCATTTTTCCTTTGAAAACCATCAAATTTTATTTTGCATATTATCTTCTTTAGCCTTGCCTACTTGTACCAAAATTAGTATACCTTCTTCATATTACTCCTGCCTTCGAAGTTTCGGGGCTCCTAGATACTGTGAATAATATATTTAAATATAGATTACAATCTCTTCTTAATGTTTCTCTTAGTAATGATCAAGGTCTACAAGCATCGTTACCCGTTCTTTATGGAGGTCTAAGAATAAGAAGGACAATGGATCTTTCTCTGCTCGCCTTTCTTTCTTTTTTAAACTTATCTCTAGCTCTCAATTTATTCAATTAACTTTGGAAGTGATCAACAGAGGATCCGTTTTGAATCCATTAGTTGTCATGAATCCTCCAATTGGTTCAAGGTATTACCTTCTTTGGCTCTAGACATATTTCTTGATTTAGGATTGCTATTGGTCTTCACCTTGGATTAAACATCTGTTTTCCCCACAAATACGTCTGCGAAGCAGAAATGGATAGGCTCGGTTATCACGGTCTCTATTATCATAAGAGCGTAGGAAGACACTATAGACATAGAATAATTAATAAAGTTTTAAAGCCTGCAATTTTTTTTTGCTGGTGTACCTTCTTGCTTAGAATCTAAAGGTTTGTGTCTCCATGCCCAGACGGAATGATTTTAGCACCATGAAATAAAGGAAAAGTTTTGTTTTTGGACGTTACAAACAGTGAAATAATGGTTTCTTATTCTTATACATTTCTTTAAAGAAAACTGGTTCTGTTGCCGAACTGGCTGCTACAAAGAAGAGGAATAAGTACAAAACCATCATTAATCAAAGTTGTCTATTCATCTCTTTTGTTCTTGAGACTTTTGGTCTTTGATGTGAGGATGCTATTGACTTTTGTTAAGTCCTCTACACCAACCAAAAAGAAGCACCCTCACGCTAAAACAGACCCATCCCTCGTGCTTGATAGTCTTAAATCATGTTTTCATTTTTCATTGAAAATTTCAAAAATTTGGATTCGTTGGTCCATATTATGTTTTTCCACTGTACAATTGTCCATGAACGATGATTTTGCGTCCACTGAAACCGCAACAACGTTTTTTTGGTTGCAATACGACCATAAAGATTACCCTCCTGAAGATGCTACTTCATTGTGTTGACTGATATTGTTTTATCACGTCCCCGGTTAAATTCCGCAGCAATATTTGGGACAGTTGATCTTTTATTTCGATTACTTATTAGTCTGATGAAGTGATCCTATGCATCGGTAGTTAGTCGTAATGGAGATCTCTAAGACTTTCTGTCTCGCTGCAGAGTTACAATGTAAGATTCACCGCTGAAGCACAAACTCTTAATGTTTTTGTGATGTTAGTTACTGCTAGCCTTTCTCTATGTCAAGTGAGAATAGCTAAAGGAGAGAGGGTTATCACGGGCCGTTAAATGCAAAAATTTAAAACGAGACCTGAAAAAACCCCAAGTAAACGGCATAAGGTCTGATGATAATCTGACGGCCTATAGTTTTTTAAATGTAAACAAACATCTAAAACAAGGAATAGGGGCAGAAAGAACGATTTGAAGTATTGAGTGACATTTCAAAGACTTAAAAGCATTCTAATTTTTTTATTCCAGTTTTCGACCCAACAATTGCTTATAAAAAATCTATAAGTGGCTAATTATTTTCATTCAAAACAATATTGTCTAAGGAAATGATTGTGAAAAAAGATGTTTTTGTTTTAATTTATTTTATCTTATTTTTAATTATTGTCCATTATCTTTTCAAATCTGGTGTTTCTTTTTGTTATATGCAAAAATATATTTTCTACGGTTCTATTGTTGGCTTGGAGCTTCTTCCACATTTAAGCTAACCATCCTGCGGCACCAGACGGCACCCACCCTTTGGAGCTTTGGGGTGCGAAGATCGGCGTCGTTTGGAGTCGCTCCCGTTCGGTCTGTTTTGGCACGGTCTTTGTTTTAGGCAGAGCTCCAGTGTCGCCCCAACGCCCGTTTGCGCGCCGGCGGCTCCTTTGACCGCGGATTTTCCTACTTCGAAACTTTCGCGCCGATGGGAGTTTCCACCCCAGACGCTTTTTGATCGCCGCACCGGCCGGTTGCGCGACTATTTCGCATAGGAGGTAGCACGAGCAGCTTCCGCGGTCGTTTTGATGTTGGATGACAGACGAGCCACTTTGAAGCCACTGTGAAATGGGATCCTGGCGCGTTCTTGTCCTGCAGATCATCTTTGCCGCTGCAGTCGCAGGCAATAATTTAGGTGAGATTTTTTATCCTGATGCCCTATTCATTATTTTCGATTTACTCCAATGCTTTAAATTAAGGAAAGTTTGTTAGTAAATTTGATTTAAAAGTTTGCAGTGAAGGAGCTTTAAATATTTTTTTAATTATTGAAGGGAATTTTGTTTAAATGGGAAAAGTGCGAGTTTTGAAGGTATATAATTTGGCCTTTCAATGGGCAACAGACGAAAGCTCGCAGTGTTTGCGTTTAACAAATTTCCTCCGCACAATGGAAACCGCTTAACAACTTCCCGGCGTTTTCCTGTAAATCAATTGCCGAATGTTTAATATCCAGCGAATGCGAGTTTTCCCCGGTTTGTCGTCACTTCGCGCGCTGACGGCGGGTCCCGAAAGCCCATTGTTTAGAAAAATTGATGCAGTCGCGCAAATTAAATTCGGCGCTGTTGGCGTCTTGCTTCTCGGCGGGCGGCGCGTGCACCCTGCGATTGTTGTTTTCGACGCCCGCTTCCGCTGTTTAAAATTTAATTATATTAAGTAACTAATTAATTTTTTAAACGGAAATTTTAATTAGAGAACACAGCTTTCGGGGGCTCTGCACAGGACAGGGGTCTGCGTTTTTTCTGTTTTGAAAACAGGCTTATTACTGCAATATGAAGACGGCGTTTTAAATTAATTTTACGGTACTGAAAGCAGTTTATTAAAAATTTCTATTACTTTAACTAATGACACGCTGTAATTATTTGTTCAAACATTTTAAATTATTTGGTTGTTTCTTTATGATAAAATTGCAAAGTAATGCACCCTTAAACAGAAAGTTCGAATTGAATTATTATGTTGGAATAATAAATTTTTTACAATTTTCGTCGGCTTGCAAAAAAAATTTCAATTATCTAATTTTTTGTGGGTTTCTTGAATTAAATTAAGAAATTTATTTATTTTATATTATTAGAAGAGACGAAAAATTTCATAATCTTTCTAAATTTACTTTATGTAAGATGTCAAATTTTAATAATAAATTTTATAGTAGTGTAATAAAAATATAAAAAAATATATTTCATCCTTACTACAGTACAATAATATTAAAATAGAACTTTTTTTTATTGTTTATTATTTTTATTTACGTTAGTCGTTTTCCTTGTCTGCTTTAATAATTTTATTTGTATTATTTGGATGTATTTAATTTTGATTGAATGGTGTGTTATACAAAATATTTTACAAGAAATTGATTGTTGCGTAACATGCCATTTTAGAATTTTTAAATTTTTATAAAATTCTACTAATTTGATAAAGGTACAAATTATTACTTTTTAATATATTTACTTGGATGAACAATAAGATTTTCAAAATTAATTACGTTTTATCTCGCTATAAATCTAAACAAAAATTAATTAAAGATTGGTCTACTTTGTTGATTCTGGTGGATATAATATTAGAAGGAACACGTTACAGCGCGAAGCAGTCGATGATTATCAACTAGCTCTTGATGATTATATGCTAATGAATTTAACAAAGCGCTGTCATAAAGTGTCAAATAAATTGACGTTTGCCTAAGCTCTAATCTGTGTGAACATCTACCAGTTACGCGCAGAAGGTAATGAGAATGATTTTATAAAATTCTTTTAATTGAAGATTAATATTCTTCAAAACAACATTTTTGAGCATGAATACACCATTTTCAGCGGCTCTGCTACGCATCGTAGTTCGCTTCGCAGTCTTGAACTGGAATGTCTTTCAGGGCGCTCGTCACAGCAGCTTGCATATTTTTGACAGTCTCAAAATGGTGTCCTTTTAAGCTGGATTTGAGCTCACGAGAAATCAATGCACAGCTCTTCTTCTGTTTCTTGATCAAACCTTCAGAAGCAATTTATCATAATTTTTTTGTATCTCCAAAGTCGTCGGGGTGATTTTACGCACAATGGATTGTGCAAGTGAGACTTTATCTACTATAAATCCAACACTCAGACTCTGTCGTTTTTTTTCTGACCGCTTTGTGTCACCTAAACACTTTTTTGTATTATAATAAGCGTTTTTTTTTTTAATATTTTATGGCGTTTAACTGATGGTTTCTGCGCTGCACTTCGACCCATGAAACGGTTCTCAACAACTGTCTACTTCGCAAGCGATCTGCACTATGTAAAATCTCAAAGACAAACGAGCTAGGTTTGACCATTTACCCGACAGCTCTGACCATCCGTCAGGTCCAAAAAACGGTCTTTCTGCTTGGACTACAAAAATCAATTTTATTGCTTTCCAGGCGCATCTTGTAACACAAGCTGCCTTAAAATTATTGAGAAAAACATTTTGTACATCAAATTGTAATCTGCTGTATGAAGTGTTTTACCCCAATATAAAAACCCATCAGATCTAGAAGAAAGCACTTTTTCTATAGTAAAACAATACTTCTTCACAAATGGGATGTTCAATAATTTCATTTTCATTTCTTTCGAAACACAAACTTATGATTCATCCTACTATCTGTATTTTTATTTTTTTTTTCGTTAAAACATATAAGGAAGCAAAAAGGAAAATTTCTGCTAGTCATTATTTTAATATTCTCGGTCACTAAGTTTGTCTGGGGGGAATTTTGCTTATTATTGATCTTCTAGAATGTCAAAAGAGCGTGAACAGCTTTTAACAGGTTCCCGATTATCTCCTAATGTTCGTACCATACCTTTATTTACCCTGCATTTGTTGGGTTGCCCTTAAAAACCTCCTAAATCACCTGAATAGTTTCTGCGAGCAAATGTCCCAGGTTCACATATATTTTTGATGCAGATCTGCTGTTCTACTCACTCAGTTATTACAAATTCGACGTCACACACTACACGTGCTCAGTCACTGTCGTCTAACTCGCACCTGATACAACCAGTGGTGTTATCCTCAGGCATTTTCATTGGTTGTCAAGTTATATCGTGGTTGTGTAAACTGATTTCACTATATTAATATGGACTGAATATTTTCAGTACTCACACCATGCAGCATAGCACAAAGTGATAGTAATTTTTAATTGGTTTGTTATATAAGTTGTAAACTTAAAAAAGTGACTAATTTTCAATATAACATTATGTACTCTAAAATTCTTTCGCAAAAATTTTTAGACCTCAAAATTTTATCTGAACAAGATTTAGTTTGCGTTATTTTATATTTTATTATTATTATAGAGAACTTGTCACTGTGACAAAGAGTGAGGTCCCTATTTTTCATTATTTTTTTTTATATGTGTGATTCTTATTATAATTAACTTAGTTTTTGCAGTAGACAAATATGTTAGATACACATATATCTTCGTCTACGTATTAGTTTTTTTCATTGTTGTAGTCTAGTATTTTCTGTTGCTTTCTGTTGTGTTTTAAACATTTGCGTTGCTATTATGTTTTTGCCAGAGGACTTAGTGACATGTTTCAGATATTTTTGTTGTTCCATGTCGTTTTTATTTTGTTTTTTATTATTTTTTATTTCTTGTTTGTCCACAGTTTTACATACCAATTGGCTTTTATGTACTTAAAATTTACTAGTGTTATTACTATTTTTGTTTTTAAAATATGTATTTATATGTGATTTTTTGCTACAACTAGTCTTTGCCAGTATTATTGTTTTTCATAATTTTTGTACTTTGCCATTTTTGCTTTTCCTGCATTTTTCTTTGTTGTCTTTTACGTATCCTACCTATTTGAAGTATCATTGACAATTGTCCAGGTTTTGGTGTTTGTTTTTTTCTGTTTTTCTCTATAGATCAGTTGTTGCATGTACTTGACAGTGTATTTTGTTTTCTAAACCGCCTTTATTGTAAAATAAGACTATTGTTCTTGTTTCCAAGTTTTTTATTATGTTGTATTAGTCGTTTTGTATTTTTTTTATTTATATTTTATACTGCATTCTTTTATATTGGGTTTTTAATCTTGTACGTTTTGTTGATATTTTATTTTCTTGTACTAGTTATTTTAGTATGTAGATGAGAATTTTTTTTAATATTTTTTTATATGTTCGGTATTCTATTTTCATTAAATTTAAAAACATTATTTTTGTTTCATTGTAGTAATTTCATTTTTTATATGTTCTCCAGAAGTCTATATGTGTTGCTGATTAGAAATTGTTCTATAAATACATTTAAGTAAAACGCTATACTTACGCATTTTTAAATAAATCTGAAAAATATTTGAATTGATATTTCTGTTATTATATACTATTATAAATAGTCTTTTTATTTTTTAAGTTTTCTGATTTTGCGTCCATGATGTTTATTTTCCTCGTTTTGCCATTCTTTTTTTTTGTTCTGATTTTTGAGTTTACATAAAATTATTTTATTTTTATTTTTAAATTTGATTATCTATATGTTTATTTAGTTATTAAAATATAAGTACTTTCTACTATATTTTAGGTCGTGAATTTTCTTCTTTTTTCACCAGCAAAAAATTTTTAGGTACCCATTCGTTTCTATTTTAAATAAACTACTAACTTAATTGATTTTGTTAAATATAAAAACAATGGATTTAATGCTAACATCATTGCTTTTGATCCCATTTCTAATATTAATTTCTCCTTTCTAATTTTGCAAATTAAATTTAAACCCACCCAGCTTTTATCAGTAATACTAATTAAAACGATAGTTTTATCAGATTATTTTAGAATGCTGGCGTTGTTGCTAACAGGGGTTGGGCTGAGTACACCCTCGTGGCCAAAAGCAGCGAGGCAGGGGAGTGCCAAATAGGAATCAATATTAATTAGTATACATGCAAGGTATTGTTGTAGGCCATTTATTTAATATCTATTTTCTAATGCTAATGCACAAAGGGTGCAAAAGTGGACAAAAGGATTAAATGAAATATTTTTTCAATTGGGCTTCATGCGAGAGCATATTAAATCGATGCTGGCCGTTGCTTCATTTCGGTGTGGATTACGTTTGCAGCGTAATGGCGTTTTAATTTTATCTCTAGTGTGTGCTGTACTTATTATGTAAAACAGCTGTATAAAAAATAGAGGTTTAATATTCAAACGCTCAGAAGTTTTGGTAATATTAGTAGGAATAAAAAAGCTTATGTTTTTTATGGTAGAATCTAATTACGAAAACTGTATTACAAAAGTATTCTAAAAAGTTAAACATATTTCAAATAATAGATATGTGTAAATCTTAGATTTTGTAATATTCTGTTTATATTCAAACTCAATATTGGAGTTGAACAATGATAGTAAATGATATTAAACTCTCATTATTAATTCCTACATTTTACAGCGCCATGCTTTGTATGAAGTAATTAATAGGAAATTGTACTGGAATAATCTTTGTAATCTACTATACATTTGAACAGAAAGTAAACAAAGATAGCTGAGATAACATGTAGCCTGGCTGACTTCTAAGCAGACGTGTGGTTGCCTAACTTCAGGATCGTTTTGCATATCTTACTTTCGTAAAGTCGCCGCACCGACTTATCTCACTGTTATTATTTGTAAATAAATGGTTGCACGTTGTCACCTTGCAAAAATTTAAAGGAAGACGGATGAAAAATTGTTACCCTTTTTGTGAGAAACCCCTCAAATTTAACAATTAAGCTAATATAAAAATCTTATCTTAGAAAAATTTAAAAATGATATAGAAAAGCTATGATTAAAGAAAAATATGTAAATTCGAAGATAAAACAATTTTTTTAACAATGGGATTGAAATTTTAATGTATGTCTAAATTTTATATCTCTCATTGTGTATATACTGTAAAGCATCCAATTGTTCTGGCTTGTAGTTTATCGGGAAATTGTAATTACAAAGCTATTCTTCTTTACATTTTGACAGTATTTATTACTGCATATTTTTATTCTAAATAAATTCAAACTAGTCATTATTAAGGTTTGAAGTTAAATGTAACAAAAGTTTTTAAAATATGTAGCGTAATATTGCTAAAAAAGTATAAAAATACGTAATTTGATATTATGTTGAAATTTGATGAAAACCGATTTAAAGCAAAAAGTTTACTATAAATTTTAAGAAAACAGAAAAAAGGCTGTATAAGATAATAATTAGTGTTTTAATATATAAATTAATACAACTTGCCTATTTTTAACAACTAGGCTATATTATTCATGTATTTGTTTCACCGTATTTTTTTTTAAGAATGCAAGCATTTAATACGCAGAAGTATCGAATAACTTATACATATTAGGCATGCATCTTTATGAGTATTAATTATAATAAACTAATTTTTCTAAATATCTGTTAGCGAAAAATAAATAAAACGTATTATTCATCTAAAATCTGTATATAAATGTGCAAAAATGTGCAACATAAGCAAAGGAAAAATTATTCAAAATAATCTTTAAATGTGGGGATGCACAAGCACTTAAATTGGCCGCCGTGGGGGTAAGTTAAATATTTATGTAGAAAGCAAAAACGTGTAATTTATTTTAATGGACAACCCAGAGGCAGTTGAAGAACCAAAAGTTGATAGTACAATAAATATTAAAAATTATATTTAAATAAAGGGGAGCTGGAAAATTAAAAAAGTCTAATAAATCGAAGAAAGAAGAAACAGCTTTGGTAAAAGTGCAAATGTTTAAAGGCCCATAAAAACAATAAGCAGATGTAGTAAAAGTACCCTAAAAAGAGAAATAGGATTATAGAAAATGCAGTAATTTTTAAAAAATATATACGCGAGGTTAAGGAAGAGTTAAAAGGGAATCTGCCAAGAACACATATCACGACAGAATTAAGGAAGGTGAAACATGAATTCTATGTGGTAAAGGTAGAATGAAAGAGAAAAGTAGAATAATGGAGACGGAAAATAAAAATTAGTAAGCTTAAAAGCAGAAAAAAGAAAACGTAGAAATAAGATACTATTAGAAACAAAGACAGATTAATGACAAAGTAGAATAGTTATTATTAAAGGATAAATTTAATCTCGGGCAAAAGTTAAGAAAGCATATGGTATCAAAGAAGCGGATAATAAGCAAGTAATAATAGCAGAGTTGAGCTCGTCGAAGAAAAAGAACAAATTATGGATAAGAAGGGATTGCTAGACAATACAGACATATTTATTGAAAACAGAAAGAAAGAAAAGTCAAACAGAATTGCGAAAATTTATAACAGGCTAAAGAAAGAAAAATGGTATAAGACAATCGTAATTGATGTGAGGTACGGCTGGTTTTCTAATGAACAAAAAATAAGTTATATATCAGTTAAAGCAGTAGATAAAGTAACAGTAAGAAATTTGGTAATAAAGATGACTTTTGAAAAAAGCAAACGGGATATGAGTAGATGTAGTGTTTTAAGATAACAAGGAAAACCAGAGAGCAAAGAAAATCATATAGATAGAATAGCAATGTAGAAAGTTACGGATAAGTTCAGCGAAAAAGTAATTTAAAATGTGCATAAAGGAAACAGATAATTGAAAACTAAAAAAAATTATTAAAGTATAAAAATAACGAAATAATTTTGATACATGATTTGGCAATGACGTTGGCTTAAATTATTTTTGAGTAAGCGTAAGAATTATTTGATTATTATATTATATATTTCTGTCACAGTATCCAAATTAGCTTATTTAAAGTATTTTTCGGGAAAGGTTATTTTTATTTGCCTTTTGTCCTCATACAATTTTTAATACAATAAAAAATTAATGTAAAGGGTAATCCGAAACGAACAATTTGAATTTTATTTTGTTTTTTTATTAATGTTAAGTACAAACTTGACATTTACGTATAAAATATGTCGGCTGAATGTCCCCCACAACTCCATCGACATACGACCATTCATTTACCGAAGTTGTGCATAACGTTTTCCCATAAATGTAGCATCTCCCAACACCAATGAGAGTAACAAAGTTGCTAGCTTCGTCCTCAAGAAAGTAGGGACCGGTGATTTCTCCAGTCCACAATACACACCAACTAGTACATTTTTGTGGAAGAATTGATTTTTCGTGAACAGCCCACTACTCCAGATGCGACAGTTTTGACAAATCATAAAGCCATTTAAAGAAAACGCAGCTTTATCGCTCAATAGACTGTTTTCATAATAAAGTTGAATGATAATGATGGATTGCTCCATAGTATATGGTGCCATAACGACTTTACTATGTCCAAATTTCTAACTTTCATAGAACCCAAACGGCGTGTATTTCAAAACCTGAAGTTCAATTTGGGCCATCCTGTACTTGTTAGTGGTTAATTTTTATTTAAATTTTGGACACGTTTTATTCGTAAACAGGTGAGTGACTTCAAAGGAATTAGAGTAGAACATTTTTATTGTTTTTTTATCATTAGACTTTTTTGAGGTCCGTTTGATTTATGTCTTCGGTAGAATTATAGCCTCACGGACTCATAAGTCCCTTACTCTATATTTGCTGTATGCTTTTAATTTTGTTATTGGTTTTCCGTAAATAGCTTACCTTCTGGTTTAAAGCTTCACACTCGCACAATATATGGATGGTTGTCTCTGTTTCCCTGTCATATTGTCTACATTGTATAACCCTATTTTGTTGAGAAGACAATATTCTGTAATAGTCTCTAACTGATTTTTGCTTTATATTAATAGTTATTCACTTTATTTACGAGATGGTCCTTTTATAAATGTGCTGTCTCGGTATATTTTTCTAGTATTATTTGTTGTTGTTTTCTGACCCATTCTCTCACTCGGCTTCGTATTGTACCTTTAGGTACTCCCAAAACTTGTCATTAGACCATTAGCAATAAGTTTTAACTATAACTGAAGTAATAAATTAATAATATACATAGATTTTTTTGTATTTGTACTAAGCCTTGAGTGTATTTTGAAAGGACAAATTCTTACTCAGGAAAGAATGTTGATAAAAGGCAGCACTTTTAGTAGGTGTACAACTTTGCTCCGCCACTTTCCAATATATGGCTCTAGGCGGTAAGTGGTGGTGGAAATAAAGAGATGTAGACGTCATACAATAAGCTTGGGCATTTGTCAACATAACCCCATCGAAACATTAGTCGAGTTGTGTCCGTATCGTAAAGTTATTCTCGACTGAAAATATCAGTTTACGAACCAAATTCTCGTCATTTGCGGGAGGTTTTAATTTTCTGGATCAATATAAAGAAATCTGCGTCTGAGGCTCATCGAATGCTTTCAAATACTTATGATTATTAATGAAAAAACGTGTTCTGTGTGGTTTCAATGCTTTAAGAACGATGATTTTAACATCGAAGACCGGCATGGCGGTGGAAGAGAGAAGGTTTTCAAAGATGTAGAATTGGAGGCATTACTTCATGAAGACTCGTGTCAAATGCAAGAACAATTGGCAAGATCATTAGGAGTGACCCAACAAGTCATTCCAAAACGCCACCAAGCTATGGAAATAATTCAGAAACAAGGAAATTGGGTGCCACAAGAATTGAAGCAGAGAGATGTTAAACGGCGTTTGTTTGGTTGTGAGCAGCTGCTGGAAAGGCAAAGACGGTGAGGAATTTCTGCATCGCATTGTGACTGGGAAAGAAAAATAGGTTTATTGCGGTAACCCACATATTCATAGCTCTAAGGTCACTCTCTGTATTTGGTGGGACCAGCTCGGCGTAGTGTATTATGGGCTGCTAAAACCATCGATCTGTATCGAAAGCAATTAATACGTTTAAGCCGAACATTGAAAGACAAACGGCCGCAATACAATGAAAGACACGATGAA
This sequence comes from Sinelater perroti, assembly GCA_036346155.1. Classification (NCBI taxonomy): domain Eukaryota; kingdom Metazoa; phylum Arthropoda; class Insecta; order Coleoptera; family Elateridae; genus Sinelater; species Sinelater perroti. The sequence continues at coordinate 84,258 of JARFIY010000366.1, forward strand.
GTCGATCCCATGTCGCAAAGTCGGTCAAAACATACTTGGAAACATGGAAATGGGAAGTCCTACTCCACCCTCCGTATTCTCCAGACATTGCTCCTTTTAACTATCACTTGTTTCGATCAATAGCACACGGGCTGGCTGACCAGCACTTACTTTCTTATGAAGAAGTTAAAAATTGGATCGATACGTGGATCGCCTCAAAAGATGAGCAGTTTTTTCGACGCGGAATTCGTACGCTGAGAGATGGGAAAAAGTAGTGGCCAGTGATGGACAATTGAATCGTAAATGTATAACCAGTTTTTTACAATAAAGCCTCGAATGTTGGAAAAAAACGACGGAAGCAAAGTTGTTCATAACGTTATTCACAAAAAAATTGCTAAATGCCTAATTAATGACAGATTGTTAAGTAACACATGAAATAAAAAAATTCACTTAGTTAATGAGTGACACATGTTTTAGTTTTTTTATTAGTACTTTATTGTATAAAAAACAGTTTAATATTTTATGAGTATTAGGTCGCTGATAGTAGCAGTCAACAGAAGTAACAGCGAGTAGCAGTTTGTCGTGTGCGACAAGAGTCTATGAATTCATCGACAATTAGGTGGTTGCTTTTGACAAATCATTTTACACATCATATCTACACATAAACAGATTTTCAAATCAAGTCAAAGAATTTCTTTTAGTTTTATAATCAACTTTGGTCAAACATGTATGTGGTAGTTTTTATTTTTAGCATTTTACACCTCACTTACTTTTATTGCGATTAGATTTATATTGGATGGACCTTGTATATTAAATGTTAAGTAATAGAGAATAGTGCATTTTTACTCTAATAATATAGTATTTTTATTTTTGTATGAGCATTGAAGTAATTGCTCAAAATATTTTAAGAAATGGGTTAATAAGTTGAAAATTAGGTAAGATAGGTCTTGGTCTGTATATTTATGTAGCCACATATAATGAACCGTACAGCATATAGCAGATTTTCTTTTAATTTCTATTTGTGTCTGTGATTTTAGGCAACATGATATCATTTATATTTAGAGTTAAATTAATGTGTTAAATTAGTGGATCAGATAAAGTGCAACGATTCTGTGCAAAATTTTCGCATGCAAGTTATAGAAGAGAGTAATCGAAAAGGAGAATGAACATAAGCACAGTAACCAAAGTTGCCGTTAATGTCATGAAAGTGCGACCAGTGAAGACAACTATAAAAATGACTAGGAAAAAAATTACAGGTCTCAATCTAGACGAAGTACATAATATCAACAATAAGTCAACAATAAAACGTACAGCATAAAAATAAAAAAACAAAATTGAGGCAAAAATTTGCATTATAAAGTCAAATTAAAGATTGTTTATATAAATATATAAAGATATATATATATATATATATATATATATATATATATATATATATATATATATATATATATATACAATATATACAACAAACGTAGGAAATATTATAGGACTTATTTAGTCAGTTTATATTTAATTAGATATTTCTTATTATATCATCTAATAATTTTTTGATTACCTATTGTCATGCACATAATGCATGTATAATGATGAAAGCGATAAACCGTGAAAACATCGAAAAGGAAATTACAAAAGCATTGTTCATAAGACAGCCGACGAATGTACGAAGAAAGCATCTGAAAAGTGACAGGCGTTGCATGTAAGCACAAAACAAATTGGAGGCCACACGAACATGATGTGGAACGATCCGATATTACGTACAGCCTTTTTGTGTTACCACGAAAGAGTGATATTAACGATTTCCGTGGGGGATAAACTTTGTTGAAAATTGACAGAATTTCGCTACTCATTGTTGAAATAACACCGAATGGATGTGGATATGTTTGATATGATGGCACCACAATACGTAAAACTGCATTTTACTTAATTACAAAAATTAATTAAGTTGAATTAATTTGAAGACTATCTGCGTCTAAGGAACAGTTAAGTTACGTTAATTGTTAGTAGGTGCGCAACTAAGTTTCCTGGTTTCACACATAAATGGCGCTGCCGACACATGTAGTCGATATACATGTCTAAAGTTGTGATTTTTTATAGCTTGGACATCTATTAACAATAACCAGTCGTAATACCAATACATATCACAACTCAAAAATATTTTTTTAAACAACGAAAATGTCGAGTTTTGTGCCAAATAAACATCATTTGCGGTAAAGCTTTGCTTTTCTGCTTTAACTTGAAAAAAAATGCAGCTAAAGAATATCATTTGCTTGAGGAGGCGTACAGAGAACATGCACTATCGAAAACTACCTTTGAAGATTGGTATAAACGCTTCAGAAATGGCGAAAAAAAAGTTCAGAAAACCAAAAATAATTAACGACACCGATCTGCAAGCGTTATTAGATGAAGATGATAGGCAAGCACATGATCAACTTGCGGAGGCATTAAACATGATTCGCCAAGGTATTTCCAAACGTTTACATGCCATGGGAAAAATTCAAAAGGAAGGAAAATGGGTGCCGCATGAGTTGACTGAGAGACGGATGGAAAATCGAAGAGCCACTTCCGAAATTTTGCTTTTGCGGCATGAAAAAAAGAGTTTCCTGCATCGAATTGTTACTGGCGATGAGAAGTGGATATATTTCGAGAATTCCAAAGGCAAAAAGTCGTGGTTTTTACCTGGTGAAGCATCAACATCAACGGCACGGCCAAATCGCTTCGGAAAGAAGACAATGTTCTGCGTTTGGTGGAACCAGAAAAGAATCGTGTACTATGAGCTGCTGAAACCGGGCGAAACTGCCAATGGGCATCGCTACCGACAACAACTGATAAATTTGAACCATGCATTGCTCGAAAAACGACCAGAATGGAACACGAGACACGAACGAGTGATATTGCAGCACGACAACGCTCCGTGCCATCGCACTTCCATCGTCCAGGACACCATCAAAACGCTGAAATGGGATCTGCTACCGCACCCGCCGTATTCGCCAGACCTGGCCCCTTCCGATTATCACTTGTTCCGGTCGATGGCGCATGGCTTGGCTGGGCTACACTTGGTCAATTTCGAAGAAGTGCAAAATGGTTTCGGTCCAAAGACGCGTCGTTTTATCGTCGAGGTATTCATGTATTTCCACAGAGTTGTCAAAAATATGTAGATAGCGAGGGACTATACTTCAAATAAACCGTTTTTTGTATTTCTCTTTCTTGTTTTTTTTAACTAAAATATATTTTGTAGTTGCAGATGACACAATTTTACATAGATTTGATTTTATTTCTAATTTTAATTTAAGCATAAAAATTATAAGTTAACATTATTATTTTTTTCGCTCGCATTTTAGAATGATTTTTCAGCTTGCTTTTCTTTTACTTATCAATCATGTAGTGAGATTGTTAAGCAGAGCACGTTTGCAAATATTAAAATATACACGAGGACTAATACATTTTTTTAAATATCTTATAATATAATTGTTTTATCCCCTAACTTTCTTTCTTTCTTTCTTTCTTTCTAAACTTATAATTCTATCTCCTCTTAGACACTTCAACCGATTTCCTTGAAACTTGCACACCAGATTCACAACTATATTTGCTAATTCAGCCTTCTAACTTTAACCGTTTTTGAATGATTTAAATATTTTGATTATTGTATTGTATAGATGTCACACTTGTGACAGATAAAAACATTTTTTTTTTATAAACAAGGCCATCTGTTGGACGTAAAAGCAAAGCCACAAAAACGCGTGACCGGGTACAGCTATTTTAGAATAAAAACAAACATTCTGTTACTGTTGCCAACATTAATCTAGAGAAAAATTAAAAATTACTGCAAATGAACGTAAAACGTAAAAATTACGGGAGTGCATTATGAACGAGCGCATAAGCTTTGCATTAATTCAACTTTACGTATTACGTATTTCCTATGGGCGGCTTATGTTTACGTCCACCATGAATGGGCGTTAAATTGTTCCATGTTTCTGATCCAGAGAAAAAGCCGGTCTAATTAAAAATTTATACGTTCGCACCTTGCAAACATTTGAGGGAAGGCGGGTGAAAAATTGTCAGTCTAGGACGCCAAAAGTATCTTTTGGCGGGCAACTCCTAGTACTATATATTTTCACACTATATGCTACTATTACACGCATTTGTTTAAAATAAGTAACCCCAGTAATAGTATTTAAATATTTTACTCTAAAAATTTTACTTACAAGACAAAAAATTTAACGAAAACGTAAACTCAGATTTATGAGTTGTATAACACTGAAAAATGGAGTATGAAACTAGGAGATAAGAAATATGTGAAATATAAGATATTGTTAGATGAATACGGAATGGAAAAGGCTGTGCTAACTGTTATAGTGCAATGAATGACATGTGTAATAGAAACTTCAAATTTAATTGTTATTTAACGATAATAACGGCTCACAAAACTAATGTCATTTTTCATCAATTTAAAAGCTCTGTCAATGATGAAAGTTTCATTGAAATCGGAGTGTATCGTTTGGGAAGTGTTCCTTGTGAGTATATGTCGCTAAAACAAGGCTTTGCAGATGACGAAAACAGAATTATAATCCAAGAAGAATACATTAACTACATTAAACATACCGATGATATGGCTCTACAATTCTGAAGACTTCAATATCTCCCCAACAAAGTCAGTGAGGAATTTGTCAGTATTAGTCTAAAGATTAATATAAAGAAAACCAAGGTAATTACAGTAAGCAAGACTTCTTAAAACCATACAATTATTATGTAGGAAAGTAACAGGGTAGAACGTGTTGTAAGGTACAAAATATCTTGGTTGTCAATTAAATGATAAATTAAACCCTTAAAGAAATAAAATCAGAATAGAGTTGGCAAGAAACATCTTTATAAAAATAAAGTAATTCCTGTTTAACAGAATTTTAAATACTTATTTTAGATGGCGTATGGTCATATATCACGTACTGCCTGTGCTACTATATGGTTTCGAGAGTTGAACTCTTAAAAATAATATGATTTCCAGATAAGAGGCCTGCGATATATAAATGTATCGCAGAATGTCATCTCTTGGATTGGCAGAATTACAAATGAGGAGAGGCTTAGTCGAACAAATAAGGTCCGAGAGTGATTTTCCACAATAAAGAGAATTTCGTGGTAAAGTAAGAAAAATACCGAATATTTTATCTAATAGTGACAGGGAAAATGGAAGCAAGGCGCAGAGTTAAACTAAGGGCAATGTTATGGTTGCGAAACTTGCGGATTTAACGCGGATTAGAGGTATAATATCTATATACTATAATGTAGTTTCAAGAACAAAATAATGAATTGGTTGCTAATACCACAAATGTATGGTAGCACCCAAGGAAAAAGTGATAGACGGAACCAGTAACAAGGAAACTAATTGGGTTAATTAGTTTTCCAGTTTTTTGATCATATAATTGCTATTTTATTATAAAACCAGTTGAGCACGGCTATAGGACGAAGGAAAGGACAACAAACAAAATTCTTGTCATAAAAGCTCTCGCTTTAAAAAAGTTTGTCGTGAGGAAATTGAGTTATTGAACGAAATAAGTAAACATTTGATGGCAAACAATTAGAGTTATTATCAGAGTTCAAATGCATAAACTTTTTAGATTTTGGCCTTTATTATTTGAGCTATGTAGGGAGAAGCATGCGAGTAGAAAAACTTTACAAGATTAGGATGGTGTTGGGTTCAAGAGACTTACATACGTTTCAAGTAAGCAAAATAAAGTTTTACAGTTACATCGCAGTTTTATAAAATTTTGCCTTTAGACTATATTACATTTTGATTATATTTATATTATAAAGTTAGATTACAAATTCTGTGAAAGTTTTGCCATAAAGCATTTTGAGAAAGTGCCTATATTATGTGTTATAATAAATGTAATGTATTGCAATAATGAGTTAAAAGGAAATCTATTCAAAATATTGACTATTAATTAACTATTACGTTGTTTAATAATTTATTTTACGTTATTGTCTGTATGCTCGTATTTCGGACCGGATTTTTATATGCAGTAGACAAAGTATAAAACGAAATCAATTTAACATGGTTACAAAGCAATACATTTTCGGGACACGGATGAATGGATGAAATATCACATCGTGTAATCAGTTTCCAGGCGTAGGACATTTTATTGCACTCCATGCTATTTCCTGCGTCGTGCCGTACACAAAAATAACACATTATGGTAATGCTGCTTTTATCAACGTATAAATAACCAATCGCACACAACTTATTGGATTAATCTGGAACTGCCTGCTTCATGGGGAATTTCTTCAGGTGCCTGTTTCCTCTTATACAGCAACAACACAACTGCAGGCGTGGCCTAATACATTTAGAAATCCAATCTGTGTAATTTTTGAAATTGAATAATAAAATATTATATAAATTTATGTAAAGCATCTTAATATAAAATATGATTGTTTCTTTGGAGGAAATATAAATGTAACTTTTTTAATAAAAATCGTTACAACTACAATATTTAAACAATATTAAACGCTTTTAGTAAATATCTGTAAACTATAAAGTAAGGATTATACTCGCGCACGAATATTACACGCTACGAGTAAATATTTAACTTTGATGGTTGATACATTGATATTAAGACTGCATATAAAAAATCTCGTCTTACTGTACATTTATGCAAGAATTTTGAAATGAATTTTAAAACGAACTATATTTCTATATTAGTTTGTTTTTCCAACAAAAACTGCTCGTTATTGAAATATTTTCGCTTAATGAGAAGTCGGAATAATTGTAGAAGATTTATTAACAAAAATATCGTATATATGTATTAAATTAATTTAAGTTTTTGCTCTTTGAGTACATGAATAAGTACTGTAACAATAAGCCGTGTTGTGTTTTTTTTATATTTTATCCAGATCGATAAACGAACTACCATAAATGGTTTGGTTAAAATAAATATTAAAAGTTATCGTCTGTCTGCCTTTTTCCACTATTAATTAAGTTATTTTACCATTAATTATTAACCCTAATCACATAGTTCTTGGGGTAACTCTCTCTTCAGTCTACCGTGAATATTTTTGTGTTCTAGATTGTATAATTCAGTTTTTGGAAATAGGTTTAGGGTAAAGCTAAACTTGTTCGAGGAGTCCTTAATGTATTTACTGATTTTTGAAGTTCCTAATTCCTCGTGTGTCTTGTCGTTATCTATTGTTTTTTACAAACCAGGAAGCGTTTAAATTTATGGGCAGATATGTATTTTCAAATACTTAAATTTTATTTATATTTATTTTGGAAGTATTGCACCATATCAGATAGCAGTATGCGAGTATTAGTCTTAGAATATATTTGTAGAGTAAAAGAGAACATTCTGTCTTTAATGGAGATTTTTTATTTAGAATGGAATATGATAATACCGAACGTGCATAACATTAATTTAAATTTTTATTAATGTGAAAGCTTTAGTTGTGTACCTAAATATAAGCCTAAGTATTTCATTGCCGAGTCTCTTCAGTTCCAATTAATAATTATGTTGTTAATTGTTAAGGGCTTTTGATTCTTCTAGCAAGGAAAAATATCAATTTTCCCGTAAATTCATGGAGAAAGGTGTTGAGGACCTTCTTGTCAACACCACAGTGGACTATATTCCGTTTTCTGTTTCTGCAAAATTTTTCAAAAATCTCGATTTTTACGACCTTATGTTTTAGCAACAGTTCTGTACACTTTTCTCTCTCATTTCTTCTATTCACTTGATCAGTACCGTCGACGTGGCACTCGATGACACAGACTAGTCAATGTAGTAGTTTGCTCTTGTCACGGATCAGTTCATTGTCGGCGGCATTGGATGAACTAGGTTCATCTGTGTACTTCAGCGCCAATACGGCTGTGGCGGATTTCATTGTCAGCAGCATTCTGCAATATCTATTGAATTCAAAGCAACAATCGTGAGAAAAACGAAAAATCATTCAATTAATCGATATTTTGAAGAATGTGGCAGTTAATATGGTGCGTACAGAAAATCTCCTCGAAAATGGGGCAAAACTTTCTGCACCCAAAAGTGCTCGAACCAGGATTAAAATATTGTCAGTTCTGCACTTTACCATTACACCACGCGCCTTACTGACGGGTGGAGTCGACTGGAGAATCAAAAGTGTGGAATGAGAGAAAATAGGTTTTGTGATGTTTGTGAGTTGCAGGGGGGTGGGGTTCAGTAATATTTGCTTTTTGAAAACCTTTGCACCTACTGGGTATATAATAGTTCCTTATTTAGGTTTCAGCTATTGATTCGTTCGATTTTAGACACAAAAATATATAGATTCTTGTAAATACAAATATTTGGCATTCACACTTAACGAGATTAAGTTTGCTGAACTGGGACAAGTTATCAATAGCATTTTGTAGTTTTAATATTGCGGTAGGCAGATCTCTGTGTTGTGTAATAACAGCAATATCATCTGCAAACATTATTAGTTTAGAGTTTGGTAGTACAGGAATATTGTATACATATGTGTTGAATAGCGTTGGGCCCAAAGTGCTCTCTGGAGTAACTCCCGCTTTAATCTTGTTGTTATTAGAGTATGTGGAATTAATTATAGTTGCGAAAGTTCTATTTTGTAGAAAAGAGAATATAATCTTAATAAGGTAGAGTGGAATGTTTACCTGAAACAGTTTATATATTAGTCCTTTTGTTCATACCTTAAGAAACGTTTGCTGTAGGTCAAGGAAGGCGATTATAGTATACTGGTTTGAGTGATAACTTTTTTCTATAATTTTGGTTAATCGTAGTAACTTATGTACTATGTCATGTTTTTCTTTAAAACCAAATTGAAATTCCGGGGGAACATTTCTTTGGCTGCAAGCAGTTTTTAAACGGGTGTTTTCTAATAGTTTCGATAATGTAAAAAGTAGGCTGATTGTCCTATACTTTTCAGGGCTGCTTTTATTTTTTCCGGGTTTGTGAAAGGGCAGTAGGTTAGTATGTTTCCACTTGCTTGAAAAATATCCCATTCTTAAACATACATTAAAGTTAGTAACAAGAAGGGCAACTGTTTTTAGTGGAAGTTTTTTTCAAAATGACGTTTGGAATTTGGTCGACTGTTGGTGATTTTTGTATCTGAAACTGTTTAATTATAGTTTTCAGTTCGCTATATGATGTTGGATCAATTTGAATGAGAATTGATACTAGGTTTCCTGAGACATCTTTCTATTTCTTTTACTAAATTGCTATCTGTTGGTATATTTAGGTTAATATTGCTTTCAATTTAATCTGCTATAATGTTACATTTATATCGATCTGCTACATATGTTATGTTATTTGTTTTTAGTAGTGGGATAAGAGTAGGTTGTTTTAAAATCTGTTTAGTGTCTTGCCAAAGAGTATTGTCTTTTGTATGTATCTTTGATAATTATTTAATCTATAGTTATCTAGTTCTCATTTAACTTGATGGCTAAGTCTATTGAGTAATATTTGCAACTGTGGATTTTCGATAGATTGTTTGTGTTTGATTTTTATATTTTATTAATTTTAAAATATCTGTTGGTGGTGTAATATTTGGTTGCCATGTATTTTTTTTTGATTTCAGAGTTTACTGTTGAATGTCTTCTTTTATTTCTATACAGCAGTATTTACATCTTATGCGCTACTTAAATTGCTAGGTATTGTGACGTTTGCATTGAGTGTATTTTGAAACAACTCTCAGTCAATAATTCCAATGATGAGTCTTGGTGCTGGAAGAGTAAATTATAGTTGACTTGAAAATGGTATTAAAACAGGAAGGCGGTCGGGGTCCATTTCCACTAGAACGTTTTAGTAAATCTGTTATTATGAAAAATTATGTTTAAAATGTCTGATTGATCATATTGTTGGTATGGTTGGTATGTGTGCTCTTCGGGTGCTGATATTTGTATAATATGTGTGGTACTGATCTTATACGTCTTGATGCCATCAGGCTTACTCACCTCTCAACCCCATAGTGTTTTTCTGTTAAAATCTCTTATTAGTAAGGTAGTATTTTTATCGCTGTATATGTTTATTAAGTCCTGCTCAACTACCCCACGATTTGGCTGCTTATAAACAGCTACGACTTTAACTACATTATAGTCCAGTTGTCGTTTCTAAGTTCGACAGAGTTTAGTTTGGTAGTGCAACGTGTTTGATTTTTTTTAAATGATGGTTACAACTTTACCAGAAGCATTTGAAGCTGTTCTGTCATTCCTGTAAACTACATATCCAGGTTTATTAAAATGTTCCTTTTTAATGGGACGAGTTTCTGAAATACACAATATATTATATCTACATTATGTCTGACTAGAAGATTTATAAACAAAGATCTTTGGGCTTTAAAGTCGTTTGAGTTGTATTTTATTTAATCATATTGAAGTAATGCATTATTATTGATAGAGTAATTTTATTTAAATGAGTTTTAATTGCTTTTATTAGTAGCTTGATGATTGTTGTTATAATATTTGTTCATTTTGGTTGATTTGACGTGGTTGTTGCATTACTTTGTGCTGCATTTGCGTAAGTTACTTTATTGTAGTTCTGGTGGGTTTTATATCATTGACAGTTTTTGTATAATATGAACAGCTTTTAAAGTTTGGAGGATATTTTTCTCTATAATTAACATAAGGAGTTTTGGTTTGGATTTCTTGGGACGATTTGTGTACAAATGACATCCATTGAATTTGACGCGTCGTGGTCCGAGCTGACAATAATTTCTTGTGCAGCCGTACCTTTGACATCTCCTTGCGACCTTATTTATTACGATACCTGTACCAACTAGTTCAATTTTTATTTTTTCTATAAATATGGATATTGGCATGGTGTGTGTAATGACCGATAATTGCATTAATTCTTAGATCTCTGTAAACATGGAATCTTATGTTCTTCATTCTTCTTCAGTGTTACTAAGATTAATGCAAAGAGTTGTTTCTCTGCAGGCTGTTATAAATTCATTGGTTACCGTTTTTTGCAAGTCTTTTACCACTTTCTGATAATTTGTGGCTTCATGTATTTTTGGATTTTATTTTGTGTTATCTACATTTGGATATCATTTTTTGTTGCATTAGGTTTTTTATCACATGTGAATTTGAAATTTTAGCTAAACTGGCTGGTATGTAATATTTTTAAGATACAAGAGTAATTGAATTAAATAGGTATTTTTTTGTTAAGTTTACTAAGATGTGTTGAACGAACACTGTTATCATGTTTATTTATTGTTAAAGTTCATCTCTGATTGAGCTTTCTGAGCAGCCCAATAATTATAAACTTTTTTATTAAATAATTCGAAATAAATTGAAATGAAAATATTTCTAAAAATATTTATAGTGTTTTAAGACACAAGAACGTTGCAAGATTACTCCATTATCGAAGCGACTGTGTAAAATCTATGTTTAGAAAGAGAGCTAACATACGCTCAATAAATAAAACGTAATGTATAGATAGTTTGTGTATCCACCAATATGAGAGGGATGTGAGAAGGACTTAGGCGAGCTACAACAAATAGAGAAAATGTCCATGGTTTAAATAGTTATATTACTGAACCTTCTCACCATATTAATTAAGAAAGCACTATAATAACTTTATTTCTCAAAATATAAATTTACTATTTCAACGAAGTGCCCCAACATGAGCAGGATATCAAATTATTTTTGAAATTGAATAACTTAGATATAATGCTAATCTTGCGCACACGCAGGATGTCATTAAAGAGAGAAATACAAACAAAAAAAACAAGCTGAAAATGTTGTCACAAAAGATTATATTGGAAGAATAGTGATTTCGGCAATATATTCTCCATCTAAATACAATAACAATAAATAATAAATTTTTTCAAATTTCTTAGCAATAGATATTTAGTAGGCGGTAATTTTACTGTGGAAATAACAGTGGGGAGACAACCTTACAACCTTACGAATGCCCAATATTAAACAAAATATCCAAAACGCTTTGGAAAATTATTTGAGCTGAAAACGATAAACTGATAATTAAATTAGAAAAGAACTTAAAGAAGACTAAATGGAAATGTTATCAATTAAAAATAAAAAATTAATATATTTTTGCACCCTAATTTCTACAGATGCTGGCGATTATGCTCTTTTAATTCAATATATCCGCTGAAAATTTTGTACAATAGTTGGGACCGAAGTAACCAATAAAAGACACCATTATTTGAGCATCGTACTTTTTCGTTTTTAACTCTGAGAGTACGCTAGACGAGGAAAGCGAAATACGTAACTATATGGAGATACCTTTTTTCCCGAAATGGGTACAGCATTATAAAATAAGTTCGTATAGTGGTCAAACACATACGAAACGGTATGGAACAAAACTCTTACAGCTTCAGATCTTTCTTTGATATCATAAGGTATGCCACACAAGTTAAAACTATCTCAAATATATTGCGGTCAGCACTATCAAACTAGCGTCTTGGGTAAAAAAATAAATAATTAAAATTAATCATACGAAACCAATGCATGTCACATAAAAAAAAGGAACCTATCTTTCAATAACTATAAACAACCGTCAATTGCCTAATTATATTTTTGTTACTTTAACCATATGCAACATTTATAGAAAGTTTATATTGAAAAAAGCGTAGTAATTTTTTTAACAAAAAAGTTGGTTTATAAAAGCCTACTTTGCTTATTTTGTTTACTACATATATTACAAATGTTTGATCAGCTCTCTTGGTAGGTACTAGAACTAATGAAAAAATAGCAAATAATGGCTATAGTCACTAAATTGTAACAAATATTAGAACATTTTTTTTTAGATTTTAATTCTTATTTTTAACAAAATAATACTTATAATTAGTTATGGTCAGTTATCTAATTATATTTTAATTAATTTGATTTACTTTCAAAATTGTGAACCACCAACAATTCTGCCGCTCATAATACATAGGTATACAATAATAATATACATAATAACCGTTGCATAATGCCTACATAAACCACCTTTAAATGTAAAAGAAAGTGATAATTAAAAATACTGGGGTAATTACAAATTTCTTATTTACATTTTAACCTCTTGTTAACCGCACAATATTACGTTTTTGTTAGATTTCCAGATGAATGTTTTTATCATGTACATGCAGAAAACAAACCTCGCGCAATTAAACAATGCAGACGCTTTTTGCTTTTTTTAACCGGAGCTGCATACGCTGAATTTTAATTAAATTTGCGTAATTATGCCAAATTCTACTCTTCCCATTTTTTACAAATGATGTTAATTTTCAGTTGTTTTTTCAATAGCTGTGGTTGCAGAATTGCCACATTCATTTACATATTACAGCTCTATACTTTATGTAATGCATATCTTACATTTTAAACAAGAAGCATTAACAGACAGGTTAAGTGTTAGATGCCAATACCCTGAAATCTTATGTATATTTTTGAGGATACAAAATTACTATAAGATACTTGGACCTATGTCATTTAACACCTAAAGAAATAAATTTTATAATGAAAAGCATCGATATTTGTTTTCCATCAACGCCACGGAAAATCAACAAAAAACCTTAGAAAGATAGTTAAACGCTTTCCTCAGTGAATTTAAAATTATCTTTCAGCAACTTATCAGCCAAAACAGCATGCTATCTACAGTGATAAATTAAATAACACATTAATGAAACGTTTTTGTTCGTGGAACGCAAATGGTCTGATGAACCATTAAACTGAATTAATCCATTTTTTACACAGCAACAAAATTGATGTGCTATCGATTTCAGCAACCCACTTTACGGAGAGATCCGTATTCCAAATACTCAAATACCGAATTACACCGTATATTATACAATATATTCCGACAACAGAGCGCATGGGGGAACAGCAGTAATTATTTGTAACACCATATCTCATCACAAATTAGCAAAACATCGAAACTAATACACTACAAACTACAATAATTCACATCAATGCAAAACCTTGGTCTTTTAACATTCCAGCCATATGCAGCCCACTAAGCCATACAATTGATGAATATGAAGCACTGTTCTATCAATTAAGCGATAGATTAATTATTGACAGAGACTGGAATTCAAAACCCACATATTGGGAATCACTTCTAAAGAAAAAAAGTTACTAAAAGCCAGCAAACTGTTTCCATCATTCCACTGAGGAAGCAACGTACTGGTCAAGTGATTTCTTTGTGACTAAAAGCATAGTTTAAATATATCTTAAAGTTGAATCAAACTATGATCTGTCAACAGACCACACACCCATCATTGGTACCCTTAGCACCCACATTATCAATAGACTTTAAATTCCTATAATGATAACCTACAGTGAGGAAAATATTAACCTTAGCCTTAGAATTAAAGAGTCCGATGAAATTGATAGTGCTGCACACTACATCACATCCAAAAATCATCCTGAAGTCTACCCCAATTGCATCAAGAAACAACAAAATAATAAACAATATTCCATTATCCATCCGAAAACTTGTAGCGGAAAAAAGAAGAGCAAGATACAGATGGCAGAAAGGTTACTAAAAAAGACCAACAACTCCATACCTCTAATTAGAAAACAAGACGGCACCTGGTGTAGAACAGACCTGAAAAAATATCAATCTTCGCATGTATCTGAAATCTTTAGTCTACCACATGCAAGTGTCAACAGTAATGATAACAACACTGAAAATGTCCTAAATACCCCATGCCTATGACTTTATCAATAATGGCCTTCTCGTCAGTCGAAGTTAGAAAGGAAATTGCAAAGTGCAAAAACTACAAAGTATCCTGATTTGATTTAATGATAGGCGAAATACTCAAACAACTTCCGAGAAAAGTTTTCATTTTACTAACTACTATATACAACAGCATGCTCAGGTTCACCTATTACCCAACAATTTAGAAATTTGCCCAGATAATATTAGTACCTAAATCTGGTAAACCAATAAATGTTGCATCTTCATATCGGCCAATAGGTTTACTGCCCATCGTGACTAAATGTTTTAAAGATTGCTATTAAAAAGAAATATGGATACCAATTAGGATTTCGTGAATGTCACTCGACTCTTCAACAAACCATAAGATGAAATAATCAAAAGTCTCAAAGGAAAAACTATGTACAGCTATTTTCTTAGATATCAAACAGACGTTTAACCGTGTCTAGCCTTCTGGCTTATTATACAAGCTAAAACTTACCATTTCTACTCCTTATTTTCTTCTTCTAAAACCTTATCTTACAGATATTTTTAAGGCAAATTTAATACCGAGACGTCCAACTAGTATCCGATTAACTGGGACGATTCTTTTTCATACCTCCTGTTTATCGCCGATATCCCAACTACAAACAATACAACGATTGACGCCTTCACAGACGATACTGCTGTAACTGCCATACGTAAAAACCCTCAAAAAGCCTCCGAGAATCTTTAATGTCATCTCAATATTCTTCAAGACTGGTTTTATACTTGGCGAATACAAGTAAACCAAGAAAAGTCTTAACTGGCTATTTGGACACAAATTCAAACTTACCACGTGTAACAAACTGTTGTTGTAGAAATATATAATAAAACCAATTTGAAGATGTGGAACCTGGCTTTGGGGTTGTGCGAAGCCATCGAATATAAAGATAATTCAGTCCAAAATACTAAGAATTATACGCGACGTTCTGTGGTAAGTCAGTAATAAAACTTTCCATGAAGATTCGGATATATCCTACATAGATGAAATTTACCGACTAGCTACCAACTGCATACAGCGCTTCCCGGAATACCCTAATAATTTAATCAACTGCGTAAGTATTCCTCCCGGTAAAAAAAAACAATGCATTTATATTTATATGCATATTACATTTATGCTTAGCATATGTTACTCCTATATATATATATATATATATATATATATATATATATATATACTACTTTTATGTTAAATTAAGCACACAATAATCAGAAAACTGTTAAGGTTTTGACAACCATATGTTTATGCCTGTCCCAGCTTTGTTTATATCCTTCCTTAGATATAAGTTCGGGGGGATCTAATCACTTGTAAAATAGGCACAAAGCTGTTCGCAGCCATTCATAATCGGCACGTGTAACTTGAATGGTGTAAGAATACCTCGTTACCGATACAAGGGCACATTATCAACAAGCAAAATTTAGGAAATTTGAAAGAGAACATATTATTAGTCTACATGAAGGGAGTATTTTTGCGAGAGAACGAGGAATTAGTCGCCACAACAAGGGAATCAAAGTAGATACACATTCGCAAAGATCGGGATCTAGAGTGGTATTATGTGTACAACCAACCAAGGGAATTCTCATCCACAGAGACTATAGCGCGACTTCAAGTGTCTCAGCGCAACAATGGCGGACGGTTAGAGGGTACCGATTGTCTACCTTGGTTACAATGGGCAGATCTACATTGAAAGTCCATGATACTTCTTTTTCTTTAGAGGGTACTTTAAACAATCTTTCAACAAAATAACGCTCGGTAATAAATGGGATGTAATGCATTAAACTTGATCTTTCATTGATCGTACATATTATTGTGCGAAGGGTAAAGTGATATCCATGACCTCCTAGGAATCTAGCTGAGCTTTGGGAGCGTGTCAATAATAAATGGAATTCAGTCTATTAAAACACCATTAGTTGGTTGTACATTATTAAAGAAATGTAAGTATTTATGGATAAATATTTTGCAAATCTAATTATTCTTTTATCTTATACCATTAAATAAATTTGCAAAGTTCCTGTTCTTAACTTGCAAATTTTCATAGTTCTGCAATTTCAGTAATTACTAGTGTATTTTCTATTTATGTAAAGAAGTGTCTTTACTTTTTCTACGAAGGTACCATTCATTTCTACACACATAGGCTAACGTCGAACAAATTTCTTTCTTTGTTGTGTTGGAGAAGAAATCAGGCGTCTGCTTGTTTAAGGGCAATCCCAACAGCTCTAGCGAAGTGATCACCACAAATTAATTTATCGGTACGCGTTTGAAGCTGTCGGAGTTGATTATGCAAATTCGTTGTAACTGGATTTTTTTCTTTTGTCCTTCCTGCTCACTGCATAATAGTACTGACATCCATACAACTGTTGTTATAGACAGCACTCGTTGGACAATGAATATCGATGGGCCCACTACTCAATAACAGAGCTTTTCTTCAGCGAATTGTGCTTGTTACTTATAGTTTAGTTATTGCGATATACAGACTTGATATAAAGAAACGTTACCGATTCCTTTGGTAGTTGATGAACTGGAAAATTATACCTACATCATGTTTAAAACCATATTATCAGACCTATAAGCTAGAAGGAAAGTGTTTTTAAATATTTCCGTATTAACTGCTTTCTATATATTTTAATATATTGGCTACAGCTTAACCCATTTTTATTAGTGTAATACTTTGTATATTTATTTTACATAAATATTTATTATTATGAACAACACTATCTGCGAAGCAGCAAGTATAACTGTTTTATTAAATTGACTTCTTATGATGAGAAAAACAATAATTTCTGTGTCTAAATATTTTAGATTGTCCTTAAAAATACTCTTAATTTTATTATCTTTAGTTGTACTTACATCGATCAAATTTGATTAATTTAATAAACATATGATATTTACTTGCTTCGTTTTCCAGATCGTATAGTTGTGAATCATCTAGTAGGGATCTGCAGTTATAGGTGGCTACCAGGAGTGAACATTTCTTCTTATGTATCAGTGTCTTGTCCCCCCCAGAATCCTTGGGACAAACTGAAAGATCAGTGTGGGATTCTGAGCTTTGAGCTCTACCCTCCTGGGGTATTAAAATTAATTGGGATGTATTGGGACTTGCAGAAGTAAGGAGAAAAGGAGAAAGCTATATCACTCTACCATCAGGAAATGCACTAATGTATAGCGGCCATGAAAGCGACAGTCAAAGAGGAGTAGGTTTCCTTGTTAAGAAATCAATAATACCAAATATTATTAGCTTCAAAGGAATATCTGAACGAGTAGCGTATATGATCATAGAAACATCAAAGAACTACCGCATAAAAATAATACAAGTTTATGCACCTACTTCGGTATATACTGACGAGGATGTTGAAATATTATACGAGGACATTATAAATGCGAGGAAAGAGGGAATGTCTAATCTTGATATAGTCATGGGCGACTTCAATGCGATTATAGGACATATAAAAGAAAAGGAAGAATACATCGGAAAATAGGGATTGGGCGAAAGAAACCCAAGAGGAAATATGCTAGCAGCTTTCTTGGCAGATCAAAAATTGTACGCCATGAACACCTTTTTCAGTAAAAAAGCCCAGCGCAAGTGGACGTGGATAAGCCCAAATGGGCAGACCAAGAATGAAATTGACTATATACTCTCATCCAAAAAGTCAAGCATAAACGATGTCACAGTCTTAAATTCATTTAACACGGGAAGCGACCATCGGCTCGTAAGGGCAAAGGTTACTGTTCAAAAGTTTAACAGATATAAATATAGATATAAAAGAACGATAAATGCCCAGACACTGAAACAAAACAGGGAAACCTATCAAAAGTACATACGACAATCATTGTTATTAAAGGAATATAATGACAACAATCTAAACCAAATATCTCGTGATCTGACACTAGCATTAACAGAAGCGTCGGAAAAAATCACAAAGACGACATGCCAAAAGATAAATAAAATTACTCAACAAACAAAACAAAAAATAGAAGAAAGAAGAGAGTTATATAAAGAAGGAAAATATGCAACTGATGAATATCGAAAAGTGAGAAAAGAAGCGAGGCGTATGATAAGAAAAGATTTAGAAAAATTCTATGAATAACAAATAGAGCAAGTAATAGAGGACAACAAAAGCATGAAGTGCCTGAAAAGAAGGTATGGGAAACGAGAAATCATTGTAGTGAAAGACTTCGCCGGAACAGAAATAAGAATCACAGACGAGATCCTAAAAACTACGGAGAAATACTATAAAACACTATATGGGTCGCACATTAAACAACCTGAGGGGCCAAAAGAGAATTCTAAAATAGTAAATGTAGGATCTGAGGATATACCGGAGATCAGTGAAGACGAAATTTTGCATGCTCTGCAGACGATGAAAAACAATAAAGCGCCGGGAGATGATAATATAATAATAGAAATGATCAAAGAAGCCAAAGAAATAGTAATCCCCAAGCTAAGAATCCTATTTAACATGTGCCTACAACAAGGGAGAATACCAGATAACTAGGATAACGCCGTGATAGTAATTTTGTTTAAAAAAGAGGACGCATTACTATTACAAAATTACCGCCCTATCAGCCTACTTTATCAAATGTATAAATTGTTAACAGAAATCTTGACTAACAGATTATCACAAAAATTAGATGATTATCAGACAGTAGAGCAAGCAGCTTTCAGAAAGGGATATGGTACCTGTGACCATTTACTTACCGTTAAAATTCTAATCGAGAAATCCATCGAATATAACCTGCCTTTGTTCATGGCTTTTATTGATTATGAGAAGGCGTTTGACTGCGTTGAACACTGGGCAATAATGAAGGAACTTAATTGTGCTAGAATAGATTCCCGATATACAGCACTGATAATTAATATATACAAACACGCTACAGCAACAATTAAATTACATCCATATAGTAATAAATTCTCAATTGATAGAGGTCTTAGACAAGGAGACACAATGTCTCCAAAATTATTTAATTTGGCACTTGAAGGAATATTTAAAAATCTGGACTGGTCAAATAGGGGTATTAATGTAAATGGGGAAAAAATGAATCATTTAAGATTTGCCGACGACGTAGTTCTATTTGCAGACAACAAAGATGACCTACAAATTATGATAAACGAATTAGAAAAAACGTCTAAGAAAATAGGTCTAAAAGTAAATTTGAATAAGACGAAGACAATGTGTCTTGAGAACCCACAAATAAACATAAATGGAACTATCCTAGAAAATGTCAACGAGTATATATATCTAGGACAAACTGTAACATTAAGGAAGGAAAACAGAGAACACGAGATAGATAGAAGAAGACGTCTGGCGTGGGCAGCTTTTGGAAAGCTAGCTTATATTTTAAAAAACAACAAAATACCCCAACGCTTGCGAACTAAGGTATATGACCAATGTATACTTCCCATAATGACATACGGCGTTCAAACATGGACATTAACGAAACAAGTAAAAACAAAACTGGAAGTCACTCAGCGAGCAATGGAGAGAGCAATAATTGGAATTACAATACGAGACAAAAAAAGCAATAAATGGATAAGAGATAGAACTGGGGTCGCGGATGTAGTGAAAAGAGTGACGAAATTGAAATGGGAATATGCAGGACATACAGCTCGGATCAAAGACAGTAGGTGGAACGTTAAAATCCTCCAATGGAGACCATGGACAGGCAAGAGACAGCGTGGCAGGCCAATAATGAGATGGCAAGACGACATTAAGAGAGTAGCAGGACTGCCATGGATGAGAGTCGCACAGAATCGCGCTACATGGAAGAATTTGAGGGAGATCTATGCCCAATACTGGGTGCAATGAGGGTTAAAGAAGATGATATTTACTTGACCGGTATATCAAATGTTCTCGAGTTATTATGTATACCCATTCGCGACCGGCCCAAGTTAGATAAGTGCGATAAGTTTATTATGTATATTCCGTGAAATAACAAACGAAGCACAATTGCATGTAAGTCTAAATTTATTTTGGTTCAAATCAATTTCCCAACATGACATATGCACAACCACTTGAAATGCAACATTAGTTGTAATACCTTCCACTTTCTGAAAATTATCTACTCTATAAAACTGCAAAAATCTATGTGTGTGTTTGTTTGTAACTAACATTGCAACTTCTCCTACAGTTATGAACCAATTTTAAAGGTCAATACCTTATTCGAACCGGTTTGTTGCCAAACCTCGTATAAAGGTTTTACATTTTCCATTTAGGTCATGGTTGACCTGTTACAGGTCAAAACATAAATTATCATGATGTAATTTAACAGTTTGTGTCACCTATTGGTGTTTTATGCACTACGTGAACAATTTTTGCCGTTAGTAGGCGCACGCGGCACAATTTTGACTTAGATATGGCTGATAAAACGATTATTGGCTGATTTTCTCTTCAGTTGTCGACAAAACTGTGAACTAAATATTTAGCCTTTTTACTAGTATTCAAATAATGTAACTTCAAACTCTTTTGTCAGCAAGTGAGTCAAAGTCTAATGAATCAGTATGTATTACCGAACACACAGTATCGATAGTCACATTATTAACTAGTTACATCCAGATTAGAGTGAACAACTAGAAAAAATTTAAAAAAAACTATTGATGTATTGATAAAAATTAGCAAGTGAAAACCTGTCTGCTATAAAGGTAAGAAACATTTCAAGCGCTATCCGATGCACTATGAATGACAAACCAGCAATAACTCCACAGCCAAAGAGGCAAAGCACCGCCAATTTATATTTCTGATGTGATAAATAATAAACTGTTGACAGATAAATTAAATAACATCCCCATAAAAAGTTGTGTTATGAAAATTATAGACAGAAATCAAGTTAAAATCATGCTAGAAAAAATATAAAATTACCAAGCTCTAATTAACAGATTAAATAAACTAGAAGTTTAGTATCATACGAACTAGTTAAAGAACTAAATTTCAGAGGAGTGATCAAAATCTAATTACTCAACTGATAAAGATTTAAAAAAAATAGAAAGATACGGACAGAAAATAACAAATATATACAAGGTCAAACATAGAATTACTAAACTGTCTTTATTTATGTGTTTTATTGGTTTAGCCCCAAACGAATCCAATAAAAAAATTTATAAAATCTAATACTTGCAGTAGTGGGAAAATTTCCAATTCCACGAACACAAAGAAATATTTTACCTCAGGTTAGGTGTGTTAAATGCGGAAATGCACATATAATATAATCATATACGAAGTACAAGGTTTACAAGATATAGAAGGAAATACGAAGTAGAAAATTTCTACTCTTAGGTCTCAAACATTGAAGATAAACCTAATCGATGAGCAGTGTCAATACAAGACTTTTACCTGCTCCACCAACCGCATACATCAAGTGCCCTCTTAACCGACACGGCCTATGACAATCAACATGGACAAACTGAAAAATTGATGGTCGAATTAGGTGAACATATGAAGATGATGCTAACTCTTCTAACAATCATAATCTTCAAGTTTCTATAATGGCTTAAATCCTTAAAATGTCAGTTTGGAATGCTAACAGCTTGAACAATTTTAATTAAGAGCTTCAGGTTTTTATTGCCCACCAAAATTTAAGATATTGTACTCGTATCTGAAACTCACTTCACCAATAGGAGCTTCCTAAGAATATCAAGGTCTACGACATTAAACACCCAGATAGAATAGCGCATGGTGGTTCTAATTTTATAAGACACTATAAGCTTATTGAATATCAGTACGAGCACATGCAAACAACGTGTTTCTGTCTCAACACTGTACTACCCTCTACAGATATGCTACAAAAGAAGATCAATATATACACTTTTTTATTGCTCTCGAAGAACGCGTTATTACTAGCGAAAACTACACCATTAACCACCAACAACGGGGTTTTAGATTAACCACCCCTAAAGCTAGGGAAGCGCTGATCTTAGAACTATCGCTCTACTGGACAACTGGCTCACAGTCATAAGAAAAATTCCTGACTTGGTTGATCTTTATATAACCAAAGGCATAGCATAACATTACAGAAGGATAAAACAATGCTTAGATGTCTTGTCGGATCATTTGCCATTGTTAGTTAAATAAAGTATTATGGTATTTTACATATAAAGACCTCCTAGTCTTTGCAACGGAAAAACGGATTGAGACTTAATTGAAAGAGTTAATAGGTGAACAAATTAACTTACATGTACCCCTTAAATTCAAAGAAGAAATTAATGAAGCTGTAGAACATCTAAATTGCATCATACAAAATGCAGCTTGGGAATCGACACCTAAAGTAGTTCCAAAATAAACATTGCTTACCAATGGATGTTAACCGAAAGATTGCTGTAAAACGGAGACTTCATAGAATATGGCAAAATATCCGGTCACGCGTTGACAAAGTAGGTTCAAGAGAAGCACAATATCTGAATTTTTGCTATGAAGGTAGGATATTATTCTCTCTGGTGTACCACTTAGCATATAAACTATTAGTAACAAAAAGTACCACTTATTAGAGAGAAAAAATGATGCTAGCTGGTCCAGAAATATAAATAAGAAATCTGCAACGTTCGCCGTCTATCTCGCAAAAGTATTTCAGCCGTTACTATTCATGCTAATACAAGAAGAAGAAAATGCGATTCAGGAAAAACTTGATGCAGTAAACCAACTAAACCTATCAATAAAGAGGTTTAAAATGGAGAAAATAAAATCTATAATCAAAGACAGCTTTAAATCAAAAATCGCTCTGTCATATGACCTCTTTACAAGTAAGGACCCAAAAGAACTCATAGAGGAAGGTTTCAGATTACTGAAAAAAATTTGCAACGCTATAATACGAATCTACAATTTATCATCTCGGTAGAAAGTCTCACAAATTACCCTTAAAGCGAAGCTGAGAAAACTATCTACGGAAGTACCATTCCAACGTCCTCTTAGTCTGTTGCCACTGGTGTCAAAATTATTTGAAGAACTCCTATTCAAGAGTTACATTCAAACAAGTGTATCGAGTTGTCGAACAATTCCTTCAGGTATTTGAATTAAAACAGTATTGTTCCGCAAATTCCTCGATATAATAGCCCAAGTATTTGACAAAATCTGTTACCCGGAACTACTCCTGTAGATTAAAAAGAAGCATACTATCAACTGTTTACATCTTATATATCAGAAGGTGATTCCAAATGAAGTTCCAAGGTGAGTCAATGAATTTATATGTTATTTATTGTTATATATATGTTATATATATTTATATGTTATAATATCTATATACCTACTTTCTCAACTTAATTTACTTATTTAGTTATGTACAAATTTATACCATTCTTTTCTGTTACTTGCCTTTGTCTCCACCATTGTCTTTCTTTTCTTTGTTAGTATTTTTCCTATGACATTGTCCCATGTTTCTTGTGGCCTTCCCTGTTTCCTTTTGCCTAGTTTTCTCGTTTCCCATATTTGTTTAACTTGTCTATCTTGATCCATCCGTTGCAAATGACCCCACCACTTCGATGAAACTTGTTATTGGGTTGATCTCTAATTCTTCCCTTATCTGCTTGCTTCTTATTCTATCTTTCAGGGTGACACCTTTCACTCTTCTCAGGTATTTCATTTCTGTGGCTTCCAATCTTGATTTCATTTTTTGTGTCAGTACCCACGATTCGCGTCCATAGGTCATGATGGGTCTAAAGATTGTTTTGTACACCGTAAGTTTGGTTTTTTGTGACACCTCTCGTTTATTTATAAAGTTTACATTCATTGCATAATATAATTTGTTACATTTCTCTATCCATTCAGTTATGTCTATTTTCCACTATCATTGATAGTAACCCCTAGATACTTAAAATTTTTTATCTTTTCGATTTCCTCTCCATTTATCTGTATATTTATCTTATGGTGATTTTTCCAATGGTCATTACTTTTATTTTGCTAATATTCATCTTCATTCTGTTATCTGTTAATTCTTCGTTCCATATCAGTAGGTTTCGCTGTAGTTCTTCTTCTCTTCCTGCCATTACTATAATATCATCTGCAAATGCACAATCTTGTATGAATGTGGGTTGTAATTTTCTGTATCCTACATTTAACCCTTTGATTCTCTGGTGACATGTTCGTATTATTTCGTCTATAAAGATGGTGAATAGTACCGGGCTCATTACCCCTCCTTGTCTTAGACCTTCATTTGTGTCAAACTCTTCTGATATTCTGTTATTATTTATCACGTAATTCCTTGTCTTTTGGTACAAACTTTTAGTTACCCTCGTTACTTTTGGGCTTACTCCTCTGTTACTCAATCTTTTCCACACTCTCTCTCTAGGCGTTCCATCGAGAAAGCTTTCTCGAGATCAATAAATGCAAAGACAGCTTTCTCGTTGTATTGGAGTGTTTTTGTAATTATTTGTTTAACAGTAAATATGTGGTCTTGTACGCTTCTACCCTTACGGAAACCGCTCTGTGCTTCTGATAATGTTGGTTCTATTACAGTTCGAAGTTTACCTTCAAGTATTTGTTCATACAGTTTTAAAGGAATACTGAGCAGCGTTGTGCCTCTGTAGTTATTACATATCTTCCTATCTCCTTTCTTAAATATTGGGACAATCTGTCCTACTTCCCAGTCTTTTGGTATTGTCTCCTCTTTCCATATTTTATTAAACATTTTTAGTAGTGTCTTAATTCCTTGTTCTCCCATTTTTTTAACATTTCGACTGTGATTCCGTCATGTCCTGGTGTTTCCATTTTTGATTTTCTTTAATGCTCTTAATGATCTTCTATCTGTGTACTTTCTTCTTTAATTATGACTTAGGTCTGTAGAAGTTCTTGAAAATATTGCCTCCATCTGCTCATTATTTCCGTTCATTTTATCAATACCTTTCCATTTTTATCTTTTATTACTGTTGTTTTTCCTTTCTTTAGGTTTTCTAAAACTTTATAAAACAGTTTCTGGTTTGCTCTACTGTTCTTTTCTAGTTTTTCGCCAAAGTATTTCCACGCCTTTCCTTTCGCTTCTCTCACCATGTGTTTTACTATTGCCCGTTGTTCTTTGTACGCATTGTAGGTATCTTCTGATTTTTTCCCTAAGTAGTCTGTCCACCTCTTCTTCTTTAGTTTGACTTGTCCATTTATATGTTCGTTCCACCAGGCGGTTCTTTTTATATGTTTGTTTGTCTTAATTACACTGCATGCGTACCTTGCTGCTTTTAATATAGTATTCTTTATCTTGTTCCACATCTCTTCTACCTTTAACTGTTCAAACTTCTCTTCATCTACCAGTAGGTCTCTGCTTATTATGTTCTTATACTCCCTTGTTGTTTCTGTTTCTTGTAGTTTATAGATTTTTATTGTCTCTTTCTGAACTGTGTATTCTTCTTTTACTGTTTGCTTCTGGTCTTCTGGCCTCCTTATTTTTCCTACTAATAGGTAATGGTCGCTGTATATCTCAGCTCTTCTTTTAAGTCTAACATCTTTCACTGTATGTCTGTTGTTTTTTTCTACTAGTACGTATTCTAATACAGATCTCTCATTTCTACTTTTAACCTCTCGTGTGTATGTGTGTATCTTTTTATGCTAGAAGAATGAGTTTGCTATAATCAGATTGTTTTCGGAGCAGTATTCTATTAATCTCTTTCCGTTGTTATTCCTTTTATCTTCACCAAATTTTCCTATCACCTTTTCTGTATCATTTTCTCTCTTCCCCACTCTACTGTTGAAGTCACCAGCTACGAATATTTTCCCTTTGCTCGTTTCTGTTATCATTGTTAATTCATCCTAGAATTTATCTTTTACTACTTTTTTCTCGTTTTCATCGGGTCCATAGACTGCAATTATCGTTATTCTTTCTTTTCCTTGCATTTATAGTTCTACCGTGAGAATTCCTTCTGACCACCCTGTCCAGTTTGTGATCTTATCACTCAAATTCTTGTTTATAATGCATGCCACGCCTTCTGCCGCTCTTACATTTCCTTTCACTCCGGTGTATATTAACCTGTATCCATCCATTAATATCTTTTCTCCTTTCCCTTTTTCTTTGTCTCTGCTAGTACTAGTATATCTATTCCTGTTCTGTTAAGCTCGTATATAACTTCTTCTTCTTTTCTCGTTAGGCTTCTTGTATTCCAAACTCCAAGTTTCCAATCCTGTAGTTTATTACCTTTTCCATTGCCAGTTTCGTTGTCGCTACTCCCTGTATATCTATACCTAACAGTTTTTTCGTCCGGTTCGGGTTATTTTTCTTATTTGTTCCTCAAAACTTGTTCCTTCTGGCTATCTCTCCGTTACCGTCCTTTTTAATGCATTGCTTTCAGTCCTATCGTCCTTTACCAATTCTTCCTTATTTACCAAATTGTTTGCTCTGTATATTTCATCGTTAATTATCAATTTATTATATTTTAGTTGTGCTCTATATCCTTTATTCCTCGCTTCTTTCATTTGAGGAATTAACATTTTCTTTCCTCTAATACCTCCTTGGTGTAATCTTTATTAATCCATATGTCTGTTTCCTTGAGCTTTCTCGCATTTTGTAGTATTGATACTTTTCTGTTGACTTTAGTTAACCAAAATTGGTCTTTTCTTGTCTTTTATATATTTTCCAATTCTTCTCGTTTGGTCTAAATCATCATTTTGGTCTATGTCAATTCTATCTTTTGTATTATACTAGTTACTTTTTCCTCTGTCCTACTTGAGCTTTCATTTTCTACATCTACTGCTCCTTTTATTATAATATTATTCCTCCTGATCTCTCTTTCTAAGTTAGCTACTCTCCCTTCCTGTTGTACCATGTTCTCTTTTAGTTTCTTATTTTCATCCCTCACTTGTTTCATTTCCATTACAAACGTATCAAATTTCTCGTTCATTTCTTTCATGTTCCCCTCTATTTGTTGGAACATCTCAATTTTCTCCATCTCATTCATCTTCAAGTCTGCTGTTGATTGCGTAAAGTGACAGACCCCAGTCCGCCCGTCGTAGGTCTGTCACCTATCTATCAACAGCCCTCTTCTAGTTGCTATGCTGTTTCAATTTAAACTTTATTTACACTAACGTTTGTGAATTACATTATTTTGGTGTATAATGTGTTGCCTACCCAAAATTTTTTGTTGTGGAGGTCACTCCAGTTGTGTTTATTTCTCTTATCTCTTATCTACACTTGTCTCATGCAATTTTCGACTTTCAATTTCTTGTACCTTTCTTACCTTTTTTCATATAACAAATTGTTAATAATATACAATTTTAATATTTTCAATTTGCTATTTTATTTTACTATTTGAATATATTTTGTATTTATTACAGTTTTCTGATTTATCCACTTTCCTGTTGTGATTTTTGTGTTTCTAGGTGTATTACAAGATTCTGTAATGTATTTTTATATCTTTAGATTTTTCCTTGAATTCTAATCTGCTAATTATTATATTTTTTTCTTTCTTTTCGTCTTTATTCTAAAGGCAAGTACCGAATTTTAAGTTATTTAAATGTTTTCCTTATTTGAGGTTGTCTTTATTATCTTACCCGCTACAAATATTGTAGGGCTTACATTTTTCTTTGTATTTTCATTTTTAAAATTAATTACATTAAAAGCTACTTTAACTTTTGCGAACTGCTTTAGAATGTCCTTTTTGTTGGGAAAATGAGAATATCCTATAACCGATTATTTATTAGAGTTTCTAAGTTTTTTGAATTAATTGTATATATTTGTCAGTTTTTTAAAAACTTGCCCTGCTTTGATTGTGTTTTAATTTTGGAGTGAAAGTTTTTGGTACACTTATGCATTTATCTCCCACAATCCAATTGTGCCGTCATCTCAATTTTGGTCTGTTTCATCAGAATAGTTTCTATGAATGTTTTTGACCGTTTCGTACTTGCAAAACAGGAATTTATTAATATGTTGTTTTAATGTATGTCAAAAACCGCGGTTATTTTCAAAGAGTACACAACTTTTTAATGTGCGAGGAACAGTTGAATTACATTATAATAGAAGTTAGATCAATGTAAATAGCAAGTATGTGAAATAGATTACCTCATAGCTTTAACTAATTAACTTATTATTGTTCTAACCTTATTCTTAAGTAACTTCTGTATTGTGAACCGATGGGTTTCAATCTTCATGTCATTATTTAATGTCACTTGAACTCTTAATCTAAAATTTGCTTATTGTTGTATAAACAGATTTCAAAACGAAATATACTTTATAAAAATAAAGTGAAATAGATATACAATGGTAAGCTATCATTTTTTTTTCTCTTTACAATAGTATAACATTTTTGTGTTTTAATTTATTTTAATAACATTTTTCTAAGAACGCCGCTTCAAGTTTTTAATAAATGCTTTTTAATAGTAAGCACATCTAAGATTAATAAAATTATTTCTAATAAAGTTATTTGTCAAAATTTTATCATAACAAACAAACCAATAACTAAGTAAATTAAATTAAGTCTTCAAATTGCCCTTCATTTGTTATTTGACAATGACCCGATCGATTTACGAAACCCCGAAGAGGATTCTTTGAAAATTCATGGGGAATCGTTCCGGTAATTCGTATTTTTAAATATTCGATGAAAACGCAGTTTTAAGTATTTATAAATAGTAGGTACATCTAATACAGACAAAAGCGAAGCGATAAACGAATTCAAGCGAGATAATCAGTAGTTACTGTTTATACAAGTATATGCAATTTATTTCTGTTAATATTAGCAATGGCGAGTTTAAGTGAACGTGAAAGAATTGAAATACTTATAACGCTAAGTTATCGAAACAGACGCACAAGATTACAAGACGTTTGTAATTTATTTAATATGCATCCAAATAGAAATACAATTCTTTTTTTTTAATAAGGCATATTTACAATCTGCTCTTTTAGAGCAATAAGCAATTTATGACTTGAGTGGAGAGTTGTCCAATGACAACACACCGGAAACTAATTATTAATTACAAATATATATAGGAGTAACATATACTACGTATAAATATAATTGTATATAAATATAAATGAAAATGTTTTTTACCAATTCAGATTACTAGTCCAATGCCTCTTTAATCTTATTAGCTGGTAGTTAGTGGTAAATTTCGTCATCTATGTAGGGTATACCCGAATCTTCGCGAAGAGTTTTATTACTGACGTACCACGGAGCATCGTGTATTATTCTTAGTATTTTGGACTAGACCATCTGAATTATTTTTATATTTAATGGATTGGCACAACCCCAAAACTGGACACCATATGTTCAAATTGGTTCTGTTATACATTTCTGCAACAACAGTTTGTTACACAAGATAAGTTTGGATTTGCATTCAATTAGCCAATTAATTTGCTTTAATTTGAAGTTAATTTGATTTTTTTTCACTATTACATGAGGCTTCCACATCAATTTTTTATCTAGCGTTATTATCAAATATTTTATTTCATCCTTAACAGGTATTATCGGTAACAGTTTAATTATCGGGTTCTAAAAGTGATTTCAACTGACTTTTCGTGGTTTACTTTTATTCGCCAAGCATCAAACCGGCCTTGAAGTATATTGAGATGACATTGAAAATTTTCGGGGGCTTCTTGGGGGTAACAAGGGTTGTATTGTTTGTAGTTGGGATATCGTAAGTAAACAGGAGTTATAAAAGAGGACCTAATGCACTACCTTGAGGGACGCCTGAGATAATCGGACAGTATCTGGACGTCTTGGTATTAAATTTGTCTTGGAAATATTTGTCAGTAAGGTAATATTTTAGAAGAAGAAAATAAGGAGTAGGTAGGGTCGAGTGATTTTCATGAAATCTGAATTGGTATGATGGTATTTTCTCATTCAAGTTAATTTTCTCCATAATTCTTCTTAATAGAAATCACGATGGGCAGTAGAGTTATTGGTCGATATGAAGATGCAACATTTATTGGTATTCCAAGTTTTTGAGTTATAATCACTTGGACAAATTTTCAAATTGCTGAGTAATAGGTCAGCCTGAGTATAGTATTGCATATAGTAGTTAGTAAAACTAACGCTTTTCTCAGAAGCTGTTTGAGTATTTCGCTTGTTATTAAATCAAATCTATACTCTTTGTTGTTTTTTTACTTTGTAATTTCTTTTCTAACTTCGGCTAGCTAGAAGAGTTTTTTGGCAAAGCCATGGGGCAATTTCGGGAAATTTTTAATCTTGTTATTATCATTGTTGACACTTGGATGCGACAGACTAAAGATTTCAAATGAATGTTCTTCGAAGATTGATGCCTTTTCTAGGTCTGTCCTACCGCAGGTGCCGATTTGTTTTCTAATTGGAAGTATGTGGATTGTTGGCCTTTTTTGGTAACCTTCCATATAGAGTGATCTTCCTTTGATAAGTTGGTGATATAAGTTTTAAATGTAGCATTCGCTATTTCTTGAAGAGCTACTTTTAGTTTTCTCGCTAACTTGTTATATTCGTTTCTATCAAGAGGAGTTTTCTACTTCTCTACCATCTGCATCTTGCTCTCCCTTTTTCCACTACAAGTTTTCGGATGAATAATGGGATGTTTTCTATTATTTTGTTGTCTCTTGATGTAATTGGGATAGACTTTCAGGATACTTCTTGGATTAAATATGTGATGTAGTGTGCAGCACTGTCAGTTTTATTGGACTCTTTAATTCTAAGACTAAGGTTGATATTTTCTTCAATATAGGTTCGGACATAATTTCAATCTGTTTTAAATGGCATCAGTTTTGAAATTTCAGGTCTATTGATAATGTGGGTGCCAAGGGTAACAATGATGGGTGTATGATCTTTTGGCAGATTCCAGTTTGATTCAACTTTAAGATAATTTGAAGCGATGCCTTTACTCGTAAAGAAATCAATTAAATCAGGAATATTATTGGAATCACTTGGTCAGTACGTTAGTTTGCCAGTGGAATTGTTTGAGCAGTTGCTGTCTGTGATAGCTCGTAGTAACTTTTTTCCTTTAAGAGTGATCTCCAATATGTGTATTTCAAATTCCAGTCTCCGCCAACAATGAATCTATCATCTAATTGAGTAAACAGTGCTACATATTCATCAATTTCAATTGTATGGCTTGGTGGGCTGTATATGGCTGAAATGTTAAAAGACCAAGGCTTTTCATTTGAATTATTGCACATTGTATTTTATTAATTTTATGTTCCAATAAATTTACCAGTTGATAGATAAATTTAAGGTTTGTAATAAGTTTTGTATGGTTAGCATTCCAGTATTTTTTTAAGCACTTAGATTATAGTGATGTAAGAAGAGTAAATATTCTTCTTTATACATGGCATGTCTAAATAAATAGATGAGTTTGTCAAGGACAATGACTTAGCATCTATTTTAATATTAACTGATTGTATTTTGCTTGTCTGTTGATGGGTAATTCGTGATGAGATATGGCGTTACGAATAATTACTGCTGCTCTACCATACGCCGTACCGTCGCGATGTATCGTATAATATACGATGCCATGAGGTATTTGGAATACCGATTTCTCCGTAAAGTGGGTTTCTGAAATTAATAGCAAATTAATTTATTGCTGTTTAGAAAATGGATTAATTCAGTGTTATGTTTCATTAGACCATTTGCGTTCCACAAATATATATGGAGTGATGGAAGGTCATTAGTTTGTTACTTTATTTACTAGTGTAAACACCATGCTGTTTTGACTGATAATTTGCTGAAACATAGTTTTAAATTTATCAAAAAAGCATTTAACTGTGTTTCTATGTTTTCTTGATTTTCCGTAGTGTTTGTTCTTACAGCATCTGCATAGATTCTCTTTAATTCCATATTGAGTAGTTACCGTACTGTTAGTTTGAGTACGTTGAAGTTGGATATTGTTTTGATATGTGTTCAACTCAGTTGGTCTGTCTTTTATATTTTGTAAATTTTTGTAAACAACACACCCTTTATAGTTGGCAGTGTGTGCGTTTTCGCATAAAACACATTTAACAGACGTATCTTTATGTTTTTGGTATTGAGATGAATTGTGATTTCCTTCACACTTGACACATTTATATGTTATATATTATAGGGTCTCTGTAGTGCACTGGATGATATCTATCTTTTTATATAGAATTCAACGTTTATTTTCATGGTACTCAGGAATTGCAAGTTATACATTTCTTTATTGTTTTGTAGTAGTTCGAGGTCAACAAAAAACAGCATTAATGGCTCTTTGGTAACTATGCCTAATTTTTGTAATGTTACGAACGGTACGTCTTTTTTATTATTAATTCTTCTTTAATTTCTGCGACCGTTACCGAGTAATGTAGGTTACGAATGACCACCCTATACGCTCTATCTATTAGAGTAATGTTTTTTTCTTCTGTTATATGTAAAAAATGTTTTTAATATCTACTACCCCATAAACGAAAACATGAGGTGGTTTAAGAATTTTTTGTGTTTGCTCATTTTGTTTAGTGTTATTGTTTACAGTTTCATATACTGAAATGAAATAACATTTACGGGTTGTTATTGGTGAAGAGACCATCACTGCTTCCCTGCATCGCTTATTTTTTGTTTGGTGTTTTAGATATAAAATTCGTTTAATGTTACACTAGCGATTTACAGCTATATATATTGTGGAACGTTTTTCTTAATAGCTAAATTCCGCTGAAAATGCGGCACTGGCCCGATACCGCGACTGAACTTGAAACGTGTCATCATACATTCAACACATCTGCACTCTTGCTGACTAAAACTGGTACGGTTGTAACAGAAGACCCTGGAAAATGCGGCCTCGGCTGTTCGGAATACTAGTAAAATGATAATATCAGAATTTGTTTTTGACGCTGTCTCTTGTCACAATTTCTAGATCCGTGGTTGGTAAAACTTGAAAAAGCTTTGAACAAATGAGTAGCCAAGAAGTGGTAGATCTAGAACAGCGAAAACTGATGATAAAGAATTAGATGTTTTATTAGCTGCATCTGAAGATCCCTATTTATCAACCAATCAATTAGCGACCAATCTCAATATTTCAGTCTTCGGTAGTTCAATTTTCAAAAAAAAGTATACATCTTATGAGGTACAACACGAGTTGATGGAAGATGATTTTGACAGAAGACTACAATTTTGAGAAAAAATGTCAAATATTTGCAATAATAATGGAAATGTTGTCAACAATATTTTTTTTTTCTGAAGAAGCTACTTTTGGCTTTACCGGTGAAGTAAACAGACATAACTGCAAATACTGGGCATTACAAAATCCATTTTGGTTTTTGGAGCACCACACGCAGTATCTCCAAAAGGTTAATGTTTGGGTTGGCATTTTGGGGGATCATATTATCGGCTGCTTTTTTTATCTAGGTCGATTTAATTTCGGCTTTGTATTTACAGTTATTGCAAAATCAAATTATACCCGCTTGTGCTACACTCTATTTACATGAAAACAACGAACGCCTTCCCAACAACAGCGTCTGGTTCCAACAAGATGACGCTCCACCACATATTGTTTTAAATGTTTAATATCTGGATAACATTTTTCCAAACAGATGAATTGGGAGATGAGGGAAATTGAGTGGTTTTTTTCTTTGGGGATACCTAAAAAAACAAAGTTTATAAAGACGAGCCCAACGACATCGAAGATTTGAAAATCCAAATTACTAGAACGATACAAGAAATTCCCCGTGAATTTTTAGAGACTTGTTTTCGGGGTTCTGTGAATCGATCGGGTCATTGTCAAATTACAAATGGAGAACAATTTGAACACTTAATTTAATTTACTGAGTTATTAATTTGTTTTCTATAATAAAATTTTGATAGATGACTTTATTGCAAATAATTTTGTTTATCTCAGATGTACTTACTATTAAAAAGCATTTATTAAATACTTGAACCGGAGTTTCATTAAAAAATGTTATTAAAGACATAAATTTATTTTTTGTACTATTGTGAAGAGAAAAATGCTCTATGGAATGGTAGCGTAAAATTAATATCTCTCGTTTAAAATAAATCACTAAAAGGCGTAACTCGAAAACAATTGAAAAAACAAAATTTCAAGTGTTCCCAAATGAATATTAACGATAAGAAATTGCTGTCGCCATACTTTTAACCAATCCTATATATTATAAAATTGTTGCCAAAGTAGATTTTAAGGTAAAAGTACTCTCTGTTACAAATTCCTTTGCCTTGCTATGCACAGAGAAAAAAAGCAGCTTCAGGCATTAACCGCGAAAGAAAGTTCTAAAGAATTTGCGAAGTGCATTAAGCAATGCGAATTCCTTCCTCTGTATCGATCCTAACGTCATAATTTCGTAAAGCGAATGTGTCAGCTCTCTGGCCGCATCTCGTAATTTGATTTTTTGACGTGCGTGATGTATGCTTTAACAATTCTTGATTACATCGCTAGTAAAGCGGGCACTGCCACAAATGGCTATAATTTAAAATCGCATTACTTTCGTTTTTAACAATTCCAGTCATAAATCTTTTAGAACATAAAATACATCTAGCCTTGTAAAAGTGGCTTATTCTAAATTTTTAGCTGCATCAAACTTGTGTTACTCTTTTGATCCTGCTATTTTTATTTTATATTAATGAAAGTAACGTATGAATGAATTTCGTGACTTTGATTTTGAATTCATAGGCTATAAATTATCCACTATAAAAGTATATAAAGTGCATTATAGTCCTCTAGTTAGTAATGGCAATAGATATTGGTTTAGGAAAATATTCAATTTGCACTTAATTACTTTCTGTGTAATGGTATAAGTCTATACACAAAGCTGTGTCTTGATAGATTCAATGCTTCATTTTTTAACCTACGGACTTGAGAAAAATAATAAAATAAATTGCAATGGGAGGATACAAATTGTAAAGAAAATACTTAAAGAAATTGAAATGTTGTTTAATGAGCATTACTAAGTAAATAAAAACTGAAACCTAATTTATGCCATCTAAAAATTGATTAAGAAGAAATAACATTAAAACTCGTTGACTGTAATTGAGTTTATCTGGAAACCCGGTTTATTAAAGATAATAATTTAGTTTATAAGAAATGTGACCGTTATTTTTCTATATAATTCTATATTATTCAGAAATGACAACATAAATTCTTATAAAAAAACTTGTTTATATCACTTCATATTATTGAATTATGTAATTGAATATTTTATTATATTTAATTTAAATAAAGTTTATACAACTTGAGCTTTACACCCAAAGGTAGAAAGGCATAAGACTAAGTAAGTAAGTAATACAACTTGCCTTTATTTCACAATTTTTGTCTGTTAATATACGAAAAAATAATTACTGTTTAACTTTTGGAGAAGTGAACTAAGTTATAATAACCATTTCTTCCTAATATTATAAGATTTTAATTTCAAATTTGAAAGTACATCGAGTATTTGTTAATTATTTGACGAGAAGTCATACAAATTGTGTAGTTGGTAGTCAAGTGTTATTCTTTTATATCTTCTAATATTTACCATAACATTGTATTTTGTCTTACGATGGTCTATTTGCCTCTTGTATTGTGATTCCCTTCTGCTAAAGTATTTCAATTACCACTTTTTGCTATGTTTGTTTTGATCGTTCTCTCTTGCGCCTGGGTATTATCTTCGTTTCCCATACTTTTTCCCTTGTCGGTGTTTGTTTAATCGATTAACATAGCTAATTCAGCTGATTTTGCTCAATGATTTTTATTAGTGGTTTATTTTGTCCACTTTAGTAACTCCCCTCACTTTTCTGAGATTTTCTTCTTCATAGACTGTATTCGGCTTTTTAATTTTTTCAAAACTTAAAACTGAGAATTTTAAATGCTATTATTTTTGTTTGTGTTGTTATTTACTTCTTGCCTATGGAACATTTCTTTATAGCATAGAATAATTTTGCTAGAGCCTCTATTCTCTCATTTATTTCTGTGTGTTGTTTCCTCTTGATTCTGGGGTACATCCCAAGTATTTGAATAAGTTTACCTGCTCTATTCTTCTCCCATTGATTTGTATGTTTGTAACTATCTTCATTTGATATTATCACGATTGTACTTTTGTCTGCGTTTATCTTCATGTTTCTTTTCTGTAGACAAATATTCTATTTAGTAAAGTTTCTTTGCAGTTTCAAAGTATTCACTCTTTTTTTATTTTTATGCCTTATGTGAAGTCCCCTGACATACTGTCTGGCTTCCTTTATGACACTGTCCATTACTACACAAAATCGAACATAGTACGTCACCCTGTCTGAGCTCTTGATCGCTACTAAATTCTTCAGATTCCAAACCATTTGTTCTAACATAGTTTCGGATTATTTTATATAAACTTTTTATGACTGATATAATCTTTGCCATTACGCTTCTTTGTTCTAATAAGTTTCAAAACTGCGTTTCTTGGGATGCGATAAAAAGCTTTCTTTAGATCTAAATAAGCAATATATTCTTCTCGATTCTGTTTTAACATTTTATCTGTTATTTGTTTTATCGAGAAGACGTGAAGACGTAGTCCTGTATTTTGAATGTCTTTCTAAAATTACCCTGAGACGCTATCTTGATTTTTTATTATATACAGTGCAAACTTACAAGCTGCTCTGTGGGCGCTATAAGTAAATGGAATAAAAGCTAAACTATGAGAGGAGAAGCTGTCCAATTACATTACTCCAATGAGTACAAAATATAAGAATGATCATTTACTATGTTTTAATTATTGTCTGTTGGCCATCGTCGTTTCAGCCCTCTTCTGACCTCGGGTGGATCTCTCAGTTGATGGACTAAATCATTGAGATGGCCAGCAAGGCTGTCTAGGTATTTGGTGGTTAGTCTGGAAATTTCTCTGCTACGAGTGGGATGCCTGAGTCGACATGTAGAGTTTTGTTGCTGACATACCATGGGGCGTTGAATATCATCCTGAGGACGTTCGATTGAACTCTTTCGAGGATCTTGGTGTTCGAAGGCTTTGCACCTCCCCAAAGCTAAACGCCATACGTTCAGATTGGCTTTAGAATACATTTACAGAGCAGTATTTTATTTGCTGTTGTGAGCTTTGACTTGCGTCCAAGAAACCAATGCATCTGTTTAAGTTTTAGGTTGATCTGAATCTTCTTCGTTGGTATATGTGGTTTCTACGTAAGTTTTTTTTTTATCCAGTATGAGTACTAAGTATTTAACTTGATCGACAATCACTAATTGAGTCCTATTAAGTGAAACGGGTGGACAGTTTGTGCGTTTGTTTGTAAAAGTGATTTGAGCTGATTTGGTTTGATTTATTTGCATGCTCCAGGTCTGGAACCAATCTTGAAGGAGAGTAAGATGGGTTTGCAGTTTCTCGGTGGCAAGTCGGGGGGTTGGTATCGACAGCGATGATTGCTGTGTCGTTGGCAAATCTGGCGAAGGAGGTGCTAGGTGTGAGTGGGATATCTGCGGTAAAGAAGAGATATAGGAAAGGTCCTAGAATGCTTCCTTGAGGTACGCCTGAAGTGATTGGATGATAGAAAGATGTTGCGATGTTATATTTGGTTTGGAAGTATCGATCATTCAGGTATGATTTGAGTAAAAAATAATACGGGGTAGGAAGGTTGAGTTTGAGTTTATACAGGAGACCGTCATGCCAAACTCGATCGAACACCCGCTGTATATCCAGGAAAGCAGCTGTACAGAGTTGCTTTTCTTCTAAGCTTACACGGATGATGTTAACTAGTCTATGACTCTGTTGAATGTTGGAATGGTATTTGCGAAAACCAAATTGGTGCAAACGTATTACATTCTCTAAGTTGACATTTTTAATAAGTCTTTTCAATAGAATATTTTCAAATATTTTGGACGCGATTGGTAAGAGACTTATAGGTCGATAAGACGTAACGTTATTTAGGGGTTTGCCTGGCTTAGGGATTAAGATGATTTGGACGAATTTCCAAATCAGTGGAAAGTAGGCCAATCGTAACATACTATTGTAGATTGTTGTTAACAGATCAAAACCTTTCCTAGGCAGCTCATTGAGTACTCGTCCAGTAATCAAATCAAAACAGGGCGCTTTGTAGTTATTACTTCTTGAGATTTCTCGTTTAGCTTCTGATAGAGAGAAGGCGCGAATGGGTAGTGTCATTGGACAGGGATTGTCTAGATAGCTCATTATCATAGCATCATGGGGGTTGTTAACTCGTGGTTGTGGTGTGCTGAAAACTTCGACAAGATGTGTAGCAAAAGTGTTGGCTTTCTCAGTATTCATGTTCGCCCAACTATTATCCACCTTTCGTATTGGGGGGATGTAAACAGTTGATCGCTTGAACTTCTTAGTTGCCTTCCAAATTGAATGGTCGTCCTTGGATAGGCTTGTTATGTAGGTCTCAAACTCAGTGTTGCGTATGTTTTCCAAAGCTACTTTTAACTGTCTTATGAGCCTGTTATACTCCATTTTATCAATGCGGTTTCGGCTCCTTTGCCATCTGCATCTGGCTCCCCGTTTATCAGCAGTGAGTTCTCTGATGCACAGCGGAGAGTAATTGTGAAATGTCGGTGTAGTGGGCTGAGGTCGTGTGGAGTTCTAGCCGGCCTCGTGAAGTACTCTAGTAAAGTAATCGACTGCAACGTCAATGTCATCTGGATCTTGGAGTTTAATAGCAAGGTTGATATGATCTGTGATGAACTCCTAAAACAGGTTCCAATCGGTCCTTGGCGAAGTCAGAGTGGGGGGTTTGCTTAAACTAGATACATATATACTGAGAGTTACTATTATGGGCGTATGATCGGATGAGAGATTCCAATTAGCTTCGATGGTAGTGTAATTAGTCGCTATATTCTTTAAAATGAAGAAGTCAAGTAAGTGAGGTCTGTGGTCCAGTATGTTGGTTTTGGCCGGTAGATAGATAAGAATAGTTGTGGTTTACGATGGATTGTAGTAAGTTTTTGCCTTTCGTGGTGGTTAGCCTCGATCCCCAGTTGGTATGCTTGGCGTTCCAGTCTTCGCCTATTAAGAATTTGGCACCTAATTGTTGAAAGAATGCGTCATATTAATTTGTCTCAATTATGTGTCGCGGCGGACAGTATATGGCAGATATATCAACAGACCATGGCTGTGCGTTCAGGTGAATTAATGTGGCTTGTATTTTATGAGTTTGATACTGTGGTAGTTCGTGATGGGAAAGGGAGTTACGGATGATAATCGCAGAACCGCCGTGGGCGGTGCCATCAGGGTGGTTAGTATTGTAGATAGAATAGTGTGGGATTCAAGGGAATCTTCACTCAGTAAAATGTGTCTCAGAAACAAGCATAATGTCTATTTTTTGATCTTTTAAGAAGTCAATTAACTCTGCCTTATGGTTTTTAAGAGCATTTGAATTCCATTCTGCAATACGAATGAGTTTAATGTCCATTATTAAGTTTAGTGGTTAGGACAGTATTCAGCATATTAAGTATCATGCTGTTTTGATTAATAAGTTGCGTGAACATGGTTCAATTCCAGTATTTTGTAGTATCTTGACCCGCTGCCTTTCTGTTTTTAATATTTTAGCTGCCGTAATAACCTTGTTATCGTCTACGGATATTCTTGCTCTTGTTTTTTTTTTATTACTTCCTATCCAAATCCTTTTGTTTCTTACTTTTCCTATTTACTTGTTATGGGGTCTAGTAGTTTTTGAAAATACTCTTTCCTTATTTGTGTTTGCTATTAGGTTTCATAGCGTTTGTAATATTTTGTCTAGTTTATCTTCGTTTTCTTTCTGCGAGTTTTGTGAGTGTCTCTTCTATTTTTTGTCTTGAAAAGTGTATGGGTTTCTTCTTTATCTTCCTTGTTTTGCGTTTTTCCCCGTTGATTATGTATTCTTTGCAATCTGTCTGGTACATATTTTCCCTTTGACCGCGGCCCCCCTAATGTTGCTACATCTTGTAAACACTTTACCTTTTTCCTCCGTTCCCCACTTACTGCTTTCTTTGTTATTCATTTTGTGTTTTATTTAGTTAGGCTCGTAGTACAGTAATTTTATTTATTTTAAACATATTTAAATTTTATCTAGCAGATCCGCGCTTTTATTTATTTGCAATGTATTTTATTTATCCTTGTATTCATATCGCGCGCTGCTCACTTATGGTCCAGATCGACTCTATTCGTTTTAAGAAAGATTTCCACACCTTCACTAACTTTGGACTTTTATTAATTTGTTATTTACTCTAGATTTGTATGTAAGAATGAACTATATTACCCAATTTTAGGTTAAAGCTTGGTAGCGCTTGCACACACTTCTTTACTTGATAACCGCAGATTTAGAAAGCCCATGTAGAAGATATAAATTTTCTCACTACTATTCTTATTAATAATAAAAATAGTATTCCACATGTAATTAATGAAAGCAGTCGTCTATGTCACGACAATTGTCAATACCGTCCTCCGTATTCGCCGCATTTAAAGTTTTCTGAAGGTGGCGGTCGTAATAACCTTTCTCAGGTTTAAGAAGTCCGGGACATTTTCCCAGAACTATTGACTAATTAGTTTACTGCCCACTATAGGAAAGCTTGTGGGGCAAGTTATCCAACAGCTCTTGAGAATAGCTTAATGGTCAATTCAATTTTCGTCCTGGCTATTTCATTGTCCACTAATTCTTGTAGGTGGTGTAGGAAATTACGGAATGTTTTACGAAAAAAGAAGTCACAGGCGTAGCTATTCTTTGATTGATCTTTTGATCTGGTCCTCCATGTATGGCCGAAAGTTCCGGCTTGCACTTAACTGAGAGGCATCCTACAAGGTTCCGTCCAATCCTAGGCGTTATATAAGATTAACGTTTGGGACAGACCGACAACGCTCTCTACAATGATGGTTCAGTACTCAAATGACACGGCATTAGGCTCCCCCATAATGATATAGTAACTTGAAGAGTATTTTCACCACATCGAAGAATGGTGTTATCGGTGGAAGGGGTTCTTTGAGCGGATGAAACTTTATTAGCATAACGACCTGATACCCCCTAGGATTGTCAATTAAAAGATATCC
Source organism: Sinelater perroti (assembly GCA_036346155.1). Classification (NCBI taxonomy): domain Eukaryota; kingdom Metazoa; phylum Arthropoda; class Insecta; order Coleoptera; family Elateridae; genus Sinelater; species Sinelater perroti. The sequence continues at coordinate 125,700 of JARFIY010000366.1, forward strand.
TGGAGAGTACTTTAAAGTGTTTTTGGCCAACAAGTTTAATTGGAATTCGCATGCAATGAATTTTGTCAGAAGAATTCAAGAGTGTTAAATAAGCCGTGGAAGACATTTGTCAAATATTTTAATGTCAATGTTTACCTTTTAAAATAATGTCATAGCTTTGCTGACTTATAAACAAATAAAATGTTTTTTTCGGAAATTATATCCTGCGTTTTTTTTTGGGACACCCTTTATTATTAAACTAGCTCATTGACAGAAAATTCTGATATTAATATATATGTATATAAGCAAATAATAGAATTTGCACTGAATGTCAATTGAGAGTGTGACATTTAAATGGCGGCAGTATTTTAGCTACACTGTTGTCCAATTACTTTCTAGATTTACCTTGTGCATAGCAACCGTAATTAACATATCGCTCAATAAATTTAAAAATTAATAATTGTTCCATTGGATGATCTTTTCAAATGACTTAGTTTTTTATATTATATTGTCTTTGTTTTCTTTATTTAAAAAAAGTTTGTTTATAGTTGGTATTTTTTGTTTTGTTTATCGATCTTATAGTAATAGTACACAAAATTTCCCCTTTTTTATTTTTGAAAGCACTGTTGATAATGACCTTTTTAATTTATTTGTTCGTACTGGAAACCACGAAGACTTCGAATTATTTATGGGGCGCCCGTTTATGATAGGATCCATAACATAATTTCTCAGCGAAGGTCGTTCGATACATTTCCTTTCCAAAGAACCGAGGGCAAGGGTGAAATTGATCGGGCACGAACCCTTGCGAAACTTTTTAATTTCGGTTAATATTGTTAAGCCCTTGAGCCCGCGCCTCAGACTACACGAACTTATGCTAAATTCCATTTGATGAAGCACCCCCATGCTGTAATTAGAAAGACTTCTTAGTTGTCCGTCGTAGTACAAACTTCCCTCGTTACACTTGTTAATCGTTTTACATAAATTATTGCGGCTTACTCGACTTGGTATTTATTTGTTTGGAAGCGCCAACACGTTGTTAATTGTTTCAACCTCCAGCAGGCGAAACCGACGAGCAGCCGGCGACCTCGGATTTGTCCCGAAAACCTGTGCGAAAGGCGCGTGGAGTTCTATATGCTGATGAGTTTTATTTTAAACTTTAAACTTCTAACTGGTAAATGTGCAACAGAGTATAAAACCCTCGCGGGGAAATTCCTGCGAGCTGTGCTGCTAGACTTTTCGGCGGGTGAGGGTGAACTTTTTATAATTCATTTTGCGATTTTACGAGGTGTGGCTATTATACGATGCTGTGCTTTTATGGATAGAAAGATATCGTAAAATCTAAAATATGACTGAGCGGCGGCAACCTTGAACTTTGCAACTCTAAAAATTATGTTTTATTTTAATTTAAACTTTGTGAAATGTTAGTGGACAGACATAAAGTCTGTATAATTTATTTTCGAAAGTTACCATAGTGTCTTTCTCTTATTGCTATACAAAACTATTCTCAATCTTGAGCTTCTTTGCTTTTAGAGTCTTTTCTTAACGTCAAGACTCGATTAATTTGGTTGTGATCTATTTTCACTTTCTAATTTTAATACTTTGATAAAATCTTTCCACTTATCAATTACAAATATGAAAATATTGTGAAAAAGGCAGAAATAAAAATTTAGAAACTTCTAAAGTCATGAAGAAACTCAAGTTGTTGCAATTTATCACCACAGTTTCCAAAATCATGGCTGAATGGACATAAGATTCATTGTTTGCAATAATAAATCTTGAGGTTTATATAATTGTTTATAAAAAGTGGACATTGTATCGTACCTTTTTTACTTTCAACGATCTACTACATCTCTTCAAAGACAACATTTTGATAAAATACTATTTATATATTTTTTATTTTTAAAATGTTTAAATTTATGAAGAATAGTAAGAAAAGTATACCGACAATATTTTTTGTAATTAAGCAGAGATTAAGGTGGAATGTTTTTGTTTTCTTTAGTTTTATTTTGTCAGTAGAATTCTAGTTGTCTATCCTTATTGTTACTAAAACGATAAATTCTTTTGAAAAAGTAACCAAATTTTATTACAAGACTAATGCTTGACTTTGTAGTGTAACTGTGTAAGTTTGTAGTATAAATGAAGTTTAGATTTTTTAACATGTTTTATATTTAAGCTCGTGGTGTTTATTGTTTGTATTTTTATAACTAATCTCTATGTTGTATTAGATAAATGGTTTATTAAAAAGCATTTGATTATTAAAGATCCCAATACATGATTTTTAAATATTTCACTTAATTTTTTTAAAGTTTAGCTGTACTAAAGTTAGGACATTATAAAACTTTTCTCAGTTTTACACAAGTTTTGTTGTACTATAACTTTGTATAGCTTTTTAGTTATAAAAAAAACAATGCAGTGGATCGTTTTAAATATTCATTTAAATTGACAAAAAGTATTAACTGCCATTAAAATTTTTTAAGTTTTCTGAGGGAGTACCATGTAATAAGAATTTTTTGAATCCTTGGCAAAGTAACTTATCCAACTTGTATGGGGGTTCAAGAAAGTGTTTCAATACACATTTAAATTTCTTTTTGATACTTAGTAACAATTATAACTATCAAACGTATATCTTAAAATAAGTTCAGATTTTTCGTGTCAAGATAAGTCTTTTTTAAGCTACAAATTATTTTATTAACAATCAGAACATACATTCTATAAGTTAATTCGGTAATGTTGCAATACAAGATAAGAAAAAAATCTATATTACAATACGACACAAAAAAATTATTCTATAACTTAATTTGATAATATTACAATACAAAGAAGAAAAAATACAATAGCGTGGATCTCTTTGCAAGTCTGATGGCCATTGTCTTACCAATCTTCTGTGAGCGATTGGATGTAGTATTGACACTATTAATGGATTAGGATGTGCTTCCAATTTCGTGCACGTATGCAATTTTGAGATCCGCGTGTAGGGCGTAATTCGAGACATACCAAGGTGCATTTGCAATTGTTCGCCGTATTTTGGATTGGCATGTTTACGTTGGTTTTACTAGCACATGACCAGAGTTCTATCCCATAGGTTTATATTCGCAGAATTATGGTTTTATATATTAATAATTTATTTTCATTTGATAGATGAAATTTGCATCCTAGAAGCCAATTGATTTTCTTAGACTTCAAGTCCATTTGTTTTTTCCACTTTAGCTTACTATCAAAATGGAGCCCAAGATATGTAGTTACTTGTGTATGTGATATAACTACTTGATTAAGACTGACTGGAGGGCAATGGTGTTTTCTAAGAGTCAAGTTTATAAGTGAAGGTTTGGTTTCGTTAATCTTACTTTTCTGGTTTTTAATCCACTTTTCAAGTTCTGTTAAATGTTCTTACAGGTTTGATAAAGCGTCGGAAATATACAAAAAGTACAGAAAAGAACCAAGATGCTTTCTTGAGGAACGCCTGAATGTATTGGAAATCTGTTTGAATCTTCTTCATGTGCTTTGACTTCGAACTTAAGTTGACTAAGATGATTCCGAAAGTTTAAAAATACCCTCTTGATGCCAGACTTTATCAAAAGCTTGAATTATGTCTAGCTGTCTACTATTCTCGATTTTATGAAGCTTTATTAATTAAATCTACTAATCGGTGACGTTGTTGTATTGTCGAAAGTCGAATTGATGATTTGACATCCTGTCTTATGAGTCTAATTCCTCGTTCAATCTTCTGTGTGGCAGTTTTTCTAAAAGCTTAGATACTGTTGATAGTAAGCTTATTGAACTGTACGATGTAACATTTGTTAAATCGTTATTGGGTTTTGGTATTATTATAATTTGCGCGGGCAAGGGATAATTGCTAATGTGTTAATCTTATTAGAGCATTAAATATGCACACGAGTGCTTTCAAACCTTCCTCTGGCAATTTATTCAACATTGTGGCTGTTATTAAATCATGTCCTGTCGCTTTTTTGTATTTGACATTTTAATTTCGGCTTTTATCTTATTTAATGTGAAGTATTTAAGGGGCTCTTTTACGATAGGCGTTTTTAGTTCATGATCTATATTTCTATCTCTGTGATTATTACATGGCATACTTCCGAGAGATACTCTGCATATAAGTCTGCCTTTTCCTTGGCACTTCTTACCCACGGTCCAGACGTGTGTATTTCTGAATTGGCGGTGACATCGTTGTTCGCTTTCGTTTATTTTTCATCGTCTATTTTTGGTTTTAACATATTTTTCTAAAAAATTATATATTCCTTTTGGCTTAATTTTTAAGTTATTATTTAATTGATTATATTTTTTTACTCTCGGCTGTATGGCTTCTCTGCCAAACTGATCTTACGCTTCTCTTTTCTGCCACCATCTTTTTTTGATTAAATTGGTAATTTCTTTATTTACATATTGCGCTTCTGGAAGCCTTGTTGCCATGTTTATTTTGTTTTCTAACATTTCTCTGTAGGTATTCCAATTTGTTTTAGTACTTTTTAATCGTGGTGTGGCCTTTTTAGTCATTACGGATGTGCTTATTGAAGCTATTATAGGACTATGATTTAATGTTAATCTTAGCTAGCTGTTTATATATATATATATATATATATATATATATATATGTTATTCTTTGCTGATATGAAAAATAAGTTGAGTGGTTCTTTGGTAATTCTGCGCCGAGAGTTTATGTTGTTTCTAACTTTGCGACCCAATGTGTGTAATTCTGTCTTTATCTCTTCCAAAAATATTTAATTATAATCTTATATGCTCTTTCTTTTTTTATTTGATAGGTATAATGATATATGTTGTTCTCTTTCAAATTTCTGACGAGTTTGCTATATGTATCCGGCTCCTTGCAGTTTATTTTAATAACATTGTTAGCTAGACTTTTTGCAACATATTGTTGTTCTTCAGCTATGTCTCTAATTCTTTTCACCATTTCATTATAGTTAATAACTCCGTGCACAAACATTGGTGTGGGTTCTTGGGTCTTATATGTTTTTGGTTTAGTGTTGTTGAAGTTTTTCCCTCATTTGATAGCACAGAAAATCTATTATTATTTCTACTCATGATTTTTGTAGTTGTTTATATTGTCTTTCTTTTTGCAGTTCTCATTACTTGCCATGCGTTATTGTCTTTGTTATGATGTCTTTTTCCTCCTCGCTAGTAAACGTCATTCTTTGAAGGTGGAACAATTTCTTTATATTTTCTAAGTCGTTCTGACATCTTTATTTAAAATACACATACTTTCATAAGTATTATGGGATAGTTTGGCCCGTGCATAGTGGACGTGTGCGAGCCAATTTTTACCTGCGTTGCAGCTGCGGCCGAACCGCCGCCTTAAGATAAGATAAGTGCAAGACTAAGACTAAGTGATAAGTGATTAATGGTTTGAAAGTATATTAAATACAGAATTCCAATAACATTTTTAATATTTTGAACTTTTATATAAAGCTCTTTCACATCAGGAGTGAAATAGTGATAACCCAATAAATAAATGTTTTCCTCGGGAAGCTCTCTCGGATTCGACAAAAATTGGCAACCGATTTATCAACAAACTAATTTTACACAGGGTATCACTACAATAAACAATCAAATTTTACCTTTAACACAACTAAACTTAACTCAGACTAAACTCAACTACAAAGTCAATAGAAAATAGTAACACCTGGAGCTACTTCAGAGAACTAGTGGATGAGAGATTAAATTTAAACATTCGGCTGAAAACAACAAGATATACATGAGGCCATGGAACATTTCAACTGTGTTATACAACAATCATCATGGGTCTCCACACCTGACTCTCAAAATCTAGAGGATCATGAATCGATCCTAATAATTATTAAGCAAAAAATAGCAAAAAATAGAAGACTCCGAAGAATCTGGCAAAACACCAAATTCCCTAGAGACAAAACTGCATTTAACGCAGCAACGCGCTAGCTAATAGAATTACTATATGAATTAAAAAATCAGGGAATTCAAGATTACTTGACAAAGCTAAGACCTACTGAGGGCACAAACTGCTCTCTGTGGAAAGCTACGAAGAAGCTTAAAAAACGTCAACTAAATCTTTCACCTGTACGGACCCCAATAGCTGGTGAACATGAAGCCCTGTAGAGAAAGTGAATGCTTTTGCCAATCACTTGCGAACAGTTTTTTAACCTTACCCCTGAACCTTCTCAGCTGAAGCAGAACGACTAATCCTACAAGCAGGTGAAGAACATACTAAAGCTGCCGAAAAACTAAAAGCAGTAATTAAGAGCCTAAATCCAAACAAGTCTACTGATTACGGCCTGATACTACCAAACCCTTAAAGGAACTACCCAAAAAAAGCTTAAAAACTTTACAATTTTTAATCAACGCTCTCTTTCGACTATAAATCTTCCCAGAGCAAACTTGCTAAAATACTAATAATTTTAAAACTCTTACAGAACTTACGTCATATAGGTCAATCAGTCTGCTTGTCATACTGTCGAAAGTGTTTGAAAAGCTTACCTTGTCCAGACTGAAAGCAATCCTTGAAGAACACGAACTTTTGCCAAAATATCAATTCGGTTTTCGCGAAGGTCGCGGCACCATCGAACAGATATACAGAGCAGTGATTAAAATAAACTATGATTTACATTTAAAAATATTAGCCAGGCATTTGATAAAGTCTGGCTAAGTGACTTGCTGTTCAAAATCAAACACCTCTTACCACCGGGCTATTTTAATATAATCAAGTCGTATCTAAACAACAGGTATTTTCAAGTGAAATTCCAAGACGAACTATCAACTCTGTATCTTATCCACCCGGGCCTTCCGCAAGGAAGCGTACTGGGCCCCACACTTTTTTATACGGCAGATATTCCAACTACCAGGTAGACGATGATTGTCACTTATGCGGACGATACTGCAGTGCTGTCACATAAAGATCCACGAACAGCATCACGACTTCTTCAATGCAACTTGGAAAAAATCCAAACATGATTAAACACTTGGCAAATAAAGGTCAGGCGTAAGGACACTTGCTGTCAAGGTGCTTTTAACAATAAACAACTTTACCAAGTAGGCAGTGCCAAATACTTGGGCATCCATCTTGACCGAAAATTAACTTAGCGAACACATATTTACAAAAAGCGAATGCAATTAGATCTAAAATAGAGGCAAATGTGTTGGCTCTTAGGACGAATCTCCAAACTCTCCAACGAAACGAGTTGTTGCTGTATAAAAACGTTCTTAAGCTCATATGGACTTACGGAATTTAGTTGTGAGGATCGGTCAGCAACTCTAACTTGGAGATACTACAATGATTTGAGGACAAGGCTATTCGGAATATCGTCAATGCACCCAGATAGGTTTCCAATTGGGTGATACAACAAGACATCCCTGCGCCTTTAGTAAAAGAAGTAATAGTGTCTTATAGTACTAAATATTGTGACAAACTCAATGCTCATACTAACTCGCTTGTAGTCAATCTTCTAGACTAACCTTACGCTAAAAGACTTAAACGGCAAGGTCCACTTGATCTGCCAAATCGGTTTAACTAAATTCTTCAATTTATAGGCTAGTTTTGAGTTATAGTTTAACACTCAAGTTAAACTAATTAATACAGTGTTTTTGTTGGAGGACTGTCTTACATGTTCTTGTTCCAATCACATAATTTACTTAATGTTATTTCTAAATGACAGATTGTAAATATTTATTGTTAATATAAAAAAATAAGTCAGGCGGGATTACATTATAGTTAAGTATCTGAAATAATTATCAAAAAAAAATCCAGATTACGCACGGCAGATAAAAAGTCTTGATAATGTATCCTAGTTTTCCTGCTCACCACACTACAACATCTGCAAAGCTGTTTATGGTTTTATAATACACTGATCTTGTTAGAAATATGAGGTAATAAATTTATTCTTTCAAGTGGTATATAAAGTTTCACATTAGAAAATAAAAAAACTTCATATTTATTATATCCTTTTATGCAAAAGCGCCAGTATCCATTAGGATTTTTGCTGGCTTTGACATGCATATTTCGCCATGCTTTCATGTTGTCATATACTGCTAATGAAATATATTTTTTGAAACGTCGTTTAATTACCAAATATTTCTTTAACGTATTTTACAATTTACAAAACAAGTTTTGATCACTTCAATAGGTATGCTGTAATTTAATAACAATTTATTTTATAATTATTATAACAATGACAAAAGAATAAAAAGGCTTAATGTTTCTCGTATATATTTTCCACCGCCTTAAGTGTTTATAATTTATTGTTTCACATATCGATTTCGATAGGTAGGAGTTTTGTTAACTTAATGTTTCTAACACATCTTTGAAACTATAAAAGACAAAACTTTATCATTGTGTTTTTACTTATTTCACATCTCTTAGTTTTTCGAGACCATTGAGACAAAGCTGCGGAATTTTTGTTTTTTGCTTATCATTGTTCTGTCAAGTATTATTTTTTATCGATTTTCTTCTGGCTTTCGTGTCTGCTGTGTTTTTTGCTTCAAATATTAGTTATCGAAAACTTCTGATCGTTTCATTTTAAATTTAGTTCATCGGTGCGTACCCGTTCAATCTAGCTGGTTTAATCATCCGTTAATATCCTAGGGTATTCTAAAGCCTATGCTGTTTGTAACTCTATTTATTATGTTAGCAAACGTTAAAAGCGGGTGGATATCTATTTCTCGTGCTGCGCGTGTAGTGCCGTGCATGCACTCGTGTAATAAGATTACTTGCGGAAAGCAATTCTTTCGATTAATATTTCCAAAGTGTTATAAATCACTAGAAGATATAGACAAACAAACTGGGTATTATATTTTCAATAAATTTACAAAATAGATACAAAGGACTGATCCAAAGTAACAACCTGAACATTCCTAGGCAACCGTAAACAAATCTCAACCGAAACATCCTGAATCTTTAATTATATTTATATGTGGAGCCATAAGTTTCTAAGCTATATAACTGAAGAAAAACACTTTTACACTATAGCGCTAGCTAATTAAACAGTTAACATTTATGGTGATACGGCGCAAAAATTATCATAAATTATATATGTCAAAAATGATGAGACATACAGAGATATCATTAAAAACATATTACTCTATACCAGTGGCAAACGAATTAAAAATGTCAAGGCATAAAATAGGAAATACAATAAATATTAAACAGTGGAAATAGCACAACCTCTATCGATTTCCTTTGTAGACCTAGAGCCTAAAGAGAACAACACAAAATATACAAAAACAAACATATATTTACCATACTAATGTAACAATATGATCTATAACCATGACTATAGAACAAATCCTGAAATAGTTCAATGTATGTAGAAGTACAGGCGCCCAAAGCGGTGCTGTACTAAATTTCATACAGTGAAACAGATAATACAGAAATACTATGAACAAGACATAAAGGTAGAGATACCATTCATAGACTACAAACAGGCATTCGGCACGGTTAAAGGAGGAGCGATTATACAAAATGCGAGGGAAGTTGGTATACCTGAAAAATTGATAAGAATAATAAATATAACATACATGGATTAAGAGTAGCAGTGGCAACATAGTACGACAAGGAGATGACCTATTTGGACTATTATGATTGAATATCAATTCAAGCTGTGGCATTAGCAGATGATATAGCATCGATAGCAAGAGCCAGAGAAGGAATGGAGATGATCAGTAGAAAATTAAAGGAGATAAGTTTAGAAGTAAATCAGTAGAAGACTAAATATATGAAAATTACAAGAAAACAGGAAAAAGACAACAATAGAGTAATAAAAATAGGAAATTGTAATACAAAAAAAGTAGAAAGTTTTAAAATACTAAGGGACAATAATAAAAGGAGGAACAACAGAAGGGTGGAAATAGATCAGAAAATACAGGGCTACAAAACGTACTTTGGACAGAAAATGCTAATGAATGATAAAAAAAATAAGTAAAAAGACGAAATTAAGACTACATAGAACAGTAGTAAGATTAGTTGTGATCTACGCGGCAGAAAAATTGTTTCACAAAAAAGGATGAAAACAAATTAAAGGTTTTCAAGAGCAAAATAACAAGGAAGATATTTGAGGGAAAGAAGTTCAATGAGAGGTAGTTTAGAAGACTAACAAATAGCGAAGCAGAATAAATCCTAGATAATGAAAACATAGAATAATAAAATCTAGAAGAATAAGATGGTACGCACACAAATCGAATGAGTGAACAACTAGTAGTTAGAAGAATGAAAAATTGGAAACCGTAGGTACGATCCAAAGGAAGACCAAACGTATGTTGGGAAGAATAAATAATGGAAGACATAAAAAGAATGAGGATAACAAAATGGAGAGGAGGAAATGGAGAAAAATTGTCAAAGAAATAGCAAGTCATACCCTATAAAAAGAAAAGAAATTATAAAGTGGAGAGTGGTGCAGCGTAGCGTAGAGGCGTAGCGAAGTGGAGTAGTGTAGTTGAGTGTTGTGGAGTGACGCATCACCAACACGTATACAGTCGGGGAAATCCCATTGAGGGCAGTTTCAACTCCTACAGAAGTGTATAGCCTTTAATTTTTGAAAATTTTAGATATTTGTTGTAACTGATTAGTTGAACGATCTTTTCTGAAGCTAAATTGAAAGGAAGGAATAATGCTACTAATTTCTAACGATATTTTTAGCTGACAGGTGATTACTTGTACTACATGTTTTGAAAGAGTGGTAAGGGTTAATCGGGCGATACTTTCTGTAATTTTTAACATTTTACCTTGTTTGGGAAACATTAATATATGAGCATACTTCCACTCCACTTGAAAATGATCAAATATCAGGCAGATATTAAGTAAATTGGCTAGATAAGAGACTGATTTCTTTGGTAAATTTTTATTTATCACTTTAGTAATAAGATCATGTCCTGTAGCTTTCTGTAACTACAAAAATTTTATAAATGTGGCAAATTCGCCGGTTGTTACTGGAAAGTCAAAATCATTACTTATTGAAAAATATGTTTCGTTGTAAGCGACGATAGTATTAAACACTTTTCTATTATCATCTTCAATCCTACAATGTCTGGTAATCTGTTTAGTGGCTTTCCATATATCTGGATCATTTAGGTTTAGATTTTGTAGTTATCTATTTTTTTTAATATTAGTGATATTATTTAGAAGATTTTTTAGTCAAGGATATCTTGTTTGTTTCCATTCTTTACAAAGTTTACTTTTCTCTCTGAAAAGGTCAACAATAAAAGCAGGCGAAATGTTTGGTTTTCCTGGTTGCTTTTTGGGCATTCTTCTAGTTGCAAGACGGGCTGATTTTGTAGTTGCTGTGGTAAACATTTTGATGTATGCATTTCTCTAATGCAGACAATGCTAATCTTATGTTTTGCAAGAAAATATAAGTGATGATTGGGGTTTAGAAGGTTAGGTAGAATATTATTGAATATATAGGATTTAATTTGTCTAGGAATTAGAGTTATAAGGTGTTTGATGATTTCTTCAATATTATTAAAGACAGTAGTAGCTGAAGTAATAGGAGGTTTATTTGTAAGGGCTTTGTTATGCGAGACTACTTGTGAATAACTCTTATTAGCCTAATGATATAACTGCTGGAGGAATTGCTTGGCTCTTGTAGGCTGCAGCATTTTGTGTTGTGGACATTTTCTATAACTGGTCGTATGTCCTTTGCAGTCAACGCAGAATGGTCGATCATGTGTTTTTTAAGTATTGTTCTGTGGGATGATCTTCATTACATTTTAAACATTTGTTTCACAGCACAACAATTTTTTTGTGGTCTTAATTTTTATATTTATGACACTTCTTCTTCCATGGCGCTAAAGCCCAAATTGGACCTTGGCTTCCTGTAGTTTCTGCCTTCATGTCTGTCTGTATCCTGCCACTCTTTTCCAAACTCGGATATCGTGCGTCTTCTTGTACTTCGTTTTCCCATAGTTTGCGTGGTCTCCCCACTGGCCTTTTACCGTGCATTTGGCTGTTTAATGTTCTTCTTGGTCACCTTTTATCATCCATTCTGAGCACATGTCCAGTCCACTGTAGTTATTGTAGCCTAATAAATTTTAAGAGTAGGGGTTTCTTGAAAAGTCTGTAGTTTATTGTTGTATCTGGATCTCCATATGTCATTTTCCCTAACTGATCCCATTATCTTCCACAGTACTTTGCTTTCAAAAATATTGATCATATTTTTTTATTATATCTGTCATGATCCAAACTTCACTTCGGTACAGTCGGTCTTATTATTGACTTGTACACTTTTAGCATATTATTACAGTGTACGTTTTTTGGTTTTTATACGTGGGACATAGCGAAGCAGGCTTTGTTGGCTGATCTATTTGCGTTCAGTTACACCCCTACATAAACAAATTTAGCTACTGATTCGACGTTGTCTTCTACTATGATTTGTGCCGCTCTGTTTTTTTTTGTATTAAAGTTTTTGTTTTTGTCCGATCTTTTAGCTTGTCTTTTTAATTTTGCGTAGGTTTGGTTTGTCACCTTTGACCTTCGGCTCATAATACTAATATCTGCGTAGGCGACCAGCTGTAGTATTTTGTTGGTTAGTAAGTTTTTTCCGACACTCTCTTACTGTGCCACATATTCTAGGACTAGATTACATAGTGTGCAAGCTAGTCTGTCTTCTTGCTTCAGGCCTTTCGAGATGTTGAACATATTAGTTAATTGGTTTTGAATGCGTACTGCCGCTACCGTGTCATCCATTGTTGTTTTTATCAGTCTTATTAGTTTATGCGGTATTTTGAATTCATTCAACATTTTATATAGCTTATTTCTGTCAATCGAATCGTACGTCTGTTTGAAGTTTATGAAAATGTTTTATACGTCAATATCGTATTACCAAGCTTCTCGTAGGGTTGCTTTGACCGTAAATACTTGGTTTGTCGTAGATCTGCCGTGTCTAAAACCCGCTTGGTATGCACCTATTATGTATTCTGTTAAGGGTTGTATGCATTGATTGATAATGTATGTTAGTAATTTTATACGCAGCACATAGTAGGGAAATGCTGCTGTAGTTGTTGCATTTGAGTTTATTTTCTATTTTTGTGAGTGAGGGATATGATACTCTTCCTCCATTCATTAGAGATAATCTCTTCCTCCTAATTTTTTGCTATAAATCTATTATATGATCTAGTAATTGATCATCGCCTGATTTGTAGATTTCCGAAGGTATATTGTCTATTCCTAGTGCCTTTTTATTTTTCTGGCACTTAACTATTTGTTTGACTTCTTGCAATGAAAGTGGTTATATCTTCTCGTCCGGCCGCAGGTTTCCATCCTGTCTGATTTCATCTTCCTTTTGCGGCGCAAGTACAGCATCAAAGTATTTCTTCCAAATGCTTTTAATATTTTGAGGGTCACCTTCTATTTGTCTTTCATTTTTACAGTTACTGGTCCTAGGTTTGTAGCCCTCTAACATTTTGTAGATATCTATATGCCCTTCTTGGGGCATTGTCTTTAAAATTTCTTTTTTACTTTTTTTTGGCTTTCTCGAATTCTGCCCTCCTTTAGCTAATTCTTGTATTTTTTATTTCTTTTTTCTATTATCTTCTTGCATTCTTCATCAAGCCAGGTTGTCCGTTTCTTTTTTTTTGTTACCTATTACTGTTGTTGCTTTAAGAGAGTTTCAAAAGTCTTCTATTGATTGGCGTAGAAGACTTTCTTACGTTAGCTTTTGGGTGATTTTTTGTTCGAAGGTCGTTGTTACTCCATGAAACTGCAGCTTCTCGATATCCCGTAGATATTCTGCATCTGAATTGCATTAGATGGCGATCTGACCCACAACCCGTCTTATTCTAACATTAAATATGCTGCTAGTCGCTCTTTTATCCATTACGATGTGATTCCAGTCTGGTGACGTCCATGTGATTTTATGAATATTCTGGTGGAGAAAGCATTTGGAACTTATGACCATATTTTTACTAGTGGTCAAATTAATCAGAAATTCTCTATTTACGTTAGTTTCAACATCTTTTTATGGTGAGCTGTCATACTCTTCTTCTATAAGATGATAGAATTCTTCCTTAGGTTCTTCCTTTTGTTCCTCTGTTGGACAGTGCACGTTTATTAGTGTTAGGTTAAAGAAGCGTAGCTTGAATATTGCATAGTTTATTATGTTAGCTTTGACTTTATTGTCTGCTATGAATGCTATTCATATTATCGCCCCTATCTTTCCCACTGGACAGTGATGTATGCGTTTTCGTGGCTTTAATTGTTTTTCCCAGTCATTGTGTTTCCTGTATTGCTGTCACCATTAGTTTATACTTTTTTATTTCATCTGAAGGAAAAATTGAACACCTGGCTTGTTTAGTCCATATTTTTTTGCCTAAGTTGTCTTTCTTTTACGGGAACGGGTAGTTAACCCATTACCCAACCCTCCTTCATTGTCCGGGTTTGGGACTGGCAATGATGGCTCCTGGGTTACTCAATCTACCCAGTTATCATCGCAGGCAGAGTTGTTTATGACACTAAAGTATGTGAAATGTTTGTCTTTAATTTCAAGTTATTTTACATTTTGATAAATATTCAAGTTCTATTATTGTGTTAGACTTTTCTATGATTTTCAAAATGACAGCACATACTTGTATTGGTTACTTATCTCTAGAAAGAAAGTAAATAACACTAATAATAGGGAAATGCAATTGATTCATCTCTTTTTTTGCTTCTTCATTACTGAGAGATACTAGTAAGCTTTTTAAAACAACTGATAGCGGTTATCGTTTGAATTTTGGAACATGTGGAGAAACTATATTTAGTTATTCATATAATATTCTGTAAAAAAAATCTTCAATTGGGATTAAATTTATTTGGATATAATTGTTTTGTAGTTTAGTAGTAAACTAATTATTTGATGTGATTAACGGCTTTTGTATTATGAAGAAATATTTTTATTGTTGCCTTGTCTATCGTGTTTTTTATTTAGATCAGTTGTTTTTGATGAGGGCAGTACTTGAGAATAATTTAATTGTGACATTTTCTTAAACCATGGACTGCGATGCGGACGGACCCGGGTTCAATTTCTGGTGCCCTCTGATGGCTGCCGTGTGGCCTACTCAGTCACTGAAAATAATTGAGTACCTGCGTTCACTCGAATAAAGGGTAATAATGGCGGTCGTCTAAGGCGTGGTACTGACCACATCGCCCCGCATCAAAGATGATGCGCGACGACCGAGCAGAGAGAGCGAACGTATGAGAGTCTTAACCTCTCAGTTCGCAGGGCGAGGCGTTAGAGCCGTACTATTTCCATGAACAGTATTGATCGGAGGAGAGAGTTCATTAGCTTTTTTTTTATTTTGTACTCTCCAATTACGTGTTACAAAAACCAAACGAAAGAGCTTTTTAACACAGATGTTTGATAACTTTGAAATAAATAAAATAATGCCTTATTAATTAAAAATAATTTGATATTACATCAAAAAATATCGAACGTGCAATTGCACGCATAAATAAAAATTTCTTCCTTTTTTTTCTGCAAAATTTGCTGCGTGAAATGCTGACGTTTCTTTTTATACGTGTGTGTATTACTTGTCATTAAAACTTAAAAGCGCTTCAGTACGGTTTTAGCAGTTGTCGCCTTTACTGCCGAAGTTTTAAGGGTCGGCTACAGAGTACATCCATGAAAATTTTAATTACGTGTGAGCATGGGGCGTTTAGGCAGCTATTAGGGCCTAAAGAGCTGTCGTCAATTGCATTACTTCACGGTCATTTTTAGAAAATTGCCTTTAATGAGATTAGCACGGCGCACGTAAACAGCTTTTATGATTTTCCGCGGAAGAGCAGCCTTTTTTCAGTTTTGTTCTCATTTTGATATAGCGGCGTGCAACAACTCGGGGTTGATTGAAATTTACTGCCGCTGCTCCGGCGTGCATCTACTCAAAACGAAACCGAAGGAGAGCGCCATGTTTTGTTTTCAGCGTGGAGACGCTTATAATGTCTCCTTTATATGCAGCGTCCTCCTTCAGGCTATAATTCTTTTGCATGAATGTCTACTGAAAGTATTTATTCAAAGTTAAGGAGACATCGCTTGCTTAAACAGAGAATTAGTATGCTTTCGTGTTGCTCTCTTTGCTTTCGTAACCGACTCTGATCTTAAGCGCGCTTTTCCTGTACTTGCTTCTAATGTAATTCCCATAATTGCATTTTAGTTGTGACAAATTCTTGTTTTCCGCAGAAAAGACCCCTACCGTTTTCAAGGAAGTCGAGATAACTTTATTTGGGAACTGTGGTTGTTCATTAACAATTTTAAAAAACTTGCAAGAACAATTTCATCTAATATTTAAATGCAGTGGTACCAACTCTAACTGATTTTTCCTAATTTAGCTAATTGTGAATCAATTTACATATTTTCTGAATATTCTTAAATGGCTATGCTATAAAATAAGCTCATTGAAAATTTTTAAATGTTACGGAAATTTAAAATTTAAATTTTCTTAATCCTTATGTACCGCACATGAGTTGTTTGCCAAAATTTATAAAAAAATGAATTAGAAATTGCTAAAAAAAATTTAGTAATTTGAAAATACTTGAAATCATTATAGGCAACATTAGAAAAATTACTGGTGATGAAACAGATATTTTCATAGATAAAAGGATTTGCTTGTTATTTTATATATAGTTAAGTGATTACAAATATGAAAAGTATGTATGATATTTTTATTGTCTTTACTGGTAGACAATAATAACTCTTCGTAATGTAAGAATCCTTGTCCTGATTATGATGATAACTACTTTCACATTACAAAAAAATAAATAAATATAAGAAAAAAATATTTGTATAAAAATATATCTTTGTTTTTTTTTATCTAATACCTTAAAGATATGATTGCATACTTAGACAGCGAATTTTTTCACAATGAGGTTTGTTACGCAAATGCTTTATGGATTCAAATGTGAATTGAATGGATATCAACTATAGTTGAGTAAAGAGCGTTCTCTAAAATTGTTATACAGATATTGTGATGAATGTAATAGGCACTGACAACTTGACAACGTTTTTTGATACATAGACCAATTATCCATATTTCTTTAAGCATTCCGATAGAATTAGTCTACAAACTGACTTTTACAAATGTTCTAGCTTAAGAAATTGTACTTACACATTAATGAAAAAAAAATCAGAAAATGCTTGTTTACTATAAAAACTATTATTTAAAAAAAAAATTCCCGGATGTAAAGTTAACAAACCTTTAGACTTTTTCGTCAAAAAAAGGCTGTAGAAACTCACTTTCAATAAATAAAAACGGTCTGTCATTTTTCCCTGTTTTAACGTTGATCCCAAAAAGTTTTTTATTCTCATAAGAGCTGAAAAGATCGTTTCCCAGTGCAATTAGTAGGTGTCATGCTTAGAAAATTTTTTACAATAATAACAGAAATGAGAAAAGCAGACTATTTCTACACAACCAAGAAAATTGCCATTTTTTACAGAGCTTAATTTCATTATCATCATAAATTAATAGTCTACAGGATGTTCAAACTTTACGACTTCAATAACCTTTAAGAGAACATTTCATCAATGCAAAGTTTTTTTTATTGTACTGTTCTGATATTTTAAAATCCACTCTTTGTGAAAGTCCACATCTACTAATAGCTGTTGAAATGTACTTTTTGTGTTTAAAGTTGGTGTCATGATCATTTATTATATGGTTATTCTTCCAATCATCAAATTCCTTAGTTGCTTGAAACGTCGTTCCTGCATAGAGCTTGCACGGCGCATAAAATACTCCCCAGGTTTTAGATAAACCAATCAATTTTGCTTGATGGCTTCTGCATTAATTCATAAAACAACTGAATGATACGAAATCTTTAACAAGTTGCATACTTTATTTCAGATTTTTTTAAGGCAGAGTCATAGTTTTGTCGAATGCCAGTATAGGCTACCAACTTACGAGTTCATCATTTACGCACCACAATGCCGAATCATCGAGTGGTATAAATGAGTGTACCTTTATTAGAGCTTTTTCAGAGCTTCTATAAGTTCGAAGACTCTTGCACCTGTACATTTAATACGCTACAATTTGGGCTTGAAGTAACCGAAGTCGTTGGCGATGATTGTGATTGCTGTACGCTACGTAAGAAAAAATGCCCGGTGTTGCTATTTTCTTGGTTACAGCATCGTGTCGTTCAAGAGGTTCTTTGAAACGTTTTCTGAATTTTGCTCTACTTGCTTTTTTTAAATAAATGTTGTTTATCTTTGTTATTCATTGTGCAACCTTTATGATAAATAAAATGTAAATTAAACGATTTAATGATAACTTAATTGCTGTACAATAATTACAAATTATAATACTATTAACCCAACTGTTACTACAACAACACTAATATATTTATATCACTGTTGTTTGTTGTATGACTTCTCTTATTGGAGTGCTGCGAGTGCCCATCTGCTCCGCCTTATATTTAAACGCGCAGTTTTAGAACTAATTAAAAATTGTTATTATTTCTAAATATTTTTTTTCCGATTTGTTATTTTAGGTATCATATAAATGTTTTTAAAAATTTATTATACGTCGATGAACGATGAATCTACAGTTTTAAATTTTAATAGTTATAACCTATTCAAAGTGTCTCTGGTTGAGCTCACATATTTGTTTACTTGCCTTAAACTGCAGTTTACTCAGTCTATGGTTAATTAGTCCCTGATTATGATCCATGATTATCGATCACACTAGAAGAAAATGTAGTTATAATCTCACATGCATGCAGTAGGTACTCCGTACAGTTGGGATTCAATGTCTGGTACAGCCTATATGTAGCAAAGTAGTCCTGAGCGTCCAAAAACCACATAAAATGTGGGGAGACATCCCTTAAGCTACATATAATTACATACTATATTAAATACTTGTAATGACAAACAAATAAATTGAACTTCGGCAAGTTTATGAATAATAATTTAATTTGATTGGTAGAATTTTTTAATATTTGGTGACAACTACCAATAACGCTTAATTTAGAATTACGCAAAAATATGACAAACTGGAAACTGTCAAGGTATTGATAATTTAACGGTAATAAACATAATAAGTTAAAATGAAATAACAATTTACGTGTAGAATAGTTGTAAAATATCTATTTGGGTAGGTTGCAACTCAAACTTCTAATTAATGCGTGAGCGAACAAATGTTGATTGAAATAAGGAGATTACAGATAATATAAGTTAGATAATTAGGAAACTTTAAAATACCTTGAACACATTGCCTTTGGTAATTTTTCCGTTACTAGAGAGACTAATAAGGTCATAATTATACAGGAAAGTTCTGGTAATACGAAAGAAATGTTTTACAATTTTTGTCCTTATTGATATCGGGTTTTACCATCTCGTATAGAATTTTGGTTGCAATAAAGGTAGCTGCACTGTAAGTGATGAAACGGGATAGTCTCTCCCATTATGTATGTGCTCAACTTTTAATAAAACACTAATTAAATAACCATAAACTGCAGCCGCAAAATAATCAATCTCTTTGCATTATAGAGAGAATGCAATTTAGAGGATGCATAACCGCATTTAGCACTCAATGAGTTTGATTACTATTAATAAAATTGCTTTAGTCCAAAAAGCCTTAATTCTCAGAAAAAGAATGATGTTGAGATAGACCGTTCAGGTGACAGCGAGGAAGAAATCCCAGAAACTATAGTAAATTCTCCTCTAATTTTACAATTATTTATAAAGCAAAAGCATAGGCTTCCTTAACATTTCAATTTCTTTCACTTAATTGCTTTGCAATGAAAAAAGCGAGAGTTGCGATATGTGGATGCACACTACGAAATAGCAACTTATACAAAGATTTCTCTAATGCTTTACAATGATAAACGATACTAAACAAAGCTTTTGATAAAGTTTGGAGAGAGATGTCCAAACTCTGTAAAGGTACAACCACCCCAGCCCAATCTTTTAATTTCTGAGAAATTATGTAATAGTAGTAGAACAATAGTACTTTCTCGCATACCTATGTCCCTTTGAAGAATTATATAGGACGTAGTGATGACTTTTTGCGGTGATTTAGTTAATGGAAAGCTTTTTAATCTAGGGATTAGTAATCTTGTTTCTTAAAATATATGCCCTGTTTTTTGGAGGTGATTTAGACTGGTTAGTGATTTATATATCGAAGGTTGTATTTATATAATATTAGTGTTGAAGTTCCGGCGCGCTTTGAGGATCTCCACAAAATCCGGAGTGCAGATTTTGAAGACCACTAACAATACTTCAGTATGTGTATTGTTCGGGAAACGAAAACTCATGTAGTTTGCAGCAGAATATATAAAAAAATCAAAATGCCCAGTAAACACGTGAACGATACAAAATATAAGATTGCAAACAATTAACAATAATAAGAACAAAGTTTATGTGCATTTACTGGGAACGTGTTGCACGCTTGGCGTTTGGTAAAGCAGTGATGCTGCGTACCCCAGTCTTGCTGTACCTGCAACCCCAAGCATTGTCCAGTATGCCTGCAGGCGGTATCTACTAATACACGAAATACTTCAAGTATTGAACAAACACATAAGACAAATATACAAAATAATTAAAACATAAGACAAACTCAGGCGTTAACAATTAGTGTTGTAAATTACTTTTTTGAAAAGTTGGCTGGGATTTTAAATAAGTTTTTAATACAACTGAACTGTTTGTTGTTGCAGGTAACTTTCAATAGTATTTAATTTCGTTTCTTAAAATTTTAATTTTGAGAGTTAAGATGCGATATTAGATCGTAGATCCAAAAATTGATTCAAAAATGACCTTTCCTGGTAAATCGGGAAGCTTCAGCTAGAAGCACACTACAATCACGATTAGAACTTGGACCATTCCAATGGGCAATTAGTGGTTACTTACATAAGCTAGACGATATCAACAGACAATGCAGGAAAATGCCTCTTGCTTTGACGTAAAAGCCCCGACTTAATGTATGCAGAAATTTGGTTGACACTCCTCAAGCGCAGCGATAAGAAATATATTTTCATAATATTAACAGATTGAACCAATGGTTAGAGACCAAGGTGTAGAATTTCTTGTAAAATATAAGAATGTTGGGGACAAAGCTACGCTTTGCATCTGGGATTCCAAAGGTGTGATTAATTTAAGTTGGTTTCTAAAGGTCGCGCTTTATTTTTATCGACTTCCCATAATGTATGTCGTATTTAAACAATGATACTCTAGCATGATTAATCGAAGACGGGTGTTGTTACAAATGGTTAAGGCTAGATTAGATAAGTTCAAAGAACCCGCCAGAAATTGGAGAGCTTGATGGAACCGAACTGTTACCTCACTTTGTTTGTAGTCCTGATTTGCCACCATCGGATTACTGTATTTTCCTATTAATTATTCATCTCTTGTCCGGAAGTTACTTTTTGTCAACTCTCAGGAAGTAGAATAAGAGTTCTTTGAATCTAAACTACAAGAGTGGTACCAACGAAGCATAGAATGGATAAATGAATAGATATTTTGCAACACAATAGAATATATTTTGATTTATAATTTAGTGACTAATAAATTTATGAAAATACTATTAGCAGCAGATAATAGAAGAAACATTCGGTAAATTACGAGATCATTTTGGTATTATATTTCCCTAAATAAAGTGTTTAGAGAGAAATTATACTATATTGCATTTAACCAAACATCCATATGTTCGTATTGTGCGTACCGACCCCGTAATTGCAGCTGTCCGAGAAAATATCAAGAAAAATCTAACCACATCGCCCTGTCGTTGCGTTCAACAATTGTATTTGTTTCAAAGTATTTTTTACAACATTCCGACGAAAGACCTTCATTTACACGCTTACAAGGTTATGGTAACGCAACGTCTAAAGACAACT
The DNA here is from genome assembly GCA_036346155.1 of Sinelater perroti. Taxonomy (NCBI): domain Eukaryota; kingdom Metazoa; phylum Arthropoda; class Insecta; order Coleoptera; family Elateridae; genus Sinelater; species Sinelater perroti. The sequence goes on from JARFIY010000366.1 coordinate 147,463, forward strand.
GATCATGCTTTTTATTGTCAATTTACTTCTTGGATGCTTGAACGGTTGAATAAAAGTGCTGTGAAAAGTAAAGTGAATATTTAGTGTGGTATTTGGTCGGGCGCTGTAGTTGGGTAGTATTTTTTTGAAAGTGACCAAGGAAAGTTATTAACAACAACCAAAATTTGTTAACGCAGCATGATTGAAAACATTTTGTGGTTCGAATTGCTTGAAATATATTTTTTTAACAAGAAGAATGGATGATTATTTTCCAAGACGTTAGATTGAAGGAGGCGGATTTGTAATATCGCCACTTAGATCTCTAAATTTAACTTCTTTAGATTTATTTATTATTACATATTATTATTTAAAGATATCCTTTACAGGAATGTAGTTCCAAATTTGGAGAATTTTCGTTAGAAATATTTAGTTATATGTGAAAATATCATTCGAAAGATATTGAAAAACAAGGCTTTTAATAAAGATTTTATTTACTGACTTACAATTTTTGGTTCCTAGTTTTTAAACTGAAATCACATTGATTAATACAATTTTCAATTAAGTAACAAACAAAACTAGAGTATTTTTGGACTAGTCTTATTTCTAGACTTTAAAACTTTACTTTCAAAATTATATTTATAAGTGCCTGTTAGACTATTTATTATGAGTAGCATCGTCTCTTTGTGAATTTGAGAGGTTTGTGTCGCTTTACGCATAATGTGTGTTTGTAGACATTGTGCTGAATAATAATGATAATGACAACATAACGATCAAGTTTGCTTGCAAAAGCTTAGTCCCAATTTAGAGAGTAAGACGGCGCTAACACCCTAAGTCCCTCATGCTAGCTACTGCGCAGTAACTTGCGATTATATATTCCGTTGTCTTTACCAAATATTAAAGTAATTGCACTTTTTAAAATCTTTTATTTTTGGTAAATACATTTTTATACAAGTATATTTTTATTTACTTTTTTGTACTTAATATAATTATAAAATGTTTTTAAAATAATATATTTAATAGATTATTTATTTTAACAATTCGAACCTTTAAAATATTAATAATTAATTGAATTGAACTGTGGCTGCATCTGTTATTTTTGTTTCAGGTAATATTAAGATCCTCACTACTATAATTTCCACAATAATTGTAAGTAAATTACTAGCAGTAATGTACATGTGAAAAATATAAAATGGCACTCTTTGAAATTTTATAATTATTTACTAATAAATATAAAATGGTGCAACTTTAATGTTTGGGTGAGTATATAAACTTGGCTGTGCTTTGATAATGAGGGAACGCTAAATAATTAATTTTATAAATACCCATTGGTTTGAACCGCGGGAAATACACGCGTTTAGTAAATTACCGTTACTCTGTGTAGTAATAAATTTAAAAAACAAATATGATCCATTTTATACAATGCCGTCTTGACCACCGTTTCAATAAGATAATTATTTGAGGCCAGTCATTTTTTTTATTTATAAAAAATATTTCGATGCTTTTATAAGGTACGTTCAAGTTCTGAGGTCTTCAATTTTTTTCCTAAAAAGGTACTTACCCAAGAAAGTTGAAACTTTTGTTATTTCTCAACGTTATCTCTGACTAACCGTACACGTTTTTCACAACGTCGTCGTCATGATTCCATGGCTGCTGAAAATACCTTTTTATGAGTGTGTTTTGCCCACTGGAAAATCGCTCGATCGGAGATGAACGAACACGGAGAGTATTTTTTATGGTCGGAAATTTATGGCAGCATCACGTGTCAACATCTCTTGAGACAGTGCCACCCGCGCAGCCTTGTGTTCGCCGGTCAGCATTTGTGTGACCCACCTTGAAGAATTTTTTGCATTTTCAGGTCATCATGCAAAATAGGCTTCACAGATCCTACGAAGATGCTAAGTTCAGGGGTGATGTCACGCACACCTAATCGACGATCTTCTATGACAACTTACTCCACTTGCGCAATCATGGTTTCGGTTAGGCTGGTTCACCTTCTTAAAACTTTTGCACCAACGAACGCACATTTTTAACATCCATAACGCCTGTACCGCATGTCTCACTCAATTGGCGATTAATTTCGAGGGACGTTTCACCACCAAAGAGAAGAAAACGGATGATTACACGTTGTTCTTAGACACTAAACGTTACTATTTTAAGTATACATTACAACAGTTACTGCAATGGCGCTAATTCGACCTGCGTACTTTATGTGGTGCTACCATCTATATTATAAGTTCCGAAATATTTCCCGCGCCTTTTAAAATTAACCAGATCTTTCTATTTACTCTCACAGATGAGAAAAAATTTGGAGACCTTAGAACCTGAACGGATCTCCTAATTTTAATGTAGAGTTAGTTATTATGCTATTTTTAATAGTATTTGTGGCTGATATTTATAATATTTTACAGATGCTCCGTTTCTGAGAATAGTAATATTTAAGGTCGATCTACATGTATTCATGTTAGGCTAGTACTGCAATGTCAGTTATTTGTAATTACACAGTTGTACAATTCGATCATATCTGATTCAATGACTTTCTTCTGAATTAGCATTATTATAATTGTAAAGAGATGATGAAAATTACATTAGCTAAAAACAAACTACAAAAGTAAACAGCAAAACATTTTTAAGGTAATTTATTGAAGGTTCTAGAACTTAGTTTTAGTTAACGAAACATTCGGGCTATTATACTACTACCTTGGCACTTTTTACTATGTTATATTTTATAAACTTGTGTTTTTACAGGTCCTATTTATGTTTTATGACATTTTATTTAAGACTTTTAAAGCTTAACTTACAATGATTGACGTTAATACAAACTGCTGTCATATTTCGATATTGTACAGGTATTTTGGTTAGGCCAATTGTAATTTTTAATAGGGGTATTTTGAATATTTTATTATAAGCTCTTTTACTATTTGGCTTTTTATTCTTAGTGTCTAATAGATTTTATTTCAACCAGTGATAGACTGATAGACTCAATTTCATACGGTTATCTTTCCTGAACTATATATTGTATGAGAACGATAACATTTTAAAAAAGATCCTAAAATTCCGAATGTTGTCGCTAGAGGGCTCGCATCTAGCACACAGTGCAACGCAAGTTTTTTTTGCATTTGTGAGTTCCGTAAAACAAAGTCAACAACAGAAACGCCATGTTGGAATCAATACTTTAATGAAACTGGCTATTCATGTAAAGGTAAAAGCGCGGACCGACTCTAGCCCAGTGAAGTCAGCACGTAGCATGAGCAGAGAAGTTGAACGACCATAAACAAATGTCTGGCATGTGTTGAGGTGCAGTTTAATATTCATACCATACCAGCACAACTGATACAGGTTCTTCACGCAAATGACAAGCTCAAGCGTATAGAATTTGCTAATGACACTGCAACTTGTGAGGGCTTTTCAAAAGTCAATGTTTTCTGTGTTTTATCGAGAACAAAAGTTTATGTTTTTTTTATGGTAATACAGTTACTGGAGTGTTGAATGAAATAATTGAATGAATAGTCTCAGGAAACTTTATTTTTCAACATAACGGAGCTCCACCTCATTGGCACTGGGGTGTTTGATGTTTTCTGAATGAATTTCTACTTCAATGTGCCATCTTTACCAACAAATTTTTACGGCCTAAGAAATTGTATATCACAAATGCGGTGAACTCAGTAATGACAGAAATTTTTTATCGTGTATTATGACCTACTACCGTCTATATATTATTTATGGAGCTAGGCGGGAGCACATTGAGCGATTATATTTATTAACTTGAATTGAGTACAAGAAAATGTAATTTATATAATATTTGTTACTAGTCTTAATTTTAAATTGGGACAAAACTGAGCCCATTATTTGGAATATCTTTGTATTTAAAACATTATTAGGCAATTTATTGGGAATATTTCTTCTCTTGTTACATAAACGTAAGGTTATCAGACTTAATATTCATAATGAAAATTAAATGTAAATCTTATTTTAGGTACAGAATCGTCGATAAGCCTGTTAATAAGAAAATATAAACTGTGGAAATATTTTTTCAATTAGGCCTCGGCGCGGGGAAGCAAATTTATGTGAGATTGATTAACCCGGTCCGGTCAAACCCCAACCAACTCCAACGCATGTTAAAAAATCGATGAATTCTGTGCGCGTATTATTTTAAAAGGCACGGCGCACATTAATTTGCCTGCTCCTCGATGGACTGAGGAGAAGAAATACGATGAAGAAACGGCAAAGAAAGATTACGGCTCATTATGGCCGATTGTATAATTTTAACTTTTTAATTTCGTTTGCGCAATAAAGCCGTTTCAAGGCGATTGCATTTTGATTTCCGAATCCGGCGGCTTAATTGCGGGGCGAGCAGATTAGCCTTTCGCAAGCTCAAGGCGAGGGCAAAATCTGCGGTTTGTTGAACATATGCGGTGACAGTTACCCGCCCGGTGGAATAACGGATATAAAGATTCGTTTGATTTTTCGCTTTGCTGGATACATTCATAAATATTCATTATGATTCGGGTCAACATTTACGATGCGACATTTTACAGCCGTCGTAAACCTCCAGATGTAATCCTCTGCTAGAGCGGGATTGATACGAAGCATACATAGGAGGTGGATTTAATTTTACAAAAGGACCGCGTAACGCCTTTCGATCAGCTTTCATACCTTTTGGCATCCGCGGTTCTTAGGTTACGAGCCACCGTATTTCCGTAACCAGCGGCCCTGTATTTATTGCGGGCCTCATAATTCTGCGTCAACCTTCCATACAAACGTAGATCGTTATTCATAAAGTCCCGAATTTTCTCTGTTATAAAAGCGTTTCCGCGCGGCGCAAGTTGTAAAATTAATTACGGTATTTGAAATGTTAATTTCCGACCGCAGATTTATTAGAATTAGTAAACATGGCGCCGCTTTTTATCAACTAGTTGTGTGGTGATGGCACAGGAAGAAAGTTCACGAAAGTGCAGCCTGCACATATTGAATTATGGATGCTCTCTTGCTTTAACCTGCTTCGTAATCCGCATTTGGCAGATGCTCCTGGCTTACTTGTACTTAAGATCTGCTGCGAAACAAATAAAACCGCTACATGGCGAGACCGGAGAACGAATCATCTATAAGATGTGTGTAAACTTTGGCAGCGGCAGCTTTGCCGCAGAAAGCTTTCGAGTTCTGAGATAGCTGTTGTCGAAAAATTTCGATCACAACTTTTCACTTCGACATTTATAGCTATTGTTTTAAACTCTTCAAACAAAACTAAGTAATACCAACAATGTCGAATGTGATTGTTAGAACTCGGGCTCGGTCTATCACAAGCCAGGAAAAATGAGGAGTGAGGGAGGAGTAACGCCCCCAAAGTTTAGCTGTCCCGACTGATAATACCCTGTAAAGGTTTTTATCTAGGACTACGGGTGAAAACTGGCCAACGATTCCTCAGATGGAAGAAGATTAAATAAAATTCCAATAGCAAAAGAAGCGGAAGGAAAGTTAGTTCTTTAGAGTGGTGAACAAGTAGACTATCATGAGGAACAACATCCCAAAACCTAAATTTCTAGTTCTCCAGGTTGAGGGTTGAGGACATACGCTAAATCATCGACACTTATAAAACCAAACAAATAGTTAAAAGTTCAAAGCGCAAGCCTCGAATTACGGACGTAAATTATGACGACAGAAAAAGCAAACGAAAAAAAACATTGAATTTGGGCACATGGAATATCCAGAGTATAAACACAAAAAAGTGAGGTTTTTGAACAATTCTCCTAATATAAAATTGGCGTAGCCATACTTAAAGAAATAAAAAAAAGGGAATATGAAATAAAGAGTGTGCAAACTACATATGATTGTATCCTAGATAAATTAGATAAATTAGATCCTGCATAGACAATATTTTCACTCTAAACCAAGTAATACAGAAAAGATTAAAAAGAGTTAAAGGCTCATATTCTTTTCATAGATTTAGAAAAGACATACGACGCTGTATAAATTCTAAAAATTATTTGAGGTACTAATAAATATCGACCGATTACAAAACTGTGTAAAAACCAGAAAAAGTTGATAAAAACAGGAAACTGATTATCACAATCATTTGATGTTACCAAAGAATTACAGGAGGGAAGTATAAAAGAATGGAATTTGAAGTGCAGAAAAATGGGAATTGAGACTAATGGAAATTATTTGCACATACTTCTTTTTACAGATTATCAAATAGTCCTTCCAGATAATTATATTAATTACATAAAATCTATAAAAAGTGACGAATGGCAATAAAATTTGAAAAACTATATATATGGTTACAAATGGAGAAATTCAGGATAGATATAAACGTAATTAAAACATGTAAAACTTTTTTTTTGTTTATTTAGAAATTTACAATCTGTTCTATAAGAACATTTAGTAAATAGGATAATTAGAAGGTACAACATGAGGAGAGAAGTGATCCAGCGACCACTCTCCGTATATGATTTATGTTTGACAAAGGTAATATAAGTGATAATCAAGTAATTTAGTTTTGTAGGTCAGCGGTGCATTTTTGCTTCGGTTTTCTAGGTACGGCGAGTTCATTCATTAGGTGGTTAACCTCCTCATTGTGTTGCCCTGGGAGATTGCGGAAATAAGTGGTGCTGAATCTTTGGATTTCTTCATCAACTGTAAGAATGGCTGTCATCGTAAATGGTTTTATTGCTTATATACCAAGGTGCATTTAGAATCATGCGTAGGATTTTGGACTGCAGTCGTTGTATAATTTTCGAATTTGAGGTCTTCGTGCAACCCCACAGCTGAATCTCATATGTCCAGATGGGTTTTATAATACATTTATATACAAGTATTTTATTTTCTATTTTCAATTGAGAATTACGACCAAGTAACCAATACATTTGTCGAATCTTGTTGTTTATGTGATTCTTTTTGGATATTAAGTGTGGCCGCCATGTGAGTTTAGAGTCTAGTATTAGTCCTAGATATTTGACCTCGTTTTGGATAGGTAGCTGGGTATTGTTAATGGAGATATTTGGGCAGTCGATTTGTCTAGTTTTGAAATTTATCTGTGTTGACTTAACGGCATTTACTTTGATACACCCAGGAACTAGGCCGTTCTTCAAGTTTGTTTAAATGAGTTTGCACACAATCAACAGCTAGTTGAAGATCATTGTTAACTGAAAGAATCGCAGTATCGCCCGCAAAAGTGGCAATGGGTGTGTTATCAGTAGTTGGTATGTCCGCCGTAAATACAAGGTACAAGAATAGTCCTAGGACTCTACCCTGTGGTACTCCTGACTCGATTGTGTGGATTGTGGAAACATCATTATTAAATTTAGTTTGGAAAAAGCTATCGCTGAGATAGGACTTTAGTATAAGATAATAGTAGATAGGAAGGATTTGTTTTAGCTTAAATAAAAAACCTTTATCCAAAACACGGTCAAAAGCTTGAGCAATATCTAAAAATGCTGCGATGCAAACCTTTTTTTCTTCCAGACTTCTTATGATCTCGTTAACGATTCTGTGACACTGGTGAATTGTGGAGTATTGTTCTCTGAATCCGAATTGATGTTTAGGTAGTATCTTGTTTAGGTTACTATCAGTCTCCAGTCTCTTTAGTAGTAATCTTTTAAATATTTTAGATAGCAGAGGAAGCAGGCTTATAGGCCGGTATAAAGAAGTTGAATTAGGTGGTTTACTAGATTTAGGTACTAATATGATCTGGGTAAATTTCCAAAAAATGGGGAAATATGTGAATCTTATCATACTATTGTAAATATTAGTTAATATTGTTATTGTTTTTTTCGGTAGTTTCATAAGAATCTGGCCAGTTATAAGGTCGAATCCAGGAGCTTTGTGTGTGTTACAATTGTTAATTTTATGTTTTATTTCAGATGGTGTTAACGGTTTGATTGGGAGGGTCATTGGATATGGTGCAGCTAAAGAATGATTGATATTCTCAATATTGATGTTAGGGTTAAGTTCTGGAGGACTAAAAGTTTGGGCTAAGTGCTCTGCAAAAGCATTTGCTTTCTCTTGATCTGTTCTGCCCAGGTTTCATCTTGCTTACTTAATAGTGGTATGTAATTAGTAGGTCTTTTGAGTTTCTTTGTAGCTGTTCACACTGAGTGGTCTTTTCTCGACAGAGATGTAATATATGTTTCAAATGTAGAATTTCTTAAATATTGTAGTGTAGTTTTAAGTAATCTTGTATACCTGTTATATGTATTTTTATCAACAGGATTGCGAGTTCTTTGCCATGTGCGTTTTGCACATCTTTTCTGTGCAATTTGCTGTCTAATCTCGAGCGGTATGCTAGTAACTTCTTTTTTATTTGTGGTTGGTGTTGCTGTACTTATGCAGCTGCTTCTCGTATTGTGTTAGTAAAGTTTTGTACAGCAATATCAATGTCTCTAGGTTCTTTTAGTTTAATGTTCAGGGTTAAATTATCTTCGATATATTGTTAGAAGCCAGTCCAATTAGTTTTTGGAGAGACTAGTTTGGGTGGATTTGATTTTATAATAATGTGGGTACTAAGGGTGAGGATAACGGGGGAATGGTCTCAATTAGGTTCAATATAAAGGTAGTTAGTAGCAACGCCGTTGATGACAAAGAAATCTAACAAATCAGGGAGTTTGTTTAGGTCAGTTGGCCAGTAAGTTGGTTGATCAGTTGACAAATGCAATTAATTTTTGTTTGTTATGAGGCGTAGTAGATTTTGGCCTTTGGACGTAATACATCGGAACCCCAGTCAGAATGTTTGACATTCCAATCCCCACCAACTATGAAGCGAGGTACCAAAGTGTTAAACATTGTTTCATACCCGTCGGTATTGATTGCGTACCTAGGTGGACTATAAATCACTGCTGTGGTAAAAGTTCTCGGTTTAGCATTGACATGAATTACAGAAGCTTGTATTTTCTTGGTTTGAAATGAAGGAAGTTCATGATGTGCTATTTCAGAGCGTATGAGTATTACAGCCCCTCCATGTGCTGATGAATGGTATGATAAGTCGTATAAGATGGTATTTTAAATACTGATTGATCTGTAAAATGAGTTTCATATATAAGCATTATATCTATTTTATTAATTTGTAGGAAATAAGTTATTTCTGTTTTGTGACAGTTGATAGCGTATTTAGTGTCATGCTGTTTTTGGTGATTAACTGATTGAACATTGCTTTGAATTCGGTAAGGAAATGGTTGAGTTGGCCACTGAAGTCATTATCTTGATTTGCTGTATTTAGCCCTTGTGCAGCATTAGCATATATTCGAAGATCTATTCTTGGTTGTTATTGTAATGATTGGTTCGGTGTTTGGATATGTGGAATTTGGGGTTGATCACGATTTTGATTATCATTTCCTCTAGATTTGGTTCTTGGATTTTGTAACTGTTGATATATTTCGCAACCTTTATAATTCGAAGGATGATCTTTTTCACAGAGTGTACACTTTGCTGGAGTGCTTTTGGATTTTTGGCACAGTGTGGAGTTGTGGTCACCTCCACATTTAACACATTTGTATGGTCGTGTGCAGTAAGATTTAGAGTGACCATATAGTTGGCACCTTGTACATTGTATGATATTGCTTAATTTATGTGGCAGTTCAACAGTTATTTGCATATGTCCGATGAATTCTAAACTATAAATATCTTTATTCTTTTTCTAGGTTCTAAATCTACATAAAATAGCATTAGTGGTTGCTTGCTAATTCGATGTCGTATGTTAATAATATTGCGAACGGTGTGATCTTTAGCTTCTATATCTTCTTTTATATCTTCGGTAGATATTGAATAGTGGAGATTTATTTGATATGTGTCGTGTATAATTTGTTCCTCATTAAGGTGTCTGATAAGTTTCCTATAGGTTTCGGACGTATTAGCATTTATTTTTATTGTGTTGTTTGTGAGTTCTTTTGAATAATAGGTTTCTTCTCCAGTAATTTGTGATAAATTATCGATCATCTTTTTATAGTTTATTACTCCATATATAAAAATTTGAGGGGGTTTAGGGTCTTTAGGAGGGTTATTTGGACTAAGAATGGTAATTTCTGATGATTCGTTTGTTAATGGATTGAATCGATTATTTGTGAGTATCATATGTGTTGCTTCCACATTTTTATTAGCTATTGTATTGGACCGTTTTTTTTTTATTACTTGTCATGGATGGGAAGTTTCTGGAGGATCTTCATTATCACGCTCTTCTTCCATTAAGTAATTAGTGGCCATTTCAGGGACTGAGTTGGTCTCCTCAAAATTGTGTAAATTAGCTTGAATATTTGTCATACGATTTTGTGATGGAAAAGAGCTGGTTGTTGATAATTCGTAGCAGTTTGTGGTATTGTCATGTTAGTGACTTGTAATGGCGACAGAAAAGACAAATTAGTTTGAAATTGTTGATTTTGAAAATTTTGCATTTACATTACTTGCAGGTACTGTCCATGTTGATTTGGTTAAGGTTCTCGCTCATCCCGAATAGTAATTAAAGTATTCGTAGTTCACCGTTAGGCAAAGAAATTACAAGACTGACCCTCTTTTCTCGTTAGTTAACTCGATATGGGTTTTATTTAATAGAAATTAAATTAATAAATAAATAAATTTGCCTGACCTTAAGCAAGGCTGCGGCTCCGCTGTTGGGATAGCACAGGTATAGCTCGGTACGCACGTCTGCTCTGCTTGAAGGCACTGACTGAAGTTATGTAAAACTTAAACATATTTAAGTAAAATAACATCAGATGAAAATCATAATCAAAAAAAGATGACACAGAATAACACAAAGCTAAACAAGTCACACAAAAATTAAACTATATTATGACTATAAGAAATCTACAAAAAGACGAAAAAGAAAATATATAATACGGTTGCCAAGAGCATTCTTACCTACGGTGCGGAAACATGGGAAATAACAAAAAGGAACAAAGGAAAAATTTTAGCTACAGAAATAGACTTTTCTGAAGAAGCCCATTGGAACATGTCGGAAATGGGGACATTAGAGAAAGTATTAAAATGGAAAAAACAGTCATAGAAGAAATTTGGGAAAAAAGGTTAAAGTGGGCGACCACCTAGATGCTGGGATCAAGAAGTACGTGAGATATATATATAGGGGGCAATTGCAAAAATTGTGCTGTTATAGATTTTTAAAAAGATATGAGTAAAAGCCTTAGTTATGTTATATTAAGACGTAGTTTTGGATACCGTAGTTAAAGATCTTAATAATAATCTAATGATTGAAGTTGAAATTTTTAATGTCAACTCAGAACTACTAACTAACTAAAATTGCCCTAATGGAAATACCTGTAAAGATAGAATAGTTGTAGCATCCGACGTATAATATCGAAATACGACAGCAGTTTGTGTTACTTCATATCACTTTAATACTAAACATCAAATAATTCTTATTTTAACTTTATATGTTATAATTTTAAGTAAGCGTACAGCTTATAAAAAAAGGTACTGTAAATGTTAATATAAGTTCACTTCCGTATGATGAATAACTATAAACAAAGGTGCCTAATGCATCTAAGATAATTTTTTACAAGACAAACCTTTTAGGACCATATTTAGTGATAATGCTAGGTATATAATGCAGTTCACTTAGTAGATTATTTACTTCGACTTTTTAAAGTTCTAATAAATAATTCTCAATTTTCACTTACACTGAGCAAGTCCATGGATCTCTTTTTTGTATGAGAAACTATATCACACGTCTCTTTGTGAGACTGACATTAACGCTATTTATAAATTAAATAAAAAGATGAAGAACAAAAGCATACCTATTAAAATTGAATTTAAAAAATGCATAATTTAAATAATTTAAATTTTTTTTGCTTAAACATTTATAGTAATTCTGTTACAATAGATGGATATTATTTAGATGAGATAACCAAAGACAGTGTTGGGTGTGACCTTAAGAATAATACCAAATGTACAATACTACCAATATTTACTTGTAATGCTCATATAGATCAGAAATGGTTTAAATTAAAATTAGACTCTTTGAATATTGTATATCCTCCACCCTCGGGTCAATTTTCGTCAATATCTTTTTTATTTTTTTGTCAAATTTAACGGGATTTGTTCCAAAAATTTAGTCTTGTGGTCTAGTATCCGTTTATGATCAAAAATTTAAACAAATTTTGTTCTGGTATCTCTGTATGTTTATGTTGGTTGTAGATGTATTACACTATATCGATGATCCAGATAGGAGTAACGGACGTGGGAGCCTTTTGTAGAGGAGGACTGGACATTTAAATTTTAAGGGGGACTTACATTGAAGTAGTTTCTGGCTAATATGGAAGCTCCAGTTGAGCCATGTGTCCAAACGGATGCCCAAGTATTTGACTGTTTTTCAGGGTATCGGAGTATCATTAAAGTGTAGGCTGGAGGGATTTGTAACTCTTCTAAGCGTGAAGGCTTTAGCCTGACACTTTTCGGGGTTTATTTGGGTGTTTCACTGTTGGAATCATCGGTAAATTTGGTTTGTACCTTGTTGCAGTGCTAGTATGGCTTCGTCCAGAGATGTTGTTTGGGTAATAATTGCTATATAAATAGCGAAGGTGGTCAGAGTTGCTGTGGTATTGGGCAGGTTAGATATGTAGATTACAAGTTGGGTCGAGCACGCTACCTTGCGGGACACCAGCGGGTTGGTCTTGGTTTCCGAAAGTGCTGAGTTTACTCGAACGGCCAAGGTTCGATCTTCCACAAACGAGAATAAGATGGCTTTGAGATAGAGTGGTAGATTTATGTCTAGGATTTTCTTTTTTAGGCCTTCAAGCTAGACTTTGTCGAAGACCTGTGTCACGTCGAGAAATAAGGTTGAGGAGTATGGTTTGTCTTTAAAGTTGTGCTCAATACGTTTGCTGACTGTTTGCAATTGATGGCATGTAGAATGAAGTTTTTTGAATCCAAACTGGTGAATTGGGATTGTGTCGAGTGCAGTAGTTAATCGATTAACCATTACTTTTTCTAGCAGCTTGGAGAGCGTGATTGACAGACTTACGGGTCAATAGTTGTTGATTTTGATTTTGTTTTTACTTGGTTTGGCAAACACTAGTATTTGGGCGTGTTTTCAGGACAGAGGGAAGTAACCTAATATTAGGCGGGCAGATGAGCTAGAGCTTTCTTAGTGAGATGCTAATGGATGGAGTTAGGAATAAGATCATGGCCAGGAGACTTTTTAGATAAGAGTGAGTTAGTAGTAATAGTGTTTGAGTTCCTTCGGATATGTTGGGTAAATCCTGCCTGGGTTTGGGATATTTATTTCAATGGACGTTATCACGTGATTGAGGTATGCGGAGGAACAGATGATGGTGGATGTAAATGTTGCTGCTAAATGTGAAGCGAAGGCAGAGACTTTTTCTTCATCGGAAGTGTAGTGTGCGTTACTTGCTTCATTAGTGAGTGTAGAGAGTTCGTTTGTTTGATTTAGAATATTTTTGTGGTTTTCCATAGATCCCTATCCCCTGGACCGAAGGTGGCTATGTGATGTTTGTAGGTGTTAATTCGGAGTAGGTTTAGTTCCCTTTTGATCCTGTGGGAAATGTTGTTTAATCGGTTTTTGATTAGAGCGCTTTGTGTTCGTTGCCATTCGTGCCTGAGTTTGCGTTTCTCCTCGGCGGGTTGTTGTAGTCGGGGGGAGCGGTTGTACGTGTTGGTGTGCAAGCTTGTCGTGCGCTGTCATCGCTCATTTTTGTGAGGTTGTTAATGGCAGAGTCAATATCTTGGTTGGTTTGTATGTTTGAGAGATTGGTTATTTTACTATCCAAGAATTTTTCGGATCGTTCCCAGTTCATTTTGCGATTTATGATTTTGGGTTTTGGTTATTTGAATGCTAAGTTGTTTGTGAAGGACACTAGGACGGGGAGGCGATCTGAATTGAGTTCAGTTATAACTTGTTAATAAAGTATTTTGTAGGACGATATCAAGTATGTCGGGTTCATGATCGATGCGGTAAAGGTAATACGTATATTTGTCCGGTGCGAGGATTTGAAAAGAGTTGCCAGTTGCGAGGTTTTTAAGTTTATTCCCAGTTGGATTGAATATCCTACATCCCCATAGGGTATGTTTAGCGTTAATGTCGCTAATGACCAGAGGAGATTGGGTTGTATTAAATATAGTTTTAATGTCATCTATTAATCTTTATTTGGTTGTCTGTATGCGCTAGATATAGTCATAGTACTGTTGCCGTCCAGTGTAATTTGAATTAACCTCACTTAATATTTAGATTGGAGATATCAGGGAGTCTCGTATGTTTGAACTTATTTTTGATTAGAATTGCCACTCTTCCAGCTGCGGTTGAGAAGATTCGATCTTTACGATAGACGTGGTAGTCTGGGATTTTGAGATTGGTTGTGTCGTCCAGGAACGTCTTAGTAATACAAGCAATATCAACTTTGTATTATGCCGGGAAAGCTACAAATAATGAGCGTTGATTTAGGAGCCCGTTGGCATTTCAGTTAAAGATTGTTAAGCACTGGATTGGTTGTATTGGATTACGGTCTGCTAGAAAGTGCGGGTAGGGGGGTAATGGAGATGAATATTTTAATTTGATCGAGGTAGGGTATGAGTAGGTTAAAGAGGAGTTGGATGAGTTTCTTGGATGGTAAAGAGCCATTGGGTGGGGTTGACAGATTAGCGTTGAGGTTTGCACTGCCTTTAGTTTTGTCTGCATAAGTCTGGTCGCTGTTGGTGAAACAGTTTCTGATGTTGGGGGCTTTAGGGCCTGTAGTCTGAGCTTTGATGCGTTGTTATAAGAGTTTGAGATGATGTAAACAGCCGCGATAGTTCGCACTGTGGTCGCCCCCGCAGTTTGCACTTTTTGGGGGGTCGCCTGCGTATTTGACGCATATAGTTTTTTGTTTACAATAATTCTTGGTATGCCCCCACTGTTGGCATCTATGGCATTGGGGTATGACTTTAGATTTTCTTCTAAGTTCGACGGTTACGCTGGAGTGAAATATAGCTTCTAGTGAGAATATGCGTTTAGTTTCTTCTTTATTGAATAATTCAACTGGGCAGACTGGCAGAGAATTCTTTTCTTTGGTATATAATGTTACTTTCAGAACTGGAATCTGAGTTTCTACTTTTCTTATAATTTTCTGGTCGGTTAGGGATAGTGGGATATTTTTAATAACCGCTGATAAGGGTTTATGTTTAGGATTTTGGTGTGGTATTGGATTTGATTTTCAGTGTAAAATTTAGTTAAGGTCCAAAAGTCTTCGTCATTAGTTAAATTTATCCGTAGCGCGGATGTGTTGTAGGTCATTGTGAATGTACCTGTTGTGTATTTTTAAATGTTTTCTGTAAGAGCTTTATGGTTTATTGCGTTGTGCAGATAGATGGGTGAAATTTTAATCGCATTCGGCTGCTTCAGTTGTGGCTCTGTGCTAGTAGATTGTTGCTCCGTTATCGAAGCCTCCAGCTGTGGCGGCAGATAATATCTGTTTCATTCGAAGCTTTGAGCGGTTAATGCGTATTGTTTTTGAACGTCGCTTATCGGTGGTGACAAACCATCTAACATGCGCTTACTAGGCGCTTGCTGATTCATTTTATTTACATGGGATGTTATTGGTAGTTAGTTGTAAAATGTTAAAAATACGTTAGATTTACTGCGTTTAAAACCGGGAAATATTCTAAGGTCAATGTATTGCACTGTTATCGAACGGCATGTAAAACATCTGTTCCGATTCACTGCTCGCACTCAACTAGGAATAAATGGAACCAATATATAATCCCTCTCATTGTATTCGTTTGATTCATTATTAAATTCATCTCAATTGTCGAAATCTGAATCATCAACAGGCATACAGCTATCCGAGAGCGAGGTGTCGCTCTCTTGTGAAGTGCTAGATCTCCGAGATTTTGTTCTTGCTTTTGTGCTATCATCTTAAGATTCTATCACATTTGTTGCTTCGTTACTCACGTCATCGTCACAGGATAAGTCATTGTCTTACGTAGTTTTATGGAAAGACACACTTTTTCCTGCAATTACATCTAATTTCATTTCGCGTTTACTTTGCTCTTTTTCATCTGGAAAGCGAGTCTGTCGTAACAAATCCGCAAAAATATTGTTCACAACCTCTTGATTTAAAGGTGGTTGGAACCAATCTGGCAGCCGCTTTAGCACTTCTTCTCTATTCAGAGGATATATCTCTGCGGCTTTAAATCTTGACACCAAATTATCAGGTTTTACTTTTTTAAGAGTTTGTCTTAATAATTTTGGAAATTGATTCTTTAGAATACAACCTTCGTTTTTTAGCTTCCAATTAAGTATATCTCCAAGCAGATTTAACTGATTTAAAGAATGCCACGTCCAGAGGCTGGCACTGATGTGTAAGAGTTAGGTGACAATAGTATGAATCTAATATTATGCTCTCTACAGGCACTCATCAATCGATCTGAAAGATGGCTCGACAAATTTTTGCCTATCATTACTTTTGGTCCATATTTTTGTTGAAAATATTGCAGAGAAATTTGAAAAAAGCAGTCTTCAAATATTGATCCATATTTAATGGCCCTCGATGCATTTTGTAATGTTTTGTAGGAATAATTTTTGTAACATTTATTCCCTAATTGTTTTTTGTATTTTCGTGGTATGTTGCAAGTTATCCACTTTTGAACATGCAATAAAAAAATATTGTAATAAAAACTTTTTAACTTAACCCCAAACTTGATATTTAACGTTTTAGTTTAAGCATCTAAGCACATCATATCCAAATTTTATAGTAATACTACTTTAAATAAGCTCTGGGATGGAAAAGTTTCATAACAATAATTTGGAGTAGTTACCGGTGATAACGATGAACTCAGCCAAAATTTACGAATTTTATATTTTGCTGCGATAAAACCGTTCGCACGTTAAGCGACTGGTCCGTGCTAAACGTAAACACGCTCGTGGTTTACACTCGGTAAATATTGTTGCAAGTTATACTACTGTTGCAAGTAGATCCACCTTACGGTACCTTTTAAAATATTTTTGAAAGTACACTTTCTAACTTGGGGCTTACTGTAGACGGTATAATTTGTATGGGCGACCTTAAAGTAGACAACCTAGCACCTAGACGAGTTACTAGATTCATTTGGATTAAAACAAAAATAACTGAAAATTACAGACAAACCAAAATTACTTAAACTTATTCATAGACCATTTGCTAATATGTGGTGACTATGTAAAACGAAATCCAAACGTTCTGGTAAAATAAAAAGTTACCGTGACTACAAAAGTCGTGATTACGATGACTTTAAATTTGATTTAAAAAATATACCTTTTTTTCCAATATATGAAATTGAAAGCATAGAAAATAAAGTTCATTATTTTAACTTAACTATATTACATTTGTTTAATAAACATGCTCTACAAGTGACTAAAAATTTTATAAAACCATTTTTTCCTTGGATAATAGATATTATTAAGCTACTCTGCAAACTTAAAAATAAACCTTATAAGCAGAATAAGTCAAATGTAAAATAGCAGTATTATAAAACCATAAGATATTACATTATATGGAAAATTTGCCAAAAAAAGAAAGAGTATATTAATTTTAGTCTTGGAGATTGCAAAAATTCAAAAAAGATATTTAAAAATTTAATTTTATATAATCATCATCATCCATCAGACCTTTGCGTCAACTGTTGGACATGGGTCTCCCCCATTTTCGTCTATTCCTCTCTACTTTGGGCTGCCTGAATCCAGTTGTCGGCCATTCCTCTGATATCATCCATCCATCATGTGAGCTGTCTTCCTTTGCTTCTTCTGTCGGTTTTCGGCCTCCACTCAAGCAGCCTTTTCGTCCATCTCCTGTCCGTCATCCGGACTTCATGTCCGGACCAGTTATTCTTGAGCTTTGCTATCTGTGTGATTATATCAATCACGCCTATTCTTCGGCGCAATTTTTATTGCAAAATAGAAAGCGAAACTGTTTTTTGTCAGTTTTTCTGAAATATCTCGTGAAATAAGCGTCTAATCGACTTAAGGTATACTTATCAAATTTGTTGCTAAGAAAATTTACTATCAAGATAGACTATTACGAAAATTCGCAAAAAATTTTTATTGCAAAATTAACAAAAAAGGAAGAACATGAAAAATTTTCGAATGCCAATAACTGAAGTAATTGGGCGTCTAAGAAGTATGTGCAATCCCAATCCTGTATTTCAAAATGGCGGCCTATTGAAAATTTCCAAAATTGAAAATTTGTAGTGCTGCCGTTTTACAAAATAAAAACGAATCGATATAAAACTATTGGAATCGATTGTACCAATGTACCAAAATCTTGATTCTTTAAATAACAAATACATTTTTTATTTACAAAAAACTGAAAAATTTTCGTTGTTAAGGATATCTCCGCGAATTTTGCGTTTAGGGTTTTGCAACCAAGTGCATTGAATTGCGCTTAAGAAAACACGAATTTAAAAAAAAAATTCTCTACGACCCATAGAAGCGGATAGGCTACTTTTACGTTTTCATCGATAAGAAGCCCTATTAATCGATATTTTTACAATGAAGAATTGATCAAAATAAATCGAAAAAAATTGTACCTATAAATAAAGCATTCCAGTTATATCACGCCAAGTTTCGAGTAAAAATATTGATTAGAAGGCTTGTTATCGATGCTTTAAGCTTTAAACTAAGCTGTGCGAAAACATACTTTTTTTTACAGATTTATTAGCAATAAAAACTTACAATTCTATGAGCTAATTTGATAACTTAAGTACTAATGCATTACTGACTATGACGTGATGAGACTCTTTCCATCGAAGGCGTCCTCTTCAACTATTCCTTAAGTCAGCTGACCAGTATCGTTTTAAGCGTCTGTCATTGCGTTCTTCCAGTAATGTGTGTAGAAGTATGTTGTTGTGACTTTCCAGTTTCTCATGGTGGTTAGTACTTCGTTTCTTAATAACGTCTTTAACATAGAGCACATTCAGGTCGTCGTGAAGAGTTTGATTTGTGACGTATTAAGGTGCATTTGCGATCATTCGTAATATTTTGGATTGGCATTTTTGGATCAAGATTCTATTGAATTTGCTCTCACATTCCCAATATTCTGCTCTGTAAGTCTAAATAGGTTTAATGCTAATCTTGTACAATAATAATTTGTTCTCTAATGATAGGCTTGACTTCCTTCCAAACAACCATCCATTCCAAATCTTTTATTTTCAAGTCCATTTGTTTTCGCTTTTTGTTTATATGCTCTTTCTAGGTTAATTTGCCATCTAGGTGAAAGCCTAAATACTTAGCAGTGCTGGAATGTGGTATATCTACTCCATTCATGTGAAGTGATGCACAATGGCTTTTCTCAATATGAAGGTTACTTGCTGAAACTTAATTTTATTGATTTTAATTTTCCACTTTTCTAACCAGATGTGTAATTCATCTAGATGGTTTTGTAATTTATTGGTGGCTGTTATTGGGCCCTAGTGTCTAGCGAGAATCACTGTCTGGTCCGCGAACTTTCCTGTTGTAGTGTGAGCATTAGTTATCAGATCGGATGTACATAGCACGCACAAAAGTGGTCCTATAACACTGCACTGAGGAAATTCCGCTTTAATGGCACATTTTTTAGACACTGCTTCATTTACTCTTGTTCTTGTTACAATCACTTAAGTATGATTTGAGAATTTTGAAGTAGGGAGAGACAAGTAATATTTAATTTTGAATAATAAACCTTGTCAAAGGCTTGGCTTACGTCTAGAAAGGTTGATGTGCAATATTCTTTGTTTTCAAGTGTTTCCTTGATGCTATGAATAATCCGGCGATTCTGTTGTACAGTAGAATGAACACTTTTGAATCCAAATCGATAGAGGGTCATCCAGTCTTCTGGTGCTAAATCTTCTAAGTAATAGTCACTCCAAAACTTTTGCTATTATAGGCAGAAGGCTTATTGGTCAATATGAAGATGCAATTTTTGCATCCTTTCCTGGTTTCGGCATTAATATGATCTCAGCTGTTTTTAATTGTTTCAGCCCGATAATTTAGTCTTAGAATTGCATTACATTAAAAGTAAAATTTGGTTTCTTGGGAGTTGTCTTATCATTTTCGGTTTTAATTTATCTATACCTGGTGCTTTTTGGTATTTAAAGAGC
This sequence comes from Sinelater perroti, assembly GCA_036346155.1. Classification (NCBI taxonomy): domain Eukaryota; kingdom Metazoa; phylum Arthropoda; class Insecta; order Coleoptera; family Elateridae; genus Sinelater; species Sinelater perroti. The sequence goes on from JARFIY010000366.1 coordinate 167,482, forward strand.
TGATTTCTTGTCGAACTTCTTTTAGGGTGAATATTCGGATCGGTTGGATGTTTTATAGACGTGATGTCTTGTTCTATTTCCTGATCAGGTTGGTTATCATGCGGTATGAATACTTTGCAAATAGTTCTGATTTTTCATCACTGCGTGCCCACTGTCCTGTGAGTCCATCCTGATTTCGTATAGGTGATACTGGCATTTTGGGTTTATTAGCTGATTTTATTGGTCTCCAGACACTATTGTAGGATCGATTTAGATTGGTAAGATACTTTTGGAATGAATGATCCTTTTATTCTTTAAGTGTTGCTTTAAGTTTGTTACTAATTCGGTTAAATGATGCTTTGTCTGCTAATGCATGAATTCGTTTCCATTTTGTCCTAGCTCTTCTTTTTTCAGCTATAAGTTGCTTCAGCTGTATGGGTATGTTTCTAGGTCTCTGTTGTGTATCGTTCTGCGGTATAGTTTGCTGGATTGTTCGTTTAAGTATATTTGTTAGATCTTCAAGAGCTTTATCGATTTGTTCCGGTGTCTTAAAACTTATGTGTAGTTTTATTGCTTGTTCTACTTTATGTTTATATTCTTTCCAATTCGTTCTTCTATTGTGTAATTTGGGAGTAGGATTTCTGATTCTGACAAACATGCTGACAGTTTGACAGTTTTCAGTTATCGGTGAGTGATCCGACGAGAGATCAAAACTTGGAGTTACATCCAAATGTGATGCGAAGGTTCTATTTGTGACATAAAAGTCTAGATGGTCTGGAATCTTATTTGAGTTCGTAGACCAGTATGTTGGGGTACCTGTTAATAAGTATGAGTAATGATATTCTAGTAGCAGCTTGTGAAGTTCTCTGCCTTTCTGTGTGATCAATCGTGATCCCCAAAAGATGTGTTTATTATTATAATCACCACCGGAAATGAACTAGGATCCTAGTGTTTGGAAGAACTCGCTAAAATTTTCTTTCTTGATATTATGTCCGGGTGGGCAGTACAGCAGTGCTATCGTTAAGTCATATGGTAATGCTTTATGTATACTCTTTATCAAATTTTGGAAATTCATAATGGCTAATGCTATTTTTAATAAGAATTGCACTTCCGGCATGTGATTCCGGCGGGTGATTACAATATTGTGGTAGGTTGAAATAAGATTTGTTAGTAAAGTGCGTTTCGCTGATCAAAAATATATCTATTGCGTTATTATCAAGGAATAATTTTATTTCATCTTTATGTTGATGGGACCCATTTGCGTTTCAAGTTGCTATTCTTAAAAACTTAGCCATTGTGCATATTATTTATCATTATTGATAGCATGTTCAACATTATTTTGCTGTATAAGTTGGTTAAACATTGACTTGAATTCTTCTAAAAATTTGTTCAATGTTATTTTAGAGAGATCGTTTTCAGTTTATGTGTTCTGTTGTACACCTCTCAATACTCCTGCATATGTGAGATTTTCTTGTACATTTCTTGTTCTTTGGATACTCAGCATTGGTTGTCTGGTTGTGAAATGGTTGTGTGCTACTTAGGTTGACTGAATGTTTAGCCTGTTATTGGTATTTTGTGGTTTTAAGAGTCTATGATAAAATTCACATCCCTTATAGTTCGCTGTGTGTGGACCGTCACATAACGCAGAAGTTTTTTTGTCTTTCTCGCAGCTGACAGTGGTGTGTGGCTCTTCACACTTTACACAGAAAGATGGTTTGTTGCAATATGCTTTTGTATGTCCATATTGTTGGCATCTCATGCACTGTATCAAACCTTTAGTTGTTCACGGTGGCTCTATTTATACTAAACTATTTAGGAGTTTGTTGATTTTGTATATATCTTTGTTGTCATCAGAAGGTTCAGAATAGGTTTAAAGAATCCTTAGTTTTTCTTTGTCTTGCGTTAATTATGTTACTTGTCGTGTTCAATATTAGTTAGTTCTTTTTTAATATCGTTAGTGTCAGCTGTGTGGTGTAAGTATTTTATGACAACGCTATACGCTCGCTCTTCTTTTGGCTGATAAGTGTGATGTATAATATTATTGTCCCTCATATATTAATTATTTTTCGATAGGTGTCCGGAATGTTACAGTTAATTTTTCTTGTATTATTTACCATGGTTTTTGTGGTGTATTGTTCATTTTCTACGATGTAAGGCTTTTACCATTACCAATATAGGCGGAGGTTTGGGGATACTGTTGCTTGGGTTGTCCAAATTGGTGGTTTTTATATCACTATTAGTGGGTGCGCTATATTTATTAGCAAATTGTATGTTTGATTTTCGGAGTTTACATTTATTTTCTTTTTTTCGTATATTTCACTTTTTGTCATGGGTTTTCACTTTGTTCTTCGCTTGGGTGCGCATTGTATTCGTAATCACTAGTAGATGATATTCTATCTAAATTCTGATTGTTATTACATTGTGGAATATTTGTAGACGGAATTATTTGTGGATATTGAGTTAAATAATAATTGGTATCCGTCATAACTGGTTGACATGCCTGGTCCATTACATCCCGGTAACATTTTCTTGCTCGCTTTTAACTAAATTTTGTATTAAATTTATTACTATAATGTTTTATCACTAAACATACACTGCGGCTTAAGCCGATGGTTATTCTTAAATGCTTCAAGGCTTCTCAGATTTTCTTAGCCAAATTACGGAGACCAATGACCTCGTATGAATCGCGCGTGATGAGCAGTCACACACACTTATAATCCATTACAGTGGACAGAATACGCAGGTGATTTTTCGACTGAATTGCATACATATTTGCAAAAATCTGAAGATATGCCACCCAGAATTTGTGTAACTAACTAGTACATAATGATATGAAAACATAATGAAAATCCTCAAAAAATTGTAATTCCAACAGGAGTTAATCTGCTTCCGTATTGTGTTGATGCATTAAGCATTAATTCCAGTTTCTATTACGCTTTATATGGAAAGCTATTGTAAGGTTTCACGAAACAATTAAGCAAACAGTTGTTCCTCGGAATCCAACGATTATAATTAGTATCTGATACATGACAGTCAGCGTGGTCCCGTGGTTGAGGGGCGGGCTGCGATGCTGACGGACCCGGGTTCAATTCCCGGTGCTCTCTGATGCCTGGCGGGTGGCCTACTCAGTCACTAAAAATAATTGAGTACCTGCGTTCATTCGAACAAGGGGTAATAATGGCGGTCGTCTAAGGTGCGGTGCTTGCCACATCGCCTCGCATCAGAGATGGTGCGCGACGACCGAGCAAAGAGAGCGAACCTATGAGAGTCTTAACCTCTCAGTTCGCAGGCCGTGCTCCCACGCGAGGCTTAGGGCTTTACCATTATTATTATTATTATCTGATACATATTGGTGTGTATGCTTCAAAAGTTATTTATCTGAAAGTTTTAATATCAAGTCTAAGTATTTAAGTATATTAAAAATACAATCAGTTACGATGATTTTGGCTAAATATATAAACAAATTTACCTTCATGGCTGCAATTGCTTTAAAAACCCCTAGAGACAATTTTAGACATTTGTACAACAATATAAAATTTAACCATTAGAAAATAACCACTTACATGGTTAAACCAGTGTCATACAAAGTAATTTAAAGTATTTCTAAACATTTATCTGTGTAATATTATACAACAAACAAGTTTAGTTAGGCATACAAGAGTAAATCAGAAAATAAAAACAGTTATGAATTTGCACGGCAAATACAAGAGAGAGACGCAAGGGATGATGGGTAACTATCCGCATGCAGTATTTTAATGTTCAGCCATATACCTAAGAGCAACTATCGTATAAGTATGTCTGCCCCACTCAATGATTGTTTTAACGAAAGCTCCATGGTTTTAAAAAGATAAGAACAAATGTAATGGGTAGAGGTTAACCACATCACACATTCATGTATGGTCAAACATCTACAGACGGCAGATGACTTGTTCTAGCATCACCTAATTACCTTAAAGGAGACATTGCGCGGTCAAAAGTTTAGATAGTACCTACTTATCATTAGAGTGCAGAATCTTGTACAAAAAATGATACCTTTGTGCTATATCTTTGGGTATTGAGGGGACATATGGTAATATATCTTTACATTCAATTATTAGAGAATTAAGAAGTCAAGTACTCGACAGAATAAGCTGCAGGTGAATAAACTGTATGCTCAAAGAAAGACTAGTATATGTAATCCTGACTGTTGAAACAATGACAGCTTGGGTTGTAAGGGGACGTCCGCATGGAAGAGTTTTACCTCTTTTACTGTGGAACTTTGTAAAGAACGAGCTGTTAAAGACACTTGCAGGGAACGAATACATACCACTAAAATACGCAGAATCTCAAGAAAGATTTAACAACAGAGGTTGGGAACGCATGCAAATGACACTAAATCTGGCTACAAACTGGACAGATTCAGGACTTAATAAAAGTCCATCTAAATCTACCATGCTACCCTTTACAGGAAAGCAAAACTTAGAGGGACTGGGGCTTATTAGGCCCCGAGATGTAAAAATAAAGCTATTAAGTGAGGCAAAATACCTTGGAGTGACCTTAGTTTTAAAACTCATCTGGAACCAACACAATAAGAAAGCGGATTTAACACTAGTGTTAGCCATACAAGCTCACGGAAAAACATGCGGTGATATATTGGATATACACCATAATGCTCAAACTCATGATAAAATATGCAGCTTTAGTATGGTGGTCAAAGATAACCCAAATAACCCATTAACCATAATAAATAAAATACAAAAACTGGTTTGTCTGGAAATAACTAGTGCTGTAAGAACAATAACAAGAAACTTAATAAAGACACTGCTTGACCTTCTTCTGTTCATCTTAAACTCATGGGAGAGGCAGGATTAGCTCTTTGTAAACCACTAAAGACACCCATTCGCAAAGAAAGTATAGAAGTGTTATATCTGATAATTGGACTAACGGGTGGATGCATGTTGGGTATGAGAATAAATCATGTGTCGTCAAAATTCATATTTAACGTGAATTTCAAGGTTAATATTATAGATTTAAATAAATTTTTAAACGAAATAAGCAATAGAAACAGATTTGGAAAAATTATGCTGTATACGGGCAGATTGAAAACCGAGTCTGGAAGGGGAGTAGGCATATACTGTGAAAATGAAACTTACGATTGAGATTTGCGCTAGGAAAATATATATCTGTTTTCCGAATGGAGATATATGCTATACTGCCGTGTGTCAGGCAACATAATTTGAGGGCTTATCGAAACAGACGAATCAATGTATTCATGAAAAATCAAGCATCTTAGGGGGCGTTAAAAACTCAGGGTTTCGGCAGACCGCAATAAATTAACTCTGTTGTGTGCATTAGGGCAATGCGAAATTGTAGGCAACGAGAAAGCTAATTAGCTAGCACAAGAAAGATCATTAGCTCCATATATAGGCCCAGAACTGGCTCTGGGAATACCTAAGGTACAATATGAAGGCGGCTGAAAGAATGGGCCAGAAAACAGCATAAAAAATACTGGGAAATGTACCGTGACAAACACATGGAAAAACATTTATACAAGGATAATCTCGTAAAAGAACCGAAGAACTGTTAGTATAAAACAGGAATATTATAGATCTTCTCACAGGATATTCTTTTCTTAGATGACAACTTAACAATATATTACAGTGTAAATCTGACTTGAGGCAATGGGGCAAGGAACCAGAGACAAGGAATAAGCTATTTATTGAAAACCAATAATAAACCCAGAAAAATACCGCAATTATTCAGTAAGGAAATTGTACAAATTGGCACAAGAGATTAGAATACTGCAGAAGTGCTGTAAAGTAAATTAAGAAGTATAATAAATTAATAAAGCTGCAGTGCTACTAGAGATAGGAATCAAACGACTCCCAAAAAAAAAAATTATCACTTATTTAACCCCTTAAAAAAGACATTGTGAGCTTACAAGTTCAGAGAGTAAGGTTCAGCAAGCGCTACAGGCGTGACTTTGTGAAGAAAAGTGTATATATCTGAATCACAAACTGTAATCTCTTCAGTATATAAAATTTTATATCAAGTTCTAGTTTAATCTTACTTAGGAGTTCGGCTATATATTAAAGTGGTATTTAATCAAAACTAAAAATTTTTTTGGAATCCTAAGCTAGCTAAAAAATGAGAGCATCGCAAGTAAAGATTAATTGTAAGAAAATTTTAGTATTAACATATTTTGATGGCTTAAAAAATAATTGATAATTATACTAGCAAAAAAATTTGTGACTATGTCGAAGTTAATCTACTTGATGACTTGGGTTCCAAAAATAGTATTACTGCGAAGAATAAAATAAAGACATTCTTCTCGTACATTGTTTCTTGAATTAATAACGTCTTAAAATATGTAGTGAAGACGCCCAAAAATTCGATATCACTTTACTTGGCTTTATACAAATTTAAATGCAGAAAAACAGATTATATTAGTTTTGGTACCATGAATTTAACTTGCTATTCACTAGCTGCATTCTTTCTTTCTTCAAACTATTTCGTTAGTTTTATTTCAAGATATTTTATTAAAAAGAACCAGGAAAGACTAAAATATCGACTATAATCAAAGGAAAAATTTAAAAAGCCTCTTCGGTAAAAATGAACGAAAAAATACTAATGATCTAAACGACGGATCTCCTATCAAGTCTAAACCGCCAACTTGTTTTAAACTAAATTTTTTCAGTTTCTTAACAGATTTTCAAAAGCAGCTTTCTCTCTAAAACACTTAATTTTCAAACATAAGCAACAAAAGAAACTTTTAATGGAAATTATCTTATTTAAAAAATATAAACTTTATACTTTGTAAAATAGCAATAGCTTTCTTTAGAGACTTGTTTCTCTACAAACTCAGAGAAAGCTAAATATTGGTTTAGTACCAGCAGAAGACACGACTTTTATAAATGATTCGTTGGAATTAGGGGTTACACCTATTTTCGTAGAAAATAGAAAAAAAATAGTTACACATTAATGGGGCCGTTTTTTAAAATAAATCGATTAGAGCAAACTGTTTTGGAGAAACAAGATGAAAGTCATTTTTGGTCTATATATCTGTTTTTTATGAGTATGTTTTAAATAACATAACAATGTTTTTATGCAGCTTTTACGAGAATTTTTATGGTGTTCAATTTATTTACTTGTAATAATAACATCTATATCTAAATTATGCCTACCAGAAACGTAAATACCCAAAAAACAATTGTTGAAAATAATTCAGATAAAAAAATATAAACGCATACTTAAGCTTATGCAACCTTTTTAACACCTGAAGCAAAATAGCATGCATATTAAGTATTAGGTGGGTAGCTTGTTGAAGTTTGCTACAAAAACAAATAGTTTCGATTATCAAGAAAGACTGGAACAGTTGTTTGATATAAAATAAATGAAAATGAGTATAATTACCTAAATTATGTTTATTAGAAATATAAATACTCAAAAACAACACCCAAAAATCATTCAGATAAAAAAAAATCTAAACATAGGCAATCCTTCTAACACAGAAGTAAAATGGCACACATATTAAGCATTAGATTGGTAGCTTTCTGAAATTTGTCACAGAAACAAATGATGTCTGCTTATTGTTTGAAAAAAAAGTATTTCCTTTAAAATTCGCACTATTTAAAATACTCAAGAGAAGATAATAAAGTAAAAAATTAAATTATGCATTTTTATTACGATTATTAGGATTACATTCTAATAAAAGTTCACAAAAACATCTAGATACACGACTCTAGCACCAAAACATCAAATGTTTTTAGTGCTAGGGCCGCCATACATAAATTTAAATGATGTTCTGCATCTTTAAGACGATGCCCACACCTAGAGCTCCCAAGGCCAGGCAGAATGATCCCACCAGAACTAGCGATACATAGACGCATGAAACACCCTGTCCGCTAGCTACGTTGGCCTGGGATTCGACATCCCCGGATCCAGACGACGGTATTCCGTCAGTGCCGCCCATTTCCTTAGCAGTGGAATCCACATTTACAGTAGTTGGGGGTTCCACAATCACCTGTAAAGATATTTAGGTACTTAGCTCTAACAGTATAAATTAGAAGAAATCAACTAGACTAAGTCAAATAATATAAATAACTTACATCATCGACCGAACTGCTCTTCCAAGTACTGTTCATGCCGTAGTCGTCCATATGCAGGCTTTTCCCCAGGTAATATTCTGCAACAACAAAACATTTTACTGATTAACTATCGTACAAGTGACCGCACCCAAAGTATAGCTACCGTATAGAGACATGTTAGCTCTGAACCAAGTTCGACCAACAAATGAACTTAGTACGGAGTACTGTTCATTTGACAGCCGTTCCCCCGCTAGAATGGTTGCGCACGCAAAAAGGCAAACCTTGGTCTTATCTGCAACATTACGAACTGTTTATTCATTTATCAAATTCTTTAACCTCGATTCACGGCATAACACTTTGTGAAGATATCGTCACATGAGTAATCACCAGATAAAGCTATAATTACCATGATTTGCATTTGTTATAGTTTACGTTTTAAAATGCCTAATTATTTTTGTGAATTATGAAAAAGATTTGGCCAAAATTACTCAATCGTCAAAGACGTCTCACTAAATGCTTATTCCCATAAATGTCTTTTCCCAATTTGGTTTTGCCCCAGTATTCTGTATTTATTAAAATATTTTAACCGAAGAAAGAAACATTTATTTGGAACTCAAAATCAACCCTTCTCTATTTTGACGCTTTAATTTGTTACAGTGGAACAAAATAATTTCAAATATGATGACGGTAGTTCAAGTCTATTTCGACCATGTTGTCTTCTTCATACTTTTGCCTTTTTTAAACACAATTCTTAGGTTTCTCTAAGAAGTTGGCGTCGAACAAAAGCCAAATATACCGGCGAAAAATATCGAGTTTTCCTGGATTTATTGCGAACCAGACACGGTGTATGGTCCGCGAGAAGACAGCTTTCGGCTGCAGCCAAAAAATTTAACGATATAGTTATTTAAGCACATATACAATGTACTTAGACACAGTTCGAGTTGTGTCCCAAATGCACCGTGGAGTAAATCCTCTATAAATATAAATATTAATGATAGTAGTACATTATTTAATTTGTTGCCAATGGATTGTAGAAATAGAAAGTGTTTGTGTTTGGGTAATTAATTATTAAGTCGAATTAAACAACAAAACTCAAAAATAGAATACGTTACATTATTCTAATCGTCAATACTACTAAATAACCCTTCTAAATTATCATGTCCTGTTTAATACCTACATAGCTAAATTGCTAAGTTTCTTAATGTTTGGAGCTATTATTCTGATACAAATCTGATTGACTATTACACAGAACACTTTTTTTTTATTGAAACATAGTACATCAGCAATCAGAATTACAAGAGATTCTATGAGCTAATTTGTTGTTAAAGTTGATTGGCTTGATGAGGTTAGCACCCAATGGTGCTTCCTCGTAGTTTCCTAATCCTATTGATTGAGGATGATGGATTCACACTGGAGGATTCACGTTAGTTTGTAGGTCCCAAGGCCATTTCCGCTTTAATCGCCGAAAGTTTGGTTGTAACGTAAGTGGTTGTACAAGGTCATTTGGATGATATGTAAGTCTATTATAGTGTCTGGTTGCCCGTTCCGTAATTACATCACGCACGTAGAGTCGGTATGTAGGGTGAGATTTGTCACGTACCATGGAGCATCCATAAAAGTTCTTATTGTCTTGGATTGGAATCTCTGGATACACAGAACATAAAATCGCTTATTTTGTCTTTTAGGTGTGACATTGTAGCTAAGCCCATTTTCTTTTTTTTTTTCATTATGTGCACTAATTCTTACACAAAGGTATTAAAATCCCCTTCCTTAAAGAATCAGTGTTGTTATGGAATTTTAATCTTAAAATTTGGTGTTAAAACTAAAATAAAACATAGGCCTTTTTTATAGTGTAGCCATTATTCACTAGTATTCGACTAATTTATCGTCTTGTTCGTATTTATCATCTGTTGGGGCAATTGCTATTGTTAACGACGTTTTTCAATTTCCGGTTTTCCATTCATAAATCATCGAGGTCAATGTATATGTTAAATTCTTACCAAAGATTTATTTTTCTTAAGAATTTTTTCTAACATCCTTTTGTGTAGCGTGTGCTTTGAGAAATGCTTTTTTTCGGCAGTATGTCGGTTCAACTAGTTTTATAATTTAAAATTAGTAATTTAATCCAAATAAGTTGGAAGCAATTCTTCTTCTCTTCTTAATCTCAGCTTCTTCCTTGGAGGTTGCTGATCAGCATGGCTATTTTGACCTTTGATATAGCTGCTCGGAATAGTTCGGCTGATGTAAGATTGAACCATTCTCGTAGGTTACGTAACCAAGAGATTCTGGCACGTCCGACTCTCCTTCGCCCAGCAATTTTGCCTTGCATAATGAGCTGCAATATCTCATATTTAGAATTGCGGGAAATGTGGCCTAGGAATTCTAATTTTCTTTTCTTAATGGTAGGTAAGATCTCCAATTCTTTGCGCTGCTGATTCGTAATTCGGTCGGTCCAAGAGATTTTCAATAGTCGTCTATAAATCCATAGCTCGAAGGATTCAAGTCTCTTTGAAGTTTCTTTATTTAAAGTCCAACCTTCTAGACCATACAAGAGCACTGGGAATATGTAACAACAGGCCATTCTTGTCCTTAATGCTAACGATAGGTTCTGAGCAGTCAGGCTGCCCTTGCTTGTTCTATTCTTGCTAAGATTTCTTCTCTATGTGTGATGTTTTTGTTTACTATCGTGCCAAGGTACTTGTAGTTTTGAACTTGTTCAATAATCCTATTGTCTATGACCAGCTGACTATCTGCGGTGTTTCTTTTAGATACTACTAACATTTTTGTTTTACTAATATTAATACTAAGCCCAAATTCTTTACTTGTTTGAGATACTCTATCTACCAGTGTCTGAAGGTCTTTTAGGTTGCTTGCGATCAAAACGGTGTCGTCAGCGTACCGAATGTTATTGATACATTTCCCATTTATTATTAGTCCTGAACTTTCATCTTCTAACGCTTCACGGAATATATATTCCGAATAAATGTTAAATAACATGGGTGAGAGGATACACCCTTGTCTGACACCTTTTTGAATATTAATTTCCTCGGAGAGAGAGTTATCCACTTTTATTTTTGCAGTTTGACCCCAGTAGAGATTGATAATTATTTGTATGTCATGATGATCTATGTTGAGTTTCTGCAAAATATCAACTAGTTTATCGTGCTTCACGTTGTCGAATGCTTTGCTGTAGTCTATGAAGCACATGTAAATATCCTGGTTTACATCTAGAGATCTTTGTGCTAAGATGTTAAGAGCAAATATGGCTTCTCTGGTCCCTGTTCCGTTGCGGAAACCGAATTGTGTGTTTGACATTTCCGCTTCACATTTGCTATATAACCTGGTGTGGATGATTCTTAAGAATATTTTTAGTACCTGACTCATGAGGCTTATGAGTCGATACTGATCGCATCTAAACGCTCGGGGTTTCTTAGGGATGGGGACAAAGGTGGAAAGTAGCCATTCGCGTGGGATAACCCCTGTTTGGTATATATCGTTAAACAAGTCAACAATTATTGAAACTGACTGTTCATCTAATAGTTTTAACAGTTCGCAGTGTATACCATCAGGTCCTGCTGCTTTTCCAGCTTTTGCGGTTTTTATGGCATGGTTGACCTCACTACATGTTATTTTTGGTGCGTTTTCTGCTGCTGTAATGCTACGTTCTTCTCCTCTTTGATCTCTAAAGATTTGTTTAATATAGTTTTGCATAAGTTTGACTTTGATTCTGTATCTATGACTAAAGAACCTTGGTCATCCTTCATTATCCTCGATTGTTGTCTGTGTGCAATACCAGTGATTTCTTTTATTTTCTTGTGAACATTGAAGCTGTCATACTTACGTTCATACTTTTCTATTTCTTTGCACTTATCATCCATCCAGGATTCCTTTGCTGCACGTATCTTGCTTCTAATAATGTTATGTATTTCTCTATACTTTATTTCATCTTTATTTTTGAATTTTCTCCTTTCGTCCATTAGCGCTTAGATTTCCTCTGTCATCCACTTCTGCTTCATCTGATTCTTGTGTTCTCTCGAGGTTTCTTGTTGTGTCGTTACTATTGTTTCTTTTATTTTAGACCATTTTGTTTCCTTATCTAAATTACTAATATTTTCTTCTTGCATTTTATGGAAGTTTTGGTTTATCACCTTAGTTGCAGAATTTCGTATATCTGGTTGTTGTAACCTTCGTGTATTTATGTAACTATTTTGGTTTTGTTGTTGTCGTCTTTTCTTCAGTCTAATATACATATTCATGACTACAGGATTGTGGTCCGAATTTGCATCCGCACCTGGGTATGTTTTTACAGCCTTTACGCTGTTTCTCGCCTTTTTGTTAACTAGAATGTAATCTATTTGGTTTCTAATTATTTGTTCTGTGTGATCTCTTGGTGCTTTCCAAGTATATAATCTTCTCTTTGGTAGTTTAAAGAGAGTATTTGTGACCACAAGGTCTTCTTCTATACAAAACTGCAGCATTCTCTCTCCTCGTCCGTTTCTCTCACCTAATCCATATTTACCTACGTAATCTCCATAGCTTCCTTCTCCAATCTTTTGCATTATAATCCCCATTATTATTGTGATGTCACGTTTTTTCTTAATTTTAGTACTTTCTGAATTTCTTCGTAAAAGGTTCTATTTTATCATCGTTTTTCTTGTCAGCAGTGGGGCATATATTTGAATTAAGTTCATTTTACCTAAGTTTGTTTGTAGCTGAATCATCATAATTCTATCCGAATATGGTATAAAGTTAATTACTGCTTTACTTGCAGCTTTGTCTAGCATGATACCAACTCCATTATAATGCTCTGTTTCAGTGTTCCCTGAATAATATATAACACCGTTTTCGGTACTACATTTCCCTGAGTTAGGCCATCGGGTTTCGCTTAGACCCAAAATGTTTAGTTTTAATCTACTCATCTCTTGTACAACGTTATCCAGTTTTCCTGCTTGGAATAAACTGCGTACATTCCATGTTGCAATACTGTACATATTCTCTTGATTCCCTTGATTGGCTGACGGGAGATTCTTCGCACCGTTTCCCCACTGAAAGGTGCCCCGGACTAACGGCCAATTGTTTTGATTTTTCAGCCATGTGATTATCTTGGGAAGCATTTAAAACAAAATGCATTTAGTGCGGTAGTTTTCCGTTGCTTTCCGCACCGCAGCGTCCCAACCGTTTAGGTCAATATGTGACCCTCGCCTGAGATTGGTCTAAAATGGGCCTTTAAGGAAGTAAATCTTCAGTAGCCCCATAAAAGTAATGCCACAACTGCTGCCCTGTGTCATGCTAGTTTTGGTCCGCCCCGAGTATTTAATTTCCTCGGTACCACCCATCTGGGAGGCATTCCCCTATCCGCCACCTGGGGAGGCGCCCAATGGGGGACTAGCAACCCCACATGGGTTGGAAGCAATAAAGTTGTATAATTTTAAGTTTATTTTTAAAACTAGGCTAGCAAATGTTCACTGAAAAAATACAAAATTAACAAGGTGTTAAAGATCCAAGCACTGCTAAATGCCATCAAGCACTTTGACTAGTTAGGAGATCATAACCCGGTGCTTTTCTGTTATTTAAGCATTTCATTTCTTTTCTTACTTCTGTGAATGAAAAGCATTTAATTATGATATCCGTAATGCCGCCGTCAAATACTCTTCTACTTCTGCATCAGCGTGATTTGAAAAGGGATAAAAAAACTTCTGCTAAATATTCAGTGAAAACAGTTGCTTTACGTGCCCAATATCCTGTTGGGTTTACTATAGGTGGATTATATAATAGCGACCTTTCAAAATTTTTTTTAGCTTTCTAGAGGGAGTTTTATCTTGGCAACCTGTCAAGACGTGTTTAAAACTCTTGATTTAAAACTTCCTTTAGCTTCGTTTTTAACTAGTAGCATAGACATTGTATTGTTTTGATGAAGCAATTGATTAATAAGATTTCTTAATTTCATCTAGGAACTCAGTTACAGATGTTTCTGGTCACGTTGTTAAGTTATGATGTATATACAAAGAGAATAACGGTGCAAAGCTTGTTTTAAGACGGTTACGACATCTTGGATGTCTATAGATAGAATCTGCAGTGTTATTTTGTTTGGTGGGTTTTATTTTCTTTTGCAAGTACTGATAGCTTATACAACCTTTGTAATTCTCAGGATGCGGTCCTTCACATAATGTTCATTTAGAAGGCGTATCTGTTGTTTTTTTGTTATAAACATGTGTCGTGTACCCCTTCACAATTCAAACAGGGAAGATGACAATAAGCTTTGGTCTGATTATATGATACCTTATACACTCCACTAGTTCGACTTTTTTACGTGGGGGCTAAATCTGGATGTGCGTGTTTTGCAAGCTTTTAAAGTTGTAGATTTTCTTATTATTTTCTGTAGGCTCTAAATTTACAAAGAACAACGACGATGAATCTTTAGTTGCCCTACTTTTAATATTATGAGTATCTCTAGCTAAGAAACCATGATTTTATAGTCCTGCTTTAATTTTTCCACGGGAACCGTTAGTTGTATGTGCCTTATAACTACACTATAAGCTTTTTGTTTTTTGAATTGATACGTGTAGTGTGTAATATTTTTGTCTTGTAAGCATTTACTTAATTTTATAATATTCAATCGTTTTGACATTAATTTTAACTTCGTTGTTTGCCATTGATTTGAATTGTGTTCTATTGCTGAAAGTATGAAACTTACATTTTTAACCATATCAGGGTAATTTCAGTTTTAGTGACATCTATTTTTCCATCTTCCGTTTATTTGATAGAGTAGAAAATTTCTTCCGCGTTTTCTCAGTTACCTGGACATCTTTATCTTGCGCTGCCATTTACTCGTCAATTAAGGCATTTGGTACCCAAAGGAAACTAACTTTTCTCACTTAAATGTAGTTGTGAAAAATATTATAAACCTCCATTGCAAAAAAATCATAGCGTTTTTCTATCTCGTTATAAATTGTATGCTCTTATCCGTAGTAACATTTATCTCCGTGACAGATAAGAATGGGTGTCTTAATCTTGAAGCGTCTTTCAGATTAAAATGTTTTTCTATGAACTACATAAATATAATCATACAATAAAGATAATCATTTTCCATCATAGAAGTTATTTTTTTAAACACTGTTCACTACTCCAACGATGTACTATATTATAACATAAAATTTCCTGTTGTTTTATGATGTTCAAGGTGATATTGGTAGCTCTATGAATACAGTTAAATTTCCTACAATGCGTGATAATATCTTCTGTCACATTATAAAACTTTTTCAGTTCTCTATGCGTAAATAATAAAATCCTTAAGTTTAAAAAATATTAGTAACTACAATTAATTCTAAAAAAGTAAATTAGTTCACAACATGGTTTAGAGATATTGGAATAAGAAGAGGCTTGTTTTTTCAAATAAATATATTATATTAAATGAATTAACCATACTAAATATCGGGTGTGATGTGCACCGATTGGATAGGAGAGTGGCACATGTTGTACTCTCTCAAAACACCATAATCAGCTCTAGCCATAACAGTCCACCACCGGAGCTTATAGAACATTGCGCCGTAGTTGTTAATGGTTTATCTTAAACTACTATTAATAAACTAGATATTATCAAAACCATTGAAGATAAAAAGTGGGTGTATGATTATGATACAGAAACAAAAATTTAGCCATCTCTAGAGATGTCTTCTGGTCCTCCACGTCTGAAAATATGATTAAAACTTGCAGCAAGATCAAGACCTTATTAACGTTTTTTTTGTCTGAGACACCGTTGTCCATTATCTTGTAGCTTTTACAAATTATATAAAAATTATTTGTTAATGGTAAAATTACGTAAAAAATCGATGAATTTGAAAAACAGAATAATACAAATGCTTGGTTAATATAATTGCTTTTAAATACTTTGGGAGTGCATGGTGTTGGGTTGATGATATTTTTCTTACCTTTTTATTATATATTTCTGTTAATAATTTCTAGCCGTTCTGTAAACATTGTCCTCATCATTCATGTCTTTTTTTGTAACACATTTTAATTTGCATTCGAGGCTTATTTTTGCAACAAATTTTTAACATACAAAATACAGTTACTTTTTTAAATATTAGTTTTGTTCATTGTCGGTGATTTTCACTGATAATATACGAAAAATGAATTTTTTAATCTCCTTTAAAATAGTAATCTTTCAACAGCAATGGTAACTGTTACAACAAATGTTAAACATTAAATTTGCTGGATTCAATATCATCAAAATTTTTTAAAGTTTTTTAAATTTTCCGAAATGTATAATTATAAAGACTCGGTTTATTGCTCTAGAAAAACTGTTTAATTGTGGCAAATCGAAGTGCCCTGTCATTGTAAACCATGTGCCAGAGGTTTCAATAAAGACAAAATTAACTAATTGCGAGACAGATAGAAAGGGATTATTGACTTGTCATTGAATATCCTGACATTGAAAAATATTTCAATAAAGAAAGGCAAAGAAAGAAAAGTTATTTTTTTTCTTTGTTAGAGCGCACATATTAGCACTACAGCCTCGAGGGCTTATTGCGTCTACTATATGCAACCTTATATACATACCACTTGTATGCTGGAATATCACACACATCCATGAGTTTTCAAAGAGAGCAAAGCTCGTAAACACGACGCCACAGTGGTTCAAAATTATTATTATTCTTGTTTTATTCCTTCATTTTCTTGTAATATGTGTTTCAATGTTTAATCCTTTGTTATCAGTTTTTTCGTTTATAATCTTAAACATATTTTCTACTTCTCTCATCTCTCCGTTCTCTGTATTTTCCATTTTAACTTTTGTCTTAAGCTTTTACAGCTCTACCTAGCGATAAGAGTCAACCCAGGTTCAACACAACGGAGGGATGACCTGTCTTTGTATATTTCGGACTGCTTTTTCACCCCTTGATGATCACTTGCAAATTAACATGTATAGTGTGTTGCCTGTCCTCAAAATTTTGGCGTGGTACCAGTATTTGTTGATGGTTTCTCTATCTGTTAGTTGCATGCAATTTTCAGACTTATTTGTATTGTTATAATCCCAAATTACTCTTATATATAACACTTTTACTAACCGTTCTGTTAGTTGTCCTACTTTTTAAATCCCTCTGACTTTGCTTTTGACCTTGCTTCCTCTAGTTTGCTATTTTATGTGTTTTAGATATTTTGATTTGGCTCAAGATGGACTTTTAAATATTTGAGTTTCCAAAACACACGCAGTTTAACCGCCATCTCTGATTTCTATCGAGTTAAATATATAATATCTTTAAATAAACTATATTAATATCAATAAAAAACGTGTTTAGATTGGAGTATAAACTTCAAATTTTTATAGTTACCTTCTTATTTTTATATCAAAACAATATTTGCTACACATTTAACGCCATAATTAATTATAATCGCGAACAAGCGTTCAAATTTGTTAAATGATGTATTCTGCATTTTTTAAATATTACATTGCAGTTTTGTTTCTGTCTTTTTGTTATTAATATACATTTAAGTAAAATAATTGTTTTTAATTTATTTTAATAATATTCATAATTTATTTTATATGATTATTTTATATTAACGGTTTTTATTGTATCATTAATTTGCAATCTTTACTGATAGATTCTTAAATATGTTTGTTAGTTAGCTAATCTCATCAAAAATACAACAGAGTTGAATCTATCAATTTTGGAAAGCAAGCGATATTATGAAACGTTTGAAGTTCGTTTTTCAAAAACATTCTAAAAACAATTTCTTGTGTCTCTTGCTTCATGCGACGTACATAACTGTGTCTTGTTTATTTTTCTTAAATTCACATACTACATATGTTCAAGTATTCTAATAAACAACTCAAATATTGTCATCATGTCATGATTCTATTTGATAATAATCGTTAGAACGTTATCACACGTTACCAAAAAAGTACCAATTACCTCCTATTTTAGACTACGAAATGCATTACACTGTCACCCACAGAGAGGTAAAGACATGTCTCATGGATTATCTTTTCTCCGCAGACGAGACTAATGTATTTTATTTTAAATATTAATATGGCTTTGTATGAGAATAGACCGCATGACGTGAAAATTCAACATACATTTCAAGGTTAATATTATAGAACCAAATAACTGTTTAAACGAAATAAGCAATAGAAACAGATTTTGAAAAATTATGCAGTATACGAGTAGACTGAAAACCGAGTCTGTAGGGGGAGCAGGCATACACTGTGAGAATAAAACTTACGATTAAGATTTGCACTAGGAAAATATACAATTGTTTTCCTAACGTAGATATTTGCTATACTGCATTGTTTCAGGCAAAATAATTTGAGGGCTTATCGAAACAGTCGAATCAATGTATTCATGAATTATCAAGCATCTTAGAGGGCGTGAAAGCTAATTAGCCAGCACAAGAAAGATCATCAACTTTAAATATATAAGCTCAGAATTGGCTCTGGGAATACGTAAGGTACAATGCGAAGGAGGCTGGGTCAGAAAACAACATAAAAAAATTACTGGGAAATGTACCGGGACAAAGACATGGAAAAACCTTTACACAAGGATAATCTCGTAAACGAACCGAAGTACTGTTAATACAAAACAGGAATCAATTACTAACTATTAGAGATCTTCTCACAGGATATTCTTTTCTTGAGAATAAACTTAGATAAGATTATACACGTAGGAAAATCCATACTTTTTTAGCAGGCAAATGGGGCATACCGTACCACGAGAATGTAAGCATCTGCATGGCTTTACTCCAGAGAGACAAGTATTTATTTAAACTCATTATATCTGAGAGAATCAGACGCATCAGTGAAAATTCAACATAATTGTATTAAATTATAGAACCAATAACTGTTTAAACGAGTAGAATCAAACGATTTCAAAAATATCATTATCTTAGACCTGAAAACCGGACTGTGGAGACAACGTGCAGAAGTAAAGTTACAGTGCAAGCTCTTCAGCATGATTCGTGAGCAATATCGAACTCAGTTTTCAGCAATACTAATGCACAGGACATGAAGTATGATCACATAGCAACTTAAGTCGAAAAGTGCTAAGCACAAGCGTCAAATCACTTTTATATAAGCCAATGACGTACCTAGGTACATAGATGACAGAAAACTTGCAAAAATTCTTAGACTGCAGCGCACAAAATGATTCGTTAATGAAAATCTATCCCTATAATCACACCTAGAACAAGACTGTAATACTTCAGTGATCATACAAATTTTATACAAGTTTAGGTCTTAATCTACTTAGTAATAAGTAATACCAGTTTAGATCAAACTGAAGAATACTGAAGGTAAGACAGCTCATAACGATGCTTGCAGTAAGCTACATTGTAATAATTTATTAATATTAACGATATGAGTTCGTTAAAATGATAAATTCAAAAATTTGTGACATGTCGAAGTTAATCTGACTTGGGTATCCAAAACATAGTGTTAACGAAGAACAATAAAACATTCTTTTGTATATTGTTTCTTGATTAATAACGATCAAAAGTTAGCGACGCCCAATAATGTCGACATACTTCTTACTTGGGTTTATACAAAGTTTAAATGCAGAATAAATCATATCGTTTTGTACAGATCAATAACTCTAGCTTTATAAACAGTTCATTCTTCTTATCCACTATTTCCTGTTTATAAACAGTAAAAGTACTAAAATATCGACTATAATCAAATGAAAATTTAAAAGCTTCTTCGGTCAATAATGTACGAAAAATACTGAATGATCTAAAGACGATCTCATACAAGTCTAAACGCCAACTTGTTTTAAATCTAAATTTCAGATTCCTTAACAGATTTACCAAGTCAAGTATCTCCATAAAACACATAATTTTCAAATCATAAGTAACATAATAAGAAACTTTTAATTAGAAATCACCTTATTTTAGCTCAAATAATATTGATTCAAATATGAAGAGTTTTTGTAAAATAGCAATATCTTTCATTAACAGACTTATAAATACAGAGAACATGTTTGAACTGTTAAGATAGATTATCAAATTTTTTAGATTTTCTTCCAAAAAACATGAATTTTATATATGATTTGATGAGCAATATTGGAGGTCACCTATTTTGTAGAAAATAGAAAAAAAACTAGTTACGCATTTTGGGGCCCTTTATTGAGGATTTTTGAAAGACGGAAAAGTCATTTTTGGTCTATACTAGTTTTTATGAGCTGTCTTTAAATAACATAATAACGTTAGACATGCTAATAATTTTTAGAATGTTAATCAAACATCTATTCATTAGCTACCAGAAACGTCAAACCAGAAACAATGTTGAAAATAATTCAGATAAAAATATAACGCAATCTAGTATGCTAACCTTTTACCCGAGCAAAGCATAAGACAGTTGTATTGACTTGAAGTTTCACCAAAAACATTGTTTCGATCAAAGAAGGACTTTGGAAATAGTTTTTGATGAAATAACTTAAATGCGAGTGTAACGTATAACTATTATGTTTGTTATAAATATTATCAAAACTTTCCAAAATCATTCAGATAAAAATCTCTAGGCAATCCTTCTACACAAAGTAAAAATGAGACACATATTAAGCATTTCAGATGGCTTTTGAAATTTTGTCACAGAAACAAATGATGTCTGATATCTGTTTGAAAAAAGTATTTCCTTTTAAAATTCGCACTATTTAAAATACACTCAAAGACATGATAATAAATACAAAAATCATTTTACGTTAAGATTACATTCTAATAAAGTTCACAAAACATCATTAGAACACGACCTCTTACCAGCAAACACAAATGTTTATGACTTTGACGTCCTACATAACACGATAGGGCTCACAGGCCGCAGTTAATGATCCCAGAACTACATAACGTATGCACAGATGCCCGACAGTTAGCTGGCCTGGAATTCGACTATCTCCACGCCCATATCAGACGGTGCCAGTAGCGCAATCGCTCTGATAAAATGGCACAATCACCTTAAAGTATAGATATTAGCTTTCAACAGTATAATTAGAACAACAAATCAACTGAACTTAAAGTCAAATCTAAAATATCACATAATCGACGAACTTCCAATAGATTCATGCGTATCGTCCATTATGAACTCTTCAGGCAATAAGTCTGCAACAAAACATTTGTACTGATTATTATGCACACGACAACACAAAGTAGCTACAGAGACATGTTCTAGAACTATGTTCTGACTCAACAAATGATACTAGCATATGCTACGTCAGAATGTCCCGACTACAATGACTTGCGCACAAAAGGCCTTATCTACATTACGAACTGCTTAATCATCTCGTGTACTGTACAACATTTTATAAAGATATCGTCATATGAGTAGTCATCAGATATGATTTTCATTTATTATAGTAACACGAGACTAAAGAATGTAATAAATGATTAAACAGTTCTTAATGTTATACATAAGGCCTTTTTGCGTGCGCAAGCATTGAGGAAGGCTGTCAAAGAAATACTCATAAGTTCATTTGTTGGTCGAACTTGGTTCAGAGCTAACATGTCTCTATTCGGTAGCTATACTTTGGGTGTGGTCGCTTGTACGATAATTAATCAGTAAAATGTTTTATTGTTGCAGACTATTGCCTGAAGAAAAGCATTCATATGGACGACTACGCCATGAACAGTATTTGGAAGTGCAGTTCGGTCGATGATGTAAGTTATTTATATTATTTGACTTAGTTCAGTTGATTTCTGCTAATTTATTTCTAATTTATACTGTTGAAGCTAAGTACCTAAATATCTTTACAGGTGATTGTGGCACCCCCAACTACCATTAGCCTCAACTATGCTGATGAGAAAATGGGCCGCACTGGCGGAACACCGTCGTCTGGATCCGGGGATGTCGAATCCCAGGCCAGCATAACTAGCGGGCAGTTTGCTGCATACGTCTATATATGGGTAGTTCTGGGATCGATGAGCCTGGCCTTGGGAGTCCTAGGTGTGGGCATCTACTTGAAGACGCGGAACATCATTTAAATTTATGTATGGCGGCCCTAGCACTAAAAACATTTGTCTCTTTGGTGCTAGGGTCGTGTGTCTAGATGTTTTTGTGAACTTTTATTAGAATGTAATCCTAGTAATCGTAATAAAAATGCATAATAATTTAATTTTTTATTTTATTATCTTCTCTTGGGTATTTTAAATAGTGCGAATTTTAAAGGAAATACTTTTTTTTCAAACAATAAGCAGACGTCATTTGTTTCTGTGACAAACTTCAGAAAGCTACCAATCTGATGCTTAATATGTGTGCCATTTTACTTCTGTGTTAGAAGGATTGCCTAAGTTTAGATGTTTTTTTTATCTGAATGATTTTTGGGTGTTGTTTTTGAGTATTTATATTTCTAACAAACATAATTTAGTTATACGTTACACTCGCATTTATTTATTTTACATCAAACAACTGTTCCAATCCTTCTTGATAATCGAAACTATTTGTTTTTGTAGGAAACTTCAACAAGCTACCAACCTAATACTTAATATGTGTGCCATTTTGCTTCAGGTGTTAAAAAGGTTGCATAAGCTTAAGTATGCGTTTATATTTTTTTATCTGAATTATTTTCAACAATTGTTTTTTTGGGTATTTACGTTTCTGGTAGGCATAATTTAGATATAGATGTTATGATTACAAGAAACAAATAAATTTAACATCATAAAAATTCTGGTAAAAGCTGCATAAAAACGTTATTATGTTATTTAAAACGCTCATAAAAACCAGGTATATAGACCAAAAATGACTTTCGTCTTCTTTCTCCAAAATTTATCTCAAAAACGGCCCCATAAATGCGTAACTAGTTTTTTTTCTATTTTCTACGAAAATAGGTGTAACCCCCAAATTCCATCAAATCATATATAAAATTCATGTCTTGTCGGAAAAGAAAATCTAAAAAATTTGATAATCTACTTTAACAGTTCAAACATGTTAAACTCTGTATTTATAAAGTCTTTAATGAAAGATATTGCTATTTTACAAAATATACTCTTCATATTTGGTCAATGTCATATTACTTTGAGCTAAAATAAGGTGATTTCCAATAAAAGTTTCTTTTTTGTTACTTATGTTTGAAAATTATGTGTTTTATGGAGATACTTACTTTGGTAAATCTGTTAAGGAACTGAAAAATTAGTTCAAAATCAGTTGGCGGTTTAGACTTGATATGAGATCCGTCTTTTAGATCATTAGTATTTTTTCGTACATTTTTACAGAAGAAGCTTTTTAAATTTTTCATTTGATTATAGTCGATATTTTAGTACTTTACTTCTGTTTAATAAAATAGCTTGA
Source organism: Sinelater perroti (assembly GCA_036346155.1). Lineage (NCBI taxonomy): Eukaryota > Metazoa > Arthropoda > Insecta > Coleoptera > Elateridae > Sinelater > Sinelater perroti. Next base: position 190,792 of record JARFIY010000366.1, read on the forward strand.
AATAAAACTAGTGGAATAATTTGAAGAAAAAAGAATGCACCTAGTGATTGGCAAGTTAGGTTGATCGCACAAAAACGAATATGATTTTTTTTCTGCATTTAAATTTGTATAAAGACTAGTAAAGTGATATCGAATTTTTGGGCGTCTTCACTACATATTTTAAGACGTTATTAATTCAAGAAACAATATACAAAAGAATGTTTTTATTTTATTCTTCGTTGTAACACTATGTTTTGGAACCCAAGTCAGATTAACTTCGACATAGTCACAAATTCTTTGCTAGCAGAATTATCAATTATTTTAAGCGATCAAAATATGTTAATAATAATATATTATTACAATTAATTTTTACTTGCAATGCTCTATCGTTTTTCATCTAGCTGAGGATTTTAAAACTTTTCTTCAGTTTTGATTAAATATTACTTTAATTTTCAGCCGAATTCTTAAGTACGATTAAACTAGAACTTGGTATAAAATTTTATACACCGAAGAGATTACAGTTTGTTCTTTTCTTACCTATTATAGGGTGACATTAACGAATAATTTTGATTGCGGTCTAAAAAATTAATTGCACTTTTTTTTGTTCATGTACCAGACGACTACATAGGTGAATAAGAAAGGAGAAACAATTTTCATATAACAACTTTATTTCCGCTGGTGGAGAACAAATGTACATACACTTTTTTAACGCACCCCTCCCCCACCTCTGCATATTGATTAACTTTTTGTATGCTTAATAAATTTCCCTTCGAAAACGAAGTTTTTCGATTGCTCACGAAGTCATGCCTGTAGCGCTTGCTGAACCTTACTATCTGAACTTGTAAGTGCACAGTGTCTTTTTTAAGGGGTTAAATAAGTGATAATTTTTTTTGAGAGCCGTTTGGTTCCTACATCTAGTAGCACTGCAGATTAATTGATTTATTATACTTCTTAATTTACTTTACAGCACTTCTCCAGTATTCTAATCCCTTGTGCCAATTTGTATAGTCTTTTACTGAATAACTGCTGTATTCTTCTGGGATTATTATTGGTTTTCAATAAATAGCTTGCCCTCTGTGAAGTAAAGCCTTAAACTTGAACAAGATGTTAATGGATGTCCCTGGCTCCTTGTCCCATTGCCTGCAGTTCAGATCTCCACTGTGCTATTTTATTAAGTTGTAACAGTACTTCGGTTCGTTTACGAGATTATCCTTGTGTAAAGGTTTTTCCATGTCTTTGTCCCGGTACATTTCCCAGTAATTTTTTTATGTTGTTTTCTGACCCAGCCTCCTTCGCATTGTACCTTACGTATTCCCAGAGCCAATTCTGAGCTTATATATTTAAAGTTGATGATCTTTCTTGTGCTGGCTAATTAGCTTTCACGCCCTCTAAGATGCTTGATAATTCATGAATACATTGATTCGACTGTTTCGATAAGCCCTCAAATTATTTTGCCTGAAACAATGCAGTATAGCAAATATCTACGTTAGGAAAACAATTGTATATTTTTCTAGTGCAAATCTTATATATATATATATATATATGAATGAATTATGTATTTTTTAAATGTTACATTGCATTTGTTTCTGTATTTTTGTCATTACTATACATTTAAGTTTTTTGATTATACATGGCTCATTGGGCTCTAGCAAGTGTTTCCATTAATGAGTGTGTTAAAGTTAATGTTTGTACAGCGTAAGTAGGTACTGGAAGTACGGATTAGATTCATACATATTTTCTCAGTTTTATGAGTATTTTTTGATTTTCATGATTTGTTTACAATGAGGCGGGCTTATATGGTTTAAAGACAATTTCTGTAACTCAGAGATTTCTATGTTTTTATTTAATTTGTGTTTATATTATATCCGATTTTATTTTAATAATTTCGTTTCTATTGTGGTTCTTGGGTCGTTTATTTGCTTTTTTTCTAATGTTTTGTTTATTTATATTTTGGTTTGCAAAATTCTGTAGTCACTCGCTGTGCCAATTTTTTTTAATGGTATTACATCTATAACAATTTCTTTATGCAGTGATAATATGTAGTCTATTTCGTTTTTATATTTTCCATTAGGACTAATTCTAGTCCATTGTCTACTGAGTTTCTTTTTGAAAAAGGTATTCATTACATATACGTTATGTTGTTTTGCAAAGTTAACGAGCGTTTGTTCACGTCTATTCCATTCTCTTAACCTGGAAGTGCCAGTCTTATTTTTGCTTGGATCTATTCTTTTGTCTACCTTGACATGAAAATCTTCGGTTATGAGTGTATATTGTCATTGACTGTTATCTATTGCTGCTGAGACTTCTTTGTAAAATGATTCAACCATTTCGTCTTCGTATTTTGTTGTTGAAGCGTATACCTGGATAATCTTTATATTACATAATTTGGATATGCATTATAAAACCTACGCCTCCTATGTTGTTTTCCTCGATTGCCGTTTCTTTATAATACAATATATAACGAGATGTTAAGCTTAAGTAGTGTTCACCTGTTATTTTGATTTTAGCTAGACCTAAAATATCTCAATTAATGTTTTCAAGTTTCTCTTTCACTTCGTATAATTATTCGTCTTTGTGCAAGGATCTTATGTCATATATAGCAATAGTTAACTTTGTTTTATTATAGAATTTATTTCGGAATTTTGAAATTTGTGTCTCCCCCAGAATTAGCAAGACAGACTGATGTGTAAACATTCTCATTCAGACACCCACATAAAAAATATTTTTTGTTTTTTTGATGTAGAATATAAATATATTTTATAATATATAAGAATAAAAAACACCTTCTACTAATTTATTTTGATTTTGTATACAGTAACTGGAGCCAGCGTGGTCCCGTTGTTGAGGGACGGGCTGCGATGCTGACGGACCCGAGTTCAATTCGCGGTGTTCTCTGATGCCTGGCGGGTGGCCTACTCAGTCACTAAAAATAATTGAGTACCTGCGTTCATTCGAACAAGGGGTAATAATGGCGGTCGTCTTAGGCGCGGTGCTTGCCACAACGCCCCGCATCAGAGATGCTGCGCGACGACCGGGCAGAGAGAGCAAACGTATGAGAGCCTTAACCTCTCAGTTCGCAGGCCGTGCTCCCACGCGGGGCGTAGAGCCTTACCATTATTATTATACAGTAACATTGCCAATTTTAAATACAGTTGACAAATAAAAGATAAATTGAGGTTTATATTTATAATTTCTCCATTTGTAAGGCATACAGTATGCTGCCTTATTTCTATAATTTGTATTTCAATGGAAATCGGACTTCAATTCAAATTCAACTGCAGCTACTTAGATAGATAGCTTCGGTACTTTGCATTCCCTAGTGGAGTAGGACATGCACAATACAGAAGCCGGTCAGTTTCGGCATAAAAGCTTCGCTAACTATGAAATTCAGATGTACCGGTCTGATTCTGAGTGTATTCTAAACAAGTCGAAACTTTGTCCCAATCTGGATTGAAACTGTGCACTGTTCGATCCGGAGGTGGGATCACTACGGCAATCACGTATCTCTTGTTGTAGATGGAATGTTGTGTTGTTTAATGCATTGCCGTAATTTTAGGCGTCTATTGCTACTCCCTGTGAGCTTCTAACATTAACTAAGATTATTATCAGTGCCCGTAACCTATTAGTAGACAGAATATAATCTCACATCTACTACAGCAATAAGAAACTAATTTAGGAAATGACTACTAACGTTTTTTTTTTACATCGATACCGTTTTCTATACTTAAACAGGTTATAAAATGTATTCAAAAAATAAAACTTGTTTAATAATATTTACATCTGAAATTCTCTTAAAAAATATTTTAAACTTGCCAACCAGTACATAAAATTTTATAAATAAATAACGTATTTCTGTTAAATTCTAGATATATTAAAAATATGGCTCGTATACCTTCTAGTTAAATTACTATGCTGTGCCAGATAACATAGAACATTTTAATGTAAAAATATAGAAAAGGTATCTTAATGCTAGTACAAATAATTATTATCAATTTTTAGATATAAGAGATTATACGAGAACAAATCAAAATAATTTCGGAATACTTATAAAAACAAAAAAAATGTGAGTCAAAACTGTATTTCATTATTTAACCTAATTCTCTCGAATATTAATTTCAATGGTTTAAAGCATTGATTCCCAAAGTGGTCCAGGTGGACCCCCAGGGGTCCACGGGAGACTTGACGGGGGTCTACGTAGCGTGACAAAAAAATGGGGGTTCACAATTCGTAAGCGGGGGTCCACGAAAATTTATCTGGTTTCGATAGTGAAGAACTAAAATGTTGGCTTGAGTTCACCTATCAATGTAGGCAGATAATACTTTAAGAAGCTCAGCGACTGTTACTTGTAAAAACTTGCATATTCCATATTCAGTACAACGTGTCGAGACTTGCAAAGCGCTGCCGCTGCCGCCGTCCGCAATGCTTGTTGAGATGTGCAAACGGACGAAGTACGACTTGCGGTGTGTGTGCTTGCAATCTTGCATGAACTTGTTTGATTCTTCACCAATATAAATACGATTGCCACGGATAAACGTTATTCATTTGTTTCCTGAATTTCGAAAAGAAAAGTAAAGTAAAGTGAATCGATGTTACTGTTTGCCACTGTCGGAAAAGTAAGTACTTACCTGCCTATTTGTTATACATACTTTTATTTTATTTATTATTTATCTATTTATTTTACAATTTATTGTACAGGTAAGTAAACAAAAATGGACAAATTACAAAAAAATACGTAGGTACAAAAGGTGAGGCTTATTCCTAAAAGAAATCTCTTCCAACCCACATGCGATAGGAGATATATTTATGTTGTAATAAGTATATTTGTAATGTTTGCGTGTAGTAGGTACGTATTAAAAATTAAATACTGAACAGAGCCATTATTAGATACTTCCATAAAAGAACAGAAAGCCGAGAAAGGTTGAACTTCTTGTCCCTACTTTATTAGTAATTTTTTTATTACCCGACTGTGTGGTGATTCACTAATAATTAAATATATTTTCATAAATTGTACGTATCTTTATATACTACATACTCGTAACGTACATCAAAGTAATAAATAAATAAATAATTAAAATGGCAAGGTTTTTATATCAAAATATTGTTTACAAGTATTTTCTATCGAATTTACAGAAATATATCAAAATATAATTAATGAAAAAATGTTTTACATTACATTAAAATCGGTTCAACCGTTTTCATAAAACTCAATGGTTGATCTTAGCGATTTATTGCTTTTAATAATTAGAATCAGTTTGCCGCCGGTACTTTGTTTATTTCATTGCAATAATCAATTAGTCCTGTTAAAATAGCCATATCCTGTTAAGTAAGACCGCCTTAAAATTACTACAACAAAGTTTGTTTTTTTATTTACAGGTAGGTAACTGATACGAAATATGGCTGAATCTAAGAAGAAATGTCGACAGTACAGTGTTGATTATTTAAAATTTGGTTTTCTTCCACCAAAGGCAGACAAGTGATTGCCCATATGCTTTTTATGCAACAAATTTTTGAGCAATTACTCTAAACCATCGAAGCTCGAAGATCATCTAAGAAAATGTCATCCTGATAAAATAGGTAAAGATTTGAAATATTTTCAAACGTCGAAGGAAAAATATGAAAAGAGACCCACCGTGCATAGTATGTTCGCTTCAACGTCGGAAAGTAACGATGATGGCTTGCGGGCATCTTACAATATCTCATTACTTATAGCGAAATCTGGAAAATCGCACACAATTGGAGAACAGTTAATTTTACCCGCTGTTGAAGAGGTTTTAAAAACTGTTCTGCACAAATCTCCATTTGACATACTCGAAAGAATTCCTTTGAGTAACAACACTGTACAAAATACGTATTGATGAAATGAGCTCTGATATTGAAAGTTTCTTGTGTAATTATCGGCAAACAACTCATTTTTCTATTCAACTGGACGAGTCAACTTTACCTGGTAATGAAGCATTATTATTGGCATATGTTCGATTTGTTATGGACGAAGAAATTCATAAAGACCTACTATTCGCGAAGATTTTGGAGACGGACACTAAAGGTGAATCAATATTTAATGTCCTGAGTGATTTTTTTAAGGAAAAATCGATTCCATTCACAAACGTTATTTCGGTGGCAACAGATGGAGCTCCTGCCATGGCCGGGCGATGTCGTGGGTTTATAAGCCATCTTAAAAGAATTATACCAGAGGTAACTGCAATTCACTGTGTCATCCACCGACAACACCTACCAGCGAAAAATTTGAGTGCTGAATTGCACCACAATTTGTGATTAATGCAGTTAACAAAATAAGAAGCAATGCATTGAATATGCGTTTATTTGCACAATTGTGCGATGAAAATGATGAAGACTTGCAACGATTGGTCTTACATACTGAAGTACGCTGGTTGTCGAAAGGTGCATGTTTAACAAGATTTTTCTCACTTTTTGAATCGGTTTTAGAGTTTCTGGAAAGTAAAGATCCAGATTTAAAACAAAACCTGATCAATTTGAAAGCAGACATCGCAATCCATCAAGTACATCCCTCCCACTAAAATTATGACTATTTTGTGATGGTCATTGTAGAAGTTACGTTACGTTATTAATATTTTATTTTAATTATGTTACGACTATTATCATCTTACGATGTAATATGATAATAATAATAATTAATAGTGTAATAATTACATATTTGAATAAATGCAACACAAGGAAATATACTATTTTTCTTTTTATTTTTACCACTCCGAATGGGGAGTTTTATAAATAAAATATGTGAGAATTGATTGGTTTCTTGTGTTGTGGGTAGATGTCAAAGGAGTAAAGTTGGATGGAATGACTTTTTTGATTGCCTACTTTACTTTTTTGACATCCACTCACAACACAATCAATTAATTAATTAACCAATAACTCAGCCGCAACGCAAATTTCCATAGTTAGATCTAATCTTCACATTTTTTTCGAGTTTTGGGAATATGGTAGAAATGTAGCTGCAGGGGGTCCACCGGAACCAGCAAAACTTTTAAAGTGGTCTATGAGAAAAAAAGTTTGGGAGCCTCTGGTTTAAAGTTTCTCCAGCTCGTCGATTCCTTCCCAAAAGTGACTTTCTTCGACATCGTCAAGAAAATGACTTACATATATTACAGTTTTAGAAATAGTTCTTTCTAGCCATAAATATTTCAAATTTTAAAAATAAGTACAAATTCGAGAGAGACAAATCAGGCAATTAAGATAAATAAAGACCAATTTTAAACTTCAATTTTACTAACCTTTGCTGAAAAGTGATATTTAAGGGGTAACACCACTCTAGGATTTTGAAAAAATTGATTTTTTTTTTTTTGGCTTAAATTGTACTTTAGGGTCATAAAAATGATGTAGAAGTGGTTCCACGCTGAAAAAAAACATTAAAAGGTTTTATTTTTGATTTTTCCACACTCATTTTGAGCGCAATATTTTCGAAATTTCGCGCGCTCGGATTTATTGCTTTTATACTACTTTCACGTCTCAAAATAATGAGTGGCTGTTTTATTTGCGGAGCAGAAAGTCTCCCGAGTTCCTCAGGAGTCCACCAAGATCGGCTATTCTGATATGTTGGTGTGTGATGCACGTGTATGTGTGAGTTAGTACTGAGAAGATTTTGAAAATTTAAGTGCTTATAAAACTTTAAACGCGTTTTTCTCGAAACCACTTTTTTCGACCTGGGAGGACGGATTATTCGAAAACCGTTCAATGGATCGATCTGAAATTTTAACTGTAGATTCACAATTACATTTTCCATAGAAATGCATAGCCGTTTTTGGATTCGATGATAATTTATTTTTTTATAAACAATTTACTGCCATTTTTTTGCAAAAAATCGACTTTCTTTTCATAATTACGCCATTTTCTCAAAAATCGATTTAAAAAAACTCCTACGTACTTTTCTAGCCAATAGTATGTAGATTAAGAACATTTTTCGTTTTTTGTTCCAAGTCTTCAATTTTCCGAGAAATCAGTCCTCCCGCGAAGGAATTTAAAAAAAAGGCGATATTTAAAATTGGCTATATCTCCGCCATGTTGTAATGAAATAATAAAAAAAATTTTTTTACACTTCAATACATGTTTAATAAGCCCTCTAAAAAGAAATCCTATTTCTTTTCCCATTATCCCTTGCCCCTTAAAAGAGCCAATGCGTTGTCGCAGTAATACTATCCTGTTTTGGCATTTTCAACTTCCCCAGTGTCGTTATTATTATGTAGGAACTATTGTTTCTCTCAAATTTTCAAAATTTCATTAGCATACCAAAATACCTATACTAATACTAATACTAATAGTTTAAACCGATTTACTATGTTTAGTTTACTATATTATTGGATTTTAGTTTCTAGTACATAATTGTGAATTTAAATTTTATCCATGGTCGTAAATTCTTCTATACACTTCCATATAATTAATTAAACTTTGTTCTCGAATACTGTTCTTCTGATTAAACAAATGCGGTACCCATTTTAAGGAATGTTTCTTAGACACCATTTATTATATAAAATATAAACTTCTCATTTATAAGATATGCTTATGACTGCTGTTTTTGGATGTCTTAAACATGATTTGTCACCTAGTTATCTAGGCAGTAGGTGATGGATGTAGATTTAACTTCTTTACGGCTTCTAATTTAAATAAACAAAAATAGTAACCGCCAAAATTTTAGTTCTTTGTGTAATTCAAAATGCTTTATACACTCACCGGCATAGAAATCCACCTAGCCCGATTTTTTTCAATAATATCTAGTTATTAAGTAATGTTATTAGGTGTACTATTGAAAATGGTATCTATTTTATTAGCAGGCATATTTGATGATAATAACAATCACATCTGTTAGAAAACAATTGCCAAGACAAGCATTTAAAACTCTGTTGCAGTCATTTAATAGGTGTATAAATAAGTTCTCAGCTTTAGATTTCACAGGACGCAAATCACCGTTTACATGTAACGTATTAGTCCGCTCTCTTGCGGTTTTAAAGCAATGACATTTGGTCTTTCGAAACATCATGCGATTTTTTTTTAAAATTAAAATAAGGTATGTGTTTTCTTGTTATCTGTATTTTGTTATGTCTAGGTAACACCAAAGAATAATTAAAGTAGAAGTGTGACTAATAATGCAGTAAAAATAACGTACTTGGTACTAAATTCACTTTAGTTAGCATTTTTCAAATTTCAATTAGAAAATACCATAAAAATAGGGTGGATAACTGGATATTATTGAGAGAAATTGAGATGGGCGGATTTCTATGCCGGTGAGTATATATACCATATAAAATTAATTGTTTTGTAGATCAATTTGATGCCAACAGTCAATGTATCTTCTACTAGAAAGAAAAAAAAACAAAAGCTGAACATTTTTTTTATTTGACTCACCATGCAACTATATAACTGTTTGGTTTTGTTAAGGAACTCTATTATCTCCTAGTGTAAAAGAAGCAAATTTTATTTCACCCAGAACAACACATAAATTCGCAACTATAAAAAAATTATAAAAAAATAAATTGAGATTTTCTTCCACAAAGAAAATGTATTGCTCCCTGGGTAATAATGTATCGACTCTTATAGTATAACAAACGGACTAAGAGAAACCTAAAAAGAAATCTCCACACATTAAATGTGCAAGCTTAGAAAGTACTCGAAGTTGTTGAATGCAAAGATTACCAAATAGGAATTTTCCGACATTATCTTAGCAGAAACGAGCAAATCATTCCGTACAGTAAAAAAAACATTGTTAAAATGTTAATGATATTATTAATGTATATGATTTTTTGAGATTTTTAAAGGCAATAAAAGCAAAATATCATTAAATGATGTAACACTAATAAGGGCAAAGTCGTGACCACTGTTTTATCCAAAACTTTTACATCCAATAAAAAAATCACATCTTTGGTTCCGTAGAAAGATGTTCTGAAATATTCTAAAAATGTAGCTTCTAGGCAAATCTCTGGTGGCCTAAAAAGTCATCTAAGTAGATGCACTATTTGTGTTATACGTGAGTGTTCAAAACTTAACCAACAGAATCATCACCTCAGTAAACTGAAAGACCACTAATGTAGGCAATGAAAATGTCCGTCAAAATGTGTTTGTGAAACATATGCTAGCAAAAATTTCTGCTAAAAAATATAAGGTTATCGTAATTTGAACTGCTTTTTATTGATATTCTAAAACGTAACTGGTGAAAAGATATGAAAGATTTTAATATACGGCATGTATATGTGTTTATATCTACATAAGTTTAGTGCAGGTGGTTTTAACGATGTTTTCTACACTACCAACACCCGATGGACAGCATTGCTCCAAGTTTTTTGACAGTGCTGCGCCTATTCTCACGATCAATGTTTGGCTCGGTGACGGATGTTTGCGCACGACGATTATGCGGTTAATTCTCCACACGCGTTCTGCCCTCTCTCACTTACACCACTTAAACACACGTATCCGTGAGAGACGTTCTTCTCCATACTGTTGTTGGAGTCTGTGATAAATTTTAGCGGACGAGACGTTCTCTCCAACGAGGAATGCGTTGTTTTACCTCCGCGGTACCTTCTGTTCGCTCATCAGTCTAACAACTCCTAAATAGGACCGAACAGGTTCTAACCTGGGCGGAAGGGAGAGTGGATGTTATGGCTATCCTCTCAAAGTCGTATAGCTGCTACGCAGTGCGGCTTGTTTACACATAGATTAGTTTTGGTCATATTCTAACCACCTTATATATAGACCTTGTTTAGACTGTCGATAAGTGCCGAATTCAAGTAGTGCAATTTAGCTGATTTATATTAATTTACAGTATTATAAAAAACCAACATATTAGTCATAGATTAAACGAAGTAAGTAAGCATATCCTATTTAATATTAATATTTTATACAACTCTGTTTTTTCTTGAATGGACTAATCACATGTAAGGACAATCACTGGTCTTATTTTGCAAATTTTTGTTAACCGTTCCATTAAACCTTTATCTAAATTTTCTTCATCTTTATATAATTTTTTTAGACTTATTTTCTAATAGATGTCTTTGTTATAATTGTTTTAAAGAAAACTTTTAGATTGCTATTTTTTCGCTGGATATTGGAGCTTATGTTTCAGTGGAGTACAATTATTGTTATTTTTTGTTGCTATTTATAATACATGATGGATTATTTTAGACTGATTATTTTACATATTTTATTTTTAACTTGCTTTGTTCTTAAATTTTGGTTTATTCTTCTTTTTTTTATGCCTGTTTTGTTGTTTATTTTAGTTTTGATGTCTTGTTTGTCTTTTTACACCGTACTTGCTATTTTTATTTATGAGTCCCATTTAAAATGTATTTATATTTCTAAAATTAAATAAACGTTATTCAAAGGTAGGTTCTTTGGGATCTCAAGAAGACGTGGTTATTTATATAAGTCCTATATTTGAATGCTTCAACTTTAAAGGAAAGTGTCTATGCTAACATATTTTGTCAATTTACGTAGGTGCATTAAAACACAAGGCAATTTCCATATAACAACTTTATTTCCAATAATGGTGAACTAATGGAGAGTTTACATACTAATTTTCCACATAGTCCCCCTACAGTGATGCATTTCCGGTGTTGTTTTTTATCCATTCGGAAGAGAAGCTTTTCGGTTGCTCACGAAGCCACGTCTGCTAAATTTGTGGCCGTCCAATAACTTCTTTAAGAGGTAGAAGATGTGACAATCAGGTAATGTTAGCTTAAGGTGTCTACGTTCTGAATGTGTTGATACGTATATGATGTCGATGGGCGACCAGGTCGGCTTTCACCCATTATACTTTGTGCTTGCGTCTTTAAAAGTTGTTTTTTTAAACGTTTGTCTTTGATAGCTTCGTGGACTTATTATTATTGTGCTTTTCTCATTTTTTAGAGCACCTTTTCCCGTATTCTTGTTCCTTGTACCAATCGGTACAAGTCAGTTACCGGATAGTTGCTGTATTCTTATAGATCTATTAATGGTTTTCCATAAATATCTGGCTTTAGTGTCAGATCAACAATGAAAGTGTTATACATGACATATGTGGCAAGTTGTAAATAACTGTAAATGACACGACAAGACTATTTGTAACGTCTTGAATGATAATATGGTTAATGATTAATCATGCTCTTCTGCGGCAACGATGTCTTAAGGTAGTCTTCATTTTAGCCCAGTGTATATATTTGGTACAAGTTATAGTGGTTTTGTAGAAACTTTTTGCAGTTTCCCGGATATCGTTTTGCACTCGTAGTTCGTACTGTAGTTGGTTATTGCGAATAAACCAAGGAGCGTTTACTGAGATTCGTTAGATTTTATTTTGAAATCTTTGCATTTTGTTGATGTTTGTCTCCGACATAGTGCACTATACCTGACAGGCGTATAAGATTATGGAGTGTAGTAGAATTTTATACACTCTGGCTTTAGTGATGACGTGCAAATGATTAGGACGTATATCTGACGTATTTTTTTATTGACCTCAAAAAGTTTATTGTTTAAGTGGAAGCTCCAGCTAAATAGTCTAGGTGAACTTTGTAGTATTTTATCGCTTGATCCTTGGGGTTTTACGGTATAGATTTTGATATTGAGTGTAATAATTATTTTCCTCAGCGTAAAGATTTTTCTTTAACATTTAGTGGGGTTAACTTGAATATTCCAGGTTTTAAGCCACTTGCTAATTATATATCCGTGTCGTGTTGTAGCTGTTGGGCAACTTTGTGCAACTCTGTGTTTTGAGTGACAATTGCCGTATCATCCGCAAACGTGACTGTGGTTGTTGGTATATTTTATATATAGATATTGAACAGCAGAGGTTCAAGAATACTTCTTTGGGGGACTTTAGCATGTATTGCTTTGATGTCGGATATGTACGAATTGACCTTAACGATGAAGGATATGTTTTCCAAGAACGAGAAAACTGTTGCTTGTAGGTAGCTTGGTATGTTGATGTCAAGAATTTTTTTATTTAGACCTTCAATCTATATCTCGTCGAAGGCCTATGCAATGTCCATGAAGATAGTTATAGTACAGCATTTATTTTCAAATATCCTTTTAATTATTTTGCTGATTTTCTGAAAAAGGCAACACGTTCAATGTCCTTTGTTAAAGCCAAATTGAAATTCTGTTAATATATTTGGGGCTTCTACAAGTTTTGATAGTTGAACATGAATATTTTTTCCAGAATTTTAGATAAAGACGTGAGTAGGTTTATTGGTGGGTAATTTTTAATATCTTGTTTGTCTTTTCCTGATTTTACAAGCATAAGAATGTGAGCATGTTTTCAGCTGCGTGGAAAATAGCCAAGGAAAAGGTTAATATTAATGTTAGGTATACTATACATCTTTTGGTTAGGTATTGGAGGACAATGTCGGTTATAAGGTTATGATCAGGGGACTTCCGTTTGGGCAGGGCAGATATGATTTGGTTTATTTCACATGGTGATGCATGGTTGGTGATTGCGCTCGATATGGTTTAATACGTGAAGTGTATGCGTAGTGCCACAAATGTTTGCTGGTGTGAAGACGTGTTCGATATGATCAGAAAAAGCTTGCGATTTTTTACTATCAGTGCAAAGGATATTGGTTCTACTTGATATGGTTGGTAATTTTTCATTTTGTTTTAAAGTCTTGATATCAGCAATATGCATTCGGTATGGCTTAATTCTGAGCTCGTCCAGCTCTTTTTTAAGACGATGAGTGAAGCAGTTTAGAAGTCTTTTTACTTCGGGGTTTTTGGTACTCTGCCATAGCTACCTAGTTTGACTTTTTGTTTTTATCAGTCTTAATATATTAGCTGGGTGGGTAATTATAGTTGGTATGTATGATGTTTTGAGGAGTTGAGATAGATGTTTTGACAAGCGTCCGTAATTGACATGATAATGCTAGAAACGACAGTATCTAGATATTTAGGGTTTTCAAATTTAAACGGTTTTGTAGGTTAGAGTTTAATCTCTCGTGGAAGGTGTTTCAGTCGATTTGCTCGTTGGTAAGTCTTTGAAACGTGCCTAGGAACGATAGTAACACAGGTACATGGGAAATTTTTGAAGAACAATATCTAGTCAGGCTGGAGGTCTTTCCGATAGGGATAATGCGTATATTCGTTCGGAGGCATAATTTGAAAGGCATAAGTAGTTGAATATTGCTTGAGTTTTGTACTTTCAGGGCTCGACACCCCCACATTCTGTGTTTACAGTCGACATTTCCAATTACTAATATTTGATTAGTTGTATCGAATAAGGTTTTTATATCATTTTCATTGATTTTTTTGTTTCATTGCCTGTATGCGCTGAGGATGGTAATATGGTTTAGGACACATAATCTTACTTTGATTCTAATTGTTTCTAAAGTAGTATTTAGTATATCGGTAATACTTGCATATTCTAATTTCTTCTTAATGACAATGGCTACTCCTCATAAAGTTATTCTGGCATTTCTGTGTTTTTGATATATCCTGGTATTTTAAGGTTGTCCTGCAGGTGTGTCTCGGTAGTGCAGGCATATCAATATTGTACCTAGCTAAGAATGCAATTAATACGGATAGTTGATTTAAAATACCATCTGATTTTCAATTAAGGATTGTGAATTTTTCAATTGCTCTTTTGATATTAGGATCCATTGAGTAATTGGAGTAATAAGGTGGTTATAAGAAACGTTTGGATTTGTGGTAGAAATGACGTTATGAGGTCTACACTAATTTTGGTAATATGTGAGAACTGAGATGATTCGGCTGGTTGAGTTACAGCTGAAGTTAAGTGGATAATGTTGAGGTATGAGTTATTTGTTAGTTTACTGGCGTATTGGGTTGACGCGAGAACTATTCGCAATTTTCCTATTTCATATGTATTTTTGTTACATTCGCACAAGATCCTCCGCATTACTTGCAGCTCAGGTTTCTACTGTAGAACCCTATTTTGTTAAGGTGTTCTCAAAGAACAATTGATTTCATTTTTATACTAGCAGTTTTTCAGTTCGTTTACGAGATGGTTCTTTTATGAAGATTTTTCCATGTCTTTGACACGATAAATTTTTCTAGTATTTTTTATGTTGTCTCGTGACCCATTCTCTGACCTGGCTTCGTATTGTATGTTTAGGTTATTCCAGAGCTGGTTCGGGACTTGCATATAGAGTTGATGGTCCTTCTTGTACTAGCTCATTAGCTTTCTCGTTACCTGTAGTGTCTCGTAGTGCCCTGGTACCCACAAAAATTTAACTTGTAGCTTGTCAGGTGAAGTTATTTGAAGCATTTCCATACTGGCCTAGATAGTACTTTCTAGTTTTTTAACCTCTTCAGGGATGCCTAATTGCCCGTAAATATATTGATTTACCTATTTTGATAAGTCCTTTAATTATTTTGCCTGATACACTGGTACACTAAACGTATGTACGTATATTTTCCCAGCAAAGTTTAACTGGAAGTTTTCTTTTTCACAGTACATGCTTGCTCTCGTTCCAGACTCGGTCTTTGATCAATCTGTATACCAGATTATTTTTCCAAGTCTGTTCCTGTTGCTTTTTTCGTTTAAACATTTATTTCTATCCATAATAATATCTACGCAAAAAGTCACTTCCGCTTTTACCATTATTTCAAGCTGAAGAGAAGGAATGGCTAGCAGTGTCTTTATGGACGATGTCGGTGTTACTTTTAAAGCGCTTGTAATTCACTGAGAAGCTAATCTTTGTATCTTACGGTTATAGCGGTTATTTGTCTCATCTTTGTCCGTCGTAGTGTATATCAAATGCGTCAGTTTTGGTTTTAGACACCGTGTTTCTCTATGAACTCTTAAAGGGGTATATACACTTGTAGAACTTTTGTTCATATAGGGTCCGTACTCCATACTATGCCAATATTTAGTGATGGATTTCCTCAGATCTAACTTTTTTTGCTCACAGAAAATGCACTACAGCGCGTTGTTCCTCGATGGTGCAGTAACTGATTGGAGTGGCTATACTTCTACCCTCGTTGCTCTCTGCCATGTGGCTAAACACTATAGTCCAGTTAAATTAGCGAAAATACACCTTTTTTTGCAAAAATTAAGTACAGCTTAAAAATATTTTAAAAATCGAAAAAAAATCGTAGAATTGAATGGAATACTTTTCTAAAACTTTCAATATCCGCTTCACTTTCAAAATGGCGGCCAAAGTTGGCCAAAAACAGTTTTTTCCGTTTAAAGAAGAAACTAAGCTTTGTAGAAACGAAAGTTTCAGATAAAAGTTGTAGGAATTTTTAATGCGGATCGAATAAGCCAAACTCAGTTCCGATCGATAAACAAATTAATTAGTTGTTGTAAAAAACCGATTAAAATCGCATTTTTCTTTCAAACGCCTGTATCTCTTTGGAAAATAATTATTTTCTAACTAAGCATAGTGAAAATATGGCTCTTGGCGAGTAAAATAAAAGCATTTTTTCAAAATTAAAAAATATTTTAGTTTTGCAAAAATCGAGTTTTTCGAAAAAAGCGTCTTCTTAAAGTCCTGATAAATCAAAAGCTGCCACATCTACAGACACGAGGTTAGGCTTCAAATTTTCTTTAATATTTACAATAGTACATGCAAATATTGAGCAAGCCGCGAAATAATTGCAAAACCCGCAAAAATCGGTTTTTTTTTGGGAGGCCATAAAACTTCGATTAACTTTTTGATTTCAATTTATATCAAAATGGCGGTACTGCCATTCGATAGCTGTCACTTTTTTGAAAATTAAAAATTTTTTTTTAACATTAAACATTTTTTAACATTAAGATCTGAAACTTACAAGATTTGTAGTTGAATAAAAAATACCGGAACTCGATCGGCCAAGATATTGGCGATTTAGCGAGCGTAAACTATTTTGAACGCGCGAGATGAGTTTTCGGAAAGGCCTCGCTGAGCGTTTGCTTTCCCCCACTCTGCCGCCCGCGCTGGCTGACTGGCGCGCGCCGCCGCGTCGAGTTCCACATTAATACTGATGTTGCAATTCTTAGAGTCGTTTTTTGCGGCATTTTCAATTATTTCGCGGCTCACGCAATATTTGCACGTTAGTGCAACTATTAAAGAAAATTTTTAGCCCAACCCCGTGTCTGTAAATGTGGCGGTGTATGATTTATTGAGATTAAAAAAAACGCTTTTCCTTCGAAAAAGTCGAATTTTGCGAAAACTATAAAATATTTTTAAATTTTGAAAAACACTTTTATTCTACTCATTAAGAGCTACAGTTTCACTAAGTTTAGTTGAAAAATAATTATTTTCAAAAGAGATACAGGCTTTTGAAAGAAATCACGATTTTAAGCGTTTTTTTATAATAACTAATTAATTTGGTTATCGATCGAAACCGAGTTGGACTTATTCTATCCGCATTAAAAATTTCTACAACTTTTATCTGAAACTTTTGTTTCCACAATGGTTAGTTTTTTTCTTTAAACTGAAAAAACTGTTTTTGGTTAACTTTGGCCGCCATTTTGAAAGTGAAGCAAACGTTGAAAGTTTTAGAAAAGTATTCCATTCAATTCTACGGATTTTTTTAGATTTTTTAGATATTTTTTTGAGCTGCACTTAATTTTTGCACGTAAAAATCTAATTTGACTGGACTACTAAAGAATGTTACGCACAGCTAACTACCCGTCATCTGTTGCGCATCAGGGCTTGTTCTTGTTTTCATGGCGCTATTGTAAATTGCCTTTACTTTCTGATTTGCCCTTGTATTTAATATAGGCACAATTACTATCACTTTATATTACCTATAAGATTTTCTGGTGCAACTGAGGTTGTTTAGGCAATCTGTAACGTTTTTGTGTAATTAACACTGAAGATCTGTCTATGTATGCCGATTAAATTAAAAATAATAATATTATATATCACCGATGCGGTTAAAATTGTATAGCTTTAAGTACTTACAAAACTGTATTTATATTTTTTACATTTATCGATGCGTTATATTGAATTTTATTTTTATTTTTATATTTGTAAACAAAATTTTCCATTTATAACTTTTGATTGAAATTGCATTAGCAACTTAAAATGGATCATTGGATTTCTTATTATTCTTATTATTATTAATATTGATTATTTTAAATATTATGCTACTTCACCATTTATTTGATCTAATAATTAATACGTCTATTAATATGAATAATTCATTCATAATCGTTATATTTGTGAGTTTTTACAAATTTTCTGATTATGTGTATGTATAAGTAGACATTATTACAGGACTAACTTATAAAACTGAACTCGATAGAGCTCAAGCTAATTTTAATCATACCCTAAGCCATTTTAAGAGGTAGTCCCTTTAGCTTAGTAATACATATTTTTTGTGCCTTGCATATATTTTCTATACAATTTCTTCGTCTATATATACGATATGAAATATTTGAAATTTTGTAACCTTAATAAGAAAAATTTTCATAAGTAATGTTTTCTAATATTAAATTTGTGTTCCTTGTCATGCACACATACCAGCGAATTTTTATATTCTATAAAAACGTTTTACTGCCAAAAAGAAGTTCTATGCTTCTTTTGCCTGCAAAGAAATATTGCACTTTGCGTTGCAAGCAAAAGTAATAAATATTGTGCTTTTTTAAATAGTGCCCGTAACTCGTAAAGGCCATGTGGGAGGAGCTACAGTTGAGTTACTGTACGCAACGATGAATGAGCAGTGTCGTAACGTGTAAACCAGTGACGTATCATTTGGGTTCGATATTTCTCGAATATTATAAATAAAACTGATTAAATATGAAAATTTGTTGATTATGCAAGTGTTTTTATGATGTTTTCGTTGGCAACTTGCTGTTACCGTCGCTAGCCGAGCCTGTTCAGTTAAATATGCTCTATTTTTAGTGTTTGCAAAACAGTTTTACCATAGACAATCAATTATTTATTACAATTGAAAACTTTCTCGGCAAAACCCAATGGCATGATCCAATTTTAACACTACATTAGGCGCGTGGATTATAGTAACGGGACTGGGAGTGTGGGCTACAATTGTAACCTATTTTAATTATTTTTTATTAGAAAAATTCCTATAATTTCAAGTAAATGTCTTTAATATGGAACGTTTGACATCTAAACATGTAGGGAAAGTAAAAAATGCAAGTGAAATATTGCAGTAAATTACAAAAACTTTGCAAAGTATAAATCCCGACTTCTTTTTCAATGTTTTTGTACCATATTACGTAACAACACAAAACATAACTTTATTCTACAACAAAACGGAAATAAAACATTTCTAGAAAAAAACAAGACAAAAATGCCACAAAATTATTCTACACATTCTGTGAATATTTCAGAAAGATGTTCTTTGCATGTATATCTGTGGAATTTTTTGCAGTTCTTCGAGTCGATCTATCCCGCTTTTTGTCTAAAAATGTACGTCTAACAGTATTTGGCATTTGAGGGGGTAGATTAACAAATTTTTGTGAAATATCCAGTAGAACAACCAGCGCGCCGACGTAGTTCTGAAGGGATCTACATATTTTGGACCTGAATTCAAATTGTGGCTTAATCAGCTCCCATGAAAGTCTTTCTATTAGATTTACTTTTTTTTGTTTTTTATCCAAACTGTTGGCTATATAAATATACAAAAAATTTATGGCCGAAATATTCAAGAGATTGAAAAAGTTACCATCGGCTATCAGTGAGTGTTTCTTGGTACAGTATATTTTTGGCATAATTGGTCTAATAAATCTACTCCGATTTTAGTTTTTTTCGCAGTGATTATCTCCAGTTTTTTAGTCTCTCATGTTTCTTCGTCCACAATGGCGTCATGATGCATACTGGAAATTAGTGTAACTGTTTTTCTTTGGATAGTAAGATACTAAAGTACAGTCTTCCTGAAAGCCAAAAATAGAAGACTACTTCTCTATTTTTATTCGGTAAAAATTTCTTTGGTATTTCTTTTTTATTTTTTGGAACTGTCCTGACGTATGTTAGTTTTTTTTTCTTTTGGCAAATTTTTAACTAGAGGTACACTGGTAAACCAGTTATTACCGATAATACTTCGATTATTATTTGCTACTGGTTCTGCTAGTCTAAGAATAATATTTTCTCCAGAATTATTGAATTTGAATGAACCTTCAGGTTCAGTACCTTATAAGTTTCCAAGTTAATTGTGTTTCCAAATTTCACATCTACTAAAGCAAACATTTTCAGACCATATGGAGTTGGCTTGTTCGAAATATATTGTTTGAACGAGCAATATTCGTGAAATGCTAGAAGTTGCTCATCAACTGTCAAATATTTACTTGCCATAAAATATTTTTGAAAGTTTGTCAAAAATAATTCAAACATCTCCCTGATAGTGGCTATTTTACCAAGTCGGAGCATGTTTCTAATGTCATCAAAATGTACGCATTTCAAAAGAAACCTAAAAGGTTTCTCTCATTGTCAGATAACAAGTTTCCATGTCACTGCCTTTTGAATTATCCCATATTTTGTGTAGGTTTTTGTGAGAAGATCTCAATGATACAATTAGATACAGAATTCCAGTAAATGCTCTAATTTCTCTCTAATCTTGTGTGTTCTTGTGCATCTCGCTCCCATTCAAATCACGGTCAAATATCTCGAATAAAAATATTCGTTCAAGAAGTGATGGTTCGTGTTTCGTCCAAAAAATTATTCAGACACTCAATCCTTGATTTCGCATTTCTAGCAATCCCTTTTGGCCCAGGTAAATGGATGATGACATTCTGAGCACGTGTTCTAATTCGTATGTTGGTTGGTTTTTTTTCTACATTTTGTTATTTTAAATTTTCTTATGTCATAATTTTTGGTTATTTGTTGTGAATCATCGTCATCGTTAGTGTTTTCATCGTCTATGTTTTTATCGTCACTTTTTATCGTCGCTCTCTCTAGCTTCTTGTTCTAAAAAGGACTCATATTTACTTTCATTTACATTATCTTCTTCGGGGTCATCAATTTCATCTTTACTTTTATCCTCAGCATCGGTTTCTTCACTTGTTAATTTATTGTACCATTGCAGCCAAACATTTGGATGATTTGATGGTCTACTTCGTCTTCTCTTCTTCTGAGACATTTTGTGGTAATTTTCTGTGAGATTTAATTCAAAATGTTGTGCAAAATTTCACAAATCAATAGACACAATTACGTATTTAGGTGCATGGGCTCCGATTATAGCCGAGGTCAATTTATTTCCTAATAACGGGCACGTGCACGTCTTTTTACTAGCGATTGTAGATTACTAAATGTTTATATAAAAGAAGTTCTTTTGTTTTATAATCCTGTTCCATTTTGTGAAGATGAGCACACACAGCAGCTCAATTCTCATCTGTAACAGCATCAAGGTAGCCATATTTTATTGACCTACATGACAGCAATATGATGTTTTATTTGTGTCCAAATTTTTTCAATAAGATTGAGCTCGGGATGGTATAGAGGAAAACGCAAAGCACTTTCATTAAGCGTAGTATCTAACTTATATACTTATATATCAGTTGACTTATGTCGGTTTATAATTTCATACAACTCAAGCTTTGTTAAGAATGAGTTAAGCTGGATGTTACGAACTGTAATCCATAACAACATATTTGCTATTCTTGTAACCATTGTAGGTTCACTGATAGCTCTAGTGTTGTGATATGATGCATTATCAACTACTAAAACTGAATTTTCTTGTAAATTTGGTAGGAATTTAATTTTAACCCATTTCTTAATGTTTTCACAATTCATGTCATCATTACAGTGCCTTTACTTGGCTCCAGATGGGAATTACAAGAGCCTATCTCGAACAAAGCCTTGTTATTTCCAACATCTACCATAATTAATCTACGACCTTTCGCTACTGGGTTCCTTGATATATTTGTTAGTTCCATCACTCCATGCATGATTTGGCATATGAGTGTGGATGTAGCTTTCATCTGTGTAAAAAATGGGCCAGCCTTTTGCAAGGTACTTAAAAAGTTGTTTCGAATAATTAATTTTTTATAGTCTAATTCCGCATGACTCCATCAATACCTTTCGGTTGTTTTCAGTTTTTCGCCACCTAAGTGATAAAAACTGACACTATATGTAGACATACTGTAACTTATTACACGGTGTGATAAAAATTTCTGACCATCCGCGCGACATGCGGTCTGGCGATGTCATGAAGGAAGAGTACACCTTTGCGATTTACTCAGTGCTGGCTCCTTCTGTTGAAATGCCTGTTTCACACGTTCCAATTGCTGCGAGTACAGGCCTGCAGTGACCGTTTGGCCAGTTGGTAGTCCTGGGGTCACAACCAATGTTTGGAACGCTTGGGAGTGTCATACAGGACCCACTTTTCGTTACTGGTAAGCACTCGATTGAATGTGGATGCGGTACGGTGGCGAGAAAGCAACGACATACAGGCATACAGACATACTCATTGTCTCTTGTGGACTTCCAACAGCGTATGCGGAACCAACTTGCTCAGCCTATACGTCTTACCTAAGCGATGCAGACGAAGTCTTAACAATTTCATCAGAAACGTTAAACTGTCTTGCAAGTTCACCACGCGTTAGACTACTGTCCTCTTCAATGGTCGCCTGCAGGGCTTTGTCATCCAAGGCTTGTGGTCGTGCACTGCGAGGTTCATCGCAGAGGGACAAATCTTGCCTTGCAGTACGTTCATTCACAGCACTATTCCCAAACGCTTGACATATTCGGCGACTTGATGCAGCTGCTGATAAGCCCACTTTGAAGTCGTAAAGCAAACGACACAAAACAAGATATTTGGACACTTCCGTTTGTCTTCGCTACTGTACGAGTTACGAATGATGAAAGTGCGCGGTGGATTTGTTTTTATAACGACTGATATTCCTACTCTCGACCGACCGGTTTTTAAACCACGTGATACACTAATTGCATACTTATTCTCCCTTCATTCAATGGCATAGCAAAATCGGCAAGAACTTTATTGGTTACCTTGTACAATCTGTACTATTTACAAGAAACAATAAGTATTTAGAGTGGTACATATAACAATAAGTGCAAGCAGCAGTTGAAACTGCCAATTGTTTATGGACATGTAGAGGAGGATTATAATAAGAGAAAGAAGGAAAACAAATTAATTCTTAAAATAAATGTTAGGTTAAATTAAAATTATTAATTAAAACGCACTGGAAGTTCTTTGGGTTTAAATCGGTTTAAGCGTGTTAGTTCATCAGATTCATTCACTAAGATTCATCAGTTTATTGGGATATACTGATAGTCTGTCTTTATATCTTTGGGCAATTCCTTATATTTTTTCTTTTATTTTGAAATCACTTAAGATAATTTTATTTGTCTCTGATTAAAGCACGTAGCATTTTATTTTGGAATCTCTCGATGGTAGCCAGCTAGCGCTCTCCCACAGAGAAACACCATACGTCCAAATAGGTTTTAACGTTACTTTATAGAGCAGTAATTTGTTTTCTAGTAACAGTGCAGACTTCCTTTCAATCATCCAGTACTTTTTTCTGTATTGTAGCCCAAGCTATTTGCATCTGTTGAATATATGAGTTTTAGAAGTCAGACGTAGATTCAGATAAAGCCCCAGATATTTTTCGGAGTTGCCATGTTTTAGTTGTCCGTTGAGTATAACCGCTGGACAATTATCGCGGTTCATAAGTGACATGTTAGAATTTGTTTTCATTCACCTTGATTCTCCGTACTTTGAGCCATTCCTTGACTTTATTAAGAGAGTCTTTCAACTTGTGAGATGAAATGGAAGGATTAATATATGAAGCCAGAACCACCGTGTCATTAGCGGAAGTGGCAATAGTTAAACTCGTAGTCGGCAAGTTGGCCATCAATAGTAAGTATAGAATGGGTCCCAGCACACTGGCTTGAGGAACTTCAGATATAGCGGGTTGGAGGTTCGTGGATTCGCCTTGGTAGTCCACAAAAAAAATGTCGGTCTGATAGGTAAGATTTTAGTATTTCATAGCTTTGGTATGGCAGAAACTTTTTTAGTTTATAGAATAGACCCATGTGCCAGACCTTGTCAAAAGCCTAGGAATTATCTGAAAATGCAGCGGAGTAATATCTATGTTTGTCAAGGTCGTTATGAATTTGATCTACTAGACGATGAATTTATTCTATTGTTGCGTGTTAATATCAATATCTGAACTAGTGATTGGGGGTTAATCCTTGTTCATCTAATAACTTTTCGAAGACTTTGAAGAGAGTTGGCAAAGAGGCTAATGGGTCTATAGGATGTTAGATCAGTAGTCTTTTCAGGTTTCTGTATCGTTGTTACCTGTTCCACTTTCGAGGTACTGGGACAATACCTAATAGTGGGGATAGTATTGTATATTTGAGTGATCTCTCGAATTGCAATTTCAGGTAGCTGTTGGAGGATTTTTCCAGTGATAAGGTCGAAGCTTGGTGTTTTTTAGGGTTAGTTTTTTTACTGATTACTTCTTGTACTTCCGAAATCTTAAGTGGAATGATGGGGTATGCTTTTCTGGAAAAGGAATTCTAGATAGTCAATTATTTTAGCATTTTCCTCATGACACTGGCTGGGCAAAGGTTTGAGCACATTCACTAGGTGTTTAGCAGAGGTTTCTACTTTCTCTTTATAGATGCGGGTCTATTGTTCATTTGATTTGATAATAGGTGGTTTGTGAATTATAGGTCTTTTAATTTTGTTAACCGCTTTTCAGAGCAAATAGTCGGAGGTTTCAGTAGCTGTGGCTAAGTAATGTTGGATACCTTGGTTTTTATATTGCAGTAAACGTTTCGTTAGTTGTTCCGAAGTCTGATTTAGTTCTCGTTTGTCTGTTTTTGATGGGCTGATTTGCCGGGCGTTTTTTTTTTTTCAATATTTTTTTTAATATTAAAGGGACAGCTGTTGGTGTTGAGATTTTTCTTGGTGGGTGTAAGTTTTCATACCGCTTGCTGGATTATGTTAGTTAATTCTATTGTAGCTTTTTCTATATCATATTTGGTTTTTAATATTTGATCAGTCAATTTGAAGTCGGGTGTATTTCCAATTCGTCTTTGTGTTGCAGAGTATTGGCCGTGTTTGAATATATGTTATTTCTAAGTGAGATGTGATTATAAGAAATGAATGGTTATCAGCTATTTCTAAACATTATTTGGCCTGTATTTAACCCTTTAATAATGAAGAAATCGATTAGGTCGGGGATTTTCCAGCGATTCATGGGCCAATAGGTCGGTTCCCCAGACAATAAGCAATTTAGATAGTTTGCTTGTATAGCTGTTAGTAGTTCACGCCCATAAAGTGTTTGTGACACGAGAGCTTCAAGTTTGGTGTTTTACGTTAAAATCGCCGGCTACGATAAATCTATTCCCTAGACTTTGGAAGAAATGAGAGTAGTCTTTTTTTATGTTGAGTGTTTGGAGGTCTATAAACAGCGGAGATCTTTATAGTTGTTGTTTTATTTTCAACTTGGATAGTAGTAGCTTATAAATGTTTTTTTTTATATTTATCTAGCTCGTGGTGGTTTATGTTGAATTTGATTATAACAACTGTTTCACCATGAGCAGTTTCATCAGAGTGGTTTGTATTATAAATACAGTAGCTGGGAAATCTGATGTAGTTTTTGTTGGTAAAGTGGGTTTCAGTTATAAGGAGTACATCACTTTGGTTATTTTCAAGGAATAGTTTAATCTCCTGGGCGTGTTAGCTAAGTTTATTGGCATTTTGATAATTAGCGTGGTTAGAAGGTTCATGATAGTCCCCATTTTTGTGATTAAGTTCTTTATCATAGATTTCAGTTTCTTCATATTGTTTGACTGTTGATTTTGAGATGTGACTTGTGGTTGTGGAATTATATTGGTGCTCGAGTTTCGTGTAGGTTGTTTGTTTTGTCTTACTTGTTCTGCATAAGCAACCTCAGAAAATAGATATGTTTTGGTTGATGTGCGCATGTGTATACTAACCTTGCGTCTTAGTTGTGAAAACAGGTTTTCTTGTAGTTGTGTATGTACTATACATCTTAGATAATTAGCAGGTTCCTGCCACAGTTTAGACATTTAACTTGGTTATCGTTAGCTTTTTTTGGGCATTCTTTAGTGGAGTGAGGTCCTGTACATTTAATACAGCGATCCATTTACTGACAGTAGTTTGTAGTATGGCCAAATCTTTGACATTTGGCACATTGCGGGATTATTCTTTTTGCATGAGGGGGTTCGACAATTATGCTTGTGTTTATAAATAGTTTGATTTTGTAAATATCTTTGTTGTTATCTTTTTGTTTCATGTCCACTATAAACATGGGAAGCGAAATTTTGGTTGACCATTGTTTTATGTTCCATATATTAATCACTTTATGGCCAAGTGTTTCTAAGTTCTGTTTGATTTCTGCTGCGTCTGTTGAATGATGAATGTTTTTCATTTTTTTTACAACTGTGAATGTTCTCTCTTGCTTTGGCTTGTACGTGTGGAATTCTGCTTTTTATGCGATTTTTAATAATACCCAGTGTTTTTAGTGTATATGTAGTTATCTTTTGCTATTTCGTTAAGTAGCATTATTAAACGATTAATGTTTTTAACATAAGATACGTTAATAGGTAATAGTTTAAGCACTTTCGAAGTAGTTACTTCTTGTGTGGTACTTGCATGCTCATCGATTTATATATTTAAAGGGTCATATCTATTATTGGCTTCTTTTTCCTTGAGCTTGATTATTTGAAGTATGTTCAGGGCTTCTGCATCTCCTCTTGTTGTGGTTTGCTAAGTGCCATTCATTTCTTGGCTCGTTACAGGCTAGAAGAGCCATGAGATGTTGTTGTTGATTTATTGAGTACATATTTGTTATCTGTGCGTAATAAAGATTTAGTGGGTACGGGATAAGTTGAGGTTGCTAGGGAAAAAGTTGTTGTGGTGCATTATAGGTCTGGTGTTGTGGGCTAGCTCGATTTGGATAAGAATAAAAGTTAGGTTGCAAGTGAGCCATACTTTGTTATTTGGTCATTTATGTTTAATTCAATTTAAGATTTAATACGAAGGAGTGAAAATAATAAATAATTGAATGTTAATTTCGGACAACGACAGCGATTAGCACCCGTCTTTTACGTATGGATATGGCATTAGAAGCATACTGAGATCTCGGGGTAGCTCTCATTAACAAATAAGACATTAATATTAAAAATGCAAATCTGACCTTAAGTAGCAGGTATCGGGCACTTATTTATCGGAGTGCATCACACGCCCGTTTTCTCCTAAACACAAGCGCGGGATCATCAGAATATAATGGAATTAAAATAATTTTGGCACGTTCAAATAGCCAGGAAGCATTTTTTATTCAGAAACTTTACAAAGCTAAAAAACAAATAAATATGTACATTATTTTTATTTTATGATATTTTGATTATATTCAAAATGAAAAATATTTATTGTTTTGCTAGTAGTTGTAGTTTTTTAAATATTTTGCTTAGAAAGTGCTCCGTTGCACTTGACGGAACATAATCCTGAGACTGGCGGCGATTTTAGGAAACCAGCTTAAAGTTGTTTATTTCTAGAGATTAACCTGTCTATATAATGGTTTTTAGGGCCACTGATAACGATTTTGATTCTCAAATTAAAGTCCAATGCACAAAAGTGAGAAAATATCCTGGGAAACTTTGGGGAGAGGATATTCTGGGGCACCAGGCATTTTTTCATTCGAGTATAATTCAATTTTAATTATTTTCAAAAACGATTAATTTTAGAATCAACGTCGTTATCAGCGACCCCAAAAACCCTTATTCAGACAGTTTAAATTCGGAACACAAACAAATTTGAGGTAATTTCCTAAAATCACCCTTATCCCCAAAATTGTGCCCCCCCCCCCCCCGCAAGTGCATCAGGGCACTTTCTAAGCATCTTATGCGTGATCAGTGACCCAAGGACCTTTGTATACAGTTTAAACTCGAAAAACAAATAAATTTGAGGTTATTACCCAAGATCGCCTTAATCTCCAGGATTATGTTTCTCTCCAAGTGCATTGAGGCACTTTTTAAAAATCATATTTGTTATCAGCGCCCCAAAAAATTCTTATTCAGACAGTTTAAACTCGGAAAACAAACAACTTTGAGTTGGTTTCCTAAAATCATCCCCATCCTCAGAATTATGACCCCCAAGTGCATAGGGACATTATATTCGTGATCAGTGACCCTAGAAATCTTCGAGTAACGGGAATGAGCCTATAATAAATAACTGGCCAATATTCAGCGAGAAATAAAATATGCTTTAGGGTCTGCAAAAGTGCATTAAATAAATGCATTTTTTGCGTGCACGAATGCACTTTCGCATTATAACAAAAAATGTATGGTAATTTTTTTCTGAGGCTTTTGCGAATCGAAAAATTTCGAGCTTTCAGCGTTTTTTTTTTGCTAGTTTGACTGGATTATAGAGGAGATGGCTGCTGTGTGAGAGTGTGTGTTGGATGAGGAAGATTCAGACATGGCTAGACAACAATTTGTATTACTAGACTTTCAACTTAGGGTCCCCTCTCCAACCCCGACTGAAATCCGTTGAATTACTACGCGTGGGCTGAGGCATTATAACACCAAAGACAGCTTAATTGACTCCATCATAGAGGTAAATACACATATGCAGCTGAGGGGGGGGGGGGCTACATTTAACATCAATTCAATAATATTTACTCTAAGCGTGCTAAATTCTTGTAAAATAAATTTAGTTGTTTTTGTACACGAATTTTATTCATGTTATTTATCTCTTTTTCGGATTTGTCTCAATTGATCCCGTGTATAAGATACTGAATTTATTATTAGTTAAATTAGTATGTTCTCAAGAATTTTAAACATATTTTTAAAGATAGATTTGAGCATTATGCTGTTCATAAAACTTCTATAATATACAAAAGTTATAACTTTAACATAAAATGTTCATTTACTTAGATTGTGGTTAGTAGTTCGCCGAAATTTAAAATTAAGGATATCTTATCTAACGGCATTTTTACTCACGTAAAACAAGCTGATCGTTTGTATGCGTAGGGATTTATGCGAAGGATGAAATTAAGGAAAAGTTTCAGGCTTAAAGATTCTCTCTTAACAAATTTTGATGAATAAAAATAGGTTTCTAAAAGCTTACTTTACATTGAAATTGCGACAAAACAGCTTTATTGTTGTTGTACAATTCTCAAAAGTGTTAAATAATTCTTACAATAAAAATTACATTACACTCAGAGGTATTTAGTATTTTTTAAGTCTGTTCTATAGATTTTAGTACTGTTACTACATTGCTATAGGCTGTAGGTGGCTTCTGATAATCTTTTAACGAATAATTGCGGTAATCAGCTCTGACAGCTTATCTGTTGGAAGTTCCCGAACAGTTAAAGAGCACGGCTAAATTTTTGTTTTGATGAAGGTGTCTTTTGATACATTAATTAATCCAACAGTGTAAACGCGGCGACCAAAGCTACCCATAAACACAAAGTAAATATCGATCACTACTCACCCAAACATATAGTGAGCCTAATTAAACAAAAAAGCACTCTGCGAAGAGAGTGGCAGAGAACAAGGAATCCCTCAACCAAAAACATGGTGAACAATCTATCACATCGTATTAAAAAGGAACTTGACACCTACCGAATCGAGACATATCAAAGACATATCAGCAACCTTGAACCAAGCGACCCGGGCTTGTGGAACACAACCAAACGCATTCTGCGCCAACCAAACGAGATACCTCCAATCTCTTCAGGAACACAAATATACAACCCGGATGAAGAAAAATGTGAAGCCTTCGCAAACTATTTAGACCAAACTTTCACTTCTGCAAATCACGCAGACCCAGTATTTAAAAATATAGTGATAAATTATATAGAAACACATCAACCAATTGCAGAAGCTAACTTTAAACCAACGTCACCTAGGGAACTTGCGTCTATAATTAAAACTCTCCCGATAAATAAATCACCTGGATGCGACAAAATACCAAATATAATACTGAAGAAGCTTTCTAAAAAAGCGCTAGCATACCTAGCTAGTACTTTTAATGCCTGCCTAAGAATAGGATACTTTCCGAATGTATGGAAACATGCAATTATTCTAATGTTTCCCAAACCAGGCAAAAATAAGAAAGAAATCACCAGCTATCGACCAATCAGTTTATTAACAACAACCTCAAAGCTCTTCGAGAAGATCATTTATCTCCGACTCAACGAGAAAATCACAAAACTGAGTATTCTTCCCACTTTTCAATTTGGATTTAAAGAAGGCCACTCCACCTGCCACCAACTTCAGCGTATGACCGAGACCATTGAACGAGGTTTTGAAAGCAAACAATAAGTTACCACCCTGTTTTTAGATATAGCACAAGCTTTCGACCGCGTTTGGAGAGAAGGCTTAAAATACAAAATAACACATCTACAATTACCTGAGTATATCAAGTCTGTATTATTTTCGTTCCTTGAAGATCGCACATTTGCGGTCAAAATACACACTAGCTTATCGGCTACCAGAACTATACACGCAGGGGTCCCGCAAGGCAGTATACCGGGTCCCATTCTATTCAACATCTACATGTACGATATTCCAGTTCCCAGCACAAACCTTGCAATGTTCGCGGACGACACGGTCGTGTTAACTATGAATGAACATTTAGAACAAGCTATTGCTGAACTTCAAGTTGCCACCAATATTCTAGGCAGATGGTTCAAACAGTGGAATTTATCAATTAATTATTCTAAATGTGTCACTAAAATATTCTCTCTTCGAAAATCAAAATCCATCTCTTATTTTAATTAACGACCATCCCATCCAGTGGAATGCTAATGATGAGCCCGTGAAATATCTTGGTATCTACCTCGACACTCGACTTACATGGAAATACCGCATACTAAAAAAATTGAACGAGGGACACACACGACTAATCCAACTTTATCCACTCATCAATAGGAATTCTTCTATGAGAATCGACTGTATGACTCTTCTCTATAAATTATTAATACGTCCTTTAGTTCTTTACGGATGTGTGGTATGGGCTAACGCCTCAAAAACCAATTTAGATCGAATCCAGGTCCTACAAAATAAAATCCTTCGAATGACAGTCAACGCTCCCTGGTTTATTACAAATCAGCAGCTCCACCATGAACTAGCTCTACCCAAAATTCAAGAACACATCGCGAAGTTGACCAAAACTTTTCATAAGAACCTTACCAACTGCAGCGGTGCCACCTCTTACAAACTAGGTCAAAGAAATATCCATACACGTCTAAAACGCAAGCTACCGCAAGACATATATGAAAGTGATAGTGGTGAAAACTAAGTGCCAAACAACAATCAAACCGAAGTGAATGTGAACTTTTCTTTTTCAAGTGGATATTAATTTCCATTCAAATTATTTCATTCTGTTAAGTATTATTTGTTAGAAATACCTTGTATAACAATGTATATTGTTGAGCAGGTACAAGTTCTATTAAAAAAAAAAAATTGTCAATGATAATGCTTTTTGAGAGGTGATCTTGAAAGGTTTAACTAAATTCCATCTCAGCCATTTTAGCAGAATCTAATGGTGTAGTCTTTTGAGATATATCTTTAACTCAGTACCCTCCCAGGTTTTACTTTTCTCTAACTTTTCTATATTCTACATCTAAAACAACAAAAAAATATCCATTATGACGATAACCTAGTTTGCAAATAACATATTGCTAAGTTTGCTTTGGTTATTTTAGGCGTTCAATGAATAATGGCTAAATTTTATAAAGGTGATGACTGATTTTCAAGATTTCTGGTTGGGTGATATTTCCAAGAAAATAGAAAAACATTATAAAATAGTAATAGACAGTAAACTGAGCTTAAATATATAATTTAGCAAAATAAATGCAACAAGGTTATCTCCGAATTACGTATGTATTTAGCAATTTCACCAAAAAAAATGTTTATTAGAATTATGCTTTTCACAACTATATGCGACGCATATATTTAAATAAGAAAGATCCATGTAATTCAGAAATGTATTTCAGCTGTATGTATGGAATTTTATTTGTTATCAAGATCCTAATTTCAAAATTATAAAAAAAATGTATTTTGTACTGTGTTTTAAATTATCATAGGCCTGCGATGGAAAAATTGTTTAAAATATAATCAGTGATTTTTGTAGTTTTTTGTACGCTGATTACGGAAAAAATAATAAAAAAATTCTATCACGCTCAGTTTAGTGGGGTGGCAACACTGAGTAGCTGTCAAACCTTTGTTTGCTTCCCTCATACAGTGTGTGCCTTGACTCTGTACTGTATACATGTGTTTTCTGATTTTTTTTGAGTGGCAAGTGTTTCATTTTATATTTGGTGCCTTCTAGAACATGTGATAGTTCACCCGATTGTTTTTGCTACATTTGTGGTAATTATGTTGTAAAAAAGCAAGAAAGAAATATTTCTGATTTCGTTAAAAAAGTTTACCTCGCTTACTTTGGGAAGAAGTTAGGCGATCAAAATAAACCTTGAGTCCTCCACAAAGTATGTTCAATTTGTGTTGAAGAATTGAGACAGTTTTGACGTTCCATGGTGTGGGGGGAACCTCAAATCACAGCGATGACTGTTATTTTTGTTCCTGTAACCTCAGAGGTTTTAACTTAAAAAATTAAAAAGAGATGTCTTATCCTAACGTTCCATCAGCGATCTTCCCTGTTCCGTATAAGTCTAGTATCCCGATACCTTCTCTATATTAAATAAATTGTTGGCTTCTGGTACGTCGTTTTGGTGGTATCAACATAGAGAAAAGGATTTTGTCTCTTATTTTTCTCAAGAAGGTGACCTAGTTTATTGTAATAACGTCCCTGGAGTTATGGAGGGTATCAATGTTGAGTATGTACCAGAAGATTGGAGACTTTTTATTGACTCCTCAAAAAGAAGCTTGAAAGCAGTTCTTCTACACAACAGTAATAAGTATGCTTCAGTACCTGTTGGTCATTCGGTTCACTTAAAGGAAACATACCAAAACCTTGAAGTGATCTTCAACAAACTTAGCTATTCAAGCCATAAATAGAATATTTGTGGCGATTTAAATGTCATTTTACTGTGGCTTGGCCAACAGAGTGAATACACAAAGTATCTAAGTTTTCTTTGTGACTGGGATAGCCGTGATAGAAAACAGCATTACATTAAGAAAGAGTGGGCAATCAGAAAAACCTTAGAGGTCGGTACTAAGAATACTGAGAGAGTGAGTCTTTTAGATCCAAAAAAAGGTTTGCTTCCTCCACTTCACATCAAATTGGGTCTGATAAAGCAATTTGTTAATGCCTTATCAAAGGAAGGATAGTGCTTTGGATATCTTTGTCAGCAGTTTTCTGGTTTATCTGAGACGAAGTTGAAAGACGGAGTATTTGTTGGACCTGACATCCGAAAATTTATGAAGGATGACAACGTTGAGAAATAAAATGGACCCAAACGATAAAGCAGCATGGGTAGCTTTTAAACTTGTAACCAGACTTCTTGGGAACAAAAAGGATCCTGACTACAAGGCCATTGTAACTGAAATGTTGGAAAGCTTCAAGAATTTAGGCTGTAACATGAGTCTAAAAGTACATTTTCTCCACGCATACCTAGACTCCTTTTCAAACAATCTTGGTTCTGTCAGCGAGGAACAAGGTGAAATATTTCACCAAGATATAAAGGAAATGGGAAAGTGACATCAAAGAAGGTGGAATGTTAACATAATAGCGGACTACTGCTGGATGCTGAAAAAAAAACGATTCCCATCGATACTACAGCAGAAGAAACAAAAATAAGTTTTGATGGGAAGTGAAAACGATACTATAAAGACTATTAAACAAGAAGATCATTCGGTTTTACTAATTTTGTGTTGTATTTATGAAAATTGTTTGGTTACTTATAAATTTAATAAAATGTAAAATAAAATATACATTCCATAATTTTTGTTTTATACACTAGCACTTTGTTAGTTAAAGATAAATGTGATCTTCGACCAAGGAGCCAACTCATTTTCTTCATTTTGATGTCCAATTCTTTTCTCTTTTTAACTATGTGGGCTTTCCATGCGAGTTTTTTGTCAAAATGCCTGCCAAGGTATTTTGTTTCGTCTTGGATTGGGATTTGGATGCCATTTAGGAAGACGGGGGGAGCAGTTTCGTGCTTTGTGGTGAAAGTTATGGCGGTCGTTTTTGTTTCATTTATTTTTATGCGTCATTTGCAGAGCCATTCCTGCAGTGTGGTGAGGTAGCGTTGAAGTATGGCGGAGGCTTGATGTGGATCGCTATGTGATACTAATAATGCCGTATCATCCGCATATGTTGCAATGACAACCTGGTCTTGATGAGGGAGGTCTGCCGTATAAATTAAGTAAAGGATAGGTCTCATGACGCTGCCCTGGGGAACTCCTGCTTTAATTTGATGAAAATTGGACAAGCTGTCGCTGTGTTTAACTTGAAAGTGCCTTTCACTTAAATATGATCGGATAAGAAAGTGCATTGGTTGGGCAGTACTTTTTGATTTTATACAATAGGCCAGGATGCCAGACCCTACCGAATGCCTGGCTGACATCAAGAAAGGCCGCCACGCAGTATCTGTTTTCTTCAATATCTTGCTCAATGACATCTACAACTCTATGTATCTGCTCTATAGTAGCATGTTGCTGTCTGAATCCGAATTGATGTTGTGGGATAAGTTCATGATCTACAATTACTGGTAACAATCTTTGTAGGATTAGTTTTTCTAGAACTTTTGAGACTAATGGGAGTAAGGTTATCGGCCGGTAGGACGCGGCTTCGTGAGCGGCTTTACCCGGTTTAAGGATAAGAATGATTTGCCCAAATTTCCACTGGATTGGAAAATACTGCAATCGTAAAGTTACATTGAATATATGCGTGAGAGCCATTATGGCTCGATGAGGTAATTCTTTAAGGACTTTAGCAGTAATTAAATCGTAGCCCGGTGCTTTGACGTTATCTAAATGTTTAATCACAAGTTTTATTTCAGCAGCTGTAACGTGTTGTATAGGCGGGC
Source organism: Sinelater perroti (assembly GCA_036346155.1). Lineage (NCBI taxonomy): Eukaryota > Metazoa > Arthropoda > Insecta > Coleoptera > Elateridae > Sinelater > Sinelater perroti. The sequence continues at coordinate 225,605 of JARFIY010000366.1, forward strand.
TTAATTGACAAGGAGCTTGTAGGTAGTCAAGAATCTCAGTTTCTTCTTCATGAGGGACTACTGTTGGGTGAGGTTGAAAGATACCGGAGAGGTGGTTCGCGAACAGCTCGGCCTTCTCGTCATCTGTTCGAGCCCATGTGCCATCATCTTTACGAATCGGTGGTATATGCACTTTTGGACGGTTAAATTTGCTAGTAGCTTTCCATAGTGTGTACTCATCATGTGCAGATGGAGAAAGGTTGCTTACATACTCTTTAAATGTTTCATTTTTCCAATCTTAGAGTGCCTGTTTGAGTTCTCGGGTTAGCCTACTTAGTCTAGTTTTGTCCGCAGGATGTTTGGTTCGTTGCCATACATTCCTAGCTCTCCTCTTCTCGGCAAGCTTGGATTTAATGTAAAAGGGGTAGTTTTCAATAAGCTCTGCTTTGGGATGTTCGGTTGGCGTAGAAATTTGAGCTGCTTGATGTATGATATTGTTAAAGTGCTCCACGGCTAAGTCAACTTCGTTTGGTGTCTTTAGATTAGCTGGAATTTCTATATTGGCAGTGAAGTACTTTTTGTACATGTCCCAGTTCGTGTGTCTATTGTATAATGAGGGTTTCTTTTGTTTGGTTATAACTGATGTGCTCAATGTGACGATTATGGAAGAATGATCAGAGAGAAGATCGTAGCAGGTTTCTACTTTACAGTAATTTGAGGAGATGCCTTTGGTGACAAAGAAGTCCACTGTGTCAGGAATCTTGTTTGGATCTGACGGCCAATATGTGGGCTCACCAGCAGCCAATATGCCATAGTTGTGTGTCTGCAGCGTCTTAAACAGTTCTCTGCCTTTGGTGGTAGTCTGGATCCCCAAAGTGGGTTTTTGGCGTTATAGTCCCCCCCCCCCCCAGCAATAAATTTATTCCCTAATTTTTGAAAGAATGTTTCGTATTGGTGTTGTCGAATATTATGTCTGGGTGGACTATATATGGCTGCAAACACTAACGGACCCGTAATACTCTTGACGTTGAGGATGGTACCTTGTAAGTAGTCAGTGGAGAACTCTTCCATTATGTAGTGAGAGATTTTATTACCGATAATTATTGCTGAGCCAGCGTGGGCTGTACCGTCTGGGTGATTTGTAGAGTATGTTGAATAATTATGGATATTTAAGTAACTGTAGTCAGTGAAGTGGGTTTTTGAGATCAGTAGGATGTCGATTTTATGTTGTTTAAGAAAGAGCTCGACTTCAATGCGATGCTGGGCTAGTCCATTTGCAGTCCATAATCTTATGCGTAAAGTATCCATTATTGCAATTTGTTGACTAACATGGTGAGCAGATTAAGCATCGTGTTGTTCTGGTTCATAAGCTGCGTGAACATTGTTTCAAATTTAGTTAAAAACTGAGATAGTGAGATGTCATTGTTGCTGTTATCTTCGAGTTGGCTGTTCGTGCGGTGCTGTGATGCTGCTTGGGCATTGTTTAAATTTAAGGTGTATGCATGCTGCGCAGTTATTGGTGTATTCGATGTCTTTACAATAGATGTTCTTGGAAGACTAGACGATTTACCTCTATTTATTTGTAGTTGCTGATACACTAGACAACCCTTATAGTTGGCGGGGTGTGGGCATTGACACAGTGCACATCGCGCGGGAGTTTCCTTTGATTTCTTGCAGACAGTGGTATTGTGTTCTTCTCCACATTTTACACAGGGGAAGGGCTTGGTACAGTAAGTTTTGCTATGTCCATATGCCTGGCATCGTGTACACTGTATTATTGTGGTTTTCTTTCTGGGAGGTTCTACGGTTATTAGTTGGTAATTAAGGTGCTTCAATTAAAACACTTTTTTATTATTCTGAGCCGGCTCTAAATCAACAAAGAACATAGGCAGAGGCTCTTTAGTTGCTGTGTGTCTGATTTTGGTGAGATTTCGTACAGTGTGGCTGTGCTTTTTTAGTTCTTCTTTAATTTCCTTGGTGTCAACAACGTGATGTAGATTTCGAATTACCACTCTGTATGCTCTTTCATCCTTTAATTGACAGGTATGGTATATAATTCGTTCAGTTTTTAGATGGGTGATTAGTTTTCTATAGGAGTCAGCAGTATTAGTATTTATTTTAATTGTGTTGTTTGAAAGTGCTTTAGTGCTATATTGTTCCCGCTCTAAGACTTTTGTTAGATTTTCGATCATTTGGGCATAATTCCTAACACCATATAGGTATACAGGCGGGGGATTGTGAATTTTTTGTACGGAACTTTCACTAGAATCTTGTTGGATGTCTTGCGTGCTACCGCTAGCTAGTACAGTAAATCGATTTTGATTGTTGATTGAATTTTCTGGTTGTGTTCGTTCGGCTGTAGTTCTTCGTTTTTTGTTTGGTTTTTTGTATTGTTGCCATTTGTGTTGGTTTTGATTTTCTGTTACTTCCTCTTCGGAGGAGTCATCGATATCTATTTGTTCTGTTGCTTCTGTTATTAGTTGCGGGTTTGGATTTTGATTAGGGGTTGAGACAGAAGAGAAGAATTTTATATTAGTATAATTTTGTGGTGGTGGCAGAAGGTTCTGATGTTGAGGCGTCGGCATGACATTACTGGTTTGCGAGAGCGGCGCATAATTGAATTGAAGTGGTTGTTAATTTCCAAATTGAGGTTGTTGTGGATTATATAAAATTTGTGACTGAGGTATATACATATTTGAGCCATTGTTGTACATATTCTGTATTTACAGAATTTGTGATGATGCTTGCGAGTTTTTAATCAGCAAATTTTAAAAATGTAGTAAAAGTCCTTAACTTACACATTTGGTGTAAAACTCGGCAGAATTAAATGTAAATCGTTGCAGGGTCAAGAGCGGACACTAGTGATAACTTAATCGGACACGATATAGCACATTCACTCGCGCTCGCTTTCTACAGCGTTCATGATAGCATTTAAAGCTACAAAAATGTATGCACATTTGTATCATTTATAAAGTATTTGTTAAAACATTAATTATTTATTATTATTTTAGGCTATTGCACAAAAAATAAATCAAAAATATTAAAGATTATAGAGTTTCAATAACTTCTTATGGAAATATTTATAACATCTTGAATAAACATAATTGTAAGCAACATATTGAAAGTTGAAAAATTTCTAGCTTAATTAAATAAATTGAAAACCGCCATAAAGATTCCGATATAAAAACCTTTTGCATTTAAAAACCCATTCCAGAGTGATTGAAAAACTCCACCAAAAACACGATATTTAAAATTTCTATAGCTATACGTTTTACTTTTTTTTACAATATAATTTTAAATTTTAACAATTGCCTAATGGGTTTGTAAAGTTATAGACTTCTGGAAAAGGTATTTCATATATAGTGTACTAAGAAAGTTGTTATGTACTTCCGTATACTCCATCTATTTCTTTTACATTTGCTCAGGTACGTAGGCATTTTCATGATCCTATCATTAGAAAGCTCTCGTTCTTGAAAATTTCGTGGACACATAAAAATTAAGCCAGATTTTTGTCAAATGTTACGATGCTGTCAATGTAGTGACATAATGAGGCTATCGCAGCATTACAATCTCATCGTTCTATCTGCTTGAAAGTGATCGTGCAGAACAATAAGGATTGTCGGTGTCCAAACACTTCCATATCTAATAGGTTACTGAACATCTTCCTGGCAATAGTGATGTTTGCTTCCCTAACAGACTAGAATAAGCGTATGTCAAAGTAAAATTTCTTTTCTAAAATTAACGATGCCGTATGAATATGGCTTTATATAAGAACAATTATTTCCCAACACCCGAATCATTTTTATTAAAATGTCGGTCAACACTTAAATTGGGTGTAAAATTGTAGAACAAAATTATTTTTTGTTTGAGAAAGATAAAATTGAAAACTCTTTTCTTTATCACAACGCAGGACCAACTAACATTTAGAGGTCATTTTGCCTCAATACGCTTGAACATGCTATAACTTGAGACCTTCACTGAGTGTCTTATGCAAAAAGGTAATTCTATAAGCCATTTAGGATACAGCATCAAACAATGTTTTTTGGACTGTTATGTTTATATGTTTATTTGAATTTTTTGCATCCCCCATAATTAGGAAGATCTACATCCTCTTTATCAGAGTTCTTCAGATATTTGTTATATTAAACATGGTAGTCATAAAACAATGCTAGCTTTTCGGTAGGCTAATTATGATGAACACGTTTTAGATTATAAGCAGGAAATTTTAACTTCAACAATACTTATCAAATTACATTGCAAGGAAAGTTGGTTCGTTCTAATTTCTTTATTTGCTGTGAAGTGTTTTTAATGAGTTTTTGTAGACAGATGTTACTGATTTTGTTTTTCTGAACCTTGTCGGTGCTTGAGGAAATTAAATGTAAAATATGCTATATATATTTTATAATAGTAAGAAAGTAAAGTGAAATTGTAGAAGTATCTATTGACTTTAATTTGTACTCTTAATCATTGATATGTAACAAAAAATATGAAATGTGTATTTTGTATAATTAGTTTTTATCAAAAACATTCATATATGTAAAGTTGATTTTATCCAGTCAGTTGCAGTGTGAAAATCGAAAAAATGTATCTTATTTTTTATTCTTTTTTCCCAGCCACCTAAAAATATGCGGCGGCGGGTCGCTGATTTACATTATATTGCAGCTCCTGGTTAATTAAATAACGTTCACTGCTGCACGCAAGATCAATATCGTTTTCATCAAAATAACTTGCATAGCTGCTGAAATCCATGTCTGGGGTATAAAGCAGTCGGAAATTGGATAGACAGAAAACACTGTTTTGAAGGTTTTTAATATTAGAAACCATATTACTTTATTTTCTATAACAACTAATTGCGAATTCCCAAGGCCTAATTCGTAAATATGTATGGTGTTTAGCATTTTAGTGGCTTCTCAAGAAATGAATTTAGTTTTTAATATCCTTCCACGGGTGCTGTTTATAAATTAAGAAATTATCCGCAGTTTTACGGTTTTTGGGAAAGAAGTTTTATATTACTCTGAATAATTTGAAACGCTAGGATTCCTTCTTTATTTTATTGACGTACTATTGCGTATTTTTTAAATTAAGCTTAATTTTCGTTTAATGAATTTTATTATATAAATGAAAAGTAGCATTTGCTTGCAATAGATATATTATTAAAATAGCGTACGTTTAAGTATGCTAGATCACCACTCAGATAAATGCTTTCCGCCCCAGTCCTTAAGCAGCATTGGAATACTTTTTTATTTGTGCAAGATTACATTAAAATAGATAGGATACTTATATTTTTATTGAATTTGAAAATCCTTACCTTTATGAGTGTTGTTCGTAAGATCCTGAGTATTTCAGTGATTGGTACAGATTGGTATAGATCAACGAAAGAAAATAGCTATAACCATTGCTTTTAATATTACTGCACTATTCATTGTACTCCGATTATTTTGACAAAATTGAATTTATGGTTTTTCAAGCATGTGACTATAAATACAAAGCTTATGGTATGAATAGTAACCCGGATTATGACAGTAATGATAATATGAACACAATCTTATATGTGTATCAAGTATTTTTAAAATACAATGCGGAAGTCCCCGGTTCCCGCCCGTGTGAGAAGCATTGGTTGCCAGAGTAACACGTTGGAGGCCACGCGGAAATACACGAACGATCGTTGCTATATATTTCGTAATGTCAACATAACGTCAACGCCTATTACTCCGATGCATCAGAGTGAGACAGAATTCGTGACTGGCACAATCGTTGTAGGGCAGCAATAGTAACGATTGCTACAGAAGGTTCATAACACTTGCATTCTCTATAGTAGCCAAGCGTAGCTGGCTGGATTTTCTAGTATATAATAAAGCCTTATTTATGTTAAAAAAAGAGATAAGTTGACTTTTGAAACATGTTATCCAAAATAAAGAATAAAATAAGAAAGTTTTATTTAGCAACACGAGATACGCGCGTACAAAATTATATTGTTGTGACATATTAAGAAGTCAGAAGTATTAAACTTTACCGCCGCCTGAAATCAAAATCTACCATTTTAGAGTCACAACCGGAGACCTTGGGGTACATCCTTCAAATGGCTATCGTTGCTTTGAAAAATATAAAAATTTTGAGTGTTTTAGTATTGAGAAGGAATGAAATATTAAAATATGAATTTGCGTTTGTTTTAAATACCTATCAGTTAGAGGATTTTTTTTATAAACTATAAGGAATTAAGAACGCTAGTACTACTACCATAGGGTTTAATGTGCTATTTATCTATTTACTGGTAAAAAGGTTTGCCATCTATATTGCACTGAATAGCTTATATATCATATATTTTCTAGTTGGAGCAACTTGAAAGCTGACTTCTCCTAGAAGCATGAACTTTGCAGTCGAATTACTAAAAAAGTATAAATGAAACATATTTTATAAAAGTATTGTTTCTAAGCTTTAGTTCTATTTAGTTTCAGTGGTTTTGGTATAATTTGTACAATCGTCCAGTTAACTACGAATTGCGGTTTTTGGTTACTCTAAACACTAGTCCAGGTTTAATAAAAATTTCTCTTGCAAATATATTAACATGAGTTTCCATTTGGCTTTCTTAGCGTAAAGACGTTCGGATCATCTGTTCGCTATAAATTTAAAGTGCAATCATATCGTGAGTGATAAAAGTGAGGTCGTTAAACATCACGTGCAGCGCGGAATAAAAGTGTACAGCTGTTAAGATGTACAAAATAATATTTTATAGTGCCTAAGCAGAAAACAGGTTCATACAATCGTTTCCTCCTATTACGCTAGTGGCGTATCCAAATAATTTTCTACAAATGATACAAAATACCCAACAAGCCATACAACCCCAACAAATGAGTTATAATATGGTACCTTACCAATTAGAGTATGAAATTGTTTCCCAAGTATTTTTTAGGGCAAACACAGTATTAATTACTGCCTTCTACGTCAACCAATCTATCACAACGGGGATTTCATCTTCAACAAATTAGAAGAATGTCATCTACCAATGAAGACAAACCAGCTGATGCACAGGATCATTTTTTGATTATGTAGGAAATTGGTTTATTCAGTTTTAAGATTTTGAGACCACTCTTATTCTATACGAATAGACTTAATGTTTATTATTGAGCATAGTAGTTGTGACACTATTTAGTAAATTCATTATCATTCCGTATTAATTAATAAGTTGCACAGACATTTATTTAAATTGGTTTAAGAAGGAATTATATTAAGTTACAAGGTCTGTAGGTGGATTTGCTGAATATAATCCAAATGCATTAGCGAAGGTTTTATTACTTACACCTTGTTGTGCGTTTGCTTTCTTTATTTATCGTTTTACATTGTTTTGGATTGGTAAATTGTACTGCTCTATTTTCCTTTAAGGTTTTATAGGTTTTTGTATAAAATTGCTCCAAAAGTGGTTTTCCCTTTAGTTTTTACTAATTGAGTCAGTATGATGCTGTACTCATTAGAAGGCTTGTTTTTTCTTGAGAATTTTGACACATAACTTGTTATATATTATTTTTGTTTTAGGATGGTATGTGAAAAAATTTCTGAAGAAACTTTTGGAATAAAATTGTCAGAAGTTCTTTATCTTAAAAGATAGAAATTTGTTTCGTAGGGGAATTGACCAACTTGCTGATCACTGGGTGAAGAGTGTTGAGGCAAATGGGCTGCATTTTAAGGTTACGGGTTACATAGCAAAATTCTTGGAAAAAGGCAAGCTTTCTAAGAAGTACAAAATAGTACTGATTTAGTTGATAAAAATTAAAAAATCAAACAACTTGGTATACCATGCAAACTTTATAGTTTACTGTATGTTCTTTTCCACAAACTACACATGTAGCTGGTGTATTGCTTTATTTTTATAGCCCATTTACTCAGCGAAAGACAAATGATGACAAATGAATATTAAAAAAAATGTATTGACGATAGAAAATCACGCCTAGCTACAGAGAACAAATTGCTGCCATATAAGACCATAATCTCGTCTAACACTAATGTATTACAACGGTTCAAGACCAAGACACTCAGAGCTGTCTAGATTTACTTTAACGATGTAGTTTTACTTTTACTACACAACACTTATCATAGAAAACTTAGAAAAAAATGGGCGTGTAATTCAGCAAAATAAAACAGTTAACGTATGTAAATCGTTTGGAGGGAAACGCACTAATCCTGGGAAAATTTATATATATTTATATATATGTTTATATGTTAAGTAAGTGTCGGCTATGGTTTTTTTTTTGTATCCAGACCGCGAGGGCGTTTTTCTATTTTAATTATCTCACGAATAATTCTGCTGGTAAAGTAAGAAATGGAAGCAATGAGTTTTGTATGGGAGAAATTAATTTTACGCCCTGTTTGTTTATGATGTTTGGCTTGTACAAAACAATTATATATAAGAAATGATAGTTAACTGAATGAATAAAGTCTGCTATTTTTTATTGGCTGTAAAGACCTCATTAGTACACGGCTTATTTTATCGAAAGTGCCTCTGGCGTAAAACAAGAGCGTTTTTCTTGGTTTTGAGATTAGGAGTTGATATTGGTTAATATTTCTAATTATATGACAAAGGGATGTATTGGAATACGCATTTTGCAGTTGGAGTAACAATTTTAAGTTTTGAAATGTTTGATGAAAAGTTTAATGGATCTGGCAATGAAAATTTTTTTTAACCGAATAGATTTGGACGGGATGATTAGGAAATATGGACTTTAGACAGTGGTTGGTATGGACAGTGTAATTAAAGCTGTTGTTAAAAGACTTTTTTGATATAAGATGGTCTAGGAAAGAAGTGATTATGTTTAGTCTCTAAGGTAGATTTAATATTTTTGTAAATTAGGATTACGTTTTCGTAAAGCGTGTGAAGATTATATAATGTGATAAATTTTAAAATCATGACAATAGTTGTATGATATTATTTTGTTTAGAGCTTTTAAGGTACGTGATTCGGAGACTCTTTTTGGCAATGAAGCTGTGCGTAGTACTTTAGCTGCATTTAGTCTGGACTTACCACATTTTCAAGGAAAATTGTAAATGGAGGATTATATTTGGAATATGGTGTATTCGGTGGGTACACGATTTGGGATAACAGAAAGATGAAAATCTTATGGAAAGGTCTGAAACAATTTTGAAACAAAAGATTTCACATTCATTTAGATTACATCTACCTAATAGATGCGATATGTTGATGATACTTTTGTCATCTGGTCGCTTGGTTAAGACACACTTTTTAAATTTCTTTACTACTTAAGCCAAATCTACATCAACATAAAATTGACGACGAAACCCGAACGAAACAGTTTCCCCCTTCTGGACATTATTATAACAAAACATAATTAAAATGACACTGTTTATACATACTAAGTGCTAAATACTATCATCATTCTGAGCAAATAACAATCTGTATTTGCAAATACATGTTTTATTTATTATTATTATTTTTTGTGTAATAATTTGATATTAGGAGTTCCCAAAAATTACTATGAATGTAAAAAATTATTTTACTAAAGTCAATAGGATGAAAGGAGTATTTACCACTCTTACCGGTATGTTATAATACAATTTTTTTGTTATTTTTATTTTTTTAGATTTTTACCTTTACTTAAATTTTAAATGTCAGTTTTTAAGCTAAAAATCTACCACGGCAGATTATTTTGTAGTTGGAACTTGAAATGTAAAACTACGCGCAGACATTTTACCGGTTACAAAGTGTTTGATGTAAATTTACAAAGTATTTAATTAATATGAGGACATAATGGTCATTGATTTCCAATTAGTTGCAAGTTTATAGAGCATTAAATATACGCATGCAGGTGATGGAGGGTTGTAATAAAATCTCTAGAATTAAATTAGTTATTTTGTTATTTTATTTGTTATATATATAACATTGAATGGTGCAAATATCTTAAAGATTATCACGTATCTGTTAATGAATTTAAATCTCTCGTGGCATAATGCAATCTTTCGTCTTAAACATTCAGTAAGTAGAACGTTTGATCTTTAATAATCGATGTATAACTCATTACCAATTTATGGAAGAAATGTGTTTTGTGAAATTTATATAGACACAGTTAGTAACTTCACTTTTTTACTTTTACAGAATGTTAAAAATTTGTAAGGAGTTGAAGAAACGTTTTGAAAGTCATAATTTTTTAGATACATGTGAACTTGCCATTATAAGCAATTATATTTACAGATGGTATTACAGTTTATATTTCTTGGAATATTTGTAATATAATATATTTGAGTTTTCTACCTCGTGGGGTGTAATCAACAGTGAATAACTCTACCAAATGTTTGAACAGGAGTATAAAAAAGTCAAATGAAAACATTTGATTCAATTATAAAAAGCGTTTCGTTTTTTCCGAAAAAAACATGACCTCATATTGTCTTTCTTCTATACCACTTTGATATAACAGTAACGCAATTGCTATTTTCACTTATTTGGGTTGTTTGAAGTAATTCATGTAAAGTAAACACTAGTCAAATATTGGAAAAATTACTTTAGGATAGCAGATTAGTATGGCAATATACACACGCACGCATTTACATCATTTGAACTTCTAATATTCTTTATATCAGAACTCAAATTACTATACACTTATTCTGGAAAGATGTAAAAATTGTGAATTAGGTAAAACATTATGAATCTCTGATACGGTATGGCTATGCAGCCCTCAAGACAGCTTAATTTTTTTATGTCACGACTGATAATTATGGAATATTTTGAGATATGCGACTTTAGCTATGATTGAGGATGAAAAATCAGCGAATGATATAAAATAAAAAAAATGAAGAGCAATTAGAAAGATGACGGCGACTAGAAAGCTTAGCATAACTTAAAAACAGGCCAAAAAGTATAACAAACGACTACAACAAAAAAGGTTAAACGGTAGAAATAATAATAAACACAACACACAAATAGAAATCCAATAAAGAATACAATAGGAAATGTACGGAGGATAAAATGAAGTCGGAAGTAAATAATTTAATAATAGTAACATGGAATATAGTACCACTACCTAGTAAGAAAGTAAATTTAATAGAATAAATATATAACCATAAATTAACAATATTAAGACTGAGTGAAACAAAAAAGAGGAATCAGATGTCAGGTATTATAAAATTACCTAGAAATTATTTTTTATATAACTCAACAGCAAAGTTAGGAGAAAGAGTTAAGAATTGGTTGTAAATCAAGATATTAATGATAAGGTAATACATTTAGAAGCAGTAACTTCGGGGAAAGTATTAATCAATATTAAATTACAAGAAAAAATAAATATTACTTAAATGTACGCACCGGCAGAGGGAACTGAAGAGGACATTATGATTAATTTTTACAATTAATTGCAAAAAGTAGTAGATAGGAAAAGAGAAGACTAGAAAAAAGTTATAATAACGGGAGATTGGAATAGAACAATAGCGAATAATCAAAATAAGAGAAAAATGATGTAGTAGACCATAGAAGGAGGAAACTATAAACATAAATTGTCCAAAATAATTATTTCAAAATATTTTCTTTGGGAAAAATAGAAAAAACTGTGCACGAATATAGCAAAAGAATGGAATGCATAAAGCATAATAAATTATACAGCGTACCCACAAAAATTGCAATATTTAAGAAAACGAAGAAAGTAGAAGTAGAACTAGTAACTCAGTACAAAATAGTTATATTAATTATAAAAAGCATCAAGGTGGAAGAAAAGAAGGAATGTAAGATGACAAGGATATATAGACTAAAAGTTATAGAAGTGAAAACAATATATCAGGAACGAACAGATAATGAATTTGTAAAACTAGAAAAACTTGGACAGCATTGGTCATTAGAAGAAAGATGAAATATGTTTAAAAGCATTATAATAAAGCAAGAGAAATATGTATAAAACTAAGGTTAAATCAGTTATATTTGAAGATCAATTTGGTAAAATAAAGAAGATAAAATAACAGTTAATAAAAAATAATCATTGAAAAAGAAAGAAGAACAAGATAATATACATTATATAAACATGAGGTATTATAGTAAAAAGTATATTAAAGCAATGTATAAGAGTTGGAAAGGAATTAAATCATAAATAGGCAAGTGTAGAAAACAACATAGGCCCTAAAATGATAAAATAGATAGGCAGAGATAAGAAAACATGGTATTGGAAATCATGTAATGAAGCTTGGATCACAAATATAATACCAAAACATTGGGAATATAACTTAATAATAACAATATAAAAAAGGATATCAAATTGACTGGGGAATTATAAAAAAATACGCATGCTCTCGACATATTTTAAAATATACGCAGGTACTGTTGAGAAAAAATAATGGAAATTATAGAATTACACTTAGAGGACAAGTAAGCAGCATACAGAGCAAACAGACAAATTAAGGATAACATATTTATTGTAAGAAATGTTATGAAAGAAGTAATAGATTTAAAATACAAGGAGAAACTATGCGGGAATGTTTAAAACTATTAGGGGGGTATTTAGTAAATTAATAATAGTTGTCTCTCTCTTTATTAATATACCGATTCCAAAAATCTTGCAGCTTCTAAAAACTAATTACAATTTGGAAGACGACACCCTCAAATTAATTAACCGTTGTCTACCTAATACTTCTTTTACTTTTCAAAACAAATTTTACCACCAAACCAATAGTGTTTCTATGGGTTTCCCAATTTTACCTGTCATAGCTAACTCATGACCGACTTCGAAATAAAAGCCCTTGTATCTTTGCCCTTAAAATCTACCGGTTGGATAAGATACGTTGACGATACGTTTGCCATCTGGACTTGCGGACATGATACGATTTCCGAATTTTGTTTTCTTTTAAATAAACTTCATACCAATATCAAGTTCAGAATAGAAGTCGAACATAACAATTTGCTTTCTTGGACACTCTCATAACCAAAAATTTTTCCAATAGCAGTTTCTATCATACAGTCTACAGAAAACCATATTAATCGTTAGTTAAATGTAAAATCCCACCATCACTTTGCTCAAATTCACTCAATCGCAAAACCCCTAATTACCAGATCTTTCAGACTTTCTAACAGCGAGAACCGACAAACTGAAACCAATACCAAAATGGATATTCTGAAATATCTCTAGCTTACATCATTAACAATGTCAGCAAAAATATCGCTTCCAAAACTCATGACTTAGATCAAACCAAAGCGTTTTTCCCTCACATCAAAGGCATTTCTGACAGAATAGTCCGCATACTGAGTAATCAAGATATACAAACTATCTTCAGGACCAACAATAAAATAGCTGATTTCATTCGCTCAGGTAAGGACCATTACTCCCACGAATCCCAAGGTGCCTACGAAATACCTTGTGGTGACTGTAACAGAACCTACATAGGTCAAATAAACAGACAAATATTTAGTTGTATATACGAACATTCTTTAACTATACGAAAGAATATTTTTTCTGCTTTGGTCAAACATAACAAGGAAACTGGACATATTATTAATTTTTCCAGTTTAAAAACACTTGCTCGCATCTTACCATTAGAATTATTCCCGGGGTTATTAAAAAAAACGCGTCTTCAATGCCTTAATACTTGAGACGATGGTCAATGTTTACCCGCCATTTGGAAACCGTTAGTTGCCGCACGTCATCATTTACGTAACCCGTTGCAACATACGAACTTTCCTCAACCCAGTACATTTTCGGCATCAACATGTCCCCGTTAAATTTCATTTCTGTTTCTACAAATAGTGAAGTAGACCACACGAAAAGTCTTCTTCTTTGACTTATAGTTCTCCTTGGGGAGTAGGTAGGTTGAAACTCCGAGTAAAGAACTAAAATTCCTTGGAAATGGCATCAAGTTGAAGGCCTAAACGTAGAGAATTTTCTAATAGAATAGAAAAAGAATCAATAATTGTGAACATAGAAAGAAATTAATTAAAATATCTAAGACGTGTAAATGGAATGAAGAAAACAGACTTGTTAAAAGAGACGTAGTAGCTAGCGGAAACAAAAAAGAATGCGAGGAACACTAAGCAAGATAAGAATAGAAAGGATAGTAGAAATAGGAAAAAAGAGTAAAAACGTTAGAACAAATGAAGAAATTAGCTACAAACAGATTGGAGAAGATGAAACGGATCTATAGATAAGAGGCAAATGAAGAAAATGAATAATATATTCGACAATCTATAAAGACATAACGAATAAGAGTAGAAGAAAAATAATAAGACCTCAGTCTGGTTTAGATCGTTGTGATGTGTGTATTTATATATTAGTTTTTTTTATTATTCTTTATGGAAACAAAAAACATAGTTATAAAAGATAAAAAAACTCTAAAGCATAACCTTACAGTAACCATTTTACAAGAATTTAAGCACTAATTGTAAGTATAAGTTTAATAATTATATGGTTAGCCCATTAATCAGGGCGTTATCATTATAATTAAATTTTTAAACACAAGAAGTGGTTGTCCATTTTTGTATCCCTTGTTTTTTTGAGATCCCAGAATTATGGTACGGTATGTGAATTTCACAATATAGGAAAATTACCGGTAACTATATTAATATATTATAATATCTACCAAATATTGTAAGATTCTATCACGACATTGAAATATTAGATCGTCAATTTATGTGCTATTTGTTGACTCTTGTCTTTAAATAAATTATGCGAGTAAGTAAGAATAGAAGTATTATTTTTGTAGAAAAGTCTTTTAAATTTATGAAAACAAATAATATACTGAAAAACAATCATTATTTTTTAGTAGGTATAACTTGATAGGAAGTATTTTAAAAAGAATTTTTGGTTTTATTTGGATTGTATTATGGCAGGTGTGTAGAGATGGAGGTTATTTAAAAAGATACTCTTGATATCAGCAAGTTTCAATAGTAGAGAAATTTTTTTATCACATTGTTTTAAAGTGTAAATATTGTTATTGCATGTGAAATAGAATATTTGATAAATGTTCTCCACTCTTGTATTCTTCTGGCAGAATTCCCTATTACTTTTTGGCATAACTGTAGCTTGTTAATAACTCTTCGAAATTTTGTCTTTAATTCTTATTTTTGTAGCATAAACTTTATTCTTCACGAATCCTCAGAGGAAAAAATGTACGGTGTGTGGTTGCAAATATTGGTGGTTAGTTCACTTCGCTGTTTTGGGGTATAAGATGCTCCTTAAATTTTTGGTTTAACAATTGGATTGTTTCAAATGAGGATACAAAAGTCTATCATTATCTAACGATAATGTTTAATGCGTTTCCGACTTCTTTTTTAAAAAGAAAATGGCCAAATCACCCTATAAAAACAGGCATAAAATCCACTAACTATTATTCTTTGAGTGGACACAGGCCGTTCTCGAATTACTCGTATTTTACTTATTGACGTATCCACCCACTGATTTTGTTAACAAAATTGCCACCAAATTCTTGATTCTCTAGCACCTAATCAACAAATACTCGGAGTTTCAAACGGTTATCTGATTTTAGTTCTTGGCTTAGCTGAGTCTTAAATAAGTGCAGATGCAGATTTTTTATTACAATCCACTGCATTGTATTTTTTGAAATGTTCAGTTGCATTGATTAACGGATCTTCAGATCCAAGTTTCGTTTATTTTCTTCCCAATATATATTTTTCATATGCTTTTCTATGCTTCCAACATGTTCGTATTTGCTTTGGTCAAGGCTATTACTTTTGTTCATATTTCTTTTTTGCTCTAATCAATTTAAAGCTGTCTTCGTCCTTGACGTTGATTTTGATATTCTTATCATTAATTATTTTAATTTGAAAATCATTTAACATTTCACTTATTTGTTCATGTAACTGACTGAAGTTTTCAATTCCATCCCTGTCTCATAAGCTAGTTCTTCTACATCGGTGTAGTATTCAACGGTCTTTTTTTCTTCAGTGTTGTTAGACAATTTATTTTCCAGCTCTGAGTATTTTTTGCTCAGTTCTTCATACATCTTATGGATTTCATTTAACTGCATTTGGAGTTGGTACGCCCTATTTATGGCACTTACCTTCTCATTCTTCGATAATTTCCAGCTGTTGTAGATTTGTTGTTCATTTTGCGAACGTTGATAATTTTCTTGGAATAACGCATTATTTTGATGCATTAGTATCACTTCATTTTGTGATTGTGGTACAGTTTGTTGGGGAACATGTTTAGCGCGATTACTTTACGATCGTATTAAGGTCGCCAGATATCACTCGCGTGCATTGATACCCGTTTATTTTTAGCTTCGCGGCAGAGCTCTCGACACTTGTTCATCGTTCAAAAGTCAAACGAATACTAGAATATTAGAAGAAAAACAATACTCATGGCACTCATACGAGAACAAACAAAACAGGCAAATTAAAGTAGTAGCGAATAAGTTACACCACTTATGCAAACCTGAGCAGATAGTCACGTCGCTCAGAAAGAAAGGATTTAAGCTGTTAAAAGCAATTTCCAAATTAAAATACAAAACCATACAACGTTTGAATATGTTTATCTTAGCATTTAGACATGACGAGGATATTAACAAAATTTTTGCAATCACCGATATAATGGGAATTAGGGTAGAAATTCTGCCGATTAGAAAATCGAGATTAATACCACAATGTAAAAGGTGTCAAGCCTACGGGCACACGCAAAGATACTGTGCAAAGTAACCCAGATGTGTTAGATGCACCGGAAAACACTTAACGGCAGATTTGTAATAAACCTAAAGATGCAAAACCGAAATGCGTTCACTGCGGCCAACAACACCCAGCTAATTATCGTGGATGTTTGGTGGCCAAAGAATTGCAGAAAATTAAAAACAAACAAACAAACTAAGAAATCTAATCTGTTACGACAGACCCAAAGAATCGAACGTGTAAATGTGGAAAAACCGAAGCAAAAAAAATTAATCAAAATCCATGACCTACAGTCAAGCGTTAAATGGAAAAACGGAAGAAAATTATAATAGAAAAACTATTAGATTAGATTCAACAATTGAAGCAACTCTTCAACAAATATTGGAAAAGCTAAATGCAATGGATGAACGCATTATCAAATCAGAATATCGCAATCAAGGAGCGATCTCTTAAAATAAAAATAAAAATGGCTAACCAGCTGAGAATAATGGAATGGAACGCCAATGGACTACAGAAACATCAACAAGAGCTACAAATAATCCTGAACATGGAAAAAATTGATATATTCCTCATTGCCGAAATACATTTTATCAGGGAGTCACATATCAAGTTTAAAGGATACAAAGTATATCACACCATTCACCCTGATAACGACGCAAAAGGTGGTAGTGCAATCATTGTAAAAGATTCCATTCTACATCACCAAGAAATAGGTTACCAAACAGGCATAATACAGGCAACATCTATCATAGTTAAAATTAAAACGTATGAAGTAATGGTTACAGCACTGTATAGCCCACCAAGACATAACATCAAGGAAGAACATTACCTTAACTTTCTTAAAAAACAAGGATATAGATTCATTTTGGGAGGTGATCTTAATGCAAAGAACATCCAGTGGGGATCTAGGGTAATAACAACGAAAGATAAAGAACTTTTGAGAGCATGTAACCGCTTGAACTGTGAAATACTATCGACTGGTAAACCAACATATTGGCCAACAGATTTGAGCAAAATTCCTGAACTAATAGACTTTTTCATTGTCAGAAATATCTTTTCGAATTACATTCAGGTTCAAGAAGCATGGAATATGAGCTCAGATCACTCTCTCATACTTCTCACCTTAAGTGACACCGTAATTCAGAAAGAACTCCCACATAGACTAGTTAATAAACGAACTGACTGGGAAAGTTTTAAAATCAAATTTGAGAATATAAATCTTTCTGTACCAATAAGAACTGAAGAACAGTTAGATACAGAAGTAGAACTATTTGTCATGAACATCCAGCAAGCACCATGGGAAAATACCCCTGAGATTAAAACTAGAGCAAGGGTAAAATTACCCTAAAGAAATTAGGGAACTTGTATCTGAAAAAAGGAAATTAAGAAGAAAATGGCAACAAACAAGGCCACCAGTAGATAAAACCGCTCTGAACAACGCCACCCAATAACTAAAAAGAGAAATACAACGCATCAAAGAAGACTCTATTGAAAGCTATCTGCGTGAATTAACTAATGACAGTAAAACTGACTACTCCTTGTGGAAAGCCACCAAACGCCTAAAACGACCTACTCTTCATAACCCACCAATCAGAAGGGCAGATGGAAGTTGGACCCGGAATAACCTACAAAAAGCAACTAGATTTGCAGAACACTTGGAACAGATCTTCTAATCAAGTGCAAGAGAAAACCCAACGAGTGGACTGAACCAAGACAAGAGGATGTCGAGATTCCACTCACCACTCCAAAAGAAGTTTTGGAAGAAACCAAAACGAATATTAAACCAAAGAAGGCACCCGGATTCGATCAAATCACAGGAGAAATTCTTAAACAGCTTCCAAAGAAAGCAATATTAAAATTGACTTATCTTATTAATGCTACATTTAAATTAAGATATGTTCCAACGATGTGGAAAGTAGCGGAGGTAATAATGACTCCCAAACCAGGAAAGTCACCGCAAGAAGTGTCGTCATATAGGCCTATCTCCTTGTTGCCGGTTGCTTCAAAACTATTTGAAAAGTTACTTCTTAAAAGATTAAAACCGATAATAAAGGAAAAGAACCTAATCCCTTCGCATCAGTTTGGGTTCAGAGAAAGCCATTCTACAATAGATCAGGTACACAGAATTACAGATGTTATCGAAAAGTCTTTAGGGGAAAAGAAATTCTGCTCGGAAATATTCCTAGATATTGCCCAGGCTTTTGATAAAATCTGGCACGAAGGCTTATTCCATAAATTGAACAAAACATTGCCACGACAACACTCTCAATTGTTAAAATCATACCTTTCAGGAAGATATTTTAGAATAAAGCAGCCTTAATTTCTCTTAATTCAGAATAGGCCTCTTATTCTGAATTAAGAGAAATTAAGGCTGGAATACCGCAAGGTAGTGTACTAGGTCCAGTACTCTACCTCCTATACAATAGCAACATTCCTGATCTTGAACAGAACACCATTGCAACGTTTGCAGATGATACAGCCATTATGGCAATAGGAAAAAATCACAAAGAGGCTGCTGAAAAGCTACAATCCTCCATGGATAGAATAAACACCTGGACCAGAACTTGGCGTATCAAGCTCAACGAGAGCAAGTCCGTACATGTAGACTTTACCAATAAATTAAAGCAGCACATACCCATTAGAATCAACGATGCCCAGATTCCACACGCTGATTTGGCGAAATACTTGGGCATGACCTTAGATGCAAAGCTACGCTGGAAAGCCCACGTGAAAAAGAAAAAAGAAGAGTTTAACCTAAAATATAGAAAAATGTATTGGTTACTAGGAAGGAACTCCAAGTTATCCATTCACAATAAATTGCTTCTTTATAAGCAAGTTCTAAAACCAGTATGGACGTATGGTCTACAATTTTGGGGCTGTGCTAGCAAAAGCAATATCCAAATAATTCAACGACTACAAAACAAAGTACTGAGAGACATGGTCGATGCACCTTGGTACTTTCGCAACTGTAGCCTCCATAAGCACCTTGAAATAGAGACAGTTAATCAAACCATTCCCAAAATCGCAAGACGTCACGAACAATGACTTCTCCAACACGTGAATGCTGAGGCACTTCAGTTCCTCGACAACACCAACCTGACAAGAAGACTGAAGAGGACTAAACCGTTCGAACTAGTATAGTGAAATGAGTGAAAAGTAGAGTACTTGTGCGGTAGTTACCCGTTAAAATTAGTGTAGTTTAATTATCAGAACCTGAGGTGAACTAGTGAGCAGTTCCTTAGTTAAGTTTCAACCTGTAGCAATTTAAGTTAGAAACAAATTATTCATTGATCAATATTATGATCAGATCATAATGTCAAAAATGTCCAGGAAAAAGACATTTAGTAAAAAAAATATTTCTTTTTTAACATCATATTTTTTTGTGAATACTGTACCTAAATACACGCATTCCTCCACTTCTTCAAAATTGTACACTTTCCCTCTATCCGTTGCTATTCTCAGGTTATTCTTGGTCTGTCCAGTCCATATACTCGGTTTTTGTTTCATTGATGTATAGACCTAGCTTTTATGGTCTCTCCTATAATTCTTTAACTACCTTTTTTATCTCTTGCCTGATTCTTGTTAATAATACTAGGTCGTCTACAAAGGCTAGGCACTGATGTCTTTTTTGATAGATAAATCCTGACTTGTTTACGTTGACATTGCGTATAGCCTTCTCTAGAATAAAGCTGAATAGTACTGACAACAATGGACCTCCTTGGTTAACCCCTTTATTAACTTCAATTTTTTCTAATATTCTGTTATTTACTTTCAACTTAGAATCTGACATTTGTAACGTTACACATAACATGTTTATTAATTTCTTGCTGATTCCCTCTTCTAATACCTTGTGGATTTTGTTTCTTTTCATCCAATCGTAAGCCTATTTGAAATCGATGAATAAAGTCATTGCCTCTTTTTTATAATTTGATTTGTTATACTTGTACCCTGCCTAAACCCGCAATGATATTCACCAATAATACTTTTCATTTTATCCTATAACTTATCTTTAATTAACGTTGCTAGAATTCTATAAGTATTATTCCCTTATAATTTTGTGTAGAGGACATATTATTGTCTCTTTCCACACATTCGGTATCGGTTCTTGCTACCATATTTTTTTTATAAGTTTTTGAATGCAGCTACGTACCGTTGCTCCCAGTTGTTATATTATCACTGTTTAGACTTTTATTACTTTCTATTCTTTTTATTACATCTTTAATCTCATGTCTCATCAGTGGTTGTTCTCTATTTCCCCATTAATCTATGTCCATATTTATGATGTTGCCTTCTTTAATGTCTTTTGTCTCATCTATATCATTTAACAGCTGATCAAAGTTCTTCTTCCATCTATTCAATTTTTATTTTATTATTCTTGTCCTTGTAATGGACCAGTTTAGACTGATGCCCCTTTTTTATTTGTTGGTATAGATTTCTAATTTATTTTTTCTCAAAGCTCTCCTCTATTTATTTTGGTCGCCTTTTTGTTATATTGTCTTTTTTTGCTTCTTAATAACTTTTTAGTTTTATTTCTTTGCTCAAGATATTTATTTATTGACTCCTTTGTATCCCCAACTATCGTCTTTAGTCTTAACTTATTCCTTTTTTGCAGTTCTCTCTTGCATTATTCATGGTACCATGGTTTTCTTTCTCTTTATTTCTCTGTTACATCTTTTGCCAATTTTATTCATTACTGATTTTATCATTTTCCATTCTTCTTCGATGTTGTTACTCTGTTGGATGTATTCTAATTCTTCCTTCAAGAGCTCTTTATATTTTATGAGTTCTTCCTTGCTTTTTAACCTCACTACTTTATTTACTATTGTTTTATTTTTTATTTAGTTTCTGAGAGTCGGAATGATTTGTTTCATCTTGATTCTACCATATGATAGTCAGAATCCATATACGGCCATCTGTATGTCCTTACATTAGTAGTGCATCTTTCTTCGTAATTTCAATAAGAACATGATCTATTTGATTATGAATTTCTTTTCTTTAGAACATGTATTCTTGATTACCATATTTTTTCTTTTGCTAAATCTATTATAAAACGTCCATTTCCATTCGTTATATTATGTTCACTATACTATACTATTGTACGTTTATACAGCTCTTCTCTGCCTACTTTCGCATTAGCATGACCTAACAAAATTTTCATATCATATTTAGATATTTTTTTATGTACTTTATCTAATTCATTACAAAACTTTTCTTCTGTTTCTGTCTTTTTTTCAGACTTTGTATAAATATTTACAAATGCAATATTTTGATATTTTTTCCTTAGTCGTAACATACATAATCTATCTGAGATTGGTTTGAAATTTACGAAGACTGTTTTAAACTTATTATAAAACCCGTGCCTATATTCTGTCTTTCTTCCACTGTAAGAAATAAATAGTTCTTTATTTCTATTCCATGTTGTTCTTGTTGTTTAATTTTCTGTATCGCTACCAGATCGTATTTAAATTTTTTTTTACGTTTATTAGATGTTTCAACTTTCCTTCTTCGGCTATGTTCCATGTACCTACTTTAAGTTGTTTCTCCACTTAACTCCTTTCTTTTTTTATTGTAGACTTTTTTATAGGTTTGCCTCGTATTACACCTTTTCTGTATTTTATTATTTGCTAGCCTACTCTTCTCCTGTTTTTTTGCCTGGTCAGTTTTTCTACATGTATGGTGTTTAAGTTTTTTGGAACTGCTATTTCTAGATTTTACTTGTTTCTATTTCATCTCAATTCCTCCTATTGTTATTTTATTACAGCCAATCTTTGCGATTTTTCTTCTTTTAATTTCTTCCCGCGCACTTAATCTTATTTGATCTTTCTCTTTCTTGTTTTGTTAAATCATTGTTTTTTTTTTCTAGATTTAAGTTACTTGAGCTTTAACTTGTTTTTCGTGATCTTTAATTTATGTTCTCTTTTTCCAGCTCTGTTAAACAAGTTTCTCGGTCTGATTTTGACGTAACTGCATTATTGGTGTTTATTTCGAGCCCGTTCATTAAAACATTATTTTTTCCATTTTTTACACATTTCAAGTTTCTTCTCATTTCACACAATTCCTCTTTAATGTTTTTGTTTTCAGGTTATTATTTTTAAGTTCCAGCTTTGATACTCCTTTAGTAAAAGCTTTTAACTTCTTTCCAATTTACTGTATTTTATTTTTTATTTTAGTTTTAATATTGCATCTGACTTATCCTCTTCGGCTTTTTAGTAATTTACTCCTCGTTCTTAGATTTTTTTACTTCTATCAAAGTCTCCTTCTGTTCTTAATGTTTCTCCTTTTTTTGTCACCAGTTATTCACTTGTCTGAATCAGCCATTCTTGTTTTCCTTGTCCTGCTAAACTTATTTTTGTTGCTCGCTTATTTTTCAGTTTTCAATATTTGCTATTCATTTTTTAACTCAATGCGGTCCTGTATTTTTATTCGTCTGCTATCAGCCTTTGCGATAAAACCTTCACCCGAATCTGCTCCTTGGAGACTTGGACTTGGAATTCTCTTATTTGAAAATCTCTTACCGTTATCTCTGTTATTTTTGCAGGTTGTAATTTACTGTACACTTCAAACTCGTTATGTTTATGTTTTCTAAGTTTAATTGTAGGTTAGATATCGGAGCGTAATTTTACTCTTTCCCACATACCATCGCCAGGACTGTACAAATATATTTACTTAATTTGAAATTGATAGTACTTTCCTTTTATGCATTATTCCGTAGTTTCAATTGTAATTTAATTAACACATACTAACATAATTTGCTTTTATAAGTATTGTTACAATTACAAAAAAAAACTTGAAATTTTTTATTAAAACAGTTTTATTATCGATGTGTGTTTTTAGTTCCATTTTTAAGATATGTTTATTTACTATTTACCCATTGCGTAACTACATCGTTTGACGATTTAAGTCTTAACAAGGAAAACGTTATCGTCAAATTTACCTTTCGCCAATATTATCTCATTTAATTTTATAAAAAATTTTAAACCACCTATAATCTTGTTAAAACTTTTTTCTCGTAACGTTTGTTTTTAATTTAAAAATCCTCGCTATAAAATAAAAAACGTAAGTAGTGGCCTCTAAGGCAATAAGAAGCGTTCTCTTGTGTCATATATAATAAGCTCGTGCAGATTCTAGGTGATATTTGCTTTACAAACTGAAATAGACGGGAATAATTTTTAGTCAATTTTTTTATTACATCTGCATATTTGTACTTAATGAATATAGGAACACAGTGGTTTTTGCTTTTAGCTA
Organism: Sinelater perroti; assembly: GCA_036346155.1. Lineage (NCBI taxonomy): Eukaryota > Metazoa > Arthropoda > Insecta > Coleoptera > Elateridae > Sinelater > Sinelater perroti. The sequence goes on from JARFIY010000366.1 coordinate 249,423, forward strand.
TTTCTTGCTTAAATAGCGCGCCCTTCTAAAAAATAACTTAACATAGAGTGGTAGTATCCATTAGATTCAGCCAGATTCAAACTGTAAGCCGTATGGTTCAAACTCTTCAATTAAAATTTTGAAGAAGTTTATTTTCTCAGAGATATGAAGTTGAACTCTGTTGTTAACAAATTGTTTTGTGAGCTATAGCAGTTTATAGCAATTTTATAATGATATATCAGTTATGCATTTTCAAAACCTTAGTATTCTAATAATAATAATGTTCAGCAAAAATTAGTGGAATTTTTTTAAGTACTAATTAAAAAAATGTTTAACTTATCAACGCCATAAATGTATATATTGTAAATGTTTTTCATCCAAGTGGTCAATAACAATTTTATGGATTGTGGTACAAAGACTTCGTATAGATGTGGACTACCAACTCTATTCAGTCAATTCATCGACACAACGCAACAAAATGGTTATAACAATGGGCGGAAATTTAGTTTATTCTTAATTGGGAACATTTATTATACTTGTATTAAATTTTTAACACAATTATTGTATTGTAAATTATATATATAAAAAAAATTATGAGTGCTGCTGCTGCTGCTGTCACACAGGTCAAAGCTCAAATCGTTCGTACCTTTCCGTGCCGACCCGAGCGCCTCCGAAGGACAAATTTCGGTCCGGCGGCAGGCACGACCGAGGTATTATATTTCCGGAACCGCAAGCGATGGACAATTTTCGTTTGAGAGCGGGTAATAAAGCACTTATACATAAAAAAATTATGAGTACTGTCACACAGGTCAAAGGTGAAAGGTCAAAGGTCAAAGGTCAAAGTTCAACTCTAACTGGGTTTACGTAAATGCGTTGTCATGGCAACGGCGTACGTCAATTATGTCAAACAGAGCTTTTTAATCGTGTTTTTATTTATTTTTAAAAACTACTATGCGAAGTGGCTCAAGCATGTCGGAGTTGGACAAGCTCTCCGGGGGGCCGCTGCCAGTACTAAAAAAAATTATTCTGCCTATAAAGACACATCATATATAATGCGAAATTTGTTGATTGTGCACCATGTGGTAAACCGAGAAGATTGCGGCTTCTAAGCATTGTAGGTAGAGATATCTAAAGGGGATTGCCCTCGTTATATATATAAAGAAAATTATGAGTGCTGCTGCTGCTGCTGCTGCTGTCACACAGGTCAAAGGTCAAATCGTTCGTGCCTTTCCGTGCCAACCCGAGCGCCTGCGAATGACAAATTTCGGCCCGGCGGCAGGCGCAATGAAGTATTATATTTCCGGAACCGCAAGCACAGAAAATTTTATATAAAAAAAAATTATGAGTGCTGCTGCTGCTGTCACACAGGTCAAAGTTCAACTCTAACTGGGTATACGTAAATACGTTGTCATGGCAACGGCGTACGCCAATTATGTCAAACAGAGCTTTTTAATCGTGTTTTTATTTATTTTTAAAAACTACTATGCGAAGGGGCTCAAGCATGTCGGAGTTGGACAAGCTCTCCGGGGGGCCGCTGCCAGACCTCGTTAACATGTAATATAATTATTTACAATAAATTTTATGTGGTTGCCTTTTTCTTAAATTATAGAGTGAAATGTTTCATATTTTGAGTTTCTTATTTATATTCAATTTGCAAAAACTTCAAAAATAGTAGGCATATGCTGATGTGTATGTATAATTTTTTTTATTTATTATTTACTAACAATTAGAAATGCAACAGTATTTTTTAAGTTAATGTGATGACAACCGGATAATTCTTCATAGACAAGCCTTTTTAGTTGTTTTTTAGATCTCTTGTCCATTGTCTTTGAAGTCTTCTTGTATTTCGTGGTTCCAGGAGAAAGTTGGTGTGGCTTCCTAGTTTGTTGTGATGGTTAATACTTTTGTCTATTGTGACATCTTTGATGTATGCCACTTTCAGGTCTTTATGTATATATGATTAAAACATTCGATGGGGCGTCAAAGATCATACGTAATATTTTTGATTGACTTCTCTGTATTATTTCCATATTTGACTTGTTGGTACATCCCCAGAGCTCAATATTATATATCTATATCGGTTTAAGAATTGTTTTATATATAGTTTATTTTCAAGTGGTAATTTAGATTTCCTCTGGTTCTAAATTTTCTTTCATGTAAATGTCAGAGTGTCAAATGGTCGACTTACATCAAGAAAGAACGAAGTGCAATTTTTTTGTCTTCTCATGCTTAATTAATCGTGTGACAGACTCTATGGGTTTATTGCATCATAGAATGATTTTGGAGGAAGCTGGACTGATGCAAAGGTATCCATGTTTTACTGTTGGGATCAGCAACTATTTTTTGCTGTATGGGTCTTTCCAATAGTTCCAAAATTATGAGAAATAAACTTTTTGGATGCTAAGATGATACCTTATTTAAATGTTTGCCGGGAAATTAATGGAATTAATATAATTTCGGCAATTTTTAGTTGCTTAGTACAATAATTCATTTTAAGAATAGCATTAAATATAAGTAAGATTAATCATTTTTGGGCATTTCCTTTAACATTTTAGGTGTCACACCATCTGTATCAAAAGCTTTGCATATTTTAAAAATTTTTTTTACTTATTGGAGTTCTGTCGGAGCGAAAATTTCAATCCCAAGAACATTAGTTAGAATATTTAATTCTCTCTATCTCGTCATTAGAGACGTTGTCGCTGGGGGTACAAACTCCTGCAAGGTACTCCGCAAACGATTTTACTTTTTTCTCGTCACTTATTGCCCATTGTTTTCGTAAGTTTTTCACTGGTTTGCAGATTGAGTTGTCATATCCATTAATGATAGTGATGTGTGAAAGAATTGAACTTGTGCCTTTTTAATTTTGTGTTTTAACCTGTTACTTAGAAGATTTAAAATATTTTTATCTGCAGGTGCTTGAGTCCGATGCCATTTTGCTCTGGCTCTCTTTTTCACAACTATGAGTTTTTTAATCTCCACTGGGACGTCGTATGTTGAATTCTTGATATTTGGCTGGGGTGTAGTTTGATAAGCAGCTTCTTTGAGAATACAAAGCAACATAGTGCCTCATCGATTCATTCCAGTTCTTTGATGCTAAGCTTTAGGTTTATGTTTTATCGAATGCGGTTTCTGTATACCTTCCAATTAGTTGTTCTGTTATGTGATTTGATAAATTAATTTTTATAGATAAAGCAGAAGGTGGTAGTCGCTATAACTGGGGACTGATCTGAGGAAAGGTCGTAACTTGGGAATGATGTTCATATAGGGTGATGCGATACCATTATAAAAAAGTCCAATAAATCAGGAGCTTTATGGGAATCGGTTGGCCAGTAAGTAGGAGTGCCAGTGGAGAGGAAGAGATACTTTTTCTCTTGCAAACAGTTTGCTAGCTCCCCGCCATTTTTAGTTATTATGCGAGATCCCTAATGTCTGGAAGAAGTGTTTAAATGCTTTTTTTGATATTGTGACGAGGTGGACAATAAACGGACGCAACTGTTAGTACATAAGGGAGCGTTTTAACTTTTACAAATGTGGCTTGTAGGTGGGTTGTTTTGTATTTCTTTATTATTATGGCTGCGCCAGAATGGGCAATATTATCTGGATGATTGGTAAAGTATGTTCTGCCTGTGAAATGAGTTTCTCCTCTTTGCAATATATCCACAGTGTTATTATGAAGGAATACTTCAATTTCCTATTGAAAGCATGGTTAATACCATGCTGTTTTACTGTATTTATTATTGGAACATAGACTTAAATTTTTCTAGAAATTTGCTCATAATGGAAGAAATATTCATTGCCTGATTTGTGTACATTCAAGTTTAAATTGTGTTAACTTGTTCTGGTACCTGTTACTGCATTCGCATCGCTAACATTTTGCTGTTTGAATAGGATACAACGATATGGTGGATATTGGAGTGTTTATTTTGTGTTTAGTTTGTTCGTGTTATTATACTTTTTCAGCAATCTGCGATAAAATTTGCATCCTTTGTAGTTTTCAGTATGAGTACCACCACACAATGCAAATTTAGCTGAGATATTCTTACTTTTTTTGCAGTTGGTCGTGCTATATTATCTTTCACATCTTACACAAACAAATGACTTGTTTTGTATGTCCATATAGTTGACAGCGCATACATTGTGCAATTCCATTAACCTTTTGGGGAGGTTCTATTGTAGTTAGTTGGTTTTAAATTCTAGTTACGTTATAAATGTCTTTATTGGTGGTTGCTTATTCTAGATAAACGAAAAACATGTTTAGTGGTTTCTTTGCTACTCTACTTTCCGCATTTAAAATGTTCCTGACTTTGTGCACTAGGTTGCTAAGTTCATGTACAATTTCTTTTATGTCTGATGAATAATGCAAATTTCTAACGACAACTCTGCATGCTCGGTCTTCTTTAAGTTGATATGTATGATGAACTCTATCGTTTTCTCGCAAGAAATGTATTAATTTCCTGCATGTGTCTGGGAGACTACAATTAATTTTTATAGTACTTTCAGCTGATGTTTTTGTATAATATTGTTCAATTTCTGCTATGTCTCCGAGTTTGTTTATCATTTTTTGATAATTTAATACGCCATAGACAAAGATTGGAGGAGGTTTTGGGTTTTTGTTATCGGTTTGTTTGTCGTTGGGTATTTCAGCCTCTGTTATTAAGCGGCGAAGCGAAGCGGAGTCACTTATTAACTTCATGTTGTCCGTCTATCTGTTCGTCTGAGCAAAAACTCGAGAACGGCTGGGAATTTCCAAATTCTGTTTTCACCAATCGACAGGTGACCAAAAAGGCTTGTTTGCTAGTGATTTTAAAACTGATTAGTGAAAGGTCAGCGTTAGTGACCTGAGATGCTTCGCCACTTCGCTATGCGTTGCAAGCTTTGCAGGTTTATTCTGTTCTGTTATTTGGCTAAATTTATTGGAAAGATTCATTTTTGTCTGTTTGATATTTTGCCATGGGTTTTTGTTTACATCTTGTTCAGAGGTTTCATAATTCCTTGTAAAAGACATACAATATTATTGATGATTGTTGAGTGAAATGAGCAGGTGAATTTACAAGTTGTTGTTGCGATAAATAGTAATTAGTATTACTTGATGTTGGCTGATTCCCTTGCTGAGAGTTGTAAAATTGCTGTAGTTGATGGTTAAATGAAACAGCCTATATAACATTATTATTTGGAACGTATGACCAGCCGTAACTAACACCTGAACCATTACAATCCGGTGGCATGTTTAGTTTTTATTTTTTTTATCACTCCTGTTTGCTTACAATCTACCCAATTTTTGGACAATAGATAATTTATATAACTAGAGTAATATTAGATATACTACAGTAACTTGCAGCTTCCTTTAAGTTACAGAATATGTAATGACCTTATAAAGTAACTTAAACTATGTTTTATTGTACTAACTAATTGAATCTGTCTATTAGATCATTTGGCTTGAAACGTTTTAAATGTTACGTGATTTGGAACAAACCAATGTTCTCAAAACTTTGTTCTGGAAGCTCTGAAGGATTTCAAGATTTGAATTACTAGCTGTGCCCCATAGTTGAATCCCATATGTTATATACAGTAATGTACAAAAGTAGTTTATTTTCAAGTGATAACTGTGATTTTCTGCCGATCATCCAATATATTTGCCGAAGTTTTAACGCCGAGTTGCTTTTTTTTGTAAATATGTGCTTCCTCCAGTTCGAGCGTCTATCCACGTGCATTATAAGATACTTTGTCTTATGTGCATGAATCAGCTGGTTACCATTTAATATAATAAGGACATGTGTCTTTATTTAATGTAAAAGTTACATGTGCCGATTTAGATTCATTTGCCTTGATTTTCTATGTACTTAAGCAAGTTTGCAACTTATTCAAATTTTCTTGAAGGTGTTGTGATGCAGTAACTGAATCGGCATGCACTGCTAGAACTGCAGTATCGTCTGCGTACGTGGCTGTTGTGGTTTTGTTAGTTATCGGAAGATCTGCGCTATATAAGTGATATAAGATAAGTCCCAAAATGCTGCCTTGTGGTACTCCAGATTCAATTGGTACCAAGTTAGTGTATTCCTCTTTATATTTACAATAACTAGGAAAAACCTATGTGTTAGGTAGAAAGTAAGGACAATGACAAAAGCATGCGGAACGTTTTGTTTTAGTTTGAACAGAAGTCCTTCGTGCCAAACCTTATCAAGGGCTTCGATGATGCAACCGTACAATAGTTTTGTTCTTCAAATGCCAATCACATTAACTAGCCGGTGTACTTGTTCGATAGTGTCATGTTAGTTTCTGAACCCGAATTGATGATTTGGGATCAGTTTCTTATCGTCTAGAATTGGTTTCATTTGTTTCAAAAATATCTTTCCAAAGATTTTCAAAAAAACTGGTAATAAACTAATAGGATGATAAGACGCCACTTGATTTGGATTTTTACCAGGCTTTAACAACAACTATTTGTGTTACTTTTGATTGGCTGGGAAAATGCCTTAGCCTCAGTATTGGATTGAATATTTGCTGTATAGCGTTGTATACTTTACTTGTAAGTTCCTGTATCACTTTACCGATTACTAAATCAAAACCTGGATCTTTGCGAGGGTTGATCTTTTGTTGTATTGTATCTTTAATTTCTACATTAAGATATTCTTGTATCATTTGCTTTTGTTCGAGTTCATTGATGGTGTTTGATTGAAATACGCTGGCTAAGTTATTTGCAAATGCTGCGGCTTTCTATTTGTTACTCCGAGCCCATTGATCATGTTTATCTTTGATTAATGAAACGTGTACCCGAGATTTCCTCAATTTTCTTGTGGCTCTTCACAGTGAGAAATATATTGTTTCTAGTGGTGGTAGGTCACTGAGGTAGTCATGGATTGATTAATTTTTGATTTGTTTTAAAAGTTGTTTCAAGTCATTTGCTGCTTTGTTAAATTTATTTTTGTCATCTTCACTTCTTGTGGTTTGTCTTTTTTCCTAAGTTTTCTTTTCTCGGTCGTTGTTATTCATGCTGCATTCTGAATTGCTTTAGTTCAATCGGCTACTGTCACATCAACTTCTTCTGGAATTTTCAACATTACATTTAAGTTACTTGGTCTACTGTTCTGTATAATTTCCAGTTTGTTTTCTTACTGTGTAATTGCTTTTGTCGTTTTAAAATGTATGAGTACCGTGTGATTACAACTGGTGAATGGTTTGATGATAGATCAAAGTAAGATTATGTTTTGATTCGTTTTTCGTTAATTCGTTTTGTGATTTCAAAATTTAGTAAAGCAGGTATTTTTTTCCTACCGGTCGGCCAATAGGTGGGTTCTCTGGTGGATACTGTTGTTAAATTATTTGCTTTTAAAGCAGCGTATAATTGTCTGCCTTTTGGTGTTGTTATCCCTGAACCCCAAAATTTATTTTTGGCATTCCAATCTCCTCTAGTGATAAAAAAAGTGTTCGTAGTCTTTCTTTTTATTATTATTCTTTGGGGGCTAATACACTGCTCATATATTGATATTTCCCATATGATTTTCTATTGCCACTGTTATAGCTTGTAAGTGTTCTGTGGGATAATTTTGTAGTTGGTGATGTTTGATGCCATCTCTTATTACAATTGTTGTTTCTCCATGTGCATTGCCATCGGGATGTCTAGTGCTATTTATTCTATATCTTGGTATTTGTAGGTGACTTTTGTGGGTGAAGTGCGTCTCTGACACTAACAGTATATCTATATTATTAACTGTTTTGCTTTATTTGCATGTTGGCACAAGTCGTTGGCATTCCATGTAGCTATTTTCAATGTTTGAGCCATTAGGACATTTTACATACTAGCGTTGAGATGACGTTCATCATTATATCCATTTGACTAATAAGCTCTTTCATCATGTTTTTAATTCTGTTGGTTCGATAATAATTGGATTTGTTTAATGAATGTTATTTATTTGTTGCAGGTCTTAGTGTATAGTTTGCGAGGCATGTTAGGTTGTATATATCGGTTTGCATTAGGTGTTGATGTACTTCTTGGTTGAGTATAATTGTTGCTTGAACTGTTTATCTTTGTATTGTAATTGATAGCAGAATAATGTTGAGGTTGTTGTGAATTATCATGTGAGAGTAAGACATATTGGCTGGCACATACGGTGAATTTTAATAATATATTTTGTTTGTTGCATATAGAGCATGCCGTTAAAATAAGGGTCGTTGGCCATTTTGGCTTAACCTTATGGTGGGTATTTGTTACTATTTGCACTATAAACGGCAAGCCAATTTCGTATGATGTAAGAACGGGTTCTAATTTTTGACGAGATTCGTAGATCTTTATTTTTATCTTTTTCTATTCAGGCAGTGGCAGATTATTTTAATATTTAATAAGAGTAAGGTAATACCAACAGGAAAACTATTTAATAACAATTATTATTTTTTTAAGTGGTATACTATGGACTATAAACGAAAAGTAAGTACGCTTAGGTTAAGATGACAATTTATTGACTTCTTTCGCTGAACTACAAGAGCATAATTTTAATATGTTAAAGATAGTCTTCAATGACTTTCATGACAGTTTTCTATAGCTTAGGTAAGCAAACACTAGGAGACAAATTTGAAGCATCTATCTGTATTGCATTGTCAAGCGTTTACTAGTTTCTATAGTTACAGAGCTATAGATGAGGAGACTATAGCAGCTGGACTAAGTGTGCATTTATTATTCGAGCGAAGTAACAGTCAGCGTTACTATAGATAAACAAGACTTTTCAGTATGGCTTTTGGGAAATCAAATTTTTAATATTGTGTTTCCTGTTTGTAATTTGATCGGTTTTTGTTTTACACTTCTATACATTAAAATGAGAAGTCTTGTGTAGAGAGTAATGTCGTTTGCCGGTCCGTTCGTCCGTTCTTTTATTTTTCAACTTTTGATCAAGACAGCTACCAAGCTGGAGACAAGTTTCTATTTCTGTCATTTTTGACATCTGTCAAGCCAAGGACCATAAGTCAAGTCCAGACGCCAAAAATCAGCCTGATCGGAAAATCTCGAGACTTATTTGACCGGAAGTGGCCGCAAATTTTTGTTTACTTATAGAAGCCCTGGACATCTGTGGAACCGGAGTTTCACGTACTTGTATACTTTTGTTTGTAGCTTCTGTTTCTATAACACTTAAACTTTGACTTCATAGGCACTTGTATTGTAATACTAAATAGCTAAAAGGGTTGTAGTGCGAGGTATCCTGCATAGGAATTCTCTTATGGCATCTTTACTTGCAATTTTTATTTTTTACCTTACGGCGCATAAAAATAAGTTTGGGTTTATATTTGATCCACTCTCGTATTATATAATAACTTCATCTGTAGTGGATTATGGAGTTTATATTTAACTAAGGGTCTTCTGTGCTAAGCCACAATGCCACAATGTAGTAAAATTAGCTCGAATTTATTGATTCTGCGGTTTACTACCATCTTATTTAATCATCGTGGTGTTGTAAATTCGAAACGATTAATTAACGACCGACGGTGCGGCGCACTTAAAAGAGATTTTGAAGTTGCAAAGTTTTATACAGTTTTTAAGCCGAAGTCGGGATACGTTTTAAGATCGACTTCAGTTCGGTAATTCATAAATTTTATAACTTCCGCAAGTCGTGGCCCTAAACTCAAAGTTCGCAGGGTTATTAATTAAATCAACAGTTTCGGCGAGTGCAGAGGCCCTCAACTTTTTTGGGGCGTTACGAGTTCTCCGTGCAGGCTGTTTTCAGATTTAGATCTATTTCGTGGTTGATTATAAACTGTTCGCATTGGGAACGCGAATGGGCAGAGTGCGAATCATTTCTGAGCTCGATTTCGGCGGACAATTAAAGCCATGTTGTTTTTTACGAGCCTCGGCCGCTTTCGATGGGATCGTGTGTCTCGGCCATCAGTTTTTCACTGAAAAGTTGGGGCTTTACGGGGTTCGTGGTTCGGCTGAAATCTCAACCTCTCCCGATTTCTTATGGAGCTGCGCCTCATGTTCCGCGAAGAGATTGTGTTGCGCCACATGTTACTTTGTTTTTGCACTTTTTCAGGTTGTTGAATGAACAGCCTAAAATGTGTTTGCCGAGTTATGTACAAACTAACAACACTTTGGTTTGCGAAAATGTGTTCTTTAATTCTCAAAATATAAAAACATTAATTTGAAAATAAAATAACTCTCGGGACGTAATTTTTAAACGGTTGGATCACTAGATTTTAAGCTTTATATATTTTTCTTTCAAAAGCAATGGCTTTAAATCTAGATTAGTTGGACAGAAAATCTACAATTATAAAAGTATGTTAATACTATAATCATACTAGTTACATCTCTCATTCTCACTCTCTCTTTCCGCCCTTTATTTCCTCCTACTTCAATCATTCCCACTTCTCAAAAGCACTAGTCACGTTTGTTATTTTAATTTTGCTATTTTGAAATAAGTTTTTATTATTTATAATATAAACATTTAAAAAGGTCAAAAAACCATATTTACTCTACTTTTTAAAAACATTGTATTGTAGAAGATACGTTCTTACATAGAAATGCTTTCTAAGTGCGACAGTAGGGATGGAAGTCAAACATCTTCGGAAGAACAGTAGTATCTAATGTGTATAGTGTATTGTTAACATGAGTGTAACAAAACATACAAATTGGCTGATAAATATGTATTTTAATAGCTGATTCTCTTAATACCGATCTTAATAGATTTCTTCATCTCATTTACCTTAAAGGGCCTGGTAATTCCATTTAATGTAGGGTTTCTAATTACTGGTTAATTTCATTTTCTTCTTCTTGCGTAAGTTGTGACAGGTATGGCTCAAATCTTCAACCAGGTGTTTCGCAAAAGTGTAAACTTCTTCTTCTTCTGTAGAATTTCTTTGGTTAAGCCGAAGTCAATGAGATCTGGGATTTTTCTTTTGTCTATTGGCCAATATGTCGGTTTGCCGGTGGAAAGATGTTCGAGGAGATTAATATCGCTCAATGGTTGATAGAGTTGTCGTTCTTTCGGCGTGATCAATCTAGATTCTCACCGTAAGTGTTTTGCATTATAGTCTCCGCCTGCAATGAAACGATGACCAAGAGTTTTATAAAAGTCTTCAATTCGTTTTTTTTTAATTATTTGTTTGGTAGGACAGTACCAAATATTGCTGCTGCATTTAATTGTCCATTTTAGTCTTTGACGGCGATATTGGCTTGTTTTAAGTGCTTTTCACTAAATTTGAGCAATTCTTGATGTTTAATAATACTTCTAATAATCACAACAATACCTGGGTGTGCATTTCCGTCCGGATGTTTTATGTTATATATTAAATATCTTGGTATAAAATGATATAAAAATCATTGTATATTAGGAATGATTTTGTTCTTTAACCCTGTTTTACTGAGCCATTGGTGTTCCAGATAGCAAGGCAAGTGTTTTATTCATTATGGCAATTTTGAAATTATGATAGTGAGGTGGTTTAAAATAGTATCCATCTACTAAATTAATCATCATGTTTTCAAGAGTGCTGTTTGCTGGTTGTTGCGTAGTTGTAGTTTGGGGTTGGTTTTAATGTGCTGTCAGAATTATTTGGTTAGTTCATCATAGGATGTTTCGACAAGGTTCTAGAAGTTGCTGGTGCTTATTGTGTTATGGTTTTTAACTGGCAATTAATTGATTTTTTGTAACTGCTTGTATACTATCTGTAGTTTTCCGGATGGTTACCTTCATAATTTATGTACTTTACATAAATGTTTTTCTTTTTGCATTGGAATTGACTGGTTAGATAATTACCAGTACATTTCATACATCTTGTTCATATCTTTGGCATTATAGGTACTGAGGTAGTTCCCTCTTCCGATGAGGTAGCTCACATTTAACTATGCAATACATTAATAAATTTGTCATTAGGGTTTGTTTTGAAGTTTACATAGAACAAGGATAGTCTCATTTATTAATTCTGCTTTGTATATTGCTAATGTTAGTTACCAGGTGGCTTCATTTTTCAATTTTTGCTTTGATTCAATTGTATTCGCTCACGAATAGGTATATATTTCTTAGAATTACCCTGAAAGATATAAGCTTTAAATAATTTGTGTGAAATTTAGTATCTTTTAAGAGCTTGTACAATTTTAGTATAACTTTCAGTTGTTTATGGGTGAATTTTTAATTGATGATTATTTAAACTTTTTAGTAAATACGTGTGTTTAGGTGTGTTTGCTAACAGCTCGTTTAATGATTGTATGAATTTAACCCCTGAGATAAAAATTGGAGATGGTTTAAGCTGCTTATCATTTTTATACTCCTCCTTGTTTTGTTTTATCGCCTTTTTTCGATAGAGAATCGTATCTATTGGCAATACATATGGGGCAATTTAACGACTAATCTTTTAATTTTGTCTGTTTTACAGTTTTAAATTCTGTTTCAAGGCTGTCTTTTCTTCCACGTTTCTTATTATTAGCCAATTGCCAGTCCTGTTCTTGGCTAGTTAATATTACGTTGGGTTGAGAGCTGTATTGTGTTATAAGCGGTATTTTTATGACTGTTGCGAGTAAAATGAATTTTGCATGTTTGGGTAGGCAGAAATTTGTTGTGGAACTGCTAAGAAAATGGAATACACCATACTGATAGCAAAATTTAAATGTAGGTAAAAAATATTTTTAAAACTGTATAGAATGTGCCTTTAAGGTAGGTCGAAGATACACGTCTAATACTAGATAAAAGAAATTAAAAAAAAAGATTGGTTATTGTGACTATGATAAACAACCAGAGCTCCATTTGACAGAACAGACTTTAATTGAGCAACAACTAAATTGACAATTCTTTAAATGATTAAAAACAAGTTTATTTAACACTATTTGGAAACGTCATTTCGTAGTGACGCTACTGACTCCAATATGTGGAAAGCTATAAGAAATCTAAAATAACCAATTCAACATATTCTGTCTTTGTGTAAAAGTGGAACTTGGACAAGAGGGATTTCTAAAAGTGACGGTATTTGCAAATCATTTAGAAATGTTATTTGGACCTCATCTTTTAGAAGCTACTCTCAAAGAAAAGAGAAAAGTTTAACAATTTATAATCTAGCAAACCAACTGAACATGTGACATTTTATAGATCAATAAGATTTCTTCCGTTTATTTCAAAGGTATTTAAAAGAGTACTACTATTAAAACGCAGACTACAATCTAGTAAAATAATTTCTAGACCATTAATCCAGCAGATGCATATATTAGTAGATAAAATAACTAAAATGTTAGAAACTAAAAGATACTGTTCTACAGTGTTTTTCGAAATAGGTCGGGGCTTTAATAATATCTGGCATTAAGTTACTGTATAAAATAAAAACAATTTGCCATTAATAGATTTGCCAAGTAATCAAGTTGTATTTAACTAACAAATTCTTTCTAATTAAAGTTCATTGTGAGGCCACTATCTTAGCCCAAGTTAATTCTGGAATATCTTTGGATTACCTCTGTACTTACCCTATACTATGGATCTACTTACAACAAGGATAACGACCGTTAAAACATACGTTGATTATACAGCCATGTTATTATTCAATCAAGACCCTGTTGTAGTATTCCACCATTTGCAAATTTATCTTAGCAATGTATATTGGCGGTTAAGAAAATGCCGCGTTAAAGTCAATGTACACGCGATAATTTACGATAAAACGAAAAACTTGCCCTCCAATACTTGTCAATGGTTGACAGTTTCTTCAATATGGTACAGTTCAATATCTAAGGATGTATAGATCAAACAAAATCAATTAGAATTTAAATAAATGAAAAAGTGTTGGTTGTTAGTTGTCAATAGTCAATAAAATTATTCTTTACAAAGCAATATTACTTCTAGTCTGGACATACAGCCTATAGTTATGGGATCCATCAAAGAACTCCACCATAGATTCAATTTGACGATTTCAGTCTATAGTGTTGCATCAAATTATGATACGTCCCAAGCATACGATGTGATAATACGTTATCTTGGAATAATTTGGGCTAGTAAAATGATCACAAAAATGAATGGCAATTATTGTGGTCGGCTCTGTCCACATTTAAACATTCTAGCCATTAATCTGCTAAATGTTTATAATAAAGAAGTTTACACTGTTAAACATACCTAAAGCATATTCATTAAAAGTATCTTATTCTTAAAAGTGAAGTCAAGCTATACTTACTGAATTAATTTATAGTCAAAAAGCCTATCGATTTTATGAGAATTTTCAAGGTTTATTACTAATTAGACAATGGGTTACAAAACATTAATATGTTCATAAAAAATGCAAAATTTTACATAATTGTTTTTGGATTGCTGGGTGTACAAATCATAATTGGGTACTAATTTCCGAATGAACCTCGTATTTATTATTAGAACGAGTGAAAGAAAGTCAATATCTGTGTTACTACTTATGCTGTTATACCTTTTTTCCGGAATAAGAATTTTTAACAAAAAGTATATCCGGATTTAGGGGTTCAAAATAAGTTTTAATTTAGTCATCAAATAGAATAAACTACAGATGTAAAAAGCTACATGTATCAAGTATACGAATATTAGTATTTTACTAACACAATAATAAGAGAGAAGTGTTAAAGTCTACTTCAGGTACACAATATTTTTAAAAACTATGAATAAATTAAAGAATAAAAAAGCAATCTGGATTGTGACGCTAGAAAACTTTTGTAATGTAATGAGGGATGAAAGGATTTTGTCCTTTATAAATCTTATTGTGTATTGAGTTGATACTGCACTAGACAAATTATTGCTTTGCTATCTACTTTATGGGAAAAAAACATTCACATAAAATTTCGATAACCAACTCTAAGGATATTTTATAGTTTTTGCGTAAAAATCAGTCTTGAGAAACATATTATGACTTACTATAAAAAAAATTATGCATGTTTGCTTTATATAAAAGTAATGCGTATTACTAGATGTCTATTTTAGTTACAAAACAAATATTTTTAGTATCCTCTCTTTTCTTATAAAAAAGGTATGAATATTGTTGACATCAATATCACTTTAGCTACAATATTTTATACTGTAACTCACGTGTACTTAAAGATAACTTAATTAAAACGTGAGATATTTATTGACATAATCTTAATGGGATTAATATATTCATGTCTTTTATTTTGTCACTGGATCTCGTTTTTTAACAAACTATTGACACATGACATGGCTTCTTTCTTATACTACACTTTCTTTAGAATCTTAACTGTTTTAAAGTTCTCCTTTATGTGAAATTTGATTATGCTTCACAATTTTACAGCTATAGATACATTGTTCATTAGAATGCGGGGTATTAAAAAAATAATTATTTATTTTCTATGGAAAAAAAATCTCAGTTAAACTTAAGCGAATCTTATAAATTAGTTAATACACGTAATACACAGAGTATTTTAAAGTGACTCGAACGGCTCAATATGTTCCACGAGAAATACAATTTTACCTGCAATCAAATATATTTGGACACATCTACAAATTTACGTAAAATAGTTCATAATCGTACTACCTGGCAGCAGGTAAACGAGGAGTTGTAAAATAGCTGTGAAAGGCGAATAAAAAGCATTCTGCGTTTTGAAATTTCATTTAAGTATATTAGTGTTGATTGTGCAATCGTCAGTATTATACATGATTTTATAAAAAAAAAACACCAACAAAGAAATTTCTTCGAAATTGGTATGATCAATTGTAAAGGTGCATTGCATGACAATGCAAACTTCATATTGTAGCTTGATGGAGTCCTAAGCCACTATCATCATTCTATAAGGAACTTAATGAGAGACTGCCACATTGATAGATAGGGCGTGTAAGTAATTACAATCGACATCTTCTACTTTAACTACTAAGGTTATAGAACTTTGTGCGACTCATTTTTTGTGGGAAGGACACTGTTTATAAATCACCACTTTTCCAAGATATGCGTAAACTACAAGATCGCATTACCGCGGCAGCCCAAATAATTAATAAAAATATTAGATTAATTAGGTTGCCGCGTAGACACTTTTGAGTAACAAAAGGTGCTCACATTGAATATTTGATAACCATTTGGTATTGAACTTGGACAACCGTATAATACAAAATTGTCGAGGTAAATCTTTAGGAAAGTCGAAAGGCCGTGTTACATACATATGCAATCCTCTATTAGGTAACACAAGTTACTAACAACCTACGATTGTCGGTAAAATAAGTCAGGAATGTGACTTCAGAGCCTCTATAGTCAAATATTTTTGCGTCGGAAAATCGCCGACAGAAATTATTGCTTGGGTTAGCTATACAGAAGACCCAAGTTTACGACGTATCCAAGAAGTATAGGAAATTTGACAACAAGGAAGTCACTGCTGACAGGGAAACTTACAGCAAGGGATCTGATCACAAGAGAAATAATTTTATGCGCGATGTGAAAGAGAAAATCGATTAGGATCCTGGGCGGAGGATGACTGATCTGACAAGAGAAATGGGCACGGCGACCTGCACAACAAATTTTGTTGTTTTTAGGAACCGCCAACTGCTGACTGAGAAAAACAAGATGGACAGGAAGTTAAAGACTCAAGCACGAAAATGTTGGCTTTCTCAGATTATGTTTGGACAAAAAGGACTTTATCAAGGGCAGACAGGTAAATTTTCAAAATGGTTCTGACGTCCCTACCACTATGTATACAGGATTTTCCATTCTTGTGATTGTACTGGGGCCTGTGAGCAGCTCCACTTCTTTGTCGCAAGCGTGAAGGTGACCGCCGACAACGATACCAACGTGCCAGAAACAGCTGTCAAGCCCTGGATATAGGAGTATAGACAAGGAAGACCTGGGCATGGCTATGCAATAATTTGTATTTCCATTGGACTCCCCATTTGCGACTAGCTCCAACTGCAGTCCTCTTAACTACTGAGTGTGGAGAGTGGTCGAAGCGAAGGTCAACGAGAGGCATTATTAACATCAAGAACAGCTAAAGGGCTTTCATCATAGAAATAATGACACATATGAGCTAGGAGTGCTGTGTTGGCCCGCAGGAAGTTAAATTCCAACTTGAGAAGGTCGTCGCCGCTAATGGGAGCTACTATATCGAATAATATGATCTTAAATATTTACTTTAGTTGTGCCAAGTTTTATATAAATAAATATGATTTTTTTCTATTATAATGTTATTTTCACTGTTTATTTATTTTCCGGATTTAAATCAATGACCTTGTATATATGCCAACTCACAAGTTAATGTGGCAATGTATGAATAAAACATATTTAACAAAGTCATTCAAATAATTTTGAAATACCCTATATTGATAATTTTCTTATTATTATATTTTTTTCTCTTATATACGCACATATATTTACATAACAAGAAACTGCATGATTGTTAAAGCAGATATAAATGTTTAATTTTTGTTAATTTGTGTACCCTCACATTCAAAGTAGTTTAGTGATACATAGATATATTTTTTCTTTTAAAGTTTCAGTGCATTCAAAAGGAAAAATCACATTGCTGCTTTTATAGTGTTGTGCAGCGCATTTGCATTGAAATCCTTTGTACTTTGTGTTTTAAAATGCAGAAACCCGAATACATTTCAATTATATTAAAAATTCTGTGGCTGTGTTCATTATTTAATCATTTTCCATTAAAATGGCTATTAAGGTTTCAATGGATTTACATAGAAAGCTTTGAACTTTTCAATTAATTACTGCTATTGTGATGAGATTAGAGTGCACTTTATAGCAACGTTGTTATTTTTCGTTTGCAACAATAGCCGCGAATGTAACAGTTCAGTTGAATTTAGACCGTTATAAAATTGTCGCTTGAATAAGCACAAATTATTCCCGACAACGTTTTATATTCTTACATTTTTTTTGCTATTTTTGGGTATTATGTAGTGTTTAATCAAATATATAGCAATAAAATACCAATGAAGTGAAATAATTAAATAAATAAAGTTTATTTAAAAAGTATTTTATTCAACTCGTTTGAATTTTTAGGATTTATACCTGTGTAAGAATATTGTGCTTTGAATCGAGTAAAAATAATACAATTTTGTGTCAGACAGTATATTATGTAAGCGTTTAGCTGATCCAACATAAAATCAAATAGTAAACATTACTACATTATGTTTCATTTTTTCTTTCAATAAGTTACATCTCTTACTTATTTAAGTTGTGCTTCAAGATGCTGCACCTGCAAAAGTTTGCAGTAGTATTGTATCTAAACGGCGTGCATGCAATTGAGAGAGTCTATATTGGTTCTTCTAGCTGGGTGAATTAAATATATTCCAAAACATGCATAGTGAAGTCATCTAATTTACGTGTAAAATTATTCGTTAAATACATTCTGTCAAAAAAAGTTCGGCGAGTTCGTAATTTAAAAAGCCCCGGCTAATGATTAAAAAAACTTTTTTTGCGTAAGTTGGTAGCACTATCCTTAATTACTATGCCTAAAATGAGCGCGATTTGTCAACCAGTTTGTTTACAGCAGCTGGTTGAATCTGTCGTGATTTTTACAATGAAAGAAAATATGGAACAAAGAGTTTGACTTAAATTTTGTGTTGCGAACGGAATTTCGCGTGCCGACTCGCTAAGAATGGTAGAAAAGGCTTATCAGTTTTATCAAAAATATGGGCCTATGAGTGGTGCAGAGCATTCAAAAAGGGCCGAAAAATTATTGATAACCTTCGTTCCGCATGACCTTCGACCTCTTCAAACGACGAAAACATCGAAAAAGTAAAGGAAATTGTGCTTGATAATAGTCATTCCAGCTTAAGAGAGACAGTACGTGACTTCAAGGCCTCTCATGATTTTTATTTTATTTATTACTATTTGCAATCAGTATACAATTAATACTATAAGTAAATATTTTGAGTTGTGTGTACAGGTGTTGAATAATAAAGAGAGCCGCCATCCAGTGGTAGCTAACTCAGTAATTTCTACATTTTATTTTAGGTGTCCGTAGGCACAGCCAGTTTGGGGATACTATTGATACTGTTTAGATGAACCTCTTTGGTAGGTTTATAGTTTTATGTTTTTTAAGCCTATGTAGAGTTTCACTATTGTCTAAGAGATTTATCGCAAGAGTATTCGGGTGCATTTCTAGTTTTTTTAGATATTTTTCACTACACTTTCTCACTTCTTCTTTAACTGTGGGAACTTTTAGATCGTCACGAATTTCACTGTTTGGTATAAACCAGGGTGCGTTAGTTATAGTTCTCAGAACTTTTGCTTGAAATCTTTCCATGATTTCGATATTAGAATTTGCTGCCGTCCCCCATAGTTCTATGCCGTAGGTCCATATTGGTTTATAGGCAACTTTGTAGATTAACAACTTGTTTTTGAGTGATAAGTTGGATTTGCGCCCCATCAACCAGTGGGGCTTTGTAAATTTCATATCTAGTTGTTTTTGTTTATTAAGGATGTGTGTTTTCCAGGTCAGTCCTTTATCTAGGTGCATCTCTAGGTATTTGGCATTATCTGATTGTGGCAAGTTTTGACCGTTGAACATAACTTGTGGGGTAGCTCTTTTACATTTGGTAAATTATTTTAATGCGCCATAGCAACCTCCATTTTGCTACTATATTTAGGTGTTGTTGTAGTAACCTGGTTGCGACAATTGGGTCTGGATGCTTTGCTAAGATAGCTTTATCATCCGTGAATGTTGCTGTGCAGACGTTTGGGTTTGTGGGTAAATCAGACATAAAAAGCAGGTATAAGATTGGTCCAAGAACGCTGCCTTGTGGTACGCCTGCTTTTATGAGATACAGATCTGTTACTTCTTGCCCATATTTTACTCTGAAATATCTTTCTGTGAGGTAAGATTCTATAATAACGTGTAATGTGTGTGGTAAGGCTTTATCGGAGTACATAATTTGGGCATGAGAGCAAAAGAGCTGAATTTAAAAAAAACAGTTCCGTAAACAGTTCTCTTTAGACATGGTGAATTGCGTCAATTATAATTCCACATTCATGGAACAAATCATAACTAACGGTAAGACATAGGTCTGTGAGTTTGACATGCAAACAAGTTAACAAGCATCAGAATGGAGGATAAAAACAGCCAAAACCTAAAAAACCACGTCATATCTTCGATATTTGTGGTTTTTTCTATTATGAATTAATTCCGAAAGAATAAACGGTCAATAAAGAATACTATTTGGCCCTATTGAAGCATTTGCGTGCGAAAATCCGTCAAAAACGGTCAGAATTATGAAACAACAATTCGTGGATTTTATACGACGATAATGCACTATCGCAGCAATTGTGGCCGAATTTAAGATCAAAAATACAACTATCATTGTTCAACCACCGTACTCACCAGAATTGGCCCCGTCTAAGTACTTTTTGTTTCCGAAACTAAAATTGCCACTCAGTGGTACTCGTTTTGAGTCGATTGAGTCCATAAAACAATATTCGTGTAAGGAGCTGAAGGTTATACCGAAAAGAGGCTATAAAAATGTTTCAAAGGCTGGCAAAAACGCTGGCGTATGTGTGTTGCATTAAATGAGGCCTATTTTGAAGGTGACAAACTAAATATTGATGATTAGATGAAAATTGTGTGTTTTATTTAATAATTCCCGGTACTTGTTTGTCAAGAGTGTATATATATGGTTAATTAAATTTGAATGGTAATTATGATGCAAGAAACTGTATGGCACCGTAAGTGAAATTTCCAATTCTATTAATTTAATTTAAATTTAAATTAGGTATAAAATACTTGGATGCGACTTCAATCAAAAATAGGCGACATAAACAAAGTGTCTAGCGATGTTGGTAATTTTAAGAATTTTTATTTTGCAACAATGAGTTACGCGCATAATAATAATCGAAACCAATGAGCAAGCTCCACAACTGATACAAGAAGCAAGCGTAAACCCTTTTTAAATGCTGGTTGCCAAAATTAGAATTAGTGACTTTTGATATAATATACGGTTAAGTTGTTATAATTATTTTAATTCGATAATCCACAATAATTAAGATCTATTGGGCATATAAAAAACTAGAATCTCTAAAATTATGTTAATGATAATGATAATGGAAACCACTTGATTACATTAGATAAAAGTCCAAGCCATTCCAACAAAAGATGTAACATGCGTTGTTTGCATTGCATTTTATAAATTATATAAATGCAAAACGTTTAAAAATAGAAGTCAAACGAATTGATAAAATAAAGGCGTTTAACATGTCTCTTAGTTCATCTCGTGTATCGAAGCAAGATAGATCTGTGTGAGTTATTTCATTAGCAAATGTATATTATATTACAACAAATATATCTTACATATTTATGCGCAAAACCTATAACAATTTTAAACACAACGAGCAGGATATTTCAATTTATTAAAGGCAAACAACAAATAACCAATACTGGTTAGGTGTTATAACTGAAGCTAATATCAGATATGAAACACT
This sequence comes from Sinelater perroti, assembly GCA_036346155.1. NCBI lineage: Eukaryota > Metazoa > Arthropoda > Insecta > Coleoptera > Elateridae > Sinelater > Sinelater perroti. The sequence continues at coordinate 270,735 of JARFIY010000366.1, forward strand.
AGCAAATGCAGACTTAAACATTGATCAGATAGAAGAAATAACAACCTCAAAAGAACCAATCCATCACTTATATTTATATCAGAAGTTAGGAATATAAAGCCATTAATAAACATCTTAAACCGGATAAGCGAAGGTAACTTTCGCCTAAAAGCTACCGGAAACGATTAAATCAAATTATAAAGTAAAACAAGAGATTATTACTTTCTCGCTACCAAGGAACTCAAAGGAAAAAATACACAATTTCACTTATATAAAATATTACAAGAAAAATATTTTAAAGTTGCCATAAAAACCACTCAGTAGATCCAAACGAGCTCGAACAAAATATAGAAGCATTGGGACACCGACTAACAAACATTTGGAATATCAAACAAGAACTAAGCAAGAAATTACAACCAATGTTCATAGCAGAACTAAAATCAAAAAACAATAATAAAAAAATCTTCAAAACCAAATAGCTGATGCAGTCATTGAAGCGGCATATGCCAAATATCAACGCTAAGGTGATATCAAAAATTACTGTCAACGAATTCCCAGATGTGTAAAATGGACAGATATTATATAGAAGGATGCTACCGGAAAAACAAAAAAATATAATCAAGTAAAATACAGGAATTGTGATGGTAACCATTCAGCCAAATACCGAGGTTCATAAGCAACTAAAAAAGCTAAATAGCACAAATAAACCAACTGCTAATGTATACCACTCAAAATGAAATACATAGTTTAAATTCACATCTACAAACTACACAGACAAACCAAAAAACAAATAACATGGAAGAATTAAATTCCATGATAAAAATCTAATGACACGTATAAGAAAAATTATGAATCTCCTCATTATGCTAATAATCAAAATGACATAATGGCCCTACTACTAAAAGTAGCAGCTTGAAATACCAACGAGATACGTCAACATGCCCATGAAATCAGACTAATTCTACAAAACAATAATACAGACATCTTACTATTTCCGAAACTCACTTCACTCACAATAGCTATATCAAATTCCTAAAATACAACATCCATACCACAAACCACTCAGCTGGAACAGCCCATGGATGAACGGCAATAATATTAAAAATCAGTACACTACCAATTTGACAAATATTAAACAAATCATTTATAAGATTCGACAATATTAATTAAAGAACAAAAAGCTTCGCTGAAAGTTACCGCTATTTACTGCACACCTAAGTTTTATTATACCAAAATTATAAAGCCAATCAAGATCCGCAGATCAGCCCATAAGTTTAAAAATAAAATAATAGAAAGAAGACTCAGACGATACTGAAAATCACTAGAGCATCAGTAGATAAACGAACATTAAATAGACCTACGAAGCAAATAAATGAGATACAGTGACATCCCCAAATTTAAGGACTACGAGATTACCTTAAATCTGTAACTGTTAATGAACAAACAGATTACTCGTTATGGAAACTTCTAAAGAACCAGACGGAAATTGGTCAGAAGTAGTAAAGACAAGGCAACAATATTTAATGAATACTTAGCTAATATACCTTTAAACTATATCAGGACCACTACCCAGAAGAAGAGGAAAAAATAATAGATTTTCTAGAATCTCCATATCAGATACACTTACTATTTGAACCTGTAACATATATAGAAATATGCGAAGCTATTAAAAAGTAAATTAATATCAAAAAGCTTTAGGCTAAGATATAGAATAATCATCAAGTAACTACCTGAAAAGGCGATTCGAACCAACACACATTTTTAGTGTCATATTTAGAACCAGGTACTCCCAAATGCATGGAAAATCGCAGAGATAATCATGATATAAAAGCTAAGAAAACCAGCCCCGAACATAACATCGTATAAACCAATTAGCTCATTATCAATATTATCCAGTGTTCGAAAAGTTATTATTAAAAAGAATTAAGCCGATTCTAACGGATAAAGAATTAGTTTTGTGTTACCAATTTGGATTCAGGGATTACTACGGAACGATAGAACAGATATACCGAGTAGTAGATAAAATTCACAGGGACCTAGAAGGGAAGAGATACTACTTAGCCTCATTCTTAGACATATCGTAAGCTTTTAACAAGGTATCGCATTTAGAATTACGTTATAAAATTTAATAAAATACCTTCTCCATTATCAAAAGTCACATCTGACCTTCTAGCATTAAGACTAACCACAACCGCAATCTTTGCGAAAGACACGGTTGTTCTAGCCTCCCATGCAGAGCCTGAAACCGCGTTTAGATACCTGTAAGCCCACTTCTACGAAATTTAACATTGGCTTGAATTATGGCAAATTCGAGTGAATGGATGCAAATCTTTATATCTAAGGTACACAATGAAACGCGATAACTTTCTACCGGTCACTCTTAATGGTCAACAAGTGCAAAATCAGCGAAATATTTGAGGGAGAACTCATGTTTTCATCAAACGGAAATAGCTTAAGCTTAACCTTAAACTAACAGAATTATATTGGATAAACGGAAGAAAAAGAAAAGTTAAAAAAGAAGTTAAATGATGAAGAGGCCTCACTAGAGCCCTAGTTGAAATGCCTGGGAGTAAAGGGCCCCTTATCTGCCACTTACCTAAATGTAAACATAAAAAATACTTATTGCCTTTTAACAGGGCAGATTCAATGTAAGAATCGGTTAATAAAAAAAAATTATGTTTTATTGTTTCTGAAAGAAACACGTAAATGGTAAATGTAGACAGAAAAGTTGCAAAAAATGCGGTAAGAAACATAATACACTATAACATTATAAGAATATCTATTCGAAAGTGATTAGCGACAGCTCCAAGAAGCTTAAATGTTAAAACTGATAGTGTGCGCGTATCAATACTATTGTTTATTGCGTTAATTAACACAAACATAAAATATTGTAATATGTAATTATAAAAAAAATCTCAACTTTTTAGAACTACCGTTAAAAAGTTGGATTTTTCAGTGAAGGGTTTAAGACAATTTGAATTTCAAATAAAGCTGAAGTTTACTCAAATATTAATGCGTATCTCAAAAATTGGAAGGGCTCCAAGCATCTAGATTGTCCGTTGCCTACGTGAGCCTAACTGCCGACGGGATCAAAGACCTACATGACCTGTCTGATCACCTAAGCCACTTCCCACCAAACGTACCTTTCAAATGTCTCCACGTTTAAGCAACGCCTAAAAATGCTTACGTAAGAGCGATTTAAACTATGGTTAGAATTCGAACTTAGTATCGCATAACAACGCCTTCGCATACTGAAGACTAGGTTTACAGTATAAAAAGCGGAATATAAGCACCTTAACTCCCAAATCTGTTGGAACAAACTGCTGATAATTAATATATGTCTCCTTTTTAATCCATGTTTAATAAAGGACCAAATAGGTTTTATTTTTTTTATTTTTATTTTTTTTACATTGACAATCAGAATACATTGTATTTCTATAAGTTAATATTTTGGTTTATAAATTGACATGATGAGGGCCCGTCCAGTGACTGGTCCTCGTCCTAGAAAATAGTGCTAAGGTGCTGGGCCCATGTGGGGTCCTCTTCAGTGGAGGTCTGTAGGCCAGCGGCGCTTGAGGCGTCTGATGATTAGATGGTGTGGAAGTTCTTGGAGAAGAAGGTTGTCATGGGTGGTAAGTTTTTCAAGATGTTTCCTGGTTCTGACCTGTATTACCGTATTGACCATCGGGATGCCGAGGTCGTCGTGTATCATCTGATTGGTGATGTACCAGGGAGCATCAACGAGAGGCCTTAAGATTTTAGATTGACTTCGTTGCATGATTGCGAGGTTAGTCTTGCTAGCACAGCCCCAAAGTTCTATTTCATAGGACCAGATTGGTATAATGATAGTTTTGTAGATAAGGATTTTGTTAGAGAGGGATAATGGGGAGTGTCGGCCTAGTAGCCAGTAAAGGGTTTTAAATCTGAGCTCTATATGTTTTTTTTCTTAGTAATGTGCTCCTTCTAGGTGAGCTTGCTGTCCAGGTGTAGAACCAAGTATTTCATTGATTGGGATTGTGGTATCTCGATGTTATTAAGATGTAGTGGAGGACATATCCCTTTGCGAAGAGTGAATGTCACATGAGTAGATTTGGACTCATTTACCTTAATGTTCCAGCGCTGGAGCCAGCCTTCAAGTAAGCTGAGGTGAGTTTGGACATATTCCACAGCGATGTTTATGTCCGTGTGTCTCGCAAGTATAATTGTGTCATCGGCATATGCTCCTATAGTAGTGGTTGGGGAGGTAGGAAGGTCTGAGGTATATAACGTATAAAGAAAGGGACCAAGAACGCTACCCTGTGGGACTCCAGATTGGATTGGGTACACTAGAGAGACTTTGTCGTTAACGCGTGTTCGAATTTTTCTATCTGTTAGATAGGAGTCCAAAAGTTTATGAAATTGAGGAGGTAAGATTTGATGTATTTTGAGTTTGAGTCCTTTGTGCCTGGCGAATGTCCAAAAGAACAGCTATACAGTAGGCTGACTGTTCGAATGCTGTGTTAATTTCTTGCGTGATGCGATAGCACTGTTGTATGGTAGAATGGTGTCGGCGAAAGCCAAACTGATAATCAGGGATTCAGTTAGTAGCCGTGAATTCTGGGTCTAAGGTTTGTAAGACATACTTTTCAAGGAGTTTGGAGCAAACTGGTAGCAGGCTTATGGGGCGCATTGATGACGCATAGCTGGGATCTTTACCTGGTTTAGGGACGAGTATTATCTCTGCGATCTTAAATTCTTTCGGCCAATATTGAAGTCGAAGTATAGCATTAAATATGTACGTCAGCAGAACTATTCCTTTTCGTGGAAGCTCACGGAGCATTTTCGGTGTAATTTTGTCCGGTCCCGGTGCTTTCTTGAGATTTAATCTCTGAATTTCAGATTTTACAATCTTCGGTGTTATTAGTGGTGTGGGAGGTATATTCGGTTCAGGTGCTGGTTGGTCTGGGAGGTTAACGTTGGGTGGTTCATCATGTGGTTGAAATACTCCAAATAGGTAAATAGTGAAGAAATCCGCCTTTTATTTGTCACTCTTGGCCCATCCTAGAGCTGGAGGTAGTTTTCGTATTGGTGGGGATGTGGTTTGGGGTTTTAAAGATAATTTGACTGGTCTCCATATTGAGTTGTCATATCGGTTTATGGTTGAGAGGTAGGTATTCAACGAGTCTTCCCTCAAGGATTTGAGTTTCGCCTTAAGCTGAATTCCAAGGTTATTGAGGGTTGTTTGGATAATGGCTCTTTTGCCATTTGGCTCTGGCTTTCCTCTTTTGGGCAACTAGAAGTTTAACTTCTAGAGGAACATGTGTGTATGAGTTGACTTTTCTCTGCACCTTAGGCGGGGTAGCTTGTAGTGCTGTACTTGTTAGCAGAGAATTGAATTTGGTAACTGCTGTATCGATTTCGAGAGGGGTTTTTAAACTGACTTTCAAGTCAATGCCTTCATGAAGAATTTCCTATGATCGAGGAGTGGTCCGAGGAAAGGTCGTAGCTTGGGGAGATGCCCATGTAGTTTGGTGATATTCCATTAATGACGAAGAAATCGAGGAGATCGGGGATTTTGTTCTTATCGGATGGCCAGTATGTCGGGGTCCCTGTTGAAAGGTAGTCGTATTTATTATCTTGTATAGTTTTATATAGCTCTCTGCCTTTTGCAGTAACTAGGCGGGAGCCCCACGCAGTATGTTTATTGTTGTAGTCGCTGCCTGATACGAATTTGGAACTCAGGGTATGAAAGAACTGGTCGAAGTCACATTTTTTGATATTGTGTTTTAGGGGGCAGTAGACAGCGGCAATGGTTATTTCATAGGGGAAGGTGAGCACCTTGATGGAAGTAGCCTGGATAGATTCCTTCTCGTAGTTGGGGAGAGCGTAATGTTTTAAATTTTGTTTGATTAATATAGCGGTTCCAGCGTGTCCAGTTTTGTCTGGATGGTTAGTATAATATAAATGGAAGTTAGGAATTTTGATGTACGATTTTTCCGTGAAATGCGTTTCACTAATTAGCATTATGTCGATGTAGTTATGTTTTAGGAATAGTATTACTTCGTCTCTGTGATTTAAGAGACCGTTAGCGTTCCATTGTGCAATGCGGAGGAATTTATCCATTATTTATTTTGCTTATTAACATTGTCAGCATGTTAAGGACCATGCTGTTCTGCTGAATGAGTTGAGAGAACATGGATTTGAATTCTTCTAGGAATTTGTTTAAGGTAAGGTTAAGAGACTGGTCAGAAGGGATTTGTTGTTGGGGTTCTTGGTGACTAGTAATACTAGCGTATGTAGGTGAATTCGGGAGGTTGGATATATAACTTTGTCTATTTATGATTGGGGTTGTTGGCGGTTTGGAATTGGTATTTCTAATTTTGTAGAAGTTGTGGTAATGAGTACATCCTCGGTAGTTAGCCGGGTGATTTCCTCTGCACAGTGCACACGTTGCTGGCATGTCCTTGCTCTTCTTGCAGCTGGCTGTGCTGTGATTACCGCTGCATTTGACGCACACAAAGGGACGGGAGTAATATGCTTTTGTATGACCATACATTTGGCATCGCATGCACTGGACAGCATTTCGGTTTGCTCTTGGCGGTTCAATTGTTATGCGATTGTGTAGTAAAGATTGAATGGGATATATCTCTTTATTATTGTTAGATGGTTCTAAGTCCATGAAAAATGGATTTATTGGCTCCTTTGTGTTTCTATGTTTAGCATTCATGATGTTTCTAATTTGGTGTCCTTGTCTAGTGATTTATGTTTTTATGTCTTCGGGTGGAATCGAGTGATGAAAATTTTTGTTGTCTACTCTAAACGCTCGTTTGTCTTTTAATTGGTAGGTGTGATGTATAATTTTATTTTGAGGTTTACCTGTATAGTTGCCGGGAATTTCGAGGCTGATAGAGTCCTGAAGATTGCATTGCTAAGTATTGTTCCTGGTTGGGGAAAAGGTATTACTTGGTCCTTGTGAAGGTTGACTAGTTGGTGCAATGTAGGGTAATGATAGTTGATTGTTTATCATAGGTTAACTTTGGCAGGTATTTGGAAATTGTGTGAACTGTACGTTTGGCGAAGGATGGCCCTGTATATTATGAGGTAGGGGCTGGCTTAAATTGTAGTTAAAGCCAGTTTCGTGTCCTGATGATAACATTGTCGTATTTGTTAAATAAAAATTACCTGTTGTTAACTATGTTTTTTTCTTGATTAAAATAACTTAAGCAAACTCGGGTTCTGGATACGAGATAAGGCGGCCGCAGCCGTTATCAGCTTTATAATATTTTTGAGCAATCTTTTCTGCTTTGAACGTCTTTCTAAAAACGTGTAATATTTAAAATGTCTATTTATTAAAACTACCCCAAGCATGCAGCTTAGCGAGGTATATAATAAAGCAATGGAATAGTGTCTTGCCAGATACCGACTACAACTGCTTTAAAGGAGACCAAGCCCAAAACAATACCTTATCAATAAATATGACTTTGATCAAGTCTTTTATATTTTCTTTTGCCTACGAACATTGTTTTTGCAGTTGCTTTTCAGTAACCAAACTTTTACGATAGTATTCTACCATGTAATATCGTGAGCTTTTAAACGCGATTTGATTGTCACCAGCTCTATTTTAACCCTTTTTTTGGCAACTTGATCATCTACTACCGAGCTAGCTTGTCTATTTCTTCAATTGGGCGATTCTTGCATACATTTTATTTCTTAGTATTTATTTATTTACTTTTTTTCAAAAATAGTACTCGTTATAAAACACGTTTCGCTGCAGCAAACCTACTGAATTGTAACTTTAGCGAGTATTAGAGTACGTTTCAAGTAATGCATTTGCTTATGGCACACGTGTACGTCATTACAAAAGTCTGACGCTACTGTGGGAGCAACTGTAATTGCAAATGTAGGAATATTCAAGTACAAGAATAAGAAAATGTTACTAGAATAATTGCAACAGGGGTAAACGGAAATAGTTCAAATATAAGGAGAGTTTTTAAAACGACAAATAAAAACTAACCAATTATTTAAGTGATGTCTGAATTTGTAATAATAATTAATTATTCGAATAAATATATAGTTATTTAAAATTAATAAATAAAATTAAAATAAATAAATTTAAACCTATTTAGTTTTATAAGATTTTTTACTGGCATATAGATATGTTAATTTTAATATTTTTTTTGTACCTTTTACTGCAATCCTGTACTTTTAGATTATTTAAAGCGTATGTTTTTTTATGAAATGAAGCAGATTGCTCATTACATGAAATACTTTTTCTGAATTTTTTGTAATATTGGAATGTTGGTATTTATCACAAATGCTTTATGTTATCCAAATTGATTTATAAACTAGTAATTCGTTTGAACATGCTATCAAGTAATTAACAAGTTTTGCCAAATTTTTCTATTTAGCTGTTTTTTTAATTTGCACAAGTGAGATGTGGTTAATAAAAGCAAGAATGTGGTGATTTTTGCCTTTAGATTTCTTTGATTTTAAATCTTTATTTTTAGCACATATTTCAGATTCGTAGAGAAAAATATTGCGTATTTTTCAGATTTATTAAAATGGCCTTATTGTAAGTCGAGGATTGTTAAAAAAATTTGCAGTAAATATTGGGTGAGTGTTGGACTCAACATATTTCTCCGAAAGAAGAACTCTTGTTACTTTCCTTATCCTATAATAAGGAAAGTAATGTAATCGGCGGAAATATACCGAGTGTTTATAAAATGTTTCGGGAAATCTATATTACGGATAGACCAGACCGAGACGAACAAAAAATTACCATTCAATTTTTTAATCCGAGGTCAAATAAATAAGTTATAGACGATTAAAAATTAATTAAACGGACCAATTACAGCGCACTCGGACGACTGCGGGAGTACGGGAGGGGGGAGCGCTTGGCCGCTAGGAGGGGAGCACGCAGGCGATAATGGGGGAAGGCCGTGCGGCCGAGCTCGCACGGTTACCTTCAGTGACGTAGCAAAATTTTAAGTACGAGTCAATTATTGTCTTGTACTGTTTATTTTAATCAGCTTTCGAGTGTTGGACTCGCTCCTCGTCCTCTTTTAAAACAACAAGTTCCGGGACGAGAGCAGCGCAGGGCCGAGACGATGGACCCGATATAATATATAATAATAGGATAAGGAAAATCGTGTGATGTTCACACCAGATTTTTTTTATTATACTGAATCTGGGGGTACTTTTTTTTAGAAATTAGTTAATGATTATAATTGAACAATGACTTTTTTATCTTGTGGCAATAACTATCAGTTTTTTGACCATAAACTATCATCCAAAAACATTAACATACAATATTATTTTCTTTTACTTGCACAAACATTCTATGCACTTACTGTATAATAAAATAACCTTTTTTATACTGATTTGGTGAGGATATTCATTTTAGGTTTTTTATAATTAGTTTTGCACACACAAAATATATAATTAAATTAACAATTTTTTTAATCAATATGTCAGCAATCAGACTTTAGATATATTAGTTATATATCTTGCATACCCAGCAAAGAGACCTATAGAAAAAACCAAATCACAGATCTGCTGTTTCAGTTTCAGTCTTCTCATTTAACAAAGTGTTTTGTATGAGTTTCAAGCTTCTTGTGATAACTAGCACTTCTTTCATGGATAACGTCTCTTATTGTGGGAATTTTTAAGTCTTTTGTGACATACCAGGGGTCATTAGCAATGACTCTTAATATTTTTGACTGACATTTTTGGATGATTTTGCTATTAGACTACTGTCAAATCTCCATAGTTCAATTCCGTAAGTCCGTATTGGAATAATTATAATTTTATAAAGTAGAAGGTTGTTTTCCAATGAGAGGTGGGACTTTTGTCTTAATAATAAATACATTTCTTCTTGTTTCATATCCATTTGTTTTCTTTTTTCGGTAATGCGTTATTTCCAATTCAGTTTGTTGTCTAGGTGCAGATCCAAACATTTGACCGAGGCTGCCTGAAGAATTTCTATGTTGTTTATATAAATCGGTAGACATAGTTCCTTATGTAACGTAAAAATTACATGGGGCGACTTTCATTTATTTATTTTACTTCTCCATTTCTGAAGCCATACTTGCAGAGTGTTCAAATATTGTTGATGGAATGATTAGACTTGGTTGATATTTCTGTGTGAAGTAAGGATCATCGTATCTACGAACGTTCTTAGTACGATACTATCGATCGATGGAAGATCAGAAGTGACCAACAAATATAACAGCGGTTCTAGGACACTCCCTCCAGGGATTCCTGAGTTAATGGGTTGTACAGGTAAAACATTTACCCTTGTACGGAATTTGCGATTGGTCATATACGATTCGGGTAATTTAAAGAACTTGGGTAAACATTTTTTTACTTTATATAATAACCCAATATGCTAAATCTTATCAAAGGTCTGTCTTATGTTTAATGATATTACAAGGAGGTATTCTTTATTTTTCAAGACTGTTAATAAAATATGTAATATACTGGCACTGTTGAGTTGTAGAATGACCTAGTCGAAACCCAAACTTATAATGTAGAATCCAAACGTTAGATGTGAAGTCGGGATCAATTATTTTATGTAATAATTTTTCTAAAAATTCAGAAACTAATGAGACTAATAGATCCCTAAGATGTGACATACATAGAATCCTTCCAAGTTTGTAAATGAGTATTATTTCCGATATTTTTAGTTTGTTTGGATAATAATGTATTTAAAATATTACATTGAATATGTATGTAATCAACGTTATAACATTTCTGGGCAATTCTTTCAACGTATTCACATTAATGAGATCCATCCAGGTCCTTTTCTGGTGTTTAGGTATTGTATATCTTTCTCTCGTTTCTTCGGTGTAACTGGTTCAGTTTTTGGTATTGACGTTTGTAGATAGTTGAATATTTTTTTGTCTGGAACATTAGTGTGAAGACCTTACCCTTTTCTTTATCGCTCTTGGCCCATTGCTCCTGAATTGTTTTTAGATACATTGGACTTTTCGTCATTGTTGGTTTTCTGGAGAATATAACAGGTTTCCAAATAGCACTATCGTAACGATTCTAACTTGTAACATATCTCTTGGACGATTATTTATTCCACAGTTTTACTTAAGCAAGTAAATAGTTTTGTCGAAGGAAGTATGACTTATTTGCCATTTTGGTCTGGCTCTTTTCTTTTATGCTACTATTTCCTTGATTTTTAATGGAATGTTTATGACTTTTTGTGAGCTATTTTTCGAAGGGCTTGTTGCGCTGCATCTTTTAACAATTGTATTATAATATTTATTATTACCTCAATTTCGACTTTTTAACCTAGTTGTACCTCAAAATCTTCATTTAGCTTCTTGATACGCTGATCCCAGTCAGTTCTTGATTTACGAAGCTCGGGAGTTGGCGGTATAATGATGGGGCACGTGCTAACTGTTGCGATCACCAGAGCAGATCGTAACTTGATTCTACATCTACGTAAGAAGAAGAAATTCCATTTACAAGGAAAAAGTCTTAAGAGATCCGGCATTTTGTTCACGTCTGTTGACCAGTATGTGAGTGCCTGTTGACAAAAAGAAATAATTTCTCTCATATAATAAACTTGATAGTTCTCTATATTTAGTGGTAGATATGTGAGAACCCCAAATAGTATTTTTACTTCTTCCCTTGCCATGAGTTTTGGGCCTAGGATGAGAAAGAATTACACAAATTGATCTTTTTTAAGTAGTGTTTCAAAGGATAGTAAACAGTAGCAAGGATTAGTTCGTATGATAATATATCATAATTAACAAATATTCTAACAAAAATTTAAGAATCTTTATTTTAAAATATTAACTATATATATATACTATATATATATATATATATATATATATATATATATATATATATATATATATATATAGTTGATAATATTTTCCTTTTAATTGGCAAATATTCTTATTTTAGGAACAATTGTTTATTTTTTATTTTAATATGCATTTTAAATTGTTTTCTGGGCATATCTTCAATATATGGTAAGCATATAGTTCTACCAATAAAGTGGTAATTTTGCTTTTATTATTAACATTGCCATTATTTTTCTAATACTGCAATATTTTTAAGCTATTTATCATTTATTATTTTTTTCACTATATGGAATGGGCTATTTAATATTAATACATTATTATGTTAAAAAATTGTGTCTTTTGCTTGTTTTTAAAGCAATACCTTATAAAATGTTTTGTCCGTCTGAACACATGCGTCGGTTTATGTTACATGTCTCAAAAAAATTAAGTCTATATGAAAAAAATAATATACCTTTTAAAACAAATATGCAGGAATGTTTCAAATATGGCTGCTTTAGTACATCTTTGATGTTATTATTATATTTTGGTGTTATAGGAAGTGAAATTTATTGGATTTTATTGGAAAAATTAGGAAAATTTTTGAATGGATAGATAGATACGAAATGAACTAAAAAGAAAGTTTTAAATTATCGACTTTGTAGTAAACAGTATCTGCTTGTAACAACTTAGCAACGGGATGCTGCAGTTCGTATTTTTATTCACAGCGTGAACTGCTTTCCCTTTCGTTCGCCGTAGGTGGCGCGATTCGCAACCTTGCAACGATTCGCAGACTAATGCGGTGTCTCCCAAAATATGCCTAACGACGTGCCAGTTTGGGTTACATTCTGAAAATTGAATTTTGCTTCATATATTTCGGTTGAAGCCTACGCCCCTGACGCCGTTTAAGTGTCACAAGTTTTAAAGCTGAGGATCCAGTCGGATAAAGCGCGCGTTAAAGTTGTGGCAGTCTAATAGCTCGTCAGCACACTTTTCAGCCTGTTTCGATGTTTTTGAGGGCTCGAGCCCTAGACATGCGTGCGTAAATATCGTGTGGTGCAGAATGCTCCACCTGTTTGGTAAATTTTATAAATGATTACTATCGTTAATAATTATGAATAAACTAATAATAGTTCCCCATATAATAATTTGAATAATTCAAAATAAACTGAAGTTATTGATTAAAGACAATTTGTACTAGGATTTTTATTCTTTTATTTATTAATTATTTACATAATAGAAAATATCTGTACTTACTATCTCATTTTTTACCTAAAATAAATAATTTGCGATTGCTTAATATGTAGTGTAGCGAAATATGCCTTTAATAAGTTAATTCTAGTTAAAATCTGTAATTACAAGTGTCAGGATAAAATAAAAATCTTTTGTTTACATACTCGGGGTTAGATTGAGATGTTCGGTAACCTGAACTCACAATTTTTCTCTTATCTTCTCTTACATTTTTGCATGTTTGGGGCGTAATCGAAAAATTACAATGTATTTGATTGTTTAGGTACAACATTTATTTATTTTTTTAATTTTCGTTACATACATATATGTCAATAGACTACATACATTCACACATCAATGATTATCATCTGTAATATGTATGAAACCAACAAGAAACTCTTAGTATCATTTGTATAATGCTTAGCTAGAATTCGTACGGGGACTCCATCGGGTTTTTAAAGTTAAGGAGTTATTATTAAGGCGAGACTGCAAAATATTCCATCTATTGGCTGAAGACCTAAAAAACTTATAGATTCGTTGTTCTAACGAAAAAAGTTTAACAGAGTACTTGCTGAGACGGCTAGTTGTAAAAAGTAGCCACCGCAAAGAACGTATGTGACTAAAGTATTTACTTCTTTTATTGTACTCTGAAAATTTTTGTAGCACTCAGACATGTTACTGGTACTGTCGTAGTTCTGTCGTCTACAGTTGTCCTATGGTTGACATTACAGCATTCACTATCTCCTCACATTTATGAACATAGTTAGGAATAAACTTAAAAATCGTTCAACAGGAGTTTCCATAAGTATCATATGGCGTACATCAAAAGCTAGTCCAAAATTATGGAACAATACTTGACATTTCTACATTAACTTAGTTCGTTAGCCGAATAATGAATTTATTAACAGTTGTACTTAAATTCAGTTCTACATAGCCGAGAAAATTGCCATTTTCTACAGAATCTAATATTTCATTGTCGGCATGAATTGAAAACCAACGAGAAGCTAAAAACTTCACAAATTTAACAAACCCTTAAGAGAATAGTTCGGAAAAATAAAACTTCTTCAATATACTTTACTGTTATTTTGCAATCCACTCTTTGTAAAACTTGACTTCTACTAATAAATACCACCAACAAAGTTCATCATTTACTCGCTACAATGTCGGTCATTGAATGATATGATAGGATTTACCTTTTTGAGAGTGTCTTCAGGGCTCTATGAGCTCGAAAATATTTGCAGCTGTACGTCTGATGTAGTACAAATTGGACTTGAAGTCATTGATGTAGGTGATAATAATTGTTACTGCTGGATATTACGTGAAAAAAGTGTCTAGTTTTAGTTTTTCCTTGATTACAGTATCCTGCCGTTCAAGATGCTCTTTGGAATGTTATCTGAATTCTGCTCCATTTGTTTTTTTATATAAATTGCGACCACCTTTGCTACATGGTATTTAATACCTATGATAAACGAAATGTGAAGGACGATTTAATTCAAAACTAATCTTTATTCACAAAGGCTGCACTTCTGTACAAAAATTATAAGTTATGATATGATTAACGCAACGGTCAACCATTACTATAACACTACTCAACTCAACTCAAAATTTTGCGCTCTCCAAATCCTGGTCCCCTAGGCTGCAGCTTACACGTACTCAGCCTATGGGTTGCTTAGTGCGTCCTTGCATAGACTAATTAACTTAATCAACACTACAAGCTGGAACGTATTGAGAACACTGAAATTGAAATTGAAATTCGAGTTCGAAACTCGGCACGTCATAAGTAATTTGCAATTATATTTAATGAATTACTATAATCTTACTTACATCTTACTTTGTTTTTGTGTACAAAAAATTTTGTTTTACTAAAATTCATAATTAGCTTGTTTACGTGTATAAGAAAAATGTAAAGAATATAAATGTGTCATGTATTTAAGATTCGAGTTTTGTAGCTCAAGCAGTGCAGACGTGCGAATTTCAGAGTGTTTTCAGAGTGTTTCCTGCGATTTTCTCGCGCGGAATCGGTGACCGCGCCACGCCATCCGCACCGCGCCATTCGCACCGCGCCATCCGCACCGCGCCATCCGCAACGCGCCTTCAGCCCAGCCACATACCTGTGATTAAACAGCGCTAGCAAACAACAAAAATGGAAATGGATCAACAAACAAGCATCGCCTACGGACAACCTAATAATTCGAACATCAACTACGCACAGGGTGCTCCAATGCAACTTCCACTTCCCACCAACCTTCAATTCGTAAGCCAACCACTATCAACAGATAACAATTTTAACTTACCTCAAAATCAGTATCCTCCCACCAATCTCAACAACAATTTGATGGCAACTACCTCACAATCTTTAACCAACAACGACAGAATTCTCTATCGAATGACGTCTACTAGTGACGAATAAATTCAAGAAGTCGTAAACGATAATTCAACCAACACTAACAAATGGCAAACCGTTAAACGTAAAAAACTATCCCACCGTATCAAAGAAACTACGCAAATACCTTTAACAAACAGATATAACCAGCTAAATGAAGAAGAAGAGGGAAACACCCTTACCAGACAAGTAAACTATACAACCATAAAACCTCCTCCGATATTTGTGTACGGAGTTACACACTACAGTGACACGATCAAAAGTTTAAATGCAGTTGCGGAAACTGAACAATTTAACACAAAAACTTTAACAGATAACACCACAAAAATAAACTGTCATACTCCGGAAACCTACAGAAAACTAATTCACCACATGAAAGATGCCAACATTGTTCACCATACGTACCAGCCAAAAGAGGACCGTGCCTTCAGAGTGGTTATCAAAAATCTACACTTTAAAACCGACATAAATGAAATTAAGCAAGAGCTAGCCAATCAGGTACACCAAGTCAGGAATATTTTAAATGGAAGAAGTAGAGTGTCTAAAGAACCATTAAACCTATTCTTTGTAGACCTCGAGCCAGCGGATAACAATAAAGAAATATATAATTTACGAGGTATTCAGAACAGAATAGTACAAGTCGAGCCACCAAGAAAAACCAAGGGCCTTACTCAGTGTACACGTTGTCAGCAATATGGTCACACTAAAACATATTGTAACAGACCTTACTACTGTGTGAAATGTGGAGCAGCCCATAATTCTACAAGCTGTACAAAACCAAACAACACCCCTGCCACATGTGCACTATGCGGTGGTCCCCACCCTGCCAACTATAGAGGATGCGAATTCTACCATACTCTCCTCAAACAACCCAATAATGCCAACAGACTTAATATTCAACAATTACCAGCACCGATACACCCTATCCCACGACACAGAATACAACCAATAATTCAGACACAATAGGCCAATACGTATTCGAATATACTAAGAAATCAAAACCACCAAAAACCACCAGAGGAAAACTCAATTACTCTCAGCACTTTTCTAAATGAGTTCAAAAATATGTTTATAATGCAACAAAACAGCTCAATTCTTACCATGCTTACAACGCTCATCAATAAAATTCGCTAAATTTGTACGAATTGCCCAATGGAATGCCAACGGCATCATTCAACACAAAAACGAAGTAGAGATTTTTCTACATCACAATTCAATCGACATACTACTTGTTAGCGAAACGCACTTTACCGACATATCCTTCTTTCATATTCCATCCTATTTAACCTATAATACAAACCACCCGGACAACACTGCACATGCAGGTACTGCAATTTTAATAAAAAATACTATAAGTCACTACATATTACCAAAGTATGAAACAAATCACTTGCAAGCCACTTCACTCAAAGTCAAAACGTCCTCCTCCTACGAGATAACAGTTTCTGCAATATATTGCCCTCCTAGGCACTACTTGAAAATCAACCACTTCAAGGACTTCTTCAACACACTCGGCTCCAAATTTATTGCTGGAGGTGATTTCAACAGTAAGCATACTCTATGGGGTTCTCGGCTAACAACTACCAAAGGTCGTGAGGTAGCTAATCTAATCCAGGAAAAAAACTATTTATTTCTGTCCACCGGTAAACCAACATACTGGCCCAGTGATCCAAATAAAACTACTGATCTGTTGGACTTCTTCATCATCAACGGAATCTCCTCACCATACATGGAAGTATTTTCTAGTTATTATTTGTCATCTGACCATTCGCCGATAATTGGAACTATTCGTATTTATTAAGAATTTTACACCTAAACTTCATAACAACAAAACCAACTGGGATAAATACAAAAATGAAGTGGAACAACGGATTAATCTAAAAACAAGCCTCAAAACCCATAACCAATTCGAAGACGCTTTGGATGCCCTCACAAGTACCCTTAAACATTCAGTTATGGAAAGTACTCCATCTCTGCCAATAGCTAATACCACAAAATCAATACCACTTGAAATAAAACATTTAATTGGTAAAAAACGGAAGGCACGGTCTAGGTAGCACACAACTCAGGCACCCTTGGATAAAAATATACCGAATCGCATTAGCAATCAATTAAAGGCGCAACTTAGAGAACTTCGTGAACAATCCTTCAATGACTACGTGACAAGACTAAATAGATTCGACAACTCTATCTGGAGACCAATTAAATCCAAGAAAACACCAAAAGAACACAATGATCCAATAAAAAATCTTGCTGATCACAACGCTAAATGGGTGAGAAGCGACCAAGAAAAGGCTGATCTTTTTGGAAATCATCTCGCATCTGTCTTTAAGCTCAACAATCAAGATATAATTAATGACATCGTAACAAGTTTATCCAACATTCCACAATCCCCATTTCGAATTAAATCCTTCACTCCACACGAAGTTCAGAACGAACTTAACCATCTTAACATCCGAAAAGCAGCAGGTACAGACGGTGTGACGCCAAAAATGCTCACGGAATTGCCGAAAAAAGGGATACTCTTTACTACCTACATTTTTAATGCCATTTTAAGACTGTAGCACTGGCCTCCAATGCTAAAAACGGCAGAAATAATCTTAATAAATAAGCCAGGAAAGAACCCAAACCGTCCAATTAGTTTGCTCCCTACAATTTCCAAGGTATTAGAACGCTTATTACTACAGAGACTAAATGCCGATATTTCAACAGATACCTGGCTTCCTCCCCATCAATTTGGTTTCCGAGCAGGACATTCTACATATTAGCAAACACATAGATTAATTCAAGTTATTAACCACGCTTTTGAACAAAAACATTATTGTACTTCAGTTCTACTGGATGCTAGCCAGGCCTTTGATAAGGTCTGGCATACAGGTCTCTTATATAAAGTCAAGGAAACCCTCCCACTAAAGTATTTCGACAACTTGAAATCCTACCTTTCAGACCGCAAATTTAGAACCAAAGTAGGAGATGCCAAATCACACTATCATTCCATAGAAGCAGGTATACCACAGGGAAGCGTCTTGGGACCGACCCTCTACAACCTATATACATCCGATATCCCAATAACCACTGAAACTACTATCTGTACTTTTGCTGATGACACTGCCATACTAGCAGCTCATGAAGACCCAGCAATAGCATCTAACCTAGTAAAAATCCACTTAAATGTACTCCAGGCTTGGTTGCATCTCTGGAAAATTAAAATAAACGAAAACAAATCACATAGACTTCACTCTAAGGCACGAACGTTGTCCTCCGCTTTTTCTCAATAACGTCGAACTCCATCGAGCTATATCTATCAAATATCTTGGATTCCACCTGGACACTAGGTTAACATGGAAAGATCACATTACCAAAAAACGGAAGCAGATTGACTTGAAGATCAAAGAACTCTATTGGCTGTTAGGGAAGAACTCAAAACTTTCCCTAGAAAACAAAATACTGCTATATAAAACAATCATCGTCCCTATTTGGACGTATGGAATAGAAATCTGGGGTTGCGCAAGCAAATACAATATAGCATTGATTCAAAGAAGCCAATCTAAAGTGCTACGTATGATATCTCAAGGACCGTGGTATGTCTCAATCCTAACGCTACACGACGACCTGAGGATTCCCTATGTCAAAGATGCCATCAAGCTACGAAGTAGAACCCACCACGATAGATTGGTAACCCACTCAAATAACCTGCTTCAACCATTACTGGAAAGAGAACACCCACGACGCCTACATAGACTTTGGCCAGCAGACCTTCTTGTGGATTAAGAGAGTCCTTCACTGGAAGAGCTCTCGTCACGTCATTTCAAGCTGAAATTCTGATATACAATTAGCCCATAGAATGTAGTAGTTTGATTCTAATAAATATACATCTATATATATATATATATATATATATATATATATATATATATATATATATATATATATATATATATATATATTAAAGGACAATTTTGAAAGTAGTATTAAGAATGCTAACACTAGTGCAAAAATGATCAAATAGTAATGTTTTGAACATTTTTGGAGCCAGCAGTAAAAGAAAAGTGATTCTTGTATTACACAGCGAAGGAAGATGAGATATGAGTCTGTTGCTGCATGCCTGAGAGTAAGCAATAGTTTCTTGAATAATGTTATTTACCATTTTGTTTTTAGAATCACGGTAAAGATTTTTAGTACTGAAAAAAAGACAGAGAGGCCAATGGGTATTGCGAAATCTCAAAAAAAAATTGTAACGATATATCAACGGGATTTATTGCCTAAGCTAATGTTAATTGTAGAACAGGAAGTTTGTTGTAGATATATTCATAGCAAATTTAGCACTGATTTATTCATTTTCTAAAGAAAGATTTCTTTCAGGGTACACGGATGCAAATTAACGATACTTTTTTTGTGAAAAAGTTGTTGATAATAATTTTAATTGAGTTCCTGCTAAAGCTTTGTAAATTAACATATTTTTAGTAGCTTAAATTTATTAACAAAAAATAATATATAAATTAAAATTTACAAATAGTTTATACTACCATACATTTAATAACCAAAAAAATCAATTTATATCTTTATTTTTAAAAAGTTTAAATAGTTTGACTGTTCAACTAACATAAGTGATTAAAGTGACTTCAATTAAAAAAAAGAGCATTAAATTTTTATCACCTTTGAAAAGAAGGAACTTTTATACCATTAATGAGATTTATTCCAATACTATAACTCAATTATTCGCGCTTTCAACACAAAAATTTTGGAAAATATTTTGAATGAAGTGTATGAAATTTCGAGATGCTTATTTTAAAGAGGATTGAGGATACCTACAATGTTTCATATATTTTGTACTATTTCTTGATTATTAGAAAATTCTGGACGTTTTGCAATAAAATTTGATATTACGAGGTGAATTTAAGTTATAACACCTCCGATTTTTTTTCTCACAAACTAATCACACGAATACTGTAAAACTTGGGTCACTTTTCGACGTAATCTCCCTCCAGCCGCACACATTTTTCACAACGTCGACGCCATGATTCCATGGCCTCTGCGAACGATTCTTAGGAATATTTTTTGACTACTGGAAGATCGCTGATACAACAGCGGCACAACTAGTGAATTTGCGACCACGGACACTGTATTTCATCGTTGAAAACAGCCAAAAGTCGCTAGGAGTCAGGCCAGATGAATAGTAAGCATAAGAAATCACTTTAAAGTTGTCAGCATTCGTGGCACCCATCTGGATGCAGGATTGTGTGCACAGATACCACGAAAATGCCAACTTTGGAGGCCATGTCTTCTATACTCATTCGGCGATCCTCCAAAATAAGTTTCTTCGCTCGCTTGATCATGTCGTCAGACCGGCTGGTGCGAGGCCAAGATTCTCTTGGTTTGTTTTCACACAACGTTCCGCCTTTTTTGAACTGTCGCACCCACAAAGGCACATTAGACATATCTATAACACCATCACCATATGTCTCACTCAACTGGCGATGAATTTCAATCGGTGTCACACCACGCAAATGGAGCAAACGAATGATTATACGTTGTTCTTGTAATAAAAACGTAGTCATTTTAAGTATCAAAAACAATCCTCACTCACGCCGCTGCTGCTAAAGTCCTGTGTGCCATGCAGTGTTGCCATTTCTGTCACGCATTCACGAAGAGTGAAACAAACCGCATGTTTCTATGTGTTCCAAGTATTGAGAAAAAATTCGGAGGTATTATAACTTGAGTGCACCTCGTATTATCAAGGGAAAATATTGAAATTACATTTTACTAGGTGTTTCAATACACACATACATAGTATATGTTAGTATAAATTTGTTGCGATTAATCAAAATTTTATTATCTTTTTTCCCAAAATACTTTGTTGTTTGATGGTACAGTGTATTGTTGTCATAGAGTTACATGTCAGAGATTTGGAAGACCATATTTAGACCAAATTAGTCAGACCGTAACAACCGCAACTTCTCAAATTAAATAAAATCAGATTATGTTTTAGGAGATACTAATTCCTAAAATTTTGACGTCTCACATTATCAAGCAAAATTAATTGCTTACAAGCCATTCCCTAACTATTTTTTAAAGAAAGGTAAGAGAGAAAAGCAACGAGGTTGTTGACTGAATACGCTTATGATAAGCACAGAAACAGTTTATTTGCAAATGAGACAATTTGACAGCAGAGAAATCTTTTAACAAACATAATGACAAGGTGTCTTTCAAAGAACTGTTTCGACATTTAAAGAAGTCACTTATAATAGTTTCGTGGGGAGTCGGTTATAATGGAATGGCCAATATTCATTTCTGTGAGAAAGGATTCAAAACTTCGGTCTCCGTATACCAACCGAATATTTATAAAGGTGTGGGAAAACTATTTAAACAAACGTTTTTCTAAAGTATGTATAAATATAATTTAAAATAAATGGTTAGATTTCTGATAGGCCAGATCCCAATTTTTTGAATTGAAAATTATGGAGCCTTTTATAAGCCATGATTTGTTCAATAAGATGACTCACTAATGCTTTTTTGAAGCGAGCTTAAATTGTTGCAGTTAACAATATTTTTTTTTATTTATGTAATGTGTGTTGCCACAGACAATCAGCTCAAGCATCTCAAGACTTGCGAAGAAACTAAAGGTGGCTAATTATTATTTTGGCTTTTTAATTAATTTATAACAATATTTATAGGAATGTTAAGTATTTAGGCCATATAATATTAAGAAATAGTATAGCAGTCGAATTATTTAAAGTCATAGCAGTGAAAAAGTTGTCCACAATAAGAAAGGAACAGAAAATATATAATTTTCTCAACTTGTGTACGTACTACCATGCGAAGAGAGAATGGGATGTCAACATGGCAAAACTGAGTTACTTTGGGAGAAACGTAAATATATTTGAACACATAATTGTCAAAGAAGCCTTTGACCAATTAAAATGAGCTTTAGTTACGTGACCCATTTTGAGTTATATAAAAAAAATTTAAAACTATTCTGGAGATTTTATAGGAATCAAGAATAATCAAGAAGAGAATTTTATGTCTATGTTACAAATTTTTCTATTAAGAGCATAACATGTCACTTTAAACTGTCCACTGCAATTCTATGACCTAGAAAGTTAATTGGCAAAATGGATCAAATCGCTACAGAAGTATGATTTTTATATGGCGTCTTCAACTGGAACTAGTTGCTTTAGTGTAAACACTCTGCCCAGAAGACTGTGTGTAGGAAACTTTAATCACTGTAATTGACAACCGGTGATTGTTACAAGATTTACGACACAAGCAAGAGATTGACTCGGAATTAAGAAGGGACTACTAACCGCAGTGGTAAATACTTATTGGACGTAAGGGGACTCCTTAAAATTAGAAGATGGTCTTCCGACGAGAATTGTGTACAATTTCAAATGCACTGAATTCAGGTTACAGTGGTTAGGCTGAGAAATCGAGTGTTGAAAGTCTTGCGTCATCTGTCTGACGTTAGAAAGACACTTTAGGATTAAAAGACGTCGCAGAAGTTTCAAAAGCGATTCTATTGAGTGAACTATAAAGAATTGTGTGTTTAGAAAAATAATATTCGTAGAAAAATGTAGATAACTCATTGACAGCGATTGATATTGCTGGTTCATTTTCAGAGTGAGCAACACCAACAGGTATATTCTGGTTGTTACAGGTTACTTTACCAAGTGAACCAAAGTGTATGTGTGTTACCAAGAAGTATACACAGTCGCCAATACATCAGTCAAAGAATTTTTTATTTGTTTTTTTATATTTCTTGAAATCCGTTTGCGCCAAGGGCACCATTTTAGGCCAGCCTTTTTTCATGAAATAGTCTATTATTAAAACTGGAACAACTCTTTTATAGTCGAACATCATTCAAATTTAAGCTTACGACTTATCTAACTGTTGTCTTGTCTTTTAGTCGAAATTATCACTTTACCCTTGAACATTATAAAAAATGTTTTATTGAAAAGATATGCAGATTCTTATTTAATTAAAAATGACCACAGCAATCTAAGAAAAATTAAGATAATATAAAACTAATTAAAACACTTTATTAGTATTTGCAAAAGAAAATTGTGAAACAAAATATTTGCAGGCACTAGGTATAAACCTGATAATTTGTAAACGGTGACTAACAACACAAAATTGTTTTCAATTGCGGTTACATTACGCGACAATACATCTGTCGCTTTGTGTTTCGTAAATTGCTTAGATATAGAGTTGGTACTTTGGGTGAAGTCAATTTAACTTTAGATTAAACAGTGAACTATAAACCGCAAAACATAAAATTGCTATGATTTAGATGCCCAGATAGTTGATCGAAGTTTATCAACTCGTACTTTAATATCTGGGCAATGAAAAAGCTTTTCGTGGCAGTTCGTAGCAGATAGGCTGTATATTTTGTTCGTAGTTGTAAAAGCTAATTTGAAATGTTTTATTGGTATATCTTCTACGTGTTTATAAATTTGCAACATGTTAACTAAAACAAAACATTTATTTAGACATGACCGTATGTCCGGGGAATTTAAAATATTCTATATATAAGGAAATTTTAAGTACAATTTTTATTCATTTATATACAGTTTTGTTCTTTAATTTTTCCGTAGATCTGGACGTTATTAAATTTCTGGATAATTGGCACGTCGATATCATAATGGAAGTAGGTCACAGAGCTGAAAAAATCATTTACAAGCTTTATTTATGACTACCTAAAGTTTATGTAGTCCTACACTAAATGAGCATATCTCAATATAATCGGCTTAATCAAATATAAACCTAAATTATTTTTTTACTTTATTGAACCATCATGAAAATACAAATATGCAAAGTTATTTTTCTACATAATCTCTTTACTCGGTAAGACATTTTTTCAACGGATAGGTAGTTTTTTAAATCTCGCTATCGTATATAAAGCTGATTATATCAGGCAATTGCGCACGACCCTTCATCGTTCTGAAATATCCGTCCTCCAAGTACTTCTTTTAGTGGGCCAAACAATTATAATTGCAGGTCGATAAGTCCGGACTGTAGAGAAAGTATTCCGGTGTAGTCTAGAATGAATACTTAGCCAGGCGTCTTGCATTTTTGTGTAACTTATGTGATTTTGTTTTACTCCTCAGAGTTGATGAGTGGCTCTGCGTGAAATCCCAACGAAGTTTTACAGATCAGCTCAGAATTCTTAATTATTGTTCTTGAACGCAAAATTAAATAAATGTAATTTTAGTAAAACAGGGCAGTCTTCAAAGTTTTCATTTACTTTAAGAACTTTTTCAATAGAGGTTGTTCTAAAAGATAAATCGATACTTTTGTTCCTAATAAATATAATTTTATTTTTTGTTTAATTACAAAGAACTTATAGTAGAAATAATTTAAAAGGTTTTAAGGTTGCAAATTTAAAGATATAAAATCGTATTTGTTTATGGTTTGCATATATATATATATATATATATATATATATATATATATATATATATATATATATATATACAACCTTAAACCTTAAAACCTTTTAAATTATTTCTATAAGTTCCTATAATTAAACAAAAAATAAAATTATATTTATTAGGAACAAAAGTATCGATTTAAACTTATTTTTTAAAATGGTTGATTTCTCACTGTACTTTGTTTGTAATAAATTTTTAATTAATTAACCATCTCCTATTTGAGGATAGAAAAATAATAAGAGTGTGTTACAATTGTGAGTTCTATACTAAGCACTATATAACAATAGTTTTTCGCCTATTAGTTAGTTTGTAGAGCTCTAACTTTATCTAAAATTAAATTTCGCAAGACTCACCGGACTTTTTCAGAAACGCTAAGGTAAAATGCAAGTTAGAAATTGCTGTATCCGACATTTGTTTTAAGGATGTGTTACTTTCGTCATTAGCAAACAATAAAGTATAGAAATAGGTTTCTTTTGTAAAAATAAACTAGTAACATAAAAGTAAGCATAGTTGCTCACTTGGTGACAATTAGTGGTTAAATGAATTATATAATGGATGATCAATAGAACTCAAGTTTTTCATAGACAAATAAAGGGAAAATTATTATAGACTAAAATTATAGTGATAAGGCTTTAAAGCTCCGCGTGGGGGCATCGCTTGCGAATTGAAATGTTTACTCCCATTGCCCGACCGTTGCGCACCATCTCTGATTCAGAGTGATACGGTAGGAACTGCGCCTTATCACCCTTTGTCCGAAGTTAACCCAGGCGTTTCCTTATTTTTAGTGAGTAAGTAGGCTATCTGAGCCCAGGATTGAAACTGGGTTCATCCGGAAAACAGCCACATGTCTTAACCACGCGGCCATACTAGTGCCTCTAGGAAAATTATAATCATGTAATATAAAATTCACCACTGTTTATCGAAATCTCAAGATCAAGAAAATGTCAAAATTAACAAAACAAATAAATTATTAAAGTTGTCTATAAATATTTACAATTATTTAATATTGTATGGTTCTTGTGACCGCCCCTATTCTTGGAATCAAACCATACAATGAACTAATGCTGTCTTGATGGACTTCATTCCATTGATTATTGACACACTCCTATAATTCTACCAGACGCCTTGGAGATATTAGGTACCGTCGTACCTTTTGCGCGATCATATTCCAAGCATTTTTTATCGGTAAAAGGTGAGATAATCAGGTCTGTCTTAGAAGAGTTTTCACTTTGTTTTGCTGAAGTAATCAGTTACGTGCTAAAAGTTGTCTGGCGTTATCATGTTGAAATATTTCTTGAAACAACCTCCGAAGGAAAAGAACTATCACGGGCTGATAGCTTTTCATACCATAGTATACATTGTTAGCATTGTATGCCTCTTATGAATGCAATCGTCTTGCTTTCTTTCTGCACGTCTACGGCGTATTAATATTAGAACATCGTTTCAGTTTAAACAAAATCTGGATTTCTTAGCACAGTTAACTTTATGTCACTCATATGTCCATATGTGCCTTTCATTGTCTCTTGTAACCTTCGATGCTGTTATAGAAAAGTCGGTGGTAGTCGCTAGAAAGGACGTCGTGCTGTTAGTCCAGTTGCGAGTAATCGACGTTAAACAGAAGAGGTAGACAATCGTGCAATGGTCCATCATTGTTGTGTTAAGCTACTTGAAGTCGTATTATGGTCTATATCCGTAAGTCGCTAAAGATGCAGATTTTTCTTTAATGCACTGTCTATATTTGTATCACAAGCCTACCACACTTGAGAGTAAAACAATAGACTCAGCAACATGCTCGAGTTTTGAGGAAAAGTATATCTACTCCGAAAGCATTTGAAGTAAAGTTCAGCATACTGTCTGAAAGCTTAAAAACTGTGGTTTTAAATTATACGACTTTGATTGGAATCGGACCTATTCTGATAAAGTTGTGGGTCTAAGAATATGTGTAACACTAAAGAGTTGAAAGGAAAAAGGTGATTATAAAAAATAAATGAAATCCTTAGTTGAAATTAATTTAATAATGCTTTCGATACAAGGTGCTACCACCTATACTCCTAATTGCACTTTCCAAGCGATTACGCATGGATCGGATGACTTTTTATATGGTGTTTTGAGGGATTACTTCCCACTCTTCAATCAACGCCGCTCTCAGTTCCATCACGCTCCCTAATGCAAGATTTTTGACCGGAACTCTTTGCTTAAGCTCATCCCAAACATACTCAATTGGATTCAAGTCTGGGCTACACATAGGCCAGTCCATTTTTGGTATACTGACGTTACTCTCGCGGGGTGGCATCGCACATTGTCGTGCATTAGCGTGAAGTCCTCACCATCAAATTCCGCAAACGGAACAACATGTTTCTTTAGAATATCTCTAATGTAGCAGTCCGCTGTTAAACTTCCTCCGCCAGGCACAAAAACCAACTCAGTTTTTCCATACATGGAAATACCCGCCCAAGACATGCAAGAGCTACCTCTATATGCAAAAGTTTCTTAAATACAGCAATGAGCAAATCGCTCTCCTGATCTTCTATAGACCCGACGTCTGTCGTTGCCATGCAGGCGCATCCTGGACTCGTCGTTGAATAATATCTGACTAAAATGGCCGAAGTTCCAATCGAGATGTTCGTGAGCAAATTCCAATCGCCTTTGCTTTTGGACTGCAGTCAGCTTGGGACTTGTAGCTGCCCTTTTTGGGCTCAGGTTGGCTGCCTTCAATCTTTTTCTCACTGTCCAAGTGCTGGCGACCACACCTCTGATCGCACTCAGTTCTTGCTTGAGGTCAACGGCAGTCATATATCGATTTCTGAGGGATATTGAGACGAGAAATCGGTCGTTTCTCTCTGTTGTCACACGCTTACGACCGCCTTCTTGTCGGAAGACGTAGCCACTGGTTTTTTGGTACCGATTCCACACTCTCGACACAGCTGATGGACTCAGATTTAGTTGATTTTTCCACGGTGGTGTGATTGAGGCCCTCTCTCAATAATGCAATTGCCTAGGCTGCTTCGGCGGCTGTGGTATCCATTTTCTTGCGAATCACTCGAGCACTTACGTTACTTACTTACGTCAACTTCGGAGAAGTGACCGAAATGAATTACAGGATAGCAAGCGTACTGTAGGCCAATTACAGTCGTCGCGCACATGCGTTCCAATTAGCAAGATTCGTAAAACCACGTTGGTGATGCATATTTTTTTGAATGCTCCATCCGATTAATGGAATAGCAACAATTTTTTAAAGCTCAATAATAGAAATACTCCTTGCACGTTAACGTTTTTATTTTTATTTTATTTAGACTGAAACAGGAGACGAAAATGCGAGTGCAGCTAGCGAGTCGATTGTTTTGCTCTCAAGTGTATATTTACCAATTAATCCGACTAATTATTATAAAAGCAATATAGGACAACAAATCATCTTCTTTGTAATTCGCTGCCTTTTTGATGATGTAGCTTTTATTGACGGGGAGGAATTCTTATACCATCCAATTTATACTTGGTAAATTGAATTGACCGAGATTACTTTTGTGTCTATTTTACAAGTGATATCGCTACTTCCGACAGACCTTATATCTAAGAAACAATATAACCAATTCCCGGACAGTCATAGATTTATGGTAAAATTTAATTAGTTTCTGATTATAGTATGCTTAAGCTGTTATAAAAGTTTGAATGCGATATAATTGTTTTGTAATAGTTCTGCAATTTAAATAAACAATAGTGTATATAAAATATATGAATTAATTATATCTTTATTTCAATATATTTAAATTTATATATGTGGAGGTGTTTTAAAATTTGGGAAAATTAACAAATGGTGATTTGATCTTAAACTATATTAAGTATTCGTCTTTTAGTGACAGTTTTCAAAGGCATAATACAGCGTCGTCGAGGTAAATTTGGAATTCTTTTAGGTTGCTAGCCGAAAGGCCGTCGTATGCGTATGCGCAATTTCCTATCTGTAACATAACAAGTTAGCGTTACATAATCGATAACCTACCCTAGTCGTCAAAATGAGCCGAGAATTAGACCGCAGATCTGTCATACTCGCCAACAGAATTTTGTTGTGTAGTTTGGCTACAGAAAGGCTCCAGTTTACGATGTGACTAAGAAGCACAGAGAATCTGACCATAAATGATCTAATTCGTTCGCGAATTGAAAGAGAAAATCGAAGAGGTTTCTGGGCGGGCATGACTGACCTAGTGCAAGAAACGGGGACGGCGAGGTCGACAGCCAGCCTGGAAGTGTACCAGGACCTCCACTACAAATTTTTTGGCCTGGGAAACCGTTAATTTTTGACAGAAAGAAAAAGTGGGCAAAAAGTTAAAAGATCAAGCACAACAGCGTGGGGTTTCTGAATTTTTTTTGTACGAAAATAACTTTATCTGAGATAGAAGGTAAATAAAATTATCGTTAGATCTGCCACGACGCTTTTAAAGTGCCTACCGTCATGCATACAAAGCTTTCCGTCTCTGTGATGATGCTGCGGCTTGTGAGCAGTAAAGGGGGTGTTATGGTGCCCTACTTCTTTAAGAGAGGCCTGAAGGTGACAACTATATCAATGTTCTGGAGACAGTTGTCAGGCCTTAGATCGCTGGGCGGTTGAGGCGAAGGTTAATGAGAGGCATCATAATACCAAGCACAGCTTAAGGGCCTCCTTCATGGAGGTAATGACACATGTAGACAAGTTATGTTGCCCTGCAGTAGGTTTAGGTCTCGGTTTCTGAAGGTTGTGGCAACTGATGAGGGCTATGTTGTATAATATAATTCTTAATAATATTTACTTTAATTGGGTTAATTTTTATGTAAAAATATTGGCAAGGTTCTAACACCCCCCGTGAAAGCACGACCTGAGAGCTGAGAAGGTTGAGGAATGTTATATGTTCGCCCACTGCATACGGTCATCGCGCACCATAGCTGGTGCGGGATGATGCGCAAGCATCTCGTTTTAGACGACCAGTCTTATTATTATCCTTTGTTCGAGTGAGCGTAGGTACTCAATTATTTTTAGTGACTGAGTAGGCCACCCGCCATCCATCAGAGAGCTACGGGAATGAAGAAGAAGAAAATTCTAAAACACTTTTTATACTTTTAGGTGTACATATTTTTGTCGAAATCCATTTACTTGTTTATAGACTGGTCAGATATAGTTTGTGAAACCATCATCTATCTTCATGGTTTTTATGTACTCCAAACTACATTCACACACAAATGCAACTAAAATTGTTATTTCTTCTTAAGTTTTTTTTTGTATTTAGATAGATAAATGGACAGTCTACCCTCAATTATCAGTAAATTCCTCAGTCCAAATGAATACCAACATTAGTTTTAAATATAAAAGATAGCTTTTCTCAGATATTATGTATCATTAGGTCTCAAATATTACCGATCACTTCGCTGCAAAGTAGTTAAATGTCTAAAATATAGATATTTTTCTCTTGCCTGCAGGGAAAGCGATAAGAATTGAGAATTGAGTTAATAAAAGCAAATTTAGAACTAAAAAGTTACATTGGAAACTCGCTCGGCATTCTTGTCGGCAAATTCTCCCGCGCCCTTGCTTAAGCTCTAAGAAATCACGGCACACTTCTGTCAAGTGGAAATTTGCTTTATAAATGCGAAGGCGCATTACATTTTCCAAATAAGCGTGGAGCGCAGAGTTTCCGCCCCTACACTAGGAGCAGCTTGAGATCGTGCTCGAGCCTCTTCAGATGTATTAGGGAAAGTTTATCCTGTGAAGAATCACGAGCACATACATTCTACTCTGCTAACAATACGCGACATGTTAATTATGTGTCACAACTTCCCTTCCGACCACAACCACCGCAGTGATTGATGGGGGTCTAGCCGATACAATTTTTCGCAGACTGTGGCCTATCCTTCGACCAAAGCTTCGGGATTTAAGAAAGCGCCCCTTTCAGATCAGTGCAAGTTGAGCCAATTTGCTGGTGTATTAACTTGGCTACAGTTAATTTTACATTATGCGACCAATTGATTGTATGTGAATGTCTTATTCCTACCTTACTTTATAATACACCTCTAAAGCAGATTCCTGTTAATTGAAGGTAGATTTATGAATGAATAAGTAATGTCTTGTATCAATATTCATAGATCATCTAATAAGCGATTAAATATTGAGTATTACATGTACATATCTGCAAATTTTAATGGAGTTTAAGCATGATAATTTAATTGAAACAGATATGTACGAGGTGTGTCCCGGAAATATAAAGCCAATGCTAATATACCTTTGTATTACATGGCGCAATACAATATTTTGAGTGTTGAATTAATAAAACTTATCAACTGTGCAACTTTTCCCGCTCTATTTTTCTCCCTCTTCAACCCCTTCTTTCTCTGTCAACCTTTCCTTCCTTTTTTTCTCATACGTCTTGTTCCATTTGCGACACAGCTTTTACAAATTTCGTTCATGGATACAAACTTGTACAATAATACCGACTTTCAATTGATAACTCAGAGACCCTGCTGAAAATAAAATGAGGGACTCTTTTAGGAATCGGAACAAATTTTTATTGTGCAATTGATGTATAAATCTATTGTACGAACTTCTAAAGTGTCTGAAGTATAATATTATCGTCTTTGAGCAATTCATCCAGTCTATAAATTGAATGAGATAATTAACACAGAAAATACTCGATTGTTAACCGATTAAATTTTCGATTTTCTTAACTCTGTATTTAGTGTTTATGCAGGTTTAATTTAACGTCCGAAACACGTTAATTAACCGAAATTCGTACAGGTTGTATTGTAATAATAATCCTAAGGTTTTAATTTTCCTGCGTGGGGCCACAGCTTGCAAACTGGGAGGTTAAGGCTCTCAAACGTTCGCTCTCTCTGCCCGGTCGACGCTCGCCATCTCTGATACGGAGCGATGTGACAAGCCCCGCGCCTTAGACGATTGCCATTATTACCTCTTATTTGAATTTGACACAGGTACAAACAAAATAAAAAGTATTAACTGCATATAGATTTAAACTTACCGTTATTTATTATGTTTTCTCTTTAAATTATTAACCAAAAACAGGTGCGTCAATAAGGTCAGCATATTGAATAATTTTCTACTCCTCATTATTGTCATCTAACTTTCTTCTCGACAGTAACTTTTGTGGATTTGGAAGATAGCATAATGATATAAGCTTTCTCATCGTCTGTCATCAAATGTGAAAAAAGTTAAGTGTCAGGCTATTGCTACGTCTGTACCCCACCGGAACAAAAACGGAATGGTGAGCACCGACAAGAATTAGAAGTAAATATATAAAAAAGTTACGGATATTGGTTTACTTTATTTTAATACCTCACTTCTGCTAACGTTACGAAAACTAAACAAAGATACTTCAGGGCACAGATAAAAAAAAAGACAATAGAATTGCATATCGCTTATTTTTTAGGGAAACTACTCGCATCCCTGATAACTTCGTTGTGTACAAAAAATTTTGTTACATACGACATATAATCGAAAAACATATTGGGTATGTTAAAGTTTTTCTTCGTCACTATGTTTTTGCTCAGTTTTTAGTATTGGGTGTCTTTTTTTTGAAACTTCTGATATATAAACAGGTGATTATATATTTTTTAAACCATAACATTTCTATTACTGCCCTAGTGAGGATTTAAGATGTTTATTTGTATCTATTGTACTCAAAAATGTACTTCTTTAAGATTATGAAAGTTACATTTTTAATTTTTTAAATTTATTTTTGTCTGAAGACAATTGTATTCTTAAATTGACTTATACTGTAGCAAAAAAGAAAAAGGCGATAAACAACATCTAGAATAAATTATATATTCAAAAAAGCAAGTTATGTTACTATTTGAAGTGTGATGAAAAATTTTATAAGTTAAAAAAACGCTTGAATGGAAGTGAATGACATTAGGAAGACGTACTGTTAAACACTAATAGATCCAAAATAAATATATTACTGATATGTATAAAGAATTTTATGGTTGGAATTTTCATACACTTTTAAAAACTTTTCAGTTTCTTTATTGTTTAAAATTTAAAAATAATTGTACATCAATTTGCTTTGCTCTTCTGTTATAAATAGTAATATTATTTTGCCATTGAAGTCACTTGGTTAGTTATAGGCGATAGTTCCTTATAGATCATCTCATTTAGTTATAAATCTTTTCTTATTTACAACATTATTAATCACTTAATAACTGTAAATGTTTCTATGATTCTTTTCTTGTGTTTTATTTTAGACTGAAAACTGCGGGCCACTTTTTTGTTTGTGTGGGTTGAGGGAGGAGGT
Organism: Sinelater perroti; assembly: GCA_036346155.1. Taxonomy (NCBI): domain Eukaryota; kingdom Metazoa; phylum Arthropoda; class Insecta; order Coleoptera; family Elateridae; genus Sinelater; species Sinelater perroti. Next base: position 303,799 of record JARFIY010000366.1, read on the forward strand.
TAATTTTGCATTTCTAAATATAATGGTACTGGTCCCTAAACCTGGTAAACGACCCGAAAATGTTACTTCATGTAGGCCAATTAGTCTTTTGCCCATCTTAGTAAAAATGTTTGAGAAACTATTCCTTAAACGCCTGCTGAACGACACAGATATCTTTTCACATATACCTCACCATCAATTCGGATTCCGCGAAGGACATTCTCCAATCCAGCAAGTGCACAGAATAATAAATCAAATTTCACTGAGCCTCGAAGAAAAAAAGTATTGTGGAGCTGTATTTTTAGATGTTGAACAGGCGTTCGACAAAGTTTGGCATACCGAATTACTTCATAAGCTGAAAAGGCTTCTCCCTAGCTATTTTTATCTTCTACTTAGGTCCTATCTTACATATATTTCACAGTTAAATACAATAATGAATTGTCCAACTATTTCCCTGTCAAATCTGGCGTCCCACAAGGTAGCATCCTCGGACCCCTCCTATACCTAGTGTACACAGCTGACCTACCTGAAGATACAAACAGTTATCGCCATTTTTGCCGATGATACTGCCATCCTATCGATGTACGAAGATCCCTACCTAGCAGCCACAAATCTCCAACAACATCTGAACACCATAAACAAATGGCTTACTAAATGGCGTATTAAAATCAACCCAACTAAATCAGTGCAAATAACATTTACCACTGGATTCAACGTATGTCCGCCAGTCACCTTGAATAATGTAGAAATTCCAAAAAAAAAACAGAAACTAAGTACCTAGGATTACATCTTGATCAGCGTCTTACATGGAAAAAACATTTCCAAACCAAACGCCAGCAATTAAACCTGAAGTTCCGCCAAATGTACTGGTTATTAGGAAGAAAGTCAAAATATCAAATAAGCTGCTGCTTTATAAAACTATCCTGAAGCCCGTTTGGACGTACGGAATTTAGCTGTGGGGATGTGCCAAACCTACTCGTATTAAAACGATTCAACAATTTCAATCAAAAACTCTTCGTGCCATAGTGAATGCACCATGGTATGTAACAAATCAGACACTGCATGAAGATCTCAGCATTCCCTTTATTACTGAAGAAATTCACCTATTTACTCAGAATTATCAAGAAAAAATTAGTAATCATCCTAGTGAACTAGTCCATTAACTGTCTACCAACCTCTTGCCAGTGAGACGACTAAACAGAACCTGGCGTTGCAACTTGAGAACCCCCTAAAGCAATAGGATCACCGCAAGAGTGCCACTGCTGAGTGGTTTCTCTTAACACTGCTTATTTATTGTCATCGAATTTACTTAATACTCCATGTAGAGTAGGATGTAAATTTACAATTGTTAATAAAAAATATATACAGTGGTATAGATTTTTAGTTTAGTTGCAATTAAAATTTCTTCTTGAATGATTGTTGGGGCTTCATTACTTTAACTAAATTTTTATATAAGAAAAGAATTAGGTTGGCATAGGTTTTATATTCTAAGAAGAATTTGGTAATTAGCATATTATTGAGAAGCAAAGTATTTTGGTTTAACGATCTTGACTGAATAATCTTATAGGGAAGAAAGCTATTTATCATAAGCACCTCTCTTCGATCCATTCAACTGCAAAACAGAGAAACACTTTTTAAAGTAAATTATTTTCTTTAATCGTAACTCATTCTTCGATGAGAATCCCTTCGGACTTGTAAGACTCAACTTTGCCTTTCTTTAGTTTTTCTTTTATTTCTCTCTTTATCGGCTCGCTTCTTCTGTAAGATGCCATTGTAATACGTAAGTTTCTTGACCAAGTAGGACACAAGAGCTAGATTGGAGAACCAGTGACCTTAGCCAAAAAAAATCATTTTGGAGAAGAGTGGCAACGACTGAAAAATTTAAGCTGAAAGATCAAACGACCCTTGAATTGCATGAGGGACTCACCAACGCAAAAAACTCTCCGGGCACCACAAAACGTTTGGATTTCGCAATGATATTCGTATCCTAGTACCTGACAAAAAATGTAATCTATGTTGTAATTGTATCTGTTTATCTGTCTATCGGGCTATCACTTCCTAGATGGTTTGAACTAATGACTTTAAATTTTTAGCGTAAGGTACTCTTTCTTCCCTCTACTAGAAGGCAATTTTTAAGCATTTCTACACTCCTTTATCCTGACAATGATTTTCTAGTCTGTAACTTGGCTATTTATTTTCCTTTGTTTACTTGGTGTTTTTACGCAGTGACATGAAAAAAACTAGCTAAGTTACAGTCTATAAAATTATTGCCACGATAAAGGAGTGCAGAAATGATGTAGGAATTTGTGTTGAATAACAAATGCGGCAGGGTAGATACACGAGAAACCGGGAGCTGGGTTAGGTTTACAAGGAAAAGCCGTTCTGGCGTTCAGTTGGATTCTATGTTTTTCCTGCTGAATAAATGGCTAGGGCTTAATTGGTTTTGCTTTCGCAACTTTTATGGGCTGAATGTTTTTGGGTAGGAACTTGGCCTTATTTTTAACATTTTTGTTTTTTTGGGGGGATTTTAGATATTTCTCGCCATGGTTTTGCCGAAGATTGGAATCTAAAATAGGTACATCGTCTTTTTTTCCAAGAGTTAAGTCGCCGCATTTTACCAGTTCGATAAGTGTAGATAGGCCCATAAATTTCCAAAATTTTTTAGATCTTAACGCGCGCCCTGGGTTTGGTGGACTTTATTTGAGCGGCATACCGGTTGGTCTTTTGGCATATTTTGTCCACCATCACATTATCACAGTAGTATTCTAACGATTCCAGAGATGTTGAATTTTGATCAAAGTCAAAGTCCAAATGGTACTAGTCAGGACTAAGAGTAAATGATGTCGTTTTTGGCCGAAAGTCAACACCGTTCGCCCATCCCGTGTCAGCGGACGACCTGGAACGTTGGGTTGGAACGAGCTGTGGAGGTGGACCTACAGCGGCCCTTTTCCTGATTCTGATAATTGGAAATAAATTAGAAGATCTTTAAACGGCTGGCAATTCGTCACCTTTGTCAGAAGAATTATCGGTTTTATTATGGCTATCGTTCTCATGTTCCTCAGAGGATTCATCATCCCCCGCTTTCTCCCCAAGATCAGGTAAGTCCCCATTGCTGGAACTCTCACTGGAATCATTCTATCATCTGACATTGGTTTCAAAATATCTTCTAAATAATCCTCAACTACAAAAGAATAGATTAATTTTGTTCCGAGATGTACAAAAAATAATGTAACTATAATACGAGAGCATAAAATATTACTTTTACTCATGTTTTCTTTGTCAAATAAATATTTTGACTATCGGATTTTAAAGGCAAATTAAAATTGTCAAAATTTTGACACTTGGACTCATAGGAATGAAAAACATTTACAAAATATTTACAGTTGATACCATCAGAGCAAAAAATATATTGTTACTTGGAAAATAATACCAAATAAACGAAGTCGGTAAATTAACTTTAGCATCCAAGAGATTAATCGACAAAATGTTTTAATTTCCAGAATTATTTCGTAGCATCGCATATATTTGTTCTGATATATCTCTTGAATTTTAATGTAGATCGACAGAAGGCTTAATTTTATTTTTCTTTAAAAGTTATTTTTTTTCTTAAGATAACTTTTAAATTTTCTCCAACACAACTATTATACATTCAGCGAGTACATATAGTAATAAATCATCATGACACACCTCTGAACCGCCCCTGAAACGCAGAAAGATGTATGCCGAAGCCAGGTTTACAATGTAGCGTTTATATTTTATATTTACCCTTTTGAGTTAAACAGATGAATCAAAATTCAACAACTCACTTTTACAATACACACTAGTGAGATACAAATTAAATCTCCACTTATAGCCGCAAAAAGTTAGCCGCAGCGCTAACACACGAGTGCCTAAAAATGGGTCAGTATGTATCTGACTACTGAAATACCCGCACTTTTTTAAACCGACCAATAATGGACAATTATTTAAAATGAGCGGGAATTTTTTACAGTTTTATTACCATATCTATCGCTAATATACATTAGTTCTTAGAAATTTCAAACATCGTTCTTTTATAACTTACTTAATATCTTGCATTATAATTAAAATGGTTTTTAACTACGAATAAATTATATCATAGGAATAATCTAGATAAAGTTATTATAGTAAAGTTGTAATTAGAAGCTTGTTGACAAGAAGGGTCGTGCGATAAGCCGCTTAAAACAACTATTAAGATGGTTTCTGCCCCTTAATCCGTTCATAAACAGGAATAAAAACGAAATCGCACCTTTGTACGCAGAGGAAAGGATACTCGGAAAGATTTCTCTTTTCTTACATCGCATTAAACAGGCAGTGGTGTTAATGCAGCGTTTTATCTTTCAGGAACCGTTCGCAAAGAATTCGTAATGCCTACCGCTATTAAGGCATAGAAAGTTGAAGTGCCATTATGTCTGCAGTATACATGGCTAAGTGAAGGAATAATTCTTAAAATATCACGGCGTAAACACCGTTTTCCGGGAAAGCTCGCTGTTGGATGCATGTCAGTAACCCAACACGGTGCATTTGGCAGCATTCAAACCGGCAACATGAAGGAGTTTGGGACTACCATAAACTTGCCAGGCCGTGAAGTTTACGGCGCCTTTGAGCTCTAAATTCATTTGTACCCCCGGTTATCCTTGCAGATTTTTCGAATTTGTAGCTGCAGTAGCCGCCGTGGAACGGCGGCCATTCTATTTCTCTTTTCAAGCAGCAACGGCACTTCAATTGCTATTCGCTTTTCAGTGCAAGTTAAAAGATGTGAACTGAATTATAGCATTTCCGTTTTATGCATTTTACATAATATTGCGCTGTGATCGATGAAAGCATACATTCCACAGCTGCATTTTCCTTTTTGGATTACAAACTGTGGATATCTATTTAACTTGTATGTTATTTCATAATGTTTTTTTATTTTCAGTTTCTAGAATAATGTACGTGTTTCTTAAAGCTAAAAAATTAATTTATTGCGTTAGTTTATAATTATACACAATGTTTAAAACTAAAAGATTCACAAAGCAAGGTTTATTAGTATTTTAATTTGATCTAATTTTTGAAATCTATTTTTTAATTGTTTACTATTAGTTCATTCTTTTTAATGAATTATTGAATTTTTTTCTCTTTTAACTTTTTGTTGAAATTATTAATTTAATATGTGAAATAGTTGTAAAGTAACACCAGTTTTTTTTATAATTTTTAGATAATAGAAATATGCACAAAAATACAGGGTGTTTAAAAATTATATATCCGATTTAAAAAAATCATAACTATTTAGCTTTCCGTTCTGATCGAACAATGTACTGTTAGAAAAAGTTAATTCTCGAGTTTTACATGGTTGTCGATAGGTAACACCAGCGTTCACCTGCCTCTTCAGTGTTTGTCAACATGGCCACTGGACAACAGAAATCATTTTGTGTTCTACGTTTCGTGAAGTGTGAGCCCGTAACAACTATTGTTGGAGCTTCTACCGCTTAGAGCATTAGGCAATGGTATAGACAATTCCAAGACACGGGTTGTCTGTGTTAAAGGAAATCCAGTAGTCGTCAGACGAAGATGTATAGCGCATCCGGATGAGTTTTGCACGTAGCCCCCAAAAATCTACTCGCGGTGCTAGTAAAGAACCAAACATATTCTCAACGTCTGTCTTGCGTGTTGGGCGGCAACATTTGGTTATGAAACCGTACAGAATTCAATTAATGCAAGCTCTTAATGCAATTGACAAACAACGAAGTGAGGAGTTGTGAAAATTCATCCACGACAAGGTGGTAGAAATTGACGTTTTGTGACACGCTCAGTATTATCTGACGAGGTTACTTTTTATTTAAGTGGTAAGGTAAGCCTCTATAATGTTAGAAAATGGAAAACGGAGCAGCCACATCAAATTGTACAGTATGAAAGAGACTCTCCTAAATTTAATCTGTTTTGTGCAATTTTTCGAGAAAAGGTGTACAGTACCTTTTTCTTCTTAGAGAACATTGTTAAGGGAAACATCTATCTACATATGCTTGACTGGTTTTTCCATAGTTGGAGACCGATTCGGATGACTTCATTTCCCAGCAGCACGGGACACCACTACATTGGAGCCTGGAAGAATTTTTAAATAATCAGATTTTACAAAGATTGATCGGCCGTATGGGGCACAACGATTCAGTTTTACACTAGTCTTCAAGGTCGCCGGACCTCACTGTGGTAAAGTTTATAAAAGGCTGCGTTTATATGCCTTCTTTTCCAACTACAGCGGTAAAACTGCGGAACCGCGGATCCAGATATGCTCGCTGTTTAGAATAAATTTGGCATCCTAAGTGGGGCATATTAAGCACCTATAATTTGGTATTAAAAAAACTTTGAGATTAGCCCTGTAATATAAAAATTAATCTTAAGTGTCTGTTTATTATTTTTCATAATATAAACATTTTAAGTTGGACGACTCTTCTTGAAACACCATATATGTTGGTCTATGCTCACACAAAGCAAAATTTAAGACCCCACGTTATGCCTCGATGTCTTGCAGGACATACACTAGTGAATATGAAATTTATTTATTGTTCCAGACTTTAGATTTTACTTAAACATTTTTCATGTTATGTGAGCTTTTTAAGTTATATTGGAGAACTCGGGTTCGGTTTTTAGTAAGTAAAAATGTGCGACGTTCCCTATATTTAAATAAACCACAAGTGCAATTTATTAGAAATCTAAATTAATCCATCCCATAGTAATATACATTATGTTTTCCATTCAAACAGGTAACTAATCTAACCATCAATGCATTATCAGCAACGTCAAATACTATTTGGTAGTCAACAATTCTTACAACCTCACCAATCATTGTCAAGTCTTACATTTTAAATACTTTTTAAATACAAAGTGTAGTATTCCCTTGCGCCCGTCATGGTGGGCTTGTGCCAATGTAAGCCGAATGCAGAGCACGATGAGTAAAGTTGGGCGATTATAAAGGGGAATTTGGCCGGTAACTGACATTGTTTTTTTTATCTGTATATAGAAACTGTAGATATTTGAAAATTGAAGTCGTAAATAGAAGTAAGTTAGCGTGTGGTATTAGAAGTATGGTGTCTGCGTGGAACTCTAATTTACTGCTTACACTACACATTTTTGGCGACGAGAATGGAATATCCAAAAGCGATAAGGATTCTAATCGCAGAAAATTGAAAGAGAACTTCATATCAGTGTATGGTCGACTAACAGTTTATTTTTCGTGTTATTTCACAGTAGCTTAGAATGTCAGTTATGGTAGCATTAAGGAGTTTTAAGCCAGCGTCCGAAGTCTTTCGAACTAGTGGCCAGTACGACTGACCGGAAAACAGAAGCAAACCGGTGTCGAGCTATCTTTTTCTTCAGTATTGGGATAGCTACTTTCTCCACGTTGTTTAACTTGGTACCACCGGAAGATCTAGTCTCCAAACCTCTCGAGGATCTCGTCGTAGTCCTGAAGGCGCATTTCAGCTCGCACCGAAGGCCCTCGCGGATTGTTTCAGATGTGCCAACAGCAGCAAGGTGAATAATTGTCCGCGTACCCGGCGAAGCTTCGAAAACTGGTTACAACGTGCAAGTTTGTAAACCGCAACGGGCGATTTCGTGATCAGTTTGTCCGGTGTAGCAGCACAAAAAGACTGTTTTGGAAGGGACGATGATGCGAAACTGGAAGAAGTAGTGCAAGTTGTACTTGCACATGACTACTGAGTCCAGCGTAGCACATTTGTAACAGCCAGTTCAAGGCCTCTACACAAGAAGAGACAATTCACAAGACTACCTGCAAGTACAGAAAATGTTTCAAATCTGGAAAAGGCTCCTTCAAGTCCTCCAACAACAGTTTCGCGTTGGAAAATAAAACGCCATCCTCATCCAAGGGCTAGTCCAAGTCTTGTCCAAAATGTGGTTTAAGGCCACACACCACAGTGAATGAGTGTCTATGCTGAAATGTTCTCTGTTATTCTTGTAGAAATGTGGGTACTTCAAAAAGTACTGCCGTTTCAAATAGCAACAGCAAGTTCTATATAACCAACCTGTCTACCAAGTACAGCCATGTACTGAGGAGCCACCCATCTGATTGCATGTTGAAGTCAACCGTCACCCTCATCAAATGGAACACGCCAGCAGCTGTGGAAAGGGAAACTCGATGAAGGTTTTTGAAAAGAAATTGGCTTTACCCGTTTAAGTACGCCTTCTGTGCTTACTTGGAAGGAATTGTGTCTGTTGAAGTACAAAGGAGTGGAAATGACACGTCGCATTCCAGTAGTAAAATACGATTCTTTATTCGGTTGTGATCTGATGCGACATTGAGAAGACTACAGCAAGCAGTAGCAACCTCACACTGAAGTCTCTCTTAAAAGAGTATGATAACCTGTTCGGATCTCCTACTGGCAGAAAGTTAAAGATACTGATGGATTGGATTCATCTGACGCTCCAGTCCCACGTCATCACAGCTCGACAGCAGCAGATCAAAGATTATGGCAAATATGTCAAATCCCGGAGTATGGAAGTTAACCAGAAAGTGTGGGTGTAAACATTTTCTAAGCACCAGCTAAAATGATCATTGGGCAGCGTGATAATAGCTCTGGGCCCTGTTACCTACCTTATGGCATGCAACAGCTTCAAGTCACGTCAACTAAATCTTGGAAGCACACTCGTTGCTACACCCAAACACACCAGTTTAAGTGGAAGTTAACATTCCATTCCAGGAGTTCCAGAGAAAATGCCGGAATATGAAGATCCAGACGCACAGCCTCAACCGGAGCCAAGAACGCCCTTACCATCACTTTCGTACAGACGATACCCTCAACGGAGTCATCGTAAACCATGTCGTTTTTTTAATTAAATTTTGTTGTATTCTGTGTAGTTTAAATCAGTTTTGAAATCGAGAGAAACTAAATGTAGTGTCTGCTTGCGTCAGTCAATGTAAGCTGAATGCATAGCAAGACTTCAAACACGCCTTTTTATATTGGTCAATTAACTTTCTGCCTTTACTGAGCGAAATATTTTAAAACTGATTTTTATACGACTACTTATAGATACGGATATATTAAAGCATTTGGTTCTACATCAATTAGCATTAAAAAAACATTTCACTCCACAACTAATACATGATAGTAAACCAAATTTTAAAAAGTCTTAAAGAAAAAGCATTATATATGTGTTTCTAGATGTTGACTATAAGAGATAAAGTCTAAGACATTAAATAAAATAAAAATATTGCTACCCCAACACAATTATCGTAAAATGGGAGACGAGGAAGTAAAGATAAGTAAAAAGACTGCTACCAAGCTACTGTTATCTGTTATACAGGTCCCGTGTATCAGATAAATATTTGTTGGTTAAATATAACTATAAAATACCAACATACCTTACACAATTCCGTGTCTAGCAAAATAGTGTTCTTAGCTCTTTTTTTACATGATATAAATAACTGACTTATCAGAGGATTACCATATAAAGATTGCTATTTTTCGAATAATTTAGCTGTTATCATAAAAATCCTATATTGGAATCTGAAAATCTTCAACATCACCTAAATCCATTGATAGCTCGATAATTGGGTCATCAAAATTAATGAACTCATATTGATTGAAGTGTTCTAAATTTAAATTATTTTTCAATTCCATTTGTTGTAGACGATATCTAAAGATTTACTGAAACATATTGTGTCAAACACCAATTGACTGATTCAACAAACTCTCACCCGTCTATAAGAAAACGAAAGCCTGTGAGCAAACTAAAATGAAAGGACTGCTACAGAAGTATTCTTGTTGTGTAATTTCTCTTAACAATGACTACGTTAGGTTATCATATTTACTTAATACTCTTTGTAGATTAGACAACGTTAAAGCAAATTTGTAAAACTAAAAGGAAACCGTTAGCATTGCAAAGAGCAGTTACTTGAGAATCCACCGAAGTGTTTTAGGGAGAGAAGCCAAGGATTTCTTTTTTAAATCAAGACGCGCTGACAAGACAAATAGTTAATAAGGGCCCTTAAGAATCTTAACTAAGCGCGGAAATGTAATTTCAAAGTGCTCGCTCAAGTGATTTTTCTTTTGTAATCACTGCCTTTTTAACAGCTACAGATAATTAAAAGGGCATTGCTTAGCGGCATTCCTTCAAAATGTTAAACACTTTAATTAACGACATTGAAAGTTACTGAAGTGGTAGCGCAGCCTTTATTGTACCCATTAAACATTTGAAACTGGAAAAGATACCAGAGGCAATAATTAATTTTTATAAAATGTTATACGCATGTACTATTGGTAGCAATTATTTTGAAATTAGGGAAATACAGTGATTTAACGATACATGTCTAATTTAATTACCTATAAATTATAGAATATAAAATGTAGAAGCCTTACTACTTAATCTATTATAGCTTAACTAAAAAAAACAAGCGTAAGTTGTTTTTAAATATAATTTTCCAAATTTAATTTGAACCTCGTAATTTTAGTGTGACGTAGACAGAATTTTTCTATTCTATCACTACATGTTTGGGTACGATTTACAGAAAGTAAGATTGTCATTGAAATATTGCTTATTTGGTGATTATTTTTGTTCCGTTTTTGCCAGTTTTCGTGTTACCAATATTATTATAATCAAGTGTTGCATTAAATATTTCTATTTGCATGTCTTTACTGAACAGCGGCTGTCCTCATCCCTTGTTTACATTTGAAATCACGTTTAGGGAGTTACACAAGACGGGATATACAAAGGATCTAATAGTCTTAGCGTATGGTAAGATACTTATTCTCACGTTGACAACAAATTTAGAGATAGAATAAAAAAAGACTTTTAAAACAGATTTTTGGAATAGAAAGGAAACACGCCAAAAATATTAAAACAATCTAAATAAAAGAAAGAAATTTACTTATGATGGTGGTATTGATAGAATATATATGTCGATCTGATGATGAAAAGTAGCCAAAAAGGTTTTCACAACACAGAAATGATTTGATGGAAGAATTATGGCTTTTTTGTTTGAGAAGAATAGGAGACAAGTCATATAAAGTACTTTTGTAAACATGAAATACGGATGTAACTTCTGATTAGATAAAATCTTTTAACGTTTTGTTAGACGTATATGAGGCGTTAAAAATGATTTTTTCTTATTGCATTTTTGTTGGCGATGAATGGGTATATATTTTAATAGAGGTGTTCCCTTTTAATATATATGCACTTTTTTCATAGTTCGGAAAATTGTAATAAAGCTGCTGAAAATTATTATTTCGCTGTAGAACGGCGTCATTCGTAAACAGCTGACTGAAGCTTGCTATTGGAGGAGAACATCTTACTGCAAACGTTTTTCATATCAAACAAAGTGTAATCACTCAGTATGAGACATGAGGCAAGATTTTATATCCGAGAGCCTGCAAAAGTGTGATGATTTACTTGTGGCTGCGTATCGTTACGTTAAAGCAATGCGCTTTGTCATCATCCGCAAAATCTTCTATTGATCCCAATGTGCTGCTATTTTTTTAGTTTAACTCCTGTTTATTTTGAAATCTGTATACAATTTGTATACAATAATCAAAAGTGATGGCGTTTATATAAAATATTGACATGCTGGAGACCACCTATTAGTAATCCCCCTTGTATAATAAGCAATTGCTTAGTTGTGTTGGCAAGGAGTAAGTAACTTAAATCTGTCCTTAACTAACTTATGTACTAATTACAGTAGCTCAGTACCTATATACTAGGTCGTTTGGCGTAAAGCGTTTAAGCCTCCTATTTCTAATTGGTTGGTTCATAAAAACTATTGCTAGCGTATTTGGATGTGAGTTTAATCTGTCACTATATTTAACACTAAATTGTCTTATTTCATCTTTAACTGTGGATATGTTGAGATTACTTCTAATAATGTTGTTTGGTACATACCAGGGGGCATCGGTTATTACGCGTAGCACTTTTGATTGGAATCGTGCCAGTATTTCAATGTTTGGATTTGAGGTTGCTCCCCACAGTTTGTTTTTAAGTGTCAACTTGGATTTTCTGCCTATTATCCAGCATAGTTTTGTCAATTTTAGACCTAGTTGTTTCCTTTTAGTATATATGTGGTTGCGCCAATTTAGCCTTCTGTCTAGATGCATCCGTAGGTATTTGACTTCGTTTACTTGTGGTAGTTTAGTGTGCTACTATTTGATAGACTAGAATTATTAATATGTTTTCATATGTTTTTATCGAACAAGGAGAGTATAATATGCGAAATTCCGAGAGACAGACTTGTTATATCTGCCAGTACAATTAATATAATTCGCTTGTTTGCCATTATCAAGTCGGACACAAGTTAGATAATGTGTGGCTTGTGCACATTTGCGGAACGCCCATTGCTTTTGCCTTTTTTAATATAGTCTTTGCCACATTTGGACTCGGATATCTAGAAAAATATAGTTCAAGACATTAAAATATTCCAAATTTGCTTAACGTATTAGTTTTACATTAAGCTAAATAGATGGGTATGTGATATTAACGTAATACGTTATTTTATAATTTTCGAGATCAATTTTTTATTTGCGATTTACCGTCTACTGCTAAACAATTGTGAATTTTTCAAGTTTGTTTTTGAAGCTCTCCCATTGCTATAGTATTAATTAATTTCATTAAATTAGCAAACTGAAAATCATAGCTAACGCCATATTATAAGGCCTAACGATGATTTTACATACTTTAGAGACACTTATGTGATATTTGTGGTATGACAATACTCTAAATGAAAATTTATAAGACAACTTACCTCTGTTAGTATTTTTTGGTTAATGCTAGTATATTAAGTGATTGAAATAAAGAGAGTGATTAGAGGCATATTAAATAAAACATACAGATGAAACGATTGTTTCAAAATCGTCTTTAATAATTTTATTTCCTGGAGTTTATTATCAAACCGATGTTTTCTAAAGTCAATTTGGTTGTCAAGTACAGAAACAAAATTATAGAGTTTGTGAGATGGGTAAATTGTAGAGAAATACTATTAAATGAAAGGCAAAGAGCCCTAAATTGTAATTTCATCAAGTTCCGCGATATTTTCGATATGCAACCTTCCATTGACTGATCTAAAATCTTTTTGTAGTACTGTGCCGCTAGTAAAGGCCACTAGTAAAGTTTTAAAATATACTTTTAACTTTTATAATATGTTAAAATACTTTCGCGTTTCCTCAGATATCTGGGCGTACTCATCATCCTACGCCTTCAGAAGATACTCGTCATTGGAAAACTTTGTTTTGAGTTGTAGTGGGCACGTCAGAAAAATGCCAACTCGTTACCTGTTCCATGTTGACATAGCGGCAACTACGAAATGTGTCATACTATTATTGTTCGCTTAGAATATAAGCTACCCAAAGGAGACAAATTTTTATAATTTAATAGGAATTGTTAGTGACAATAATCTACTGTCTGACAATAGGTCATGTTTGTCGGGCATAAACATTTACCTGATAACAGCTTTCTTGATAAATGGGGATGGGCGTCCCAACTTTAGAACAACTTGCAAATTGAAATTTCTTTTCTAGAACTAGCTCTGTTATCTCGTTCTCTCGAAATACTGACCAACATTCAAACTGCACGCAAAATTGTCTGTAATTTTGTTTTTTAACCAAGATAACATTGCGAGACATTTTAGTGCTACAGATCTCCTGTCTACAGTGTAGATTAACACACGTCACAATGTGGGGTCACTCTTAGTACTCAACCAAAAATTTCAAAAAAGTTTTTGACCTATTGTTTGGAATCGGGAAATTAATAACTGATTGTTTATATCAGAACAAAATAATTTTATATAAATAAATTTGCATATTAGTGTGATTAAGAGATAATGCCTTGTTATATTGAACCCTTTTCAACTTATATCATGATGATTATAATAGGTAATGCAAAAATCTAAATGATTGAATCATTTTTTGTTTTTAAAGTGAGTTTCGTAGATTTTGCGCTTATACAATTTAGAGTGTCAGTATTAAAGGTTTTTAATTAGTGTATTGTTTAGCTTTTGTTAGTTTTGCTTGCCATTAATTACATCATTTGCTAGGATTCAATACAAAAACTCAATTGTATTGCAGTGCACTGATATGAATTTATGCATTGTAGTAAAGCCGTTTCAATTTTTGCTAATTTATTACATGTGACGTATTGCTGACGGAAATGTTAATCGGCTGTCATAGCAACTAAATTCAAGTGAATAATAGTCGTCCATTCACCAGATTGCTGTCAGCAATCAATACTAAATAACTTCAGTGTTTTCCGTTTTAGTTTTTAAGAGTTCTCAACGATCCCTCAAAGGGAAAAACATAAATAAACATATAAGATACAGTTTACAAACTTTGATTAGTTAGAGAACTTTTGCATCGATTGGCAGTTTGAGTTATTGGATCTGGACTGCGTGCATTTCCGGCTTGTTAGTTTCTATCCTTCTACAGTTTTAGGCCTCAGAAAGTTTTTCGTTTACCGAAATGGCAAAATAATTGGAACAGCAATATCCTCTTATATATTTTATAAAATATGATTTGAAGGGAAGTTTTATTTATATATTTTTAATTACAGGTAAGTTACTGGAAGATATCTCTTGAGAACTGCGGCAGTTACGGAAGACAAGGTAAATTTAAGGTTTTATTTTAAGAAACAAGAAATTATTAAACATTAGAATGTTTTAATTTTATAATTAATTTTAAATGCCGTTTAAATCAAATAAAAATTATACAATAGATTAATGCATGGATTACAAACTACAAATTTTTAAATGTTTAGCGTGATATATAAAAAGGAACTTTTTTTGAAATGTTAGATAACTTGGTAAACATCTTCTACAGCGTCGTTAATGTCTTGTGTCTTTTATTTTTGAAGTTCTTTGAGTTTATTGATTATGTGACTAAAATTACTTTATCTTCTTATTAATCGTAATACTCCACCCTAAATGTACAACCCTACTCTATAAAGCACTCGTAAGACCTATTGTCACTTATGGTTGTCCACAATAAAGCACAACATCAATAACAAACATCAGAAACCTTTAAGTTTTTCAGAATAAGATTCTCAGAGCATTTGTTAATGCTTCCTGGTATATTCAAAATAAGCAGATACGCAATGAATTAAGTATCGATAGCGTACAACAATTTATCAGGCGACTCACAAACAAGTTCTTTGATGACTTACGTAACTCAAATAACAATGATACCCTTCAAGACCTAGACTAAAAGAACATTCATACTTGACTAAAAATAATATTACCTCAAGATCTAACATCAGACTCTGAAAACAACGATTGTGGCTGAGTGTCGAAATTATAACCTCCGTAATGTAAGAATTGCAACCCTGGTGTACGTGCTTCTCAGGATTATACACCTCCAAGTCTATTCATTCAAACAAAACATATATGTAATTACAATTCAATCATGTATGACGCTGTAAGGTGCTGAGCTGATTAACTGTCAATAAAAATGTTATGTGAGTGTATATATATTTTAGTTACACAAATATATGTTTTTTTTAGTGCTTTTTGGTCCATAGAATGCTTTTTTGATTTGCATGAATTTGTACCTTGTAGATTTATCTGATCAATATTTTGCTCAAAAAATAACCGCCATAGTTGAAGACCAACTAAACAACTTTTTCAAATTTAGGAGACGTACTATGGTGTAATATCACCGCTATCGGAATCTCAACAGTCTAGAAACAACCCAATAAGTGACTCATAAAAAATGGCGTGCTTAGTTTCTTTAACACAAGGAAACCAGGTATAGCTGTAAGAAATTTAAATAATAAGAATACTTCGTGGGGATGCCGCGAAAGTAATCTTATTGGTAAAAAACTCAACGATTTAGCAGCCCTACACCAATTAGAAATATGAACTTCAAATAAGTATACACATTATTCGTACAGAGATGATCATCAACCTGACATACTAGACATTATGCTCACCCAAAATTTCCATTTGTCCATTAAACAATAAGCAATACATAAATTGAACTCGGTTTATCTACCCGTATTAACAATATTTTCCTCCACCCTATCCTACCGCAAGTCCCTAAGGTGATAAAAGGCTACGTCGATTGGGAACAGTTTCAGAACAGACTAAACATACAATTACCTAACCCAATTCAGATCACAAGTATCTAAGATAATAATCAACAAATATATCAACGCAATAGAAGACACTATACAAGTTGAAAGGAAACCCTACAAGTCTAGAAAAGTTATCAACAAAAATATTTTGCGTCTGTACATAATTGACTTCAAAACAATGGCAAAGAACGAGAAACTGTGACCTAAAAAATTAACTAAACAACCTAAGCCACCAAATACGACGTGAAATTGACAAATACCGAATTTATATTTACAAAAAGAACTTAGCTAACTTATCAGCTCCAATCTTTCAAAAGCCACAAAAACAGAAATTATTTCAATTCTAACAACACCAAATGGTACTTACAACACTGGCGAAGACAAACGCAATCTATAACATACCATAATCTAGAACATACCTTCACGCCGATCGTCACCGCTGAAAACCGATCTCACATTTATAGTACAATTGCATATGTGGAAAACCATCAGTCAATATCAGATGATTTTGATCAACCCACGATAGCACGAGAATGGAAGAGTTATATCAAATTGCTACCAGTAAAGAAAGCTTTAGGTCCGTATTTAACCCCCAACGTAACCCTCCAAAATTTAAGCCGAAAAGCAATTTTCTTCCTGGTCATACTTTTCAATGCATGCTTAAGAATGAGTTACTTCCCGAACATATTGAAACATGCCCACATGCTTATGTTTTCTAAACCTGGAAAAAACAAAACCGACTACAGTTCTTACTACCCTATCCAAGCTACTTGAAAGAGTTGTCCTTACACATCTTAACCAAAGACTGAACGAAAATCACATTTTGCCGCCCACTCAGTTTGGGTTCCGAATAGTCCATTCTGCAGTACAACAGCTACAAAGAATTGTAGAAATTATAAAAAGTACAAAGTTAAATACTAAACAACGACAACCTTCTTAGACGTTATCTAGGCTTTAGATGAAGATTGGCTAGATGGATTAAAATTTAAATTACTTTACTTGCCACTTCCTCATTACTTAATCAGTACTATTTTTTCATTTATGGGGAACAGGTCCTTCGCACTCCGAATTAACAGCACTGTTTCACCTACAAAGCAAGTATGCGTGGGAGTACTCCAAGGCAGTGTCCTTGGCCCCACATTATTTAACATCTTCATACACAACATGCACAACCCATAGCATAGCAACTTTGCATTAATTGCTGACAATAGTGCTATTTTAAACCAGGACGAAGATCTACTCACGGTCATTAATCGTCTCCAAATAGCCATTAATACAGTGAATAAATGGTATAATATATGGTGTATATCGCTTAATTTTAACAAATGTACAACAAAAATTATCACCTTGAAAGGCATCAAAGAACATCACACAATTCTCATAAATGGAAAAGTTATCTTTTGGAATCCCAGAGAAGAAGTTATTAAATATCTTCGTGTTTATCTTGACACCAGATTAAATTGGAGTACGCAGGTTAACACTAAGCTCAATCTTGGGTACAGCAGACTAAAATTGCTTTATCCTCTTACCAACCTATACTTGTCCTGTATAGAGCATAACCTCAAAAACAAACATTAAAAAGTTTCAAGCTTTTCAGAATAAGATTCTCAGAATATCCGTTAATGCTCCCAAATTTATTCAAAATAAGCAGATATATAATAAACTAAGTATGGACAGCATACAACAATTTACCAGGCAACCCACAAACAAGTTCTTTGATGACCTACGTAACTCGAATAACGATGCTATCCTTTAAGAACTGGACCAAAAAAATATTTATATTTCACTAAAAAGAAAATCTCAAGACCTAACATTAGACTCGGAAAACAATGGTGTTGACTAACGTACGGGGGAAATTAAAAATTCTGATTTTAAACAATCTTATATCGCAAGCTACTTGGAAGGTAAACGATTTTAACATATCTTACGATTAGGAGGTAAGAAATTCAATCTTGAGGTATTGCTTTTAAGTGCATAGCAATAAGATTCAAGTATTTTTATGTACATTGGAACTTTCAAAAACAACTGTGAAAACGGCATTTGTCAAAAAATGTAGAAAGGAGCTTTAATACTATCTGATCAAGGAGGAAGGAAGCGACCAGGCAATAAAATACCTGAAAATATTTCAGAAAACATTCGTAACCATATAAAGTTTTCCAGTCGTCGAAAGCTATTATAGTGGAGAAAGGTTTGCTAAAAAATATTTAACCAATGAACTTATTATAAAGAAAATATACTCGTTATACATTAAAGATTGCAAACAAAAGAGAATGCATGAGCCAGATATAAGCAAAGAATGGTTGTATAGCCACATTTTTAATAACGAAATCAATTTTTTATTCAAATTTCCAGCAACTGACAGTTATCATCAATTTGACGAATATACGACAATGAAAAAGTAAGCAAGAGTTGAAAACGAACTGTAAAGCTCACTTGGCAGAACCAAAATTTAAGTGTTACATAGAGATCGTATAAAATTTCTTTGAACTCATAATCATTTTGTTTGAGAAAATTGTAGACTCTTAATCTAAGTATTCCAAATTCCACTAACAAAAAAGCCCACTGTGCCATGTAGAACGAAACAGTCGGGGCATGTGGTGTTTGTGAAGTCTTGTCCTGTATTTTGAAGTGGGGACTAAATAACAAGTGACATTGAAGGAGGGATTATCTGGTCAGATAGTACTTCAAATATCGACTTCATTAATAAAAGTCAACCATAGGGCACACCCATACGGAGGTAAATGGAGTTCACTCAGTGATTATATGTGAAAAAAGGAAAATAGGTGATTCGGCCACTATGATGACTTCTCAGGATTGCCAGCAATTTATCCGTTAGTGTGAATATTAGGATGTCTTGGTAGTTTAATTTAGCTTTAATTAATTACGTTTTAAAATCAGTGAGCTATTACACCTATAATTAAGAAAAGGAAAAGAAATTCATTATTTTTTCTGTTAAAAACTTTAAAATAGTGTATAAGAGGGGTACAAAGCGAACAACAAACTGTCCCAGACAAGATCCAAAAGTCATAGGTAGTGTAAAGTATCGACACTTCTAAAATGGTCACCAGAATGTTTTCATCATTTTTGTAAGGGTTTTCCATATTCACTAGGAGCATAGAACTTTCCATCGGTAGAATGAGAAAATATATTTTTTTAAATATTTTTTTATTATTCGTTTTTAAGTTCGATTACATTATTTAACAATTTTAATGCAAATAAATAATTCTCTCAGTACTCCCATTCAAAATATAGCTAAGTACTATGCTAAAATCTTACAAAGCAAGCGTTATACTATATTAGAAGTTTTTACCATTTCCCCAAAACTTTTGCTATACGCAAAATATGTCTCCTTATTTACCTATATAAAAGCGATATCCTGTTTTTAATTAACCCTTGCCCATCTAATAATTACTTTAGTTTTTACTGCGATCCTAACGGTACTCTCATTTGTTCTCCACTAACACTAGCCATAGCAAATCTTTTCATGATCTGTTTCGAATCAAAGATCCTCATCTGTTTTCACCTTAAACCTACAGGTTGGATACGATATGTTGATGATACTTTTGTTATCTGGCCGTATTGACAATATACTCTTTTCGAATTTCTTTCCTTACTTAATTACTTAGTCCTATGACCTTTCTACCTTTTAGAGTGTAAGACGGTTGGAGTTGAATATTAGATTTTATTTACTAGCGTTTATTTCCTGTTGAATTGTTTGAAAGAATTTACCTTTTTTCTTTTTTTTGCATCCTCAATTGTACCGTAGATTATTACAAACATATGTTCTTCCTTTTCTCTTCCTTCTTTTATGTTTACTGTGGGAATTTCTTCCTAAAACTTTTTTTTTATGTATTACGTTCTATTTTTCTCCTCTATAAAGGCCACATCAGCTCTTGCATGCTCGTCCTTTTCTACCCCCGACCATGTCATCTAATAATTACCTTTTTAATTCCGTTTTCTTTCGTTTTAGTTTTTGCAACTATGTTTGTCTTCTAAATTTCATTGGATAATTTTGCTCTTCTTCCTGTGTAGCTTTTTTGTTCTGTCTTTCCATTTTTCTGTGTGCTTTCTTTTGTTTATCGTTATCTATCTCCTTATTTTTATTTTTCTCTTTGTTTTTATCTATTTTAAAGCTTTCTTTTACATTTATCTTTACCTCTATGTTTGTTCTATAAAATTCTTCATCACCGTTCTCAGGTCTAGGTTATCTTTAGTGTCAATCTTTAATTTAGATAAAACAATATTGTTATTTATGTTCTTTTTTTAACTCTACAATTTTGTCCATGTTTGTAGTGCTCTTCTTAATTTGCTCATTTTCTTTTTTATCTCATTATTTATCTCTTTAATATTCGCATTTTCTTGTTTCAAATTCCTCATCTATTTATTGTACGTTTTTTGATATTTTCGCATTTCCTTGAGCTTCTCTGGTAAATCATACCTACCATAATGTGCGTACTGGCATCCTTTTTAGTCGGTGCCTTGCTGTTTTTTTAAATTTCTGAAATATATTTCCACTCTTACCTCTTTTACGTTTACCTTCTGAGTGAGACGAATATTATTCGCCCGACATTTTAGATAATATTTGTCATTTCACTTTCCCGTACAAATAAAATGCTTCGGTCCTAAGTACGGGTCTGTTATTTACTCTACAAAATTTAACAGAGCTTATCTTCCGCACACACTTCACACGCTGTAACATTATATGCACTTTCTAATATTTATAATATTTACCCATTCACTTCCGTGTTATAGAATACGTTGATTTTGCAAGCTGTTAACTAATAAGAGTCGACACTAAATTCTTGCGAATTAAAACCACTCTATATCCCAAATTTTGGATTTAATATCTGAGCGATTATTTCTATTTGGTTTACCATGTCGTGCGGGACCAAATTTACAAATTTCTTTCCAATCTAAACTAAATCCACACCAACATTAAATTTACCATAAAAATCGAATAAAATAATTTTCTTCCTAGACACTCTTGTAACAAAATATCCTTTAAACAACTGTATAGAAATTACAAAATTCTTCAACCAGATCCATCAGATTTTGTTATATAAAAGATTGGCAAATAGAACTCGGAACTATTACTACAAAACAGGTATTCCAATAAATCTGTACCTTAAATAATTAGAAATATTAATAAAATCACCAACTTCTATTCCCAAGCCTCCTCTTTAACTAAGAAAAAACGTTCTTGCCTTATAAAATAAGCCGCATATTAATGAGACAAAACATATCCATGGTCTTCTCAACCAACAGCATGGTAGCTGATTTTATTTACTCAGCTAAAAATCACTGCACCAATGAATTCCAAGGAATATATGAAACACTATGTAAAGACTTCCCAAGAACCTATATAGGGCATATAAACCAACAAATATCTAGCTGAAAATATAAGCATTCTATGGCCATACGAAAAAGAAATAATTGTTCAGCACTTGCCAAATATAATAAGGAAACCAGTCAAAAAATTAATTTCTCCAAGCAAAAATCATTGGCCCCATTTTATATTTTACTAATATGATCATTTGTGGGGTAATTGATATAATCCTCATTAACTCACAGCATTGGTTACACAACGTCTCCGAAACCAACTAACCAATGTTCCAGCCAAACTTTTACTTCTAGTCCTATACATACATACATATATGCTCTAGGCGGCTTTTCACTGCACAGTTTTCAACAAATCGTCTTATTGAACGCCATTGTTGTCACTAGAAATACATATACTCTTATGCTTCTAAAATTAAAAGAGAACACTAGTTTTACTTCAGTTGTTCGAAAAGTATACGTGTGCTGCATGATATCTATTGCAAAAAAACTAACAAAAAGAAATGTTTGATACTGTAAACTTTTTTATTGTTTTTTTAAATTCTTCCTGACGGTTAAGACATTGTCGTATACGTTGGAATAAATTTTAATAGCATTTCTTCCATAGCGACTCAGATATTTCATAAACATGGGTTTTAAAGGCATCAACTGCCTCTTCCAGCATTTGTTCTTAAGGTGTTAGGAGCCAAATCAAGCATTTTGAGTGCTCAAAAAACTAATTGTTTGTGGAGAATGACCCGGCGTTGTGCGTTGGTCTTTCTTATTTCTCCGAAAACTTCTGGTAAACAAATAGTTGTGTACTATTCAGACTTGACAGTTTCATGACCTTCTAAAATCACGGTTGCAACTTGTCCAGTTAACTCCCCACCCAAAATACATTTGACCATTTGCTTCAAAGCGAACGACTTTTGTTCCATCTTGGAAGAGCCACACAATCAACTGTTGTTTACTTTTGGGTTCACGTGCATAAATCCAAGATTTTTCCCCTATGCCAATATTGTAAATAGTTTTTGAAGCACCGCGATTGTATTTTTTGGGCATTTTTTTTGACCAATCGACACAAGTCTATTTTTAAGCGATTGTTAACTTATGCGGGATCTAACGCTTACATAGCTTTTTCAGTCACATTAATGCCTAAGGATTCCTGAATTTTACGATAAGTCACATGACGATTACTTTATCAATTCGCGCACGGCATTGACGTTCGCTGTTCTTTTTTAAATTCATTCGCCAGCGAACTACGACCACGATTAAATTCATTGAACCAACGATATACAGTGGCTCTGTGTGGGACTTCATCGCCAAAAGTCGAAGTGAATTGATCGACGCACCGTTGTTGAGATAATCCACGTCGAAAATTATAAACAATCGTCACACGAAAATGTTCACGAGTTAATTCCATCTTTTGACCGAGAGAAAATTTCCAACTTAATGAAAAGAAAAAATAGCGTTCGCATGACAAAACGTTCTGAGTACGTATGCCGTCAAAATGTCAAAGTGTATGACACAAACGTTACACAGATTACGCCTAGCACACGCAGGGTTGGCAATTTGCAATAGATATCGAGCAGTCTGCGTATAGAAATTATATTACATGGATATTGGATTTCTTTATTCAATGCAATTTAACATTACACTCGTAGCTATATTAAATTTTTGAAAAATATTGGCTTATGTAGTTCAATTTACCCGCTATATCTTGAGCATAAGTTAAGTGCTGACATTATCTATATTAAACCGTTCACGGGTGAAGTAAAAAGTCTTAAAATTAATTCGGGAAGTTTATTGGAACTTCGTGACGAAAGAAATTAACGCTTTATCTTCAGTTTGCGCACATCAATCACAAGTAAGTGCGTTCGCAATGACAAAGGCGCACATAATCAAATTATTTACGGGGGAATTAGAGCCCAGATGGTGTTCGTTTGATCGGCTCTGCCCACCTCTGGTGGCACCGCGTGTAACACATACGTGTCCGTGTGTAATTGTATATGGCACGTCCGGCATGGTGTGTCCTAATAACTTAATCGACCTAATGAACACGGTTGTCGAGTGGAACAACGGACAAATCGTTTAATTACGAAACAGTTCACCGGACTCTTGCCCCGATCCCAGGATATTTCCTACATTGGCAATGCTCCCAGTTCCAATATAATTACGACGTCCTAGTTATCTGCGCAATTTAGATGCATCCGATATCCTTCTCTTTTCGCTTTTGGCATATCTAATGGGAGGTTTTTCCGACGCGCAGTGAAATTTAGATAAGAACTTCAAATCGGGATTTTTTATCCGGCTTGTTCAGAGGAATACGTCTCTTTATGGTTCCTTTTTTGCTTTGAGGGCGATTAAAAACGACGCGTCGTGGGGGAAGTCCCTGTTTTTACCTCCAGATGCGTCGCTAACACGTCTGCTCCATCTGGTAGCGTGACTAATTTTCTTGTAAGGGCATTTACGAGTAACAACAGCATCCTCCGTTACATTTTATGTGAGATCAGCGCGGAAACCAACAAAAAGGCCATAAAGCAGCAGTGAAAGCTTATCAAATAGTTCGAATTGCCCGGCATCCCAGAGCGTCGCCTATTTCGGCCAAAACTCTTCGCCTTAATGAGCTTGTTCAAGGCGGAGTTACGAGCCGTGGTGCTAACTAAGCGGCTTATCGACCTCTCTGATTTTAGTGTTACTTTTATATTAGTAGAGTTCTACTGAATATATTCAAAGTAGACGAAAGTTTTATCTAGTTTCAGAAAGCAGCTATTGTCTCTAGAAGTCATTGAATCAGCGCTTCGGAAAATTATTCTTTTTCTTTTGATTTATCGATGCCCCTTTATTATAGTTACTGGAAACTTTAATCAAGAGTTGTTAAGGAAATTGGGTGCTATTTCAAATAACGGCAAATTTCCACATTTTATTATTAATTTGTTGTAATTATAATTTTTAAACTTGCTCTTTCCCATATTATAAAATCTAATTGTATTTTATGCTAAAAATCTAAAAAAGTAAAATACTCGAGGTATGTTCAAGTTCTAAGGCTTCCAAATTTTTTCTCAGCAGTGAGGGTAACTAAAAAGATGAGGTTAATTTTAAAAGACGCAGGGAATATTTTTGAATTTGTAATATAGATGGCGACATCATAAAATGTACACAGGTCGAATCACCGCCATTGTAGATAGTGGTGCTTTGTATATTCAAACTGACGTTTAGTGTTCAAGAATAACGTGTAATTATTCGTTTCTTCTCTTACGTGGTGAAACGCTTATCGAAATTCATCAATTGAGTCAGGCATTCGGTGAAGGCGTTATGGATGTTAAAAATGTGCGTTCGTAAGTGTAACAGTTTAAAGAAGATCGAGAGTTGTATGAAAATGAACCGAAGCAGCCTCGGTCACGAACCAGCCGGACCTAAACCATGATTATACGAGTGGAGCAAGTTATAATAGAAGACCGTTGATTGAGTGTGCGTGATATCGCCTCTAAACTTAGCATTTTTGTAAGATCTGAGGAGTAAATTTTGCATGATGACCTGAAAATTTCTTCAATCATGGCGACGACGTTGTTACAAATGCGTACGTTTAGACGGATTTGCATTGAGAAGTAACAAAAGTTTCAACTTTTTTGTGTAAGTACTGTTTCGGAAAAAATTTTGAGACTTAGAACTTGAACGCACCTGTATTGTAAGAATTTTGTTTCGCTTCTGTAACTGGTGTATTAATAGAATTATGTTTCAGTTTTTCAATAGATTCTTATATGTTTGTATTTGGTACAATTTAGTTCACGGGTTGAATCGCGTCATATTTGAGAAAATTCTCGATAGCTTTTATGCCATTTTAAAGAGTTTAGCTCTTCACTTGGGGGTTTCAATCTACTTCTATACACTTAATATCTTCTTTTAGCATTTCAATCAGTACATTATCTGGCCTTGAGGCCTTGCTATGTTTTATTTTGTTCAACGCATTGTTAGTTTCACCTATAGTTACTTCTGGTATATTCTCCGACTCAATATTTTGTATTTTCCCCTTTTTGTTGTGCCATATTCGCTTGTATTTTAGTGTCATAAAGCTTTGTATAGTAACGTGCTATTTCTTTTAGTGTTACACATCTGTTTGTTATAATTATTCCGTCTTTGTTATGTATTTTCTTATTTCCTATGTTTAATTGCTTTCTGGCTACTTTTGGTCCTTTATTCGTTTCGATAGTTCCAATATGACTTGCGTATTGTTTTTTCTTATTTTTCGCAATATTTTTTATATTAACTTGCTTCGTTCAGTCGGCTCAGCATTATTTTTCTATCGTTTTGAGATTGTAACTCTTCTCTTCTCTATGAGTGCCTTTGTTTCAGTACTGATCTTATTTACCGTATTTTGGTTTTTTGCTGCTATTTCATTTGACACTGTCGATGTCAATATCATGAGACTTTCGGCATGTCTATTTAATTCTTCTTCTAGATATGGCCACATTTTTAAAGCTTCTCTGCTAACTGTTTTTGGCTGTCATATTTATTTTGAGAGAGTTTGTTTGTATCAATTGGTTTTGATTTGTTCCCGTATATCTTGTTTTTTTTTAATTTCAACTAATATGTATATATATTTTAGCTTGTATGATTCTGTGATCACTGCATATTGGGATCTTATTTAATACATCTTGTACCGTTTGCTGGTTGTTCGATATAATAAAGACAATTTCCATGTTCACTTTTATTCCGCTCTTTTTTAAAGATGTTTATGATACACATAACATTTGTTTCTGCAAAGTTTGTTAGTATATTGCCTTTCATATTTCGTTTCCCTATTCCATATTGTCCTACGGCGTACTCATTTTCCTCTTGTTGTTTGCCCATTTTGGCATTAAAATCACCAATTAGTAATGTATATCTTAAGAATTTTCTTGTAAGCCTGCTGTTAGTTTCTCGTAAAACAATTCTATATCTTCTTCTTTCTGATTGCTTGTTGGTGCATATGCTTGCACGATCTTCAAATATTTTTTGTTTGTTAATTTTACTATGATGTAAACAATTTTATCAAAGATCCCTATGTAATGTATTATATTTTGAACATGTCTCTTATTTATTAAAAACTCGACTCCGTTTAATATATTTTCCTCTTGTGCTTTGTAATATAACGGTGTCTTATTCAGAACCTTACTTCGCTCAATTCCAGAATATCTCATTTAATTTCTTTAAGTTTATTTTCCAATTCTTGTAGCTTCTCATCTGTAGATTTATATATTGATATATATATATATATATATATATATATATATATATATATATATATATAATAGGTCTAGTAAAAAGAAATCCATCATTTTTCCAATAGATGGCTTTAATAAATTGTATCTCGCGCTCTAAAAGTCCGATCGGTTTACACTAGATGGCGTTAGAAAGCTCACATTTTGTACGACAGTTTTGTGAATGGTTGAATGAGTTTTGTTTGAGCTCACGTCAAAGATGGAAACCAGCAAAGAAAAAATACGTTATATTTTACAGTTTTTCTTCGATAAAGGTAAAAACGCAAGCCAGGAGGTTGAAAATGTGAATAGC
Source organism: Sinelater perroti (assembly GCA_036346155.1). Taxonomy (NCBI): domain Eukaryota; kingdom Metazoa; phylum Arthropoda; class Insecta; order Coleoptera; family Elateridae; genus Sinelater; species Sinelater perroti. The sequence goes on from JARFIY010000366.1 coordinate 330,706, forward strand.
GTTTATGGTTATGATACTGTAACAGCTAATCAAGCGCAGTTTTGGTTTCGTCGATTCCGTTCCGGTAATTCCGATGTCAAATGTGCACCACGCTCTGGAAGGCCAATTGTCGAAAATGTGGATAAAATCATGGAAATGTTTGAGTCCGACCGTCACATAAGCATTGTTTCTATTTCCCAGAAGCTAAACATTGCATAAAAAATCGTTTGGAACAATTTGGAAAAGGCTGCATACAAAAAGAATCTGGATGTATAGGTGTCACACGAGTTAACGCAAAAAAACCTCATGGGCCGAATTTCCATCTGTGAATCGCTGCTGAATCGCAATAAAATCGATCCGTTTCTGAAGCGGATGGTGACTGGCAATAAAAAATGGATTACTTACAACAACGTCAAGCGAGAACGGTCGTGACGAAGCGCGGTGAGGCGGAGCAAACGGTGGTCAAGCCAGGATTAAAGGCCAGAAAGGTCTTGCTGTGCGTTTGGTGGTATTGGCAAGAAATCATATGCTCCTCTACGCCCAAACTCTTAATGTGAACCTATACTGTGAACAATTGGACCGTCTGAAGGAAGCAATCGCCCAGAAGCGGCCAACTTTGGGCACTAGGGCAGGAACTGTGTTTTATCATGACAACCCCAAGCCGCACACATCCATAGCGACTCGCCAGAAGCTCCAGGAGCTTAACTGGGAAGTTTTTATGCATCCACCTTATAGTCCGGACCTGGTACTAAGTGATTACCACATGTTCCTGTCCATGGCGAACTATTTTACTGGTGAAAAATTCGCCTCAAGAGACTCTTGTGAAAATCGACTGTCCCAGTTTTTTGCCAATAGGAAGAAGGGCTTCTATGAGAGAGGCATAATGGAATTATCTTCAAAATGGCAACAAGTTATCAAACAAAACGGCGCATATTTGACCTAAATCGGTTCATTCTAAGTATGTTAAATAAAACTTTCAATTTCATGCAAAAATAAAATTTCTTTTTATTAGACCTATTATATATATTATATATATTATATATATATTATATATATATATATATATATATATATATATATATATATATATATATATATATATATATATATGGCATAAGACTATTTTGTTTTTAGCAAATTGTATTGAATATATGTAGGCATCCTCTTATTTTAAAGGTTCTCTATCTTTTTTCCCTTTTTCTCTGTTTTATTATTTTTTAAGAGCTTTGCGTTTTTTATCTTGATTTGGATTATTGTTTTTAAAGTAAATTGTTTATGTGGAGACCTATTTTATTTTTATCAGTGTTATGTGTATTTGCATAAGCATTCACACTTCCAATTTTTAAATATGTATATAATACAATAAACTTTTGTGATATTATTTATATTATAATATTTTTTCTACAGTTCTAAAACACAAAATAGTCAGATTGGAAAATTAAAGGGAGTACAAATAAGTCTCCGCTGTTATTAATAAAAAATTGGCCATTTATTGTGAAAGAACGGAACCTTATGTTTTATTCAAAGTCCATTGCTAGCCACTACTTTTTCCCATCTTTCTGGCAGCATACGGATATCGCGTCGGAAGAACGCTTCATCCTTTGAGGCTATCCACGAATCAACCTAATTTTTGGTATCTTCATATGATGTAAAGTGCGACTCAGACAGGCCATGTGCCATCGATCAGAACAAGTGATAATCGGAAGGGACAATGTCTGATGAACACGGCGGGTGGGTAGGACTTCCCAAATAAGTGTTTCCAAGTAGGGTTTGACCAGCGACGGGCAATATCATGCAGGAGAATAATAGTGGGCGCGTTTTTTCTCGAGTGCTTGGCTCAATCCCATCAATTGTGTTCGGTGGAGAACCCCAGTAATGGTTTCGTTTGGTATGACCAATTCATAATACACCACACCAAGCTGATTTCAACATGAGTTTTTCTTCCATGAATATTCGGCTTGGATGTCGATGTTGAAGCATGGCCACGTGGTCCCCATGATTTCCTCTTTTTTTGGGTTATCGCCGTGGATACATTTTTCATTTTCAATGACTATATGATGCAAAAAACCCTTTTGTTTATGCTTGGCAAGCAGCAGTTCACATGTGCAAAATCGGCGTTCAACGTTTCTCGGCTACAGTTCATATGGAACCCAATTTCGTTGCTTATGAATCATTTCCAACGATTTTAAACGATGTGAAATTGCTTGTTGAGTCACTTCTAATGTAAGTGCAAGTCATTCTTGCGTTGGGCAGGAATCTTCTTCCAATAATACTTCCAATTCCGCGTCTTCGTATACTTTTGGCCTTCCGCTACGTTCTTTGTCTTTGACGTCAAACTCACCGTTCTTAAATTTATGAAACCACTCACGACAACTTCTCTCACTTAAAGCAGCCTCACCATATGCTTCTACAAGCAATCGATGCGCCTCAGTTGCAGATTTATTCAAATTAAAGAAGTAAATTAAAAGTTTCCGCAAATGACGCTTATTCGCACAATAAAATTAAGTGATGCTGATACAAAATCGCTAATAGTCTAAGGTTATGGTGTTGCCAAATGTCCAACCTTATGATATGACGTTTTACATATGACAATTTCAACCATAACTTACTGGTGGGGCTATCTTTTGTCAAACGGCGGAGATTTACTTGTACTCCCTTTACTAATTGCTTAAAAATTAGGTAGAGAAAAATCATTGTTAATCTGTTTTAACTAAAGGTTTAATTAAGAAATTTTCTAAATGTTTGCTCTTATACCAACCATAGAATTTAAACTTTGGTGATTCGCATTTTTAACGGTTCTTCATAGAGTTAAAAGATACCGTACTTTAAAAAACCCATATGGGTTAAAATCGAGTTAGTATAAGGTTCAATTTAATTTATTTGAACAGATAATTAGAAGCCACATCACGACAATCGAAAGTATTTTGAATTTAATCAAAAACTTATTATGGAATATGTATATTGAACTAAAGTATTCTTGCAAATGCTCTAAGAAAGGGCGACCTAAAAAACACAGAATTTAAGTTAAGTGGCATTTTTTGTAAGGTTGGCGGCGTTATGTTTAATGACATTTTGTTGTAAACATATTGCGGTTAATCAATATGTAGTGATAATTGTTACAATTGATTTCAAGCACGGAGAATGTTTCGCTGAGACTGTGCTCAAATTACGTGTTATTTTTGGAGGGAGAACTTTACCAAACGAAACAACTGTAAAAAAATTAATTAAAATTTTTTAACAGTTTCGGGAGTAGATAATAAAAAAAAACCGACCTCCTACCGGCTGTTCAGCTGGAAATATTGCCGCTGCGAACGATAGTGCAACGGAGCGTCGAGAAACCTCAGTACGGCGTCGGTCATTAAAACTGAACATGCATCACATTTTAACAAATGATCTGCATCTACGCCCCATTCAAGGTTCAGCTAACCCAGGAAGTAAAGCTAAACGACCATTGGAATAGTCCGCTATTTTCCGATTAGGTGTTTAGAATCACGTTGATAGCAATGATGCAAAGAAAATCATCTTTGCCATTTTAGAGGATATGTCAATAAGCAACATTGTCACATTTGGGATATGCAAAATCCTCACATTTTAGTATGGATTTTATCTAGGTGGAGTAATTAGACCATTCTTTTTTTGAAAATGAGGTCAGAGACACAGTGACTATCAATTGTGAACATTGTCGTGAGATGATAGTGGGTTTTTTAAGTCCTAATTTGGACGGCATGTTTTTGAATGGCTTGTGGTTCTAGTAGCATGGTGCGACCTGTTATAGAACTACATGAAACAATCCAATTGTTAGAGTAAATATTTAATAGACGACTCTTCTCCTAAAACAGAGGAGTAAACTGACCTCTAAGATCTTGCCATTTCACACTGTGATATTTTTGACTGAGCATACGTGAAGTCCAAAATTTATGTTACGAATATAACGATTTCTGAATTAAAAGCAAAAATTCCAAGAATTATCGACGAAACTGGGCAAGACTGTTAAATGATTCGTGAAGTACATTTGTCAAATATTTTATTTTACATTAAAACAATATCATAATTTTTTCAAATTATAAATAACAAATTTTTTTTATCTAAAATGAAATCCTTTATTTCTTTTTGGACACACTCTACTTTTTTAATGAAACAACCAAAACCAACAGCAGTACATGACATTTATAAGTGTTTTTACGGTACCTGCTAGAGCCATAAAAATCTGAAAAATACAAATCTGTTAAATTCGCTTTTTTATTTCTTGGGCCTCGGCTTCTTGGCTTTGATTTCTAGTAATATTCCTTACAGTACATTTGAATGAGCATTTCGTCTTTTAATTGTCTGAGTATCCAAATCAGGTCATATAACCGCATTGAACAAATACCATGGAGCATCAGCAATGGAATGTCAGTGGATGAGGACGTGCGCTTTATCAATCAGTACATTTTATGAAATATTTCTTCCAATTGTTTACGTTTCAACCAAATACGTTTTTTTCAAATTAATCATCTATCAAGGTGTATGCTTGGATACTTGTCGATTTCTGCTGGTGGTATTTGTTGATTATTTAAAAATATACTTCGGCAAGTTCCTTTTTTTAACGTGACGATTACGTAAACTGATTTCGTTTCATTTACTTTAATATCTTATTTTTGAAGTCACAGTTACAACTTGTTGAGAAAACTTTTGTGGGCAGCCGTGTCAGGATTAAAATGGAACGTTAATATAGTCGTGACATCAGTGAATAGGGCAACTATTGTGCTATTATAGGTATGTAAGTCTAATATGAATAACAGGTAAAGTATTGATCGTAATACACTACCTTGCGATACACCGGAAACTATAGAAAATAATGACTGAAATTTATTATATTTAACAATAAATCTATCAATAATTTATGAGTGTATAAGTTTATAATAATTAGGAACTAATTTATGTTTAGTTTTGTACAATATACCGTTGTTCTAAACTTTGTCGGACGTTTGAGTAACATTAATGAATACTGATGGACAATATTTCTTATTCTCGATTTTTTTGCAATTTTGTTGATTATACAGCGTCCCTTTTTTATATAAATATTAAAGTAATTCTACTTAGCAGTAATTTTTAGAAAATCTTGAAAAATATATTTAAAACCTTAATTGGTCTATGAAATGTTACATTATTTTTTAGTTTTTCCGATTTCGGTATTAATCCGCTTCTTAAGGTTCCTATCCGATTCCGATATTAGTAACCTTCCTGGCCACTAATACTTTGTTGTCTACGGCTCTGTGTAATTCTGTTGTTTTTTGCCAAACCATGTTCTCAAATTTTTAGCCATGATATCCTTCTTTTGCTGGGTCTCTCCTTCCAAATACCTTTCCCTGCAGTATATTTGGTATTCTTCTAAGAATCTGAATGTTTGTAATATATTCTGTCCAGGAAACTCCCAAAATCCTTCGATACAGTCGCCTCTCATCGGATTCTAGTTTTTATTTGCGACTTCTGTCAGAGTCTATTATTTTACTCAATATAGTAATACGAAAAACACATAACAACGTAATAATGATATCTTTGTGACCATAATCGGTCAAACGATGTCTTTTAAATATTGGGTGCATAATATTAAATGTTATTCTTGCTTTCTCAATACAAATGCTTATTTCTTGAGAGTAGTAACTAAGATAGGACTACTTATTAACCCTTTTAATAGGTTTTTCATTAATTATCAATCGTTGCCGAACAGGTTGTTGCTTTTATTAATGACAATTAATTTGGTTTTATTAATATTAATGTCCAGGCCATACCACTGGCTGTTGTCGTCCTTCTATGCTGGCGAAAATGATTGGATCTTCGGAATCTCTAATATTGTTTGCTCTTTCACCATTCAGCAAAATCTCCTCATACATTTCGTATTTTTGTAAAGATGCACTCGGAATATATGTTAAAAATCGGTAGTAACAGAACACAACCCTGTTTTATCCCACGTAGAATCTCAATATTATCTGAGCTTCCTCCATCCATTCTTACAAATGCCGATTAGTTCCAATATAAGTTTACGATTATTTTAAGATTCTTTTCGCCGAACTCAATACTTTTTGGGATTTCAATTATTTTCTGTTGCTGAACTAAAGCTTTATTGCAGTCAATAAAGCAGGTGTAAACATCACAATTTACATCCCTGCATTTTTGGAAGGAAATAGTTGAACGCTAAACAAGGCTTTCCGTGAATTACTAGCATTTCTAAATCCAAACTGTGTAGGCAATATTTGGTCTTCATAGAGTTTGTAGATTCTTTTATGTATAATTTTAAGAAATTCTTTTAGGTGGTAACTCATCAGGTTTTGGCCCTGGTTTTCTTGGGCAGAGTTATAAATTCTAATATTAACTAATCTTTGGGATTATATAGTAAAGTTCAATTTATTCCTTGTTCATCAAATAACTTAAGAAATTCTACTTCAAGGTGATTTGGCGCTGTTGCTTTGCCGTCTTTCATATCCCTTACTGTAGTTTCCGCTCCTTTATCCGAGGAGGTTGTGGTCGATTGTCTTCAAACAATTTGTTTATATATACTTCCCATGCTTTTTCGATTTCTTATTAATAATAACTTTTCCGTCTTTGTCAACTGAGTTGTTCATTTTTCATCTGGTTTGTTTTCGTCATCTGTTCAATTTGTCAATGTACATTGAAAGTATATATTTGAGGCAAGGCTTCTATCTCTAAACATTTTTTGGCTTCGTTCTCTTTAGCTTTTCTTACCTTTGTCTTAGTCATTTTTTAAATACATTTGTACTCTGTAAGGTTATTTTTCATTATTCTTCTTCTTGTCATCAATCAGAGAATTTTCTTCGTCACCTACGATTTATGCTCCTATTGTTTGGTTTTAAAATATAATTTTTGACGGCCGTTATTGCTATCTTTGACTTGTTGATTTTTCTGGGTGTTTAGGTTGTCTTCCATTATGTTTTTCCAACGTATTGCTACTTGTTCTCTCACAAGGGAATTTTTTATATTTCTTAAATCATATTTCTTAGTCTTTCTTGCGTATATATTTCAACTTTACTATAAAAACTGTTACTAAAGGGTTATGATCCGATTGTATATCCAACCCAGGATATGTTTTTACTGAAATACAGATATTTCTATATCTTCTATTTATTAGAATATAATCAATCTAATTCCTGATTGTTTTCAATCATATCTGTAGTATATATATATATATATATATATATATATATATATATATATATATATATATATATAAATGTATCCATTGGTTACCACAAAATTTTCTTCACCTGCAAAAATACTTAATGCATTTTTTTCTTTTATTTCTTATTCAGTACGTATGGGACTATTATTTTTCCTTCTCGATGTTTTCTGATTTTGGCGTTAAAATTGCCAATTATCATCGTCAGTTCTATTTTTAGTAGTTTTTTCATTATCTATAATTTCGATATAGAACTCTTCTAGTTCTTCATCACTGTGAATGATGTCAATTTGTGTTAGGCTGGCGTTAATTTGCAATAACATGATTCTTTCGGAGACTGGTTTGAAATTTGTTATGTATTTCAATAAGGATTTACATATTATGATGCCAACATAATGTTGATGAGTTCTCGCTTTACTTTCGAACAGCAAGGACGTGTCAACGTTCGCTCCGCGACTCGGAAGTGTGAGTGCGGCTTATCAACGCCTGGTGCCAGCGTTTATCTACATCAACATAAACCACAATATTTATTTCTGGTAACAAAATTAATTTATATAATTAGCAGCAACATTTTCAATTGCTACCTATCACCCCCTAGGGGGGTGAATTAATCGTATTATCATGTCACATCTCAAAAGAAATGCTGATCACTTATCGCCACCGATCACTGATTTACAAAAAAAATATCAGTGGAAACCGGAATCACTACTTGAGAGAAACAAGTTTTATTTGCCTAAACATCTCGAACCATCATCCTCAGAGGAACCAGAGACCACTGAACAACCCAAAATAAAAATACCGCCTATCTTTCTTCAAGGCCCACTTAACCATAAAGAAGTTATAAACGATATTAAAACAATTGTTAAGGGAGAGTTTACGACTACCCTCAGCTCATCTTCACTGAAAGTCACTCTAACAAGCGAAACTGATTATAGAAACTTGGCCAAACATTATCCGACAAACAAAATTGAATTCCACACATATCGAAACCCCAATAGCAGACCACTATCGGTAGTTATAAAGAACGTCCCTCTCTCTTTAACCGAAGAAGAAATACAACAGGAACTTGCCGTCTACGACCTCCCTATAACGCGAATTACAAGGCTTTTAAATAAGGACAAAAAGCCCATGCCCGTCTGTGCAGTACTTCACGGCAAATGAAAAGCAAATGAAATTTATAAGATCAAAATATATTCCACGCATTAGTTACCGTTGAACCACGTAAAACTAATCGCAAAACTCCTCCATGTCACCGATGTCAACGCATCGGACATACAAAAATTATTGTAGACTTGAACCAAGATGCGTGAGGTGCCAAGGAAATCACTTGTACACCAACTGCGATAAACCTCGAACTGATGCCGCAGTATGTACTAACTGCGGAGAAAACCACCCGCTAACTTTAGGGATGCCAGTACTTCCTCCAATCAAGGAACCAGCAAGGCAAACGACCTCAGAACGAGACTCCTAGAGCAATAAGACCGAATAGCAAACCTGGCCCTGCCAACAATTTGGAAAATTTCCTCTCCTCAAAAACAGTGTAAACAACACCTTCCAACCAAACGTATCCTGGTTCCCAAAACAAATTCTACATCACCTGAAACCCAACCCTTCTTCAACACCATCTTGTCATCCCTGTTGCAACTCATTCAACCTATCTTAGAACAAATCAAGCAATACATAATATCAAATTTCCTTCCTTCCCTTTTCAATGGATCACAAAATAAGATAAGTTTTAATTAATTATCAATTAAAACTCCTAAACTGGACGGATGGCATCAAAAGACAATTAACTCTATTTAAATCTTTTCTTGAGAGACATTCTGTGGATTTAGCGTGCGTCTCTGAAACGCACTTAGCCAACACAGATCAACTCAAAATTGCCGGCTATCAGATCTACCGCGCAGATAGAGAAGCCAGGTTTGCATCAGGAGGAGTAGCCATTATCATAAAACGCAACATAATTCATCATGAATGTCAAACAATTAACACGATAAACCTCGAAACAGTTGGAGTAAAAATCAAACTAACTAACGATACTACTATAACCATAATATGTGCTTACAAACAACCCAACAAACAACTTCTTGAAATCGACATCTCTACCATATTTAATCCAAGCGAACCCATCCTTCTGATAGGAGACATGAATTCAAAAAACATGATATGGGGATACAGAGAGACAAACCCTGCTGGAAACAAACTTTACGACCTAGCATCAATGTACGCTTTCCAAATAGAAGCTCCAGCCGAACCTACACACTACCCGTACAGAGACGATCACAGACCAGATATACTTGACATAGTTGTCCACAAAAACTTCAGTAAACAAATCTTCCAACAAGTATGCACTGAACTAGATTCAGACCACCTACCAATTATAATCTCGTTTTTACTGACACCAGCAAAACAAATCCAAGAACCGAAACTCATAAATGGACTACTAGATTGGAACGCTTTTCAAGATATCCTTGACCAACGACTTAAGTATCCTAATAACCTTCAAACCCCAAATCAAATAGATCAAACTATCTCACACGTAACAAAAACTATCACTGACAGTGTCAACAAGGCCACTACCACCACGTACAAACGAAGAGTACACATTGATCATTATTCACCCAAACACATAGTGGATCTAATTAAGTAAAAAAGCACACTGCGGAGGGAATGGCAGAGAACTAGAAACCCCGTCACCAAAAATATGGTAAATAACTTGTCACATCGAATAAAGAAGGAGCTAGATGCCCACCGAATAGAGACTTACGAAAAACATATTAGTAATCTTGAACCAAGAGATCCCGGACTATAGAAGACGACCAAACGTATCCTACGTCAGCCACAAGTGATGCCTCCAATTTCTTCAGGTGCGCAAACATTTAACACCGATGAAGAAAAATGTGAAGCCTTCGCAGATCATTTAGAAAAAACCTTCACATCTGAAAATCACGCAGATCCAACGTTTAGAAATATAGCCATCAACTATGTAGAAACTCACCAGCCAATCATAGAACCAAACTTCAAATCAACTTCACCTAGAGAACTCGCATCAATAATTAAAAGTCTTCCAATAAATAAATCGCCAGGATATGACAAAATACCTAATGTCATACTTAAAAAGCTTACAAAAAAAGCATTGGCATACCTAGCAACCACATTTAATGCGTGCTTAAGGATTGGTTATTTTCCGAATGCATGGAAACATGCAATTATTCTACTGTTTCCCAAACCAAACAAAGTCAAGAAAGATATTACTAGCTATCGACCTATTAGTCTTCTAACTACAATATCGAAGCTTTTCGAAAAGGTCATATATCGCCGGCTTAATGAAGAGGTAATAAAACTGAGTATTGTTCCCACCTTTCAATTTGGATTCAAAAAAGGCCACTCCACCTGCCATCAACTACAGCGCATGATCGAAACAATCGAACGAGGATTTGAAAGCAAACAATACGTTACTGCCTTGTTTTTAGACATAGCTCAAGCATTCGATCGAGTGTGGACCGATGGCTTAAAATATAAAATAGTACATCTTCAACTACCTGAGTACATAAAATCCATATTGTTCTCGTTCCTAGAAAATCGTACATAGGCAATCAAGATACAGGCAAGCTTATCAACTACTAGAGCTATACATGCAGGGGTTCCACAAGGGAGTATTCTAGGTCCCATTTTATTCAACATCTACATGCATGACTTTCCTGTTCCCAATGCAAACCTAGCAATGTTCGCAGATGACACGGTCGTGTTAACTAGAAATCAAAACTTAGAGCAAGCAATAGCCGACTTACAAACTGCCGCCAATACACTAAGCAGATGGTTCATGAAATGGAATCTATCAATTAATCATTCCAAGTGTACTACGAAAATATTCACACTTAGAATTATCAAAAATCCAACGTTAATTACAATCAATGGACATACTATACAATGGAATGCCAAAGACGAGCCCGTGAAATATCTGGGTATCCATCTCGATACTCGGCTCACATGGAAATACCATATATTAAAAAAGCTGAACGAAGGCCACACGCGTTTAATCCAGCTCTACCCAATCATAAATAAAAAGTCCACTATGAAAATCGAATGCATGACGCTCTTGTATAAATCTCTAATACGTCCATTGATTCTGTACGGATGTGTGATATGGGCTAACACTTCCAAAACCAATCTCAACCGAATCCAGACGTTACAAAATAAAATTCTTCGAACAACAGTCAACGCCCCGTGGTTCATTACAAATCAACAACTTCATCACGAATTAAACATGCCCACAATTCAAGAACATATTGCAAAACTGACTAAAACCTTCCATGACAACCTTACTAACTGCAATGGTGCCACCTTCTATGAACTAGGCCAAAGAAGTATTCATAGACGATTAAAACGAAAGTTACCCCAAGACATATACTTGAGTGATAGTGGTGATGACTAAGTGCGGACTAATCTCCAAATAACTATTTGATCAAAATACGTAAGTGATAGTCTTGATGTCTAAGTGCAATTAATTCTCAATTAACTATGTGATCAAATGGTAAATCCAAATGACTATTAACACAGCTATTTCAAGTGGTTATTAGGTACCATTCTGTTATTTCCCTTCGTTAAGTATTAATTGTCAAACATACTTTGTATAACAATGTATATTGTTGAGCAGGTAAAAGTTCTATTAAAAAAAAAAACAATGTTGATATTTCCCTTTCGAATGACCTGAATAGTATGTTTATGTTTGTCTATGTCACAATAATTAGCCCCCGGCCAACGCATTTTACTAATTCCCGTTATCTTGATTTTCATCCTGTTCATTTCCTGTATAGCGCTATATATTTTTCCTGGTTGTGCCAGAGTTTTAACGTTTTATGTGCATACTCTTTTTTTATTCAAATATAGTTTACTCTTTATTATAACATTGTTTCTAAACGCCCCGACCCCCGGAGATAAGACTGGAAGACTTGAAATTACGGAATATTTTGTTTTGAACTGAGCCATTATCGTTTTACTAGAAGACATCCTAAGGATCTTTAATGGAGTGAGTCTCCAATTTTTTTCTGCATTCTTATGTCGTTGAGAATTCACAATAGTTTATTCGCCTTTATTATTCTCGGCCACGAGAAATGGTGTCCGTTGCTTTTGTGTACATACAACCTAAAACGCAGGTTTGCCAATTCCGCCTGCTCTGCTTTACCAAAGTCCATCTTCTCCGCCTTTGCAACCGATGTGGTCTTTCTACTACTTCTACTGCCCCGGGTATTTTATTTTGCTGGTACCCACCATATCTGGTGGGCGTTGCCCTATTCGCTACCTGGGAGGCGCAAGATAGAGGACTAACAACCCCACACAAGCTTGGTATTAATACTATAACTATAATCATACTATATTTACCGCATAGGGAAATAATCAAGCCTCAGTATTGCATTAAATAGGTGAGTTATAAATGTGAATTATTTTTCCGTAATTTTTTTAAGACTTTTACACTAATTAGGCTATAGTCGGGCGCTTTGCATAGATTCATATTTTTGAGAATTGAAAATCTAATTTAGTTAACTACAAACTTCTTGCCTGGTAAACACGTTTGGAAAAATATGCTTAAATGTTTTACTTTTATCAGCTCCTTCACCTGAAATAGTGAGAGGAAACCGTTTGAACACTTCGATCAAGTGGTTTGCAAAAGTTAAGGCTTTTCTTTGATTACTTCCAGTTCATGTATCATTAGCAGTTTAAATAGATGATTTGTTATTGATTATTTTAATCGTTTATTGCCTTTTAAAGCAAATAATCCGTAGGCGACTTAATTTTTAAATAATTTTGTACGGCTTGGTTTTTGATTTTTGTCAAGAGCATTTTAAGTTCTGATATTGCTTGGTTGAGTCTGAATTTGTTATTCGGATGACGTGATCTGCCATCCTCTGCGAAGTCTTAAATTTTTTGTGATTTTTTTATTCTCACAGGACAGGTCATACTAGTAGTCCGACGTAAAAAATTACAATTTTATTTTACAGTCAAACGTGAATGGAAGATTAATTAGTTCAACATCTTTCTAGTATCCTGCTACTAAACAATATGCCGGATACAACACTTTGGATTGGCAAAGTATTTTTTATTTACATTTTGATCTTTTTTTCCAAAAAATTAAAGTGTCTAAATCATCAAAGACTTTGCTATAATCTAAGCGAATTTTATTAATTCATGTATTTGTATGATATGTCTTGACCAATAGTTGATATATAGTTTCGATGTAAATGTATAGTATTTTTAAGTAGATGAAATAACTGTTGATAAGTTTTCACTACTTTTATTAAAAGGTCTTTAATTTTCGCAATTATTTTCTTTTAAAGGATTCCCGGATGTTTTAGTAAGACACATTTTATGAAACAGTAGCTTTCGCAGTTGTGATCACACTTTCCATTGGTATCTCAAAAGCAGACCTCATTCATGTTCTAAAATTTTTATTTTTTTTTGACTTGATATTCAATTTTGACCCAAGGATATTTTAACATCGATTCAAACCTGGGTCACTGTAGTCAGTTGTATAGAAAAGAGTGCATCGCAAGTATCTTTAGCTTTCTGTGTAAGTTTACATCAGCTAGATTATTGAGCATCACATGATCTTGTATTGCTTTAACTATAATCTTGTATTCCCTGAAGAAGTATACGTCCAGTATTGCATCATTTGTGTCGTCTTTAGTGGTATAATTAGCCACTTACCCTACTACTGAAGCATTAATCCAACAAGGTTTTTTTTGTCCAGTCCGTGAGCCTTGCATAAGCATAAAAGACTGATTGCCCACTACTGTCCCCACGTATTGAATGTAGAACTGCTTCACCAACTCTTTGGTTATCTTATCAGAGGAGCTGCATTTGACAATAAAATTAGGCATTGAGTTGTTTCACAGAGTTTTCATAACTGTTTTTCCTAGAACGCCACCTGTTTCTTGCAATACAATGAATAGCTTTTCAACAAGTTTTTCAGATGTATCGTATAGTTGTTAGTTATAGCGTTTATTGGCTTTGCTTGAAGCAAGATTTCTTTTTTGCCACAGCTTTCCAAAGTGAGCTTGGAATAAAACTTGGAATTGAACCATGACATCCGTGTTAATTACATAGTCAGCATCGTACTCGGGTGTAGTTGTGCGGATGCTAATCACAATCACTGGCGGATTTTGCCGCCTTTTCATAGTCAATATTATGGCGTGTCACTACTTTCATTACCTTGCGCGATTTGATTCTCTGATCTTTCTTAAAATTGTGCGGCCACTTGTGAGGAGATTTAAATTCTTATTGTATCTCTTGACCTTTCTGGTATACCCACGTTCTTAAGTGATGGTGATGGTTCCCTAGCTCTTTTAAGCTTATTCGCAACTGGCTCATTAATTAGTTTAATCTTTTTAACTTAAGTTCTACCGTTCTCAATTGCTTTCTCAAAGTCATATAACTGTTATGCGCAAGAAATTCTCAGAAACTTTGACTAAACCGTACAAAAAGGTCTTCTAGGGCTGTTGTTTCTCATGTTGAAAGTTTTTCAAATCTTTACTATCTTTTGCTTTTGGTCGAAAGAAAAGTCATCTCTATGTCCACGTGTTTCTATGTTTTCCAATTCCTCATGAATGTCTGGATCGTCGTCAAATTCCGACACATTGCTTTTCGAATCCTCACGTTAATAGTGCCAAATATTCTCAATAATTCATATCCTCTAGATGTACTAGATGCTCCTGAAGTGTTGTGAATAGCTTTCTTTTTCGCTTGTTTGGCATGACGGTCAGATATTTCTAAAAAAAATTTCGCATAGTCTCTTCATCTCTAACAAAATGTTCTTTGGGTTAAGCACTTTAAGTCCTGAAAAAAGAAGCATGACCACGCTAGCCGTAGATGTCTAACTTAACCTAACATAACCAAACTACGTAACGCAATAATACCAACCGATTTCTCAATCCCTATCATCTTATGATCCACTTGCCAGTGTTAATGACAGACATACAGGACCGAGTTTTGCAACCGGGCATCCCTCTTGCATGGTTTAGTATGTGCTGCCTGTTGATCTTATGGGCAGAGGTAGCAGCGGCTACAAAAGGAATCCTTAATTAGCTCTGTGTCGCGCCTTGAAGGTTCTGTCAAAAGCTATACTTACCGAAAAGAAGGAAGCACAAACATCAAAAACACAAAGAAGCGAAAAATTGCACAACAGTGAGCGATTCTCACCGAAAACTTAAAATGGAGGCTCCAACTATCAAAACATAATTGACTGCACAAAAATGTTCGAACCAGCTACCTCCACCACTCAAATCCGGCACCTTACCACTGCGCCACCCTGCTTCACTTGAAGTAAGATCGGCCAAAAAGTGGTCTCACCATGAATTATCTAAAAAAAGGCACACCGTACACAAAATATACTTTGGTACCGAGCACAAATAATAACTTTTTATTAAAATTCAGGATTTACACCTGGGAACCTTCCCTTGTTAGTAATGAATAGCAATAAGTCAGAGTGACGTTTTAAATATCCAAAAGTGTCAAATTTGGTTTATGTAAAAAATAGGAATTGGTTTATAAATACATCCGTTTGGTATTAAAAAAGAATGCAACATATGCGGTGGTAAAATTTTATTGATTTTTGTGTTGAGCATGACAAAATGATCACACGTAAATAAATCTAATTCTTTTACTTATAATTTTATCATATATATAAATTCTTGTTTTACAACTCTTTTAGCAAATATTAATATTTACCTTTTATTTTTATTATAATTATTAGTTTGAAATTTGATACAAAATTACTATAAAAGTGAATTTGGGTTGATAGTGAATTTTAGGGAAATATCCGCGATGAAAACAATTAAATCATATGGTTAAACATAGAGTATTATCAAGAAAGTACATTTAATTTGTTATATATGTTTATATTTATAGAACCTCGAAAAATCGATGTAATGATAGCAAAAAGTATTATCCGGATTAGCATCATATTATTTATCCATTAGGCCCTACCAACGTCGATAAAGCAAGATTACACCATAAAGTGAAGAAAACAATAAAGAAATTTGGTTTTATTAGTCGGAGCCCATTATTTTTGCAGAACCAATCGATAGGCGACTCCAAGCAACTAAAGAGCTTCGAAGCTAAATTTATGAGCAAAGCGCGTACAAAGCTGGAACAAATTTGTTGCGATAATATTATTTCTTCGCGTAGACACCGCCGAATAAAATCGTTCGCCAGCTGCAGATTATTCGGAACTTTAACCGAAGTATTTTAACTAGTTGTTTGGAGTGAACTAGATTAGAGGCAATCTGCTGTGCAGGGCTTTACTAAAAAGTAATGGTTTCGCTTTAATTAATTTAAGTGATTACTACTCGGTTGCTTTTGTTTTTGCTCGGTACACAGCTTCGTCATCGATATTTTAATTGCAAGGCAGAATTAGTGCATCCTACTTGGGTTTCTGCAGACTGCACAGCTGGATACGTTATATAACAAGTAATATCTTTAGTTATCAAATTTATATTTTAACATCGAATCATTTAATAACAATTACATTTGAATAAATAAATGCATGATTTGCTTTTTACATCCTTTTTCATAGTTTGCTTGTCTTTATATCTCTCCGTATACATAACTGGGCAACTGCAAGAGAATATTATTTAAAATAGACATTTGAAGTTAAGGTTAATATTAGATTCAATTTTAGACCCTACAGTTTTGCACGGGTCGTGATTGCTTTCTAATAAATATGTAGCGAATAAATACAGTTTTTAAATTTTTTTTTAGATATTTTATAATCTGCTCAAAAAAGAAATAAGTGAATTAGTTGACACAAACACAAGAAGGAAGAAGTACATTCCGTAAAAAGTACAGCAAGTAATTGGTTCTACAATTGACTGAATAATAATGTTACTTATAAAACTAAATCTATTGGTCACTTTTTCTTCAGTCTTCTTCACACTCTTGGTTGTATTGATAAAGAACTAGCCTCTTCGTTTGGGTGTCCAGAGAGTTTGTTTAGGTATCTGTCAGTGGAGCTTCGTATTTCTTCTTCAACTAAGGGTATGTTAGCATCCTCGTATAGAAGGAGGGGCCGAAGATTATCTTTAGTCTTTTAGATAGCAATCATTAAATAATTTTAGTATTGGATGGCTTAGTACAGCCCCAGAGGTGTATACCATAGCTCCAGATAAACTTGGTGATGCATTTGTATAGTAAAATTTTGTTATCGTGCGTCAGCTTGGATTTGCAATCTATTTATTTGTCATATTCTGAGGTTTATTTGTGGTTTTTCATTATTGATATGAGGTTTCCATGTAAGTCTCCGGTCAAGAGTTAAACCAAGATATTTAGTTTCATTTTTTACATGGAGGCGTATGTTGTTGATTGTTACTTTTGTGAACTGTAGTCTTCGATTAGTAAAGGTAATATGAGCTGATGTAGATTGATTTACCGATATTTGCCATTTATTAAACCAGTTTTCAAGGAGATTAAGGTGTTTTTAGAGATTATCTGAGGCTACATTTGGGTTATCGTTGACGAATATGAAGGCGGTGTCATTGGCAAAAGTAGACATTTTTGTGTTATTTATGGTTGGAGTATCAGTAGTGAAAACCAGGTTGAGGAAGGATTCCAGCATACTACCTTGCGACACAACTGACTGGATGGGGTAAAGAGTGGATGTCTCAGTGTTGTTTGAAAATAGCGGAAGGACAGATAGGACTTCAATAAGAGGTAATAGGGAGTAGGTAGAAGTAGTTTCAGTTTGTTTAAAAGCTCACTATGCTACACACGGTCGAATGCTTAATGTCGAAGAAGGCTGCTAGTACAGTTTCTTAAGTATCTCGTTAATAATTATGTGACTTTGCTGAATAATGGAATGTTGTGTGCGGAAACCGAATTGATGGGATGGTATAAGTTTGTTTATGTCGACAGTGTTACTGAGCCTCGGAAGCAGGAGTCGTATCTTAGAAATAGAAGGGAATAAGCTAAAGTAAGTTTCTAATTTATGTGGAGGTTTTCCAGGTTCGAGGATCATTATTGTCTGCCAGAATTTCTATGTTGTTCGAAAATAGCTAAGTCTTAACATGCCATTGTATATGGTAGTTAACAGTACGATTGTTTTTCCAGGTAACTCTAAATCTTTGTAGGGTGATTAAATCAAATCCTGGGGGTTTATAAGTATTGCATTTCGATATTTCTTATTTTACTTCTGTTGGAGGAAAAGACTGTACAGGTAACTCCATGTGGCAAGGAACGTCTAGAAAGTTGATTTTTTGTTATTTTTTATTGTGCTTATTTCCAGGTGAGGTTTGGAATACTGTAGATGGGTATTCGGCAAATGCAGTTGCTTTTCCTTGCTCAGTTTTACCCCAGTTACCAGCTGGTTTTTTTATTGGAGGAATGTGCCTGACTGGTCTTCTAAAGTTTGTTGCAGCTTTTCAGATGGAATGGGCTTTTTTGGATAAGGTTGTAATATAAGATTTAAATTAAGTATTTTTGGTATCGTTCAGCTCTGATTTAAGTTGCCTTGTTAATCTATTGTATGTAGTTCTATCCACATGAGTGCGACTTCTTTGGCATGTGCATCTGGCCCTCTTTTTTTTTGCTCTTCATTCACGAATATAGAGAGGAATGTTAGCTGTATAATGTTAGTTTTGTTCAGCGACAAGAGTGGATTGCCAGGCAGCTTTTTGAATTACGCAGAAGAGATAGTGTACTGCAACATCACGATCATGTGGGTGTTTTTTTGAGATTGAGGTTTAGGTTATTGTAAATAAACTCACGAAAGGTATTTGAGAATGTTTTAGGTGTTGTAAGCTTAGGAACTTCGAGTTGAGATATAATTTGAGTTGTGATTATGGAAGAATGATCTGTTGAGGGATCCCAATTAGGCACTATATTGAGGAAATGTGGTGATATTTTTTTCATAACAAAGAAGTCAATTAGATCGGGTAGTTTGTAAGGACCTGTAGGTCAATATGTAGGTACGCTCGTAGATAGATAGACACAGTTGTAGTTATTAATAGCTCACAATAGTTCGGCTCCAATTATAAACTTGTTTCCAAGCTGTTGAAAGAGAGTCAGATAGTTTTCCGTTTTAATTGTGTGTCTGGGTGGACTATATATATTGCAGCTATACCAAATGAGAATGGCCGAGAGTATATTTGAACTATGATAATCTGAATTTTATTGGTTTGGTACTACATGGTGTCATATAGTGTTGCGAATGAAACTGGACGGTATATTTGTGTATGCGGAATACTGACCTATCAGTAAATTGTGTTTCAGAGATTAGAAGCACATTAATTTTATTAAATTTTACGAAATTAATTATTTCCACTTTATGGTTATTCAGTTCATTTGAATTCTATGAAGCAATTCGTGGTGAACGAGGTCCATTAATTATTTAGTTATTTTGTTAATGATAGAAGATATTATACTGAGGATCATGTTATTCTGATTGATTAGTTGGTAGAACATAAATTTAAGTTTGTTGAGATGAGTTTCTATATTTAATTGTTGATTTTGTGGGACTATTGCGCGTACAACTTTATAGTGGGTTGTAATGTTGTTTAAACCTTGTTGGTAGTTATTTGTGTTTAGAAAGCTGGAATTGCTGTGTATTTTGCGATTAATGTCAGGCTTTTCTCTTACAGAATAACTACGTGCGGAACTTTTTTGTCATCCACATTATTAACATCCTATTTCCAACGGGTCTATTATGCCTATTACCATTCAAATTAAGTCTAAGACACCACATACATTAATCGGTTATCAGTGAGAAGCACTACTACATCTAATAACATCTACACTATTGGTTTCTCTAATATACCTAAGTGCCAATGTTTTTTTTTAAATTTACTTAACATCTTAGAATTCGTTATATAGCAACATTTAGTAAATAGTATGATGTGTGAAACATACTGAAAATAGTTGAATTTTTCTTAATTAAACTAGAAGTTTGTTTATTACTTTACACTCAAAACATTTAAGATATGTTGAGACGTCTAGAAAATTAAAATTGTGATTCTTCAATATGTACATCCATTAAGTGTTCCATAAGTAAGTTGAAGTGAATATTGATTCCCTCCTTGTAGCTTGCCCTAAATTTTGTAATTTTGTCATTGGTAGTTGGATTGTCTAAATTTTGCGGTACGACTTTATTTGTAATGTGCAATGGTGCGCCTAGAAGACGTTTGGAATGAAACTATCTCAGGATGTCAATATTTAAGTTAAATGCAGTCTCCTACAGTTGTATTCCAAGTGACTAAATTGATTTGATTGTCGTATTATACATGAGCATTTTATTTGTAAGTGACAAGTGTGACCTATGTTCTATGAGCCAACATATTTGCTGTATTTTAATACCTTTTTTTATCCATATGTGTTTCTTCCAGGATAGTAATTTGTCTAGATGCATTCCGAAATACTTGACGCAGTAGGTGTAAAGTGTTTGTTTATTTTTAATTGGGTAGACAGGCAACTGTCCCTTTTGGTAGTGGAAGTTACATGAGCCGACTTTGCTTTGCTTACTTTGATGCGTCATTTATTACACCAGTCCATTAAATCATACAGATGGTTTTTAAGATATATAGATGCTGCGTTATGGTCGGGGTGTAATAATAGTAAAACGGTATCACCAGCAAAAGTAGCAATGGAAGTAGGAATGCCTACACTGATAAGTTATAAGGATATTTTAGCTTTATTATTTTTGACAAAGGTCCTATTAGAAAGGTGCGATTGGAGTATCTGGTAGTAGTCAGGATGTTTTAATTTTGTAGAACCGATTCACTGCCACTACTAAACAGAATAGTTTGCTTTAAAAATCTTTAAAAATTATATGTATTGCCCCGTGTAATTGTTCTATATTGAACTTGATAATTTTGAAAGCTATGATTATCAATGTAAATTTTATAAGAAACAATTTCTAGAAAATCATTTATAAAATTGGCAGCACAATAATCGGTTTATAAAACGATAGATCTTTATCAAACTTTTCTGGTTTTAATTTCATTTATTTTAACAATTTTAATATGTGGAGACATTTGTAGAGATGTCCAATGAAATTTCAAGTCTATATTTTCGCCCTCAGTATCTTTAGTAGAAAACAGTCGAAGTAGGCCACCTAAATGTTTTGCGAAAGTTGAAGCTTTCTTTTGGCTAGTTCTACCATATGTGCTATTTTTAGAAGAGAAGTTGTGTCATACTACTATAGTAGTTGAACGCCTGTATATCTGACAAATGTAAAAAATAGTCTTGTAGTGCTTAGTTTTTATAGAATTAGTTTCTTGAGTTTATATGTTGCACAATTAAGAGCTTTGTTGTCGCTTGGTTGACCTGTAGTTTTTCGTTTTCTATATAGTTTATGTATTTCTGCAAATCTTAATTTTAATTGGAACAGGCCAATCAAAATTTACATTATTGTGAGCCTTTTCAACGGTAGTTTAATACGTGACTTGCTGAACTAGTTTGGTAAAATTTTTAAAAGCCCCAATTTGAAGAATTCATCAATTCATTTCCAAATGATATCCCGTATTGTATATTTGATATGAAGAGTAGGAGGATTAGTTTTGGGCAGCATTTATGTTCACACTGTTACTATAATTGGGAGTTCCTAATAGTAAAATTCAAACAGGATTCTGCTTTGAAATAATTTGTATTAATGTACTAAGATTAATTGTTGATTATTGCTTTTAAAAGCTCTCTCTCTCTCTCTCTTTAGTAGCGCTTAATCGTGAACTTCAAACACCGCAGATAAATCTGTTTTCTAGTGTATGTAGTGTTCTTAGTATTTCTGTTTTGTACCATAGAGAATAATAAACTGCTGAAATATTTAATGAATCATTATAGTTTTCAATAGTTATTGGTGTAACCGGAAGATGTTTAGGACTGTAAGTAGGAAGCTCGCAATGTCTTAATAAATCTTTGACAATAACAGTTATATCAGTATATGATGTACTATTTAGGTGGCGAGTTGCATTGACCATATAGTTGGATTCTTTTACTTATAAGTAAGCACATGGATGGCATTTCATATGCAATACATTAGAATTAATTCATTTCTTTTATTTACTACTGTATATGGTCATGGTTCTTGCTCAATATTCTAGTGTTTAATACCACTGATTATTTGAGCATGGGTAATATGTACTAGTTTTGTTTGTCATTAATTAACTTGTCTGTTTCTATGTGGTACATCTTGCGTTGTAGTTTTTGTAAACTAGATAGTGTGCAAATGACTATTACTTATTATTTTGCGTTGACACTGAGATGTAGAATGATTTCTAGTACATTTAACACATTTTGAGCACCTGCTGCAGAAATTTTTGGTATATCCAAACCGTTGGCATTTAGCACATTGATTTATTTGATACTTTGCCACCAGCAGTTTAAATCTGATTATATTTGCTAATCTCTTTTTATAAATAGCTTTAATATTTTCCTGCCTTACAATCTATGCAACTCATGTTTAGGTATTGAAATTACTGTTTAGTGACAAATGTAACCTAAATACCATATACTTCAGATGACATGAGCACCATATACGTTTATTCCAGCCCCTGGTATACAACTGCAATAGGTTGCTTGTATTGTGTGGATGTTATTGCTATTATTGTTGAAAATAATTTAAAAAATATATGTTTTTACTTGTGAGTAATGTAATAATGTTCTCGCTTTTAGAAAAATAAGGTTAGAGCTCAACAAGTTAAATGTATTGCGCTGCTTGTCTAACGGACTATTCGCAAATCTTCAGTTTTATTTTTCTGCAGATAATTTTCTTAAAGCTAACTTTTTTCTGTCATCACATTAGTCTATGCAATAATAAGTTTTAAAAATTGCAATTGCTCATTTGGATTGAACTCTTTCAGCTCAAATTCAATTTTGTTCTGATTAAGGTCCTTATCCTTCATAATTACAACAGTCTTTGATTTTTAAACCATTTTCCATTTCTGTGCAATTATAAAGTGCGAAGCACATTAAAAACATTGTAGTCTGTTTCCGTAACATCTGGTTGGATTAGCTTATTTTTAATTTAGCTTTGTTTGTGTCAAGATAATCATCAAACTCAAAGTGGAAGAGGCAAACTCTGACTTTGCAGTGTACAGGTATCGTCTGGTTAAGAAAAAAGCCAACGAGATAGATATTGTCTTTATGTTTTTCCTCAGCTTGTATCATTTTGTCGAAGCAATCTTTGTAATAGTATGCCTTGGAATAATTTACGATTTTGTTACTCTCTGGCAACAATTTCTGCAGTCTATGCAGAAAGGATAGCTATAGACTATTTGACTTTAAGTAGATGCCATTTATAAGAAACTATTACATTACTTTTATTAATATAATTCTCTTTTTGTTGACATCTAAATTCGATGATTATTGACGAGATCTAAGTGAAATTCAGATTTTCACGTTCAACTGAAGAACAATTTCTCGAAAAAGCAATATTTTATTAACTGACCGTTTCTATAATCCAATCATCATCGTGATACGTAATTAGAGGTTTTACTTTAGACAGTATCAGTTGCAACACAACCGGCTGCTTCTATACTTGTTGTTTCTGGTTATCCAATATAAACTACCGACGCGTATTCCCGAAGCAATATCATAGGGAACACGTTCTTCCAGCTTCCAATTAGATTAGAGGCAGACAGCTCCGTACCTGTTGGATGTTTACAGTTTACATTTTAATGCACCATTGTCATCAATCCGCAGAACTCCAAAGCATCTACAGATCAGACCTTTTACAATTCCCAACATACACGTCTGAGATTTTTAAAGAATATTTTATAACTCCACTGGCTTAAAATAAAAAGTTAGGCATTAATTAGTTTAACTAATTGCGTACTATCGAATGCAATTAAGAAATTGCCTTTGAAAATAACACCCAATTGAAGTTTTGACCCAGTTACCTTTGTGGAAGGCAATGTATATTTTGGTTTGAATTAATTTGCATGCCAACAAATGATTGAGTGTTTTGTATAAATGTGGTTAGATTGTAATAATAAGATATGTTTTAGATACAAAATTAAAATTAACAGGTAAATGCGGCTAACTTTGAGCAAGGGCGCGACGATTGCCGCGATGATAACGCAGATATGGGCTGATTAGTAAAAACGCCTGTTTAGCTTCGAAGTATAAGCTAAACTCCTGCCAATGTAAATAAAACGTTTATTAATATCAGAATAGTCGTGGCTTGACTTTCGCAGCGTAAAGTTGTGTTCTCCGTTATCCACGAGTGGGCCAGCCGGCTAGTGATAAAGTTATCAAGCGCCCGTCGCGCTGACCTTTAACACAAACATAAATACAAGGTACGCAAATCTTTAACTAAATTATTGAACTATTGAAGTAGCCTAAAAATAAAATAAAGGCCGTCATGCTTGGCGTGCCAAACTTCGGGTATCAATACCCACCTAACCCTCCAACGATGATTGATCAACACCCTGCCGCACATCATCAAAACATAATTCAACAACAGCAACAGCTACAACAACAACAAGCACCTATGCATACGCAGTCACAACAAATTGTTAACACCTACCCGTCATATCCAGTACAATATCTAAGCCAACAACCTATGCAAACCCAGCAAATCACAAACCTAGAAGAACAGTGGCAAACGATAAATCCAAAAAAAAAACAAAACGTAATGGTTCGGACCTCAATCGTAGCCAAAAATGCATTAAAACGTCTAATAACTGGCTTAGTGGCCCAAGCACATCAAACCGTTACGAATCCCTCAGCGATTCAGAAACGGAGGACGCGACAGAGGAGATAAAACCTCCCCCTATATTCGTCTATAACGTGAATAACTTAAAACCTCTAACGGACATGCTAGAAGAAACAGCAAAAGATAACTACCTAGTTAAACTAATTAGCAACACACAAGTAAAAATACAATTAAACAAAGCTGAACATTACAGCACAATCATCAAGATACTGAAGGACAAAAACACAGAATTCCATACCTTCCAACTCAAACAAGACAAGCGTTATAAAGTAGTACTTAGAGTTATGCATCCAACTATAGATCTTACAGAACTAGCTACCGAATTAGCTAGCCACGGACATAAGGTTCTCAACATCCACAACATTAAACATCGAGTTACTAAATCTGCTCTCGTTATTCTTTGTGGAATTAGAGCAATCGGACAATAACAAAGAAATTTTTAATATTGAATTTTTAATGAAATCCAAAATAAGGTTTGAAGCTCCACATATTAAACGAACAATAATCCAATGCCTAATCTGCCAGAGATACGGCCATTCAAAAAACTACTGCCACAGAACACCAAGGTGTGTCAAATGCGCAGGTGATCATTTAACTAAAGACTGCCAAAGAAAAACCAAAAGCCAGGATGTGAAATGCGTGAACTGTCAAGGAAATCATCCAGCGAATTATAGAGGCTGCATGGTAGCCAAAGAAATTCAGAAAAGAAAATACCCACCCCTACGACCAAGGCAAACCGATTTCAACCCTCAATTTGTCCAATCAGAAATATCATACGCCCAAAAAGTAGCTCAACGCAGTGCAGACCAAAAAACAACAAACAATCAACACCAACCTTCACAAGATATACAGCAACACCAAACAGACAACAAACTAAAAGCATTAATGACAAAAGTTATGGAAAGAATGGACTCAATGCTCAATCTACTTACACTCATGGTCACTAAAATGAATCAAAATGCCTAACATCCTAAGCATCGCACTCTGGAATGCCAATGGCCTGGCACAACATAGTCAGGAGATTAAAGTATTCTTAACTGCACACAACATAGACATAATGTTAATATCCGAATCTCATATCAAAGACACAACCTACATAAAGATACCAAAGTACGTCGTGTACGCTACACCCCATCCTGACGGGACAGCTCATGCAGGAACAGCCATTATTGTAAAAAGTACGATCAAACATTACGAAATAGAACATTTTCAGACTGATTATCTACAAGCTACTTCTATTGCAATAGCAGAAAATAACAGGAAATTATATTCTCTGCAGTTTACTGCCCCCAAGGTATAACATAAAAAGAACAATTTGCAGCCTACTTCGACACTCTTGGACCTCGCTTTATAGCGGGCGGCGACTTTAACGCCAAAAATCAAATATGGGGTTCGAGGATAACACTAACACGCGGTAGAGAACTACATAAAGCATCAGAAGAATATAATTTACAATATCTGTCTACATTTGAACCCACATACTGGCCAACAGATGTCAACAAACTTCCAGACCTGTTAGACTTCTGTATAACCAAAGGCGTCTCTTCAAACTATCTAGCATGTAAATCTTGCTTGGACCTGTGCTCAGACCACTCGCCAGTAGCTATCACATACAGCACACAAGTATTGCAAATAGAAAAACCACCAACACTTTCCACAAGGCGTACAAACTGGGACTACTTTAGAGAATTGGTTACCGAACAAGTACAATTAACCGTACCACTGAAAACAGAAAAGGATTTATTTGATGCAATCGAACACCTTAATCAGTCCATTCAACAATCAGCATGGGCCGCTACACCAGACAACGAATTTCAGAAAATAGAATTTTGCCCAATCGCCATTAAATAAAAGATAGCGGAAAAGCGAAGATTAAGACGAATTTGGCATACAACCAGAAACCCTAGAAACAAGACTAAGTTTAATCAAGCTGTCCGGCAACTAAGTAATCTTTTAACCAAATTAAGAAATCAAGGAATACAAGAATACTTAAATAACCTAACGCCAACAGAATTCACTGATTACTCCTTATGGAGAGCTACCAGAAGACTCAAAGGGCCAAAATCTACAGCCCCACCAATTAGAAAAAGCGATGGTACATGGGCACGAACCAATCAAGAAAAAGCAAACACTTTTGCCGAACATCTAGCCTCACTGTTTTGCCCACACGAAAAAACCTGCTCCACAGAAGAAGAATTATTCATCCATCAAACCCTCGCAGAAACTAACGAACAAATTCCACCGATAAGACCAGTAAAAGTCAATCAGGTCAACGCAGTTATAAAAACCTTAAACTGTAAAAAAGCTCCAGGTTACGACCTTATATCTGCAAAAATTCTCAAAGAGCTTCCAGAAAAGGCCGTAAAATTAATAACCTACATAATCAACGCCGTTCTTCGTTTGAAACTTTTCCCAGAGTAGTGGAAGGTAGCCCAAATAGTCATGGTACCAAAACCTGGCAAAAAACCTGAAGAAGTAACTTCGTACCGTCCAATCAGCCTATTGCCAGTTATATCAAAAGTTTTTGAAAAGCTTCTTCTACAGAAAATCACGCCGATCCTTAAAGAACGAAACATCATTCCAGACCACCAATTTGGTTTTCGTGAAGGACATGGCACAATAGAACAAATACATAGAGTAGTCACGAAAATCAATCACGACCTGCACCTAAAAAGGTGTTGCACTTCCGTGTTTCTTGACATAAGCCAGGCCTTCGATAAGGTCTGGCATACGGGTTTACTATATAAGATTAAAAGAGCGCTACCGACGGAATACCACGACTTACTCAGGAATTACTTACTTGAACGAAGCTTCCAAATAAAATTTAAAGACGCACAATCAAGCATCCAAACTATAGAAGCCGGCGTGCCTCAGGGCAGCATATTAGGGCCCATCTTATATCTTCTCTTCACCGCCGACCTACCTACAACTCCTCAGACACTAGTAGCTACGTATGCAGATGATACTGCAATATTAGCGTCACATAGTGATCCTCAAATAGCATCAACAATACTACAACGAAACCTTAATCAGCTTGAGAACTGGCTAAAACTATGGCGAATACAAGTAAACCAAACAAAGTCTGTTCACGTAACTTTCACTCTACGAAGAGAGACATGCCCAAGAGTGACGCTGAACAACATTCCACTCCCACAGAATGATAACGCAAAGTATCTAGGAATTTACTTAGATCGACGTTTAACCTGGAAGACTCATATAATGAAAAAAAGAATCCAACTCGGTTTAAAACTGCGTCAAATGTATTGGCTAATAGGACGGAAATCCCGGTTAGCCTTCGAAAATAAAGTACTTCTCTATAAAGCTATTGTAAAACCAATCTGGACGTACGGTATACAAATTTGGGGAACTGCAAGTACATCCAATCTCGAAATCCTACAAAGATTTCAGAACAAAATAATTAGAACGATAACCGACGCTCTAAGATATATCCCCAACTGGCTTCTCCAACAAGACATTCCGATACCGACAATCAAGCAGGAAATTGAAAGTGCTAGTGTAGTGTATCAAGCAAAACTTAGTGCTCATACCAACAATCTAGCTGTGACGCTACTCGACAGGCAGTATACAAAAAGACTTAAAAGATACGATCCTTTAGATCTAGTTAATAGATTTAACTAAGTGTAGTTTTAGATTTAGTTTTAGTTTACATATTTGTTCAAACAAGTGCATAAATCAAGTCAATGAAATAATACTAAAGAGTATTATTCCCTCAAGTCATAATCAGCACGTAGTAAAAAATTTACTGAATGTTAATAAATTAACAGATTGTAAATAACGCAGAGAAATAAATGTGTAAAAAAAATATCAGAATTTCCCACGATTATATAATTTTACATTTTTTAACACGCCCTCGTATTTACGCCAACTTAAGTTTTTAAAATCGCTACAGGGTATGAGCATTTCTTTTTTATCTTATCAGATAGGTACAGGTCGACTGAATTCGCGTTAGATTTATTTCTATTATTTGCTGCGTGTTCCATAAAAACACCCGAGTAACAAATACAATGGTTTTTGTATCCATCAATTTTAAGAGTCATTTACTACTACTTTATTTGATCTTTTTGCTGAACTTAAGAAGTACGTGATTGCTATGTATCGTTGTTTTTGTATGTTTGTTTTTGTGTGCTCAGCTCTATTTCTATCACGCTTCTCTTTCATTTGGTCACGAAGGTACACTGAAAAATGTAATTCGTTAGGTAGACTATTCAACAAGAGGTAGCAATTTTAAGATTTTTTATTATAATTTACTTCTTTTTATGAAAGCTAAAATCTTTATAGAACTCCTAGTCCTTTAAACGTGTATACAATTTTGTAAAGTGAACAAAAAAGCAATAAAGGCAAATTTGCTTAAGTACCTTACCATGAAAGTAATTGTAAATACTAAATGGCTTATTTTTTTGGAAATTAGAAAGATAAAAATGACTATTGCGGATTTAAAAAATAAAGAAGCTTTTAAATCATCCTAGTATTTATATATTGTTTATATTATAATCTAATTTTATTAAATGTCTCGATAGCCAGTAAACTTATGTCGAATATTCTTTCATTGACATCACGTATATTTCTGATTACTACTTTAATCTTGATACGTTAAATTCAAACTGAGATCAAAGGGCACAACGTAGGAGAATAAATAAAAAATTAATCCAAATGATTTTACTATTTAATGTTACATTACAAATAATAAATATCCAAAGTGATTTTTATCTTTAAAAATTAAAATTGTAGTATGGAAAATAAAAAGTTAATTTTTTTTCACTCCATTAACCATTTCTGTGTAAATATAAACTAGAGCTATCATTAAATAATTGATAATATTAATGTGTTAACTATAATATTGCATTTATGAGCGCAAGTCAATAAATAAAATAAATTTTGACATAATATTATACTGAATTCTTCGCACCACTTCTGTACATTTTCTTAGGATACACAATTTTATTCTCATACATTTTATAGTCAACTTTGTTTATGCACTCTACAAATGAGGTCGCCATTTTGATATCTGAGCGTTGGTGGTAATGTAAATTTCAAATGGGAGTTTGTCATAAATGCCCATCTTAATACAAACGCTTGTAAAATTGCAAAATCGTCCTATTTATTGTTTTATTTTTGTGTATAGAACTTACTATCATCATCTGTGCTGTATATGTATGTGAATAATGCAGATTTTAATAAAAAAAAAATAGTAGAACTACTAGCGTCAAATATAAAATAATAGTCAGCAGCACTAGGGATTAGCAGATGTTTTCACTGGTGTTCAAATGATGATTTTGGGGGAAAATTGCATCATTTATGTATTTTTAAATGTTATCGTTAAGATTTATTGATTGAATATGATATGTAATTTTAGAATAATTGCGCTATAGAAAATGAATTTATTTTGAGATAGATCAAACCATTTGTTAAAATTATAATGTTTATCCATCCATCCAATGGCGTTGCAGCCCAAATGGGTCCTTGGTTTCCTCAATTTTTCGCGTCCAATTTTTTCTCTCTAAAGTCTCCACTTTCCAGTTACTGGTTGATAGCATGGTCTGTGCATCCTTTTTTGTTTTATCTTTTCAGTGGGTCGCTGGTCTTCCTACCGGCTTTCTGGTTTTCCTTGGGGTATTTCCTTTACTATTCTTGATTCAATCTTTTATTGAACAAGTCTTGCCCATGTTTCTATGTCGACTTTTTTGAACACTCGATGTATTTTGTGATTAAATCTAGTTTTTCACTGATCCCTCAGGATCTCTCTTTAGAATGCACTGATGGCTGTTTTTTTCCTCTTTCAGACAATTTTTATATCTCACCTCCATAACACAGAAGTTGTTAAAATATAGTTTTATAGAGTTTTAGTTTTGTTTTTCTGGGCACATCGTTTAACTTAAATGTGGTCAATAGGATTTAATATGTTTTGCCTGCGTTATTTAATCTGCCGTTGTATCTCTTTCATTTTGTATGGCGTGTTGAATCTGTTGGCGCTTAGGTTAATGTAGTGAATTACTATTTTGAAATTTCTAATTTTTTGTTCTATTACTCCTGGCCTGTATAAGTATCTTGATTTTGTCCTTATTGACTTTTAGGTCGATTTCCGCCGCAGTCTTATCAAGTTATACATAAAGCGGGTTACTACAAAAGAATAATCTAACTTTAAAAAGATATGTTAAACAAAGTATTACAGACATAATATTAACAGCCAATGCAGCAGAAAGTGTTTTGTGTTCTTCAATATGTGAGAAGTTTAGAAGGCAATACGAAAGTGAACCACCATTCTGTGATGGTATCGTCAATTAAAAGTTGCAAGTTCTATAAATGAACGTAAAGTACCGAAAGATCAGGCGTTTCTGACAACGCAGTGAAGGTAGTTAGCGAGAGTTTCAAGCGTAGTCCACAACAGTCTATTAGCAGAGCAACTCGGAGAAAACTATACGGAAGATTTTATGACAGCGATTGTAATTGAAACCGTACCGTTTACAGAGGATGCAAAGTTTAGAGCCCAACGACCATGTAAAACGAATCGATCTAGTGTTCTGCAACAAGCCGGCATTTTATGTAACTGGAAAGGTAAATCATCACAATCTTTGGATATAGGGCACGAAAAATCCTGATAATGTTGCGGAACATAAAATTTAATGTATTTTGTGTAGTCTTTAAAATAAAAGTATACGGATCCTTTCTCTTCAGTGAAAAGAGAGAGGGTGGTAGAACATATATAGATATGCTGCGTTTATAGTTATTTCCGCAAATAGCAAAGCATTCCAACCACTTCATATACTTCATGTAGATGGAATTTTACCTCATTGGTATGGCGAAGTGCGTAATTATCTAAATAACGAATTTCGTTACCGTTCGATTGGGCGATGTGATATTGTTCGGTTAACCCCTCAAGTTTCCCAATCTCACGATTTGCGATTTTTTCTTTGGAGATACATTAAAAATCTGGTTTATGTGTCACTAATGTTAAGAACATTGGATGAATTTTGACATCGCATTATTACTGTTTCAGTTCTCTTAACAGTGTATATGTTTCTTCCAGGGATGTTAATATTATCAGCATATCCTGCTATTTGGTTGGATTTATAAAGAAGCGTTGCATTAACATCTAGTGTAACATTTCTTACAACGTGTTCTAGTGTGCTAATAAAAAGAAGGAAAGTCAATTTTCTTGTTTTACTTCAAATTGTATTGTTAGTTTTCTGCTTATCTTCACTGTACTTTCGAGGTTATCCATTGTGAAGCAAGTTAATCGGACTGCCATAAAAATGATGTTGAAATCCATCATGATGTTAAACAGTTTTCTCTGTCGATATTATTGCATGTTAAATTTCACATACAGTTTTACTGCAACAAGCTGATCTGTGGTTGATCGTTTTGGCTTAAGACCTGATAGGTATTTATCTATTATGTTTTTGGATAGCGGCTTTATTTTCTTCTTCAACATGACGGTGAACGTCTTTCTAAATTTTCTAATCAAGTTTGTCCTCTTTTAGTGCATCGAGAACATAATACTGCTTATTTATTGGCTTGTTTGCATTTTGCTAATTAAATTTGTTATCACTGTCTTAAGATCTGGCTCTCCAATTTTTTAGTAGCTTGGATGGTATATTGTCGATTCCGGTTTTTTAGCATGTTTGGTTTCGACATAGGTTGATGTTTGATGTCCGCTTGTGATAATGTTGATTTGCTTGTATGTCTTGATATTATTACCTCCAAAGTCTTTTTATAAATTCAATAATTTGTTCTTCTTAGTAGATTATTTGTTGTTCTTCTGGGTTTTGTATATACAGTTTTTGATACTTTTATAAGTTTTGTTAAATATGTGCTGTAGCTTATATTTTTTTCCTTTTATTGCTATTTCACACTTTACATGCATGTTTTATTGCATTTGCTGATTTTACGTTTGCTCTATTGATGTACTCCTACTCTTATTCCACCGTCGCATTGTTATTTCTTGTTTCTGTTATTCATCTTTTGTTTAACTATTTCCCTATTTCTTTTTGATATATCTTTTCATTTTCTTTTAGGCTTTTTATGTTATATGTCTCTGTGACTTTATTTCATTGTTGTTGTTAATATGGTTTCTAAGGATGACCTTCATTAAGTAGCGGTCGTAGTCTATATTTGATCCTCCACTTGGTGCGCATACTCTCTCGATAGCTAGGTGATTGATTTAATTGGAAGTTTTCTCACTCGACCCATATGTATTTATGAATGTCAACATGTGGAAAATCTGTTAAGCTAATAGGCATACTTTTGCTTATAGTTCGATAGTGCCGATAGTGTTCTTCATCTAGCTATGCATTTAGATCTCCAACAATGATCTTTGTGCCGTGATTGCGTTGTAGGTTTTTATGGCATTTGGTAGAAAGCATTTTTTTTTATATTCATTTTTTTTATTCCACTTTACAAGCTTATTTGCTATTTACATTATACTTTTTCAATACAAAAAGCAAATTTTTTCATAATGTATTTGAAGTCGACGATATAAAGCTACATCTAATTCAAAGTTACCAATTTTCATTTTGCTGTATAGGATTGCATGAGTTTTCGTATCCATCACGTCTTTGTCTAGCCATTTTGTTTTCTGTGTTCCAAGACCTATATTATATATTTTTCTAGTACTAATAATAGTTATTTAACTAATTCAATTTAATTCAGAGTTTACATATTACATGCCTATATCAACGTCTATGTCTCGCCTAGATCGTCTTTCTGTGTTTCGTTCATTCCGAGGCGTGTCGCCTGAGGTTTCTTGACTGGGTTTTTTTTATGGAAAATAAGGTGTTGATCCCCAGGGGTAATCAGTCCTTACCCGATTTTTTTTAGCTACCTTTTACGACAAAAAAGGGATACTTTTGTTCTATTTTTACCCAACGCACAAGGAAGTAATTGTAATGTAATAGCCCTCAAATGTGCTTGGTGTCAAATTATTGTATTTTGATTACTGGTGGAATAATGTTTTTATTTAAGGACTAAGACTGAATGTCCGTAAAGTGGAGCTAAAAAGTTCTACTCATAAATTTAAAAGCATGCGATACGTTTGTAGCATAAGTCAAATTAAACAATAGCTAGTTAAATGCTATAGAGTCCAAAAGCATTGGTGTTCTTGTGAATGGGATTTTAAAAATTGTTTTACGGAAAAAGAATAATTTTAAATGTTAATGGTAGTTACAATAGATCAATCGCTTATAGATTATGTTGGTGGCTTTTTAATTTAAATAGAAAAATTAACTAATCTAGGAATATTCAGCAATATAAAAAAGATAACTATGATAGAGTTAACAAAATAATCGCGCATGTAATTTTGAAGTATCTATGAAGAGTAGCATCAGCTGGAACATTTTTGGCCTAATGGTAAGCCGAGCACCACTTGCTTTTGTAAATTTTTGAGTTTTAGTCAAGCTCCTGCTTTAATATATCTATAACAAAAAATAGTTTTTTTACAAATGTATTAGTAAAAGTATAATCTTATTAAAATTACAAAACATATTATGTCGGCAAAAACAGATTTTGAAAATTAATTACGGAAAAAGCGCATCCCTACAATTAAGTTACACATTCCTCCGACGCTTTATATAGGGCATAAGAAAGAAGATGAAGAAAAAGTTAATCTTTCGTATAAAATTATTGGTTTTTCGTATAGAAAACTATAGTAGCTTTTTTTAGTAGCTTTACTTATACGTAGATATTATAATTTTTATTTTTATTTTTTTATAACTAACAGTGCAAAATTTGCTATTAAAAATCTTATTTAGGATGACTAATCTGTTCCTTTAGATTTCAGCTTTATTTTAGGGAAGCTAATGGGTATATTTTCGTACTTCCCGTATTTGATTAATTTATATCTCAGAATAATTTTGCTGTTTGTCTCTAGCATTAGATAATGTAAAAATTTAACACATTTATTTAACATTTTGGTACTGTGAATTGAATGGCTTTTATTTATTGATTTATTTGATGTAATTGGGGACAAGTTATATATCATTTGATAAGTATTTTTATAAAGCACTACCAGTTGGAAAGCAATTAAAGTATTTTCCATCTCCAAAATACACTTACCGATATAAAAATCAAACAAAATATTATTGTGATAATATAAATGAAACAAAAAAATAATTGATGTATCATCCTATCAAGACAGATTTCTTCCAATCTGCAAAGCATAATTAGATCATCTTTTGTACTTCTGTGAATCGTCTAGTGTTTAAATATACACTTTGATATGATTAGATAGAGAATTGAACTAATGCCATGTGCTATTCTGTGACAAATTAGTCCACAATAAAAAAATGACATGGAACAACTTTACAAATGTGGTGAAACATAAAGTGAACACTTTTAGAAAGCTTGCATTGTATTTGGGTGAGAGTTGCTTTGGATGAAAATAATTTCTGGATGTCGTACATGAAAGTTGCATCAATAAGTAATTAACGACCTTAGTATCGCTACCAATGACTTTTTGGTGTAAATTGAAGCATTTATCTAATTTTTTTAAACACAGCAGTTATATGATTCATCGCTAGATTAAAATATTTTATGTCATGTACCGATACAATTGTAATAGACTATGAAAATGCTGAGAGTGCTACTAGTAGACATAAAATAGTCTAGTGAAGCCTGAATGGTAAA
Organism: Sinelater perroti; assembly: GCA_036346155.1. Lineage (NCBI taxonomy): Eukaryota > Metazoa > Arthropoda > Insecta > Coleoptera > Elateridae > Sinelater > Sinelater perroti. The sequence continues at coordinate 366,195 of JARFIY010000366.1, forward strand.
CAAGAAAGCTATCAAATTAATTTTTGTTTATTTAACAATAAATTATTCTTGGCGATGAGTTGAGAACGTCTGAAATTGGTATTTTATATGTAAGTATACCTTTACGTGTCATATTTCTCCGAATATGATCTAAACGGGAAATTTAATTATGATTCGTTTTGTCTATCATAACGTATTTGTATAGCCTTTCTCAACTTTTAACAGTTGATTTTACTAATATTTTATGCATCTTCCAAGGATGCTTGTCGGTGAATTATGCCTTGTGCTTCTGAGAAATGTTTATATAAACTACAGGAAGACCCCTATAGTAAGATATATGAGGATGCTCCTTTAAAGAAAACTTTATTTATTATTGAGTATATTATTACTGCCTTAGAAACGTAAATGTAAATTACGCCATACCTTCATTAACAAAGGATTTTGGCAATTTTTATTTTTCTATATCAATTTTCTTTTAATTTGAAAGAAAACTTCGCCAAAACTTTAAGTTACAAGAACTAACCATGCAAACATATAAATACAATTTTATAAAACAGTAAGTATTACAATGGTTCGGTAATAATACGGATACAAGTGCTGCCTATTTCTATGCCATACTGTTTTTAAACATAAAATTGTAATTTTTTTCCACATTACTTAACTCATTGGATAACCATGATTAATGTCACAAATGATAATTCTTAAAAAAATGAAGAAAATTGATTGTAGTTTAAATACATTAGGAATTGTCAAATTTGCGCTGACTCGCGAGTTATCAAGTGACCGCAAGATAATCGGAGTATTCCATACTATTAATAAATATAACCTTCTTATTTTATCGAAGGTCAGTATTTAAAATTTGTTTTACTGCCGGAGGCCTTAAAAACAGGGCCGATGACACACGCACAAAATTATGTACATTCAACAAACTTAAATATGTATAATGGTCAAAACTCTTAACACCGTGTGCTCCTATGCCCTTCAATATACCAATGACGCAACAACTGCCAACCCAACAACATTACCCACAATTTAGTACGACATATTATTCACAATTTTATGTTACTATACAAATAGCAAATCAAACCTACAATCAAGCACCATAGTCACAATCTACAAGTTCTCTTGGAAATCAATGGTAAACGGTCACACACTGTAAGAAACGAAGTAGAACCGTAGAATCCCAAATTGAATCTGAGAACGAGAATTATTGGCTAGGTGATCCTACACCAATCAGCAACCAATATGAGATTTTAGAAGAGAAGGATATGGACCAGAGCACCAAAAAAAAAGCAAGAGAACGAAGAACCGAAGTCATCGCCTATTTTTCTAACAGGTGTGAAGAATATCAAGCCACTCACAAAGCTACTTGAAGAGATAGCAAATAACAAGGACACAATAAAATCACTATTTGGAGATCAAGTTAAAGTGCAGCCCTTGGAGAGTACAATCTATATGACTATTATTAAGGCATTCATTACCACTAAGACCGAGTTCCATACTTATACATCCAAGTAGAAAAAATCTTTTCGGGTGGTACTAAAGAACATACATCCCACCACTGACACAAATGATGTCAAACTCGGCTTACAAGTAAAAGGACAAGAGGCTATTAATATGTGAAACATAAAGCAGCATAAAACCAAAACAGAACTCCCTCTATTTTTCATAGACCTCAAACCAAAACCAAACAACAAATATATTTACAATATTAAGCTACTTTTAAATACGTGCATAGAATTTGAGCCCCAACACGTTGGAAGAGAAATTCCACTGTGTATGCGGTGCCAGAGGTACGGTTATACCGAAAACTATTGCATCAATTCCCCAAGCTTAGTTAAATGCGCGGCCAACCATGCAACCAAAAATTGCCCTAGAAAGATTAGGGACGAAAAAGTGCAAACTGCAATAACAACCACCCTCCAAACTACAGAGGCTGTATAATACATAAACAGCTGCAGCAAAAAATATTTCGAGCACTAAGGGAAAGATATGTACCTAAAATTCCCAGTAGATTGACCCAACCAAACCGAAACATATGCTCAAGCTTCTCGACAAAACACACAAAAAACGCAACACTCTAACTTACAATCTATTACTCCAATAACTCTAGCATAAACCTCTAGTGACATGAACGAATTAAAAACCGCTCCAAATGCACCTATAGAACAGATGGAGACATTACTCAACCTATTAACAACGTTCATTACCAAATTAACATAATGAACCAACACTAAAAATTGCGATTTGGAACGCCAATGGCTTATGTCAACACGTTTAAGAAATTAAATGGGTCCTAAATATTCATAGCATCGACGTAATGCTTATAGCCGAGGCTCGATTTATATATCGAAGTCATGTAAAAACACAAAATTACAATATTTATTACAACAAACATCCTGATGGTATAGCTCATGCAGGCTCTGCAATACTTATCAAGCAAAATATAAAACATTACGAACGAGCTTAATACAAACACGAAAATATACAAGCACCTAGGTGAACTTACAATTGCAGCAGTTTATTGCCCCCAAAACATAACAACAAATTTGAACACTTTGATAATTTATTCAAAACATTTGGAAACAGATTTCTAATTGGAAGTGACTATAATGCTAAAACCACTATATGGGGTTCAAGAGCAACCACAACGAAAGGAAGACAAGTATTAGCCGCCATGAAAACTAATTATCTGAGTTACCTCTCCACAGGACAACCCACCTACTGGCCTAGCGATCCAAACAAATTACCAGACCTATTGGATTTCTGTGTCACTAAAGGCCTTAACACTAGAAAGTTCTTAGTAAAATCATGTTTCGAACTTAGCTCAGATCATACACCGGTTCTAATAAACATGTACGCTCAAATACTAGAAAAGCCAAAAGAAACTTCTCTCTATAGCAAAATAACTAACTGGAACCTATTCCGTAATATATTAGACAAACACATCAGCTTAAACTTTCCACTTAAAAACGAAGCCGATATTGAAATAGCAGTTGAAACATGAACCAAAACAATTCAAACAGCAGCATGGCAGTCAACAGCCGACCAAACGGACACGCATATTCAAGAAATAGTTCCAATCAACGTCAAACAACTAATAATATATAATAATAATAACTAAATAAAATTACAAAAGAGTTGACGCAAATGCTAACAAAACTCAAAAATGAATCAATTCAAGACTACTTAAGTAAACTAGACCCGACGCAAGCCACGGATTATTCACTGTGAAAGTCGACAAAAAAATTCAAAAGACCTCAGACTACAATAGTGCCTGTAATCGCCGAAGATGGCAGCTGGTTAAGAAGCAGCATACAAAAAGCAGCCGCGTTTGCAGACCACCTCCAACAAGTATTCCAGCCGCATAATATTGAAACCAGTTTACAAGATCAAAACGATATCAAAAAAATACTTGATGGACCATATCAAATGAGGCTACCACTTAAGCCTATCACAACTACAGAAGTCAAAACAATAATCTACAAAGAATTAAACCCAAAAAAAGCTCCAGGCTTTGATCTTACTACAGGGAAAGTCCTCAGAGAGGTCTCCGAAAAATGCATAAAAAATGCATTTCCCAAATCAGTGGAAAGTAGCTCATATAATAATGCTACCTAAACCGGGGAAAATCCAATGCAATTGGAATCATATAGGCCGATAAGTCTGTTGCTCCTTCTACTTAAAGTTTTCGAGAAACTGTTGATGAAACGATTGAAACCAATTATAGACGATAAAAACCTAATTCCTAACCATCAGTTCGGAATCCGTAAAATGCACAGAACAACCGAGCAAGCGCACCGAACCAGTAAACAAATAATGCAAGGTTTGGAAACCAAACAATACTGCTAGGCAGTGTTTCTAGTCGTACAGCAAGTTTTCGACAAGGTATGGCACAAAGGACTATGTTATAAAATGAAATTAATACTACCATATCAATACTATATTATTTTAAAATTCTTTCTAACTGATATACAGCACTACATAAAATATCAGGATGCATTCTCAAACTTGTTCCCAATCTCATCCATTGTCCCACAGGGTAGTGTATTGGGACCAACACGGATTTACATCGTAAATCTACCAGTTTTCAAGACAACATTCACTGCCACATTTGCAGATGATACTGCTGTTTTGGCATCACATACAAATCCTACCTCTGCTACACAAGATCTGTAAGCTCATCTAAATGACATTGAAATTTGGTTAAAAAAATGGAAAATTAAAGTAAACACCTCAAAATCAGTTCATGTCACATTTACTTTGAGAATAGGAAACTGTCCTCTTGTGACCCTCAATGGTCAACAAATACCCCAAACAGATGAGGCAAAATATTTTGTTCTTCACCTGGATAGCAGAATAACGTGGAAGAAACACATATTTAGTAAACGCAAACAGCTAGAACCTAAATTACAACAATGTACTGAATGCTGAAACCGATCTGGACGTACGGGATAGAGTTATGGAGTACAGCTAGCAATTTCAAATTAGAAATCATCCAAGGATTCTAGAATAAGGTGCTTTGCGTTATAGGTAACGCAGCATGGTACCTGCCAAATGTTTTAATTCATAATAGTCTAAAAGTGCCATCAGTACGTGACGAAATTAAAAAATTTAGTGTAAATCACAGTGCCAAACTTCGGGTGCATCCTAATAATCTGGCAGCCACACTGTTAGACGACAAAGCTGAAACCAGACGCTTAAAAAGGTTCAAACCGTCGAACCTTCAAACGAGATTTTATTAAACTATATCAATGTAAGATAATTTAAATGTTATAGAATATCATTACTTAAGTTGACTTAATTAACCCTATAATGTATAAGAGTTTAAGTTAGTCTTAATTACTTAATAACCTACTATGGAGAATCTTCATTAGAAGGCTCTCTACTCGTCATTAGGTTGCTGTTATTACTAGAACAATTAATCATATTATATACCCATTATCCGTAAGGATAGATTGTATAAATATTTTGAGTGTTAATAAAAAAAAACATTAGAATTGGACTTTTAAACAAATCCTATTATTGTACAATCTAGCAACTTATTGTGCTTTTATATTCGTTTGGCTCGGTTTAGTGACTTAATTTATATGGGTTATATATGATTTACGTTAATATAATTTTGTGTGAACTGGACTACTTTTCAACAGATAGATTCTGTTCAACATTACCTTCATTCTTAACTTAATTAACGTAAATTAATTATTTATAGTACAGGATTATTAATTATTCTATTTTTTAATAATCTCCGAACCTAACTTTTTGTTTCGAACGAACCAATAATAGACAACACTGGCTATTAGTCTTAGAAGCTCAAACTATATTCTTTACAATTCTGAAGTTGCAGCATAAAAATAGATTAAAAACCGTTCAATTACTACCTGTTTAGCTTTTTATACAGTTTTTTTTGCCAGAGACAACACACTTTAGAGGTGTATCAAATGCTTACATTTGTAAAAGTCCACAATAGCAAAAAGCTATTTAGTTAATTACTTTTGTAATAACTGTAAAGCTCTTAGTAATTACTTTAACTGTCTTTCTAACTTCAGTTTTACGCAAAAAGAACTAATTATTTAAACGGGAAAGTAAAGGGAAATTTGAACCGAGTTAGGAGCTGTGACATTTTAACAAAAGCTGCCAACCGCCGTAAATTTTTATTAGTTATAATGTTGAAGCAAGAGAATGTTCATGTGTAGCATTAATGACAATTAAATATATTCAAGAGGTTCGTATATTGTAGTATTATTTATAAATTTACTGACGTTTGATCTGTTAATGTTTAACCTAATAATTGTTGTTAATCTTATTGAAAATACTATTGAGATTTCTGCTGAATTATAAATTCTGTTAGGCTGGCGGGGATGGGATTAAGTTATTGATTATATCATGTTTATAAGTCCTTGAAATTAAATTCATACTTTTGACCCTGCTTTGATAAATTTTCTATTTCTGTAGTAAGGATTGATCTCGTTGCTTTCGTAATAAAGTTAATGGTGAAGCTAGCTAGAAAGTTCTAAGATTTCAAAGAAACCTTAATTATGGGGGAGAGTGAGTGATGACTACAATTCTGAGTTATTTTATTCGGAGAAGTAGTTAAAAATATAAATCAGAGTTTAGAAGCATACGTTTCTGTATTTGTATTTTAGTAATTCTGATTAATAGTAGTAGTTCATTATTGAAACATTTCATTCTTAAAAAATAAGTTTAAAAAAGTAGTTAAAATATAATTTTAAATTTTAATTCTACAGCGAAAAATGTTTGCACAGAAAATAAAACGTAAATAATGTAACATATCAGAAATGATGATGAATAAAGGTGAAGCAATTGTAAACTCATATGTCTAAAATATCCGCACAGCATTTAATTTAATACGAGACTTCTCAAATTTAGCATCATATTTTGCTAATATTCACTATTACTACCACTTCCAAGATACCTCGTTATTTTATCGCGTAACTCAATGTAAACCTCATTTAAACTTAGATCTACTGGATTCGGTGATTCTAATTTTATGTTACGTTAGTTGTTGTTTATATTTTGAGGAGTTATGTTTAAGTAAACACTATGCATGTACGTAATCATACATATGGAAAATTAGACACTTAGACAATTTAGAGAAGAAAAGGGCGAGTGAATATAGAATGCTGATATTTATTTTATATGGGGAAAATAGATTAATGACAATCAATTTCTTTCAGCCTAAGAACATTTACAAATATACTTGGGTGCATAATAGCAAGACGAGATAGTAAAATGACAATAGAAGATAGAGCATACCGTGAATAATTGTACAATTTACATCAACTATGTGATTATAAGAGTTTTTATTTGTAAGAGAAAAGCGATGGCCAGATACCAGAAAGAAAATAGAATAGAGCATTTAGAAGAAATAAATGGCTCAAGTTATAAAATAGAACTGTTAATGCAGGACAACGTCAAAAACTATACCATAATAAATGGGAAATAATTGGCACTCAAATGAGTGCACAAGAGAGGGGCATTTAAATAAAATATACGAGCATATAGAAACGAGCATTCACAAGTCAGCATACAATGAGAATAGAAGTAAAGAGAAATAATAGGAAATAAACTTTTAGAGAAAAAGTAGGGAAGAAAATAAAAAATAAGGAGGAAAATGAAACAAGTAAAACAAGAGAAGAATAAACACTGGAAAAATGTATGTAAAAACATAAGTAATACAATGGGACTCAATAAATCAAAAGAAGCCTTGTGAATAACTTGAAGCTTAAGTTAAGAAACAAAGAGCAGCATTAACTTAAACAGAATACAAGCAAAAAGAAAACAGTACATGACAATTCAAGAAGATACCGAAATAAATCGAAAAGTTACAGAAGAATTCGATAAAAATAATAAATCAGGGAGACGAGGAAACATTAGAATAGAATTAATAAAGCGTAGTGGGCGTATTTTAATAGACATAATAACTAAAATGAATACAATTTCAAGAAATAGAGAAAGTAGAAGATATACCAATAGAATGAAAAAATCCTATATTGTATCCAAAAAAAGGACAAAAAAGTACGCCGTAACTATAGAGATATAAACATATTACCAACAATGGTGAGGAAGAGTTATAAATAATAAGATGGAAGAGCGCATAAAAGAATTCAATGAAGAACAAAATAGATTTAGATCGGGAATATTATTTATGGGCCTCAAACAGGTAATCGAAAAGAACCGGACAAAAATGTTAATGTTATGTAAATCTTGTAGACTTAGAAAATGTATAGTTTAATGTTCCAAGAGAAGAACTGTGGACGCAATGAAAGTAATGAGTATCAAAGATGAATGAATCAATAGCTAAAGCTTTATACCAAATTAGAGTGTAAAATAAACTAATGAAACCAATAAAAGTATTTGAAGGGTTGAAACAAGGCTTTTCAATATATACGCTGAACAAGCATTGAAGCAGTGGTATAGGAAAAGCGAAAAAACGGGAATTCCGATAGGACATAAACCATTACACTCACTAACGTTTGCCCATAATTAATTAATTTCGACATAAAATTCTAAATAAAATGATAAGAGTCTGTGCAGAATACATGTATTTATATAAGATTTATACATATTACATACGTAGATTATAAAGTGGTAAAAGGGGAAAACATTATATGGACTAATTTAGAATAAGGATCTCACAAAAAATGTAAAAAGAAACAAAATCAACGCAATTCTAGAAAGTATTACAACGTATAGAGGAGAAACCTGACTCACGACGAAGACAATAAGGAATAAAATAAGAACAGTAAAGAGACGAAATTTACTGTATGCACGAAAAGATAAGAAAGAAATAGAGGTAATCTGGAGAGAGACTTTTATTAAAACAAAATTGGAAATCAAAACGTTGAGATGGTACCTCATGTCCAAAGAAAGAATGACGACCAAAGGCAGTCATGGATTGATCATCTAGGAGAAAAAAGAGTAAGGGTTAAGCAACAGTTAAATGTAAAACAAGTGTTAAGAAAATAATGGAGAAAAGACTACAAGAAGGAGGAAAGAACCATAAAGGTGGGCAAGAATTTTGGTATAAATTCAGGTATAAATAAACGTTTACATAATTGATCCAAGCAGTGTTTAGAAAATGGTGCCAGTATGATAATAGAGATAATAATATCTTTAATAACTGTTCTCAGATAACTCACATATAAATAACAACAAACAGAAATTATATGAAAAAATTTTAAATGCTTGATTTTTTCACTATGGTGTGAAAACCGACAATTACGAATATTGATGTATTTATAAGAGTATTTGACACGTAATGTATTGAAAATAAACATTTGTATACATTATGGATAACAAAAAAAAATCAAATATATGAAACAAATTTTACCCTCCTTTCTTTTTTTGAGTAACATTAGAAACTATGTTTTAAATAAAAAACAAAGAATGTTATGAATAAAAAAAGTAAATCCCTAAAACGATTAATGTTATGAATTACTTATTTCATCAAAGTTTGAAATGTAAAATTTTGGTCAATTTTTTTTTATAACACCAAATATCAATAAGACCCCCAATGCTACCATGAAGAAGAATATGGGCTCACAAAATAAAAATAAAGCATTTTTGAACTTTTTTTCGTTCACCAGAAACTTAATGAGATTGTACATGCAGTCAAGTGGTGGCTCTATCTCGCTGAAACCAGTATTGGTTGACTTGTCTTTTGTCCCTCACAATTGAAATGAATTTCTCGAGAACTTCTGTGCAATAAACTTCTTTGTTGACATATTTTATGAGAAACAGTGGGCCGACAATTCCATAGTGGAAAATTGTACAAAATATACTAACTTTTTGTGTGTGCAATCGACGAATTTCGGTCAAATGTGGGCGTCCATATTTTTGGTCCGAACCATCTCCATGATCACTTTTGCAAAAGCGAATCTTTTGCTAATGATTTTAGTAAGAGCCGTTTGCAATGTAATCTTATACGGAAATAGATTTAATTTCTTGGTGAGGATGGTGTACATAGAGCCCATACTCACACAGAGTTAAGTTGCGTCTTTACAGACCAAAGTTGTGTGCTCTTGTTTATAAAGCTCCCGAGCTTGTTCCACGGTCATGTAACTGTTCGTGACAAATTGTCATCGAGTATACTTCACGCCTTCTCAAACTTTCCAACCAGCCTATTATAACATTGTAAAATAGACAATTTAATTATAGAGCAAATTTTATCATGGAATTTTTTTACCTTGCTATTGTAGAGGCAGACAAGGTAGTGTAGCTTGTTAAACTTGGCTTTGAAGGCAGTTAGCGCTCCACTAGCACTTCGGCTCCTCTCGTAAAAGGCGTTCACAATGAAGACCCATTTTTCAGTTGAACTGCTAGTCTTAGCTGACGCCATATTCAGTGTTGACCTAGAGTGTAAACAAAACTCCAAACATTGACTTAGCTATAACTAACATCAAACATAAAATTGGGTGAAAAGGTTGATCGTGGTAATAAAAAACTTTTGCGTTACATAATGAAGGCCCATATGTCTTGTTAAGTGTTATTTTATATGACACGATACAAAATGGACTGAAAGTCCATATATAATTGGATTTTAGGACGTATCGTTTATAGTAGTACGATTTTTGTAATATTTACTTCTATGGCAGTAACGTGTATTATGTATCTCTTGGATAGTTTACTAGTTATATCAACTTAAGAATCGATATTGAAACCAGGCGATAAACAATTTTGTGTATTCTTAATTTGTTGGGATGATAATTAAGTTTAGTTTTAAGCTTTTTTAGAATCGCTTTCTATGCTTTTTTATTGGTTTTTACTTCATTTTTAGAAAAATTATATTAATTATTACATTCAGTAGTATTCTAGGGCTCTTCTACTTTTGTGTTTTGTGCTCATATTGTAATTCTACAGACCATTAAATCTCTTGCTATTAAAGATTCTGTATATTTAGATCATCTTTTTCCATCAAGTCAATTGCGATTTTTCCAATGTTACTCAACTATACACCAGTCCCCAAATTATCTAATGAAAACCATAAACAACAGGAATGTTTGCCTAACAGTATTCTTAGACTAAAAACAGGTATTTGATAAGGTATAGTAAGGCGGATTTTTATAAAATCTTAAAGTGCATCTCCCCAGCCAGCTATAGTTAGTGATAAAATCATGCTTCACAGACAGAACCTATGAAGTTAAAATAAACAATGCAGAATCAAACTTTCATCAAATCATCTCTAGAGTTCAGTAGGGTCGCGTTATGAGCCCATTACTATACTTGCTCTACATTTTCGATGGTCAACCGCAGACCATACTGTATTAGCCATATTTGCGGATAACACAGCTATTCTGTTAGTCACCTTAAGATTCACCACGACTAAAAACAAGCAAAAAATTTGCACATTATAGCCAAAAGGATTTAAAACTCAAAAAATGACAAGGTTACTTAAAAAACTCTTACAACTATTTTTATAGAACAAAATTCTACTCTAGCAAATGATCTTGAAACCAATTTGGCCTCTTTCTTTTTTTATTCTTTCCCATTTTGCCTTACGACGTTGGGTTTTGTTGCGATCTCTTGCATTCTGGTCGGTTGTTAGCCAGTCTTTGTAGTTTTTGTTCTGACTTTCCTCTCTTTCTTTAAATTTCGTATATATGTAATCCAACCATTGCATCCGTGATCGTCCTTTTCCTTTCTTTTCCTCCAGTCGTGCCTTCATAACTTGCTTTGCTAGTCTCATGTCATTCATGTGGAATACGTGTCCAAACCATTTAAGTTGTTTTTGTTCTAGTGATTGTTCTAGTGGTGTTACCTATATTTCTAATTCAATCGAGTCTAGTTTTATCTGCTATCTTCCTGAGGTAACGCATTTCCACTGCCTGTATTTTACTTTTACTTTTCTCGTTAAGTACCCAGGTTTCGGATCCATATTCTAGTACTGGTAGATATACTTGTTTATATATTTGTAATTTAATCTTGGTTCTCAGTTCTCTTTTCCCGATTAGAGTATCCTTTAGTTGGTAGTATACCTGGTTCGTTTCTGTCATTCTATTGTTTATTTTATTGTTTATCTTTCCATCTTTACTAATTATTACACCTAAATATTCAAATCTATCTATCCATTCTCTTTCTTTTTCGTTGCAATACATCTTTTCATCTTCTTGGTTTCCTCCCCGATTTTGCTTTGTTGTTTTTAGTATTTTGCTTTTTTATTTATTTACTTTTATTCTCTTTTCTCTAATAAGATTATTACATATTGTTTCCTGTAATTTTCTTGTTTTTACTGCCAGCAACACGATGTCATCTGCGTGTACTAGTGACTGGATTTTCACTGGTCTCATTCTCCAGTTTTCAATTTTGGTGGTTCTTCTTTTGCTTTTGCTTTCCTTTATTATCTGGTTTATAACTATTACAAATAATAGTAGATTCAGAATCCCTTTGCTTTATAACTCTTTCTAGGTTAAACGTTTCAGAAGTTTGTTCGTTTAAACCTACCTGTGCGTTAACATTTTCGAATACTCTTTTAGTAGCTTTATATAGCCCTCTCGGAAATTCCATTTGTTGTAGCGCTTTTTATATGGTATTTCTGGGGACCCTATCGAACGCTGCAGTTAGCTCTGAGAATGCTAGAGATAGTTTTTTCTCTAGTCTTTCTCTATTTCATCTCATAGTTTGTTTTTTAAAATTCTTGTGTATATTTTTAGAGCCATTGATGGAAGACATATTGCTTGCTCTGTAGTTATTAGTGTCTATAGTTTTTTCCTTTTTATGAATTGGAATTATTATATTAAATTGCCATTCTTCTGGTATAGTTTGCTCTGCCCATACCTGTTGATGTAGTTTATGTATCTAATTAGCTAATTTTTTTTCCATATTTTATTAATTTGAGTGATTTCATATTTTTCAGCCGCCCTTCCTAGTTTTATTTTTTTAATTGCGTTCTTTACTTCTGTTATTGTTATCTAATTAGTTTCGTCTTTTTCTTCTACTCTCTCATTTTTGTCTCTTATGGGATCTTCCTCTTGCTGTTCTCTCTTAAACTTTGTTTCATAGAATACTTTCCAAGTCTTCAGGATTTTATTATCTTTAGTTTATATACTGTTGTTTTTATCCTTGATATTTTAGAATGTCTTTCCCTATTTTTCTTTTTTTATAGTTTACCAGAATTTTCTATTATTATGTTTAAAATTGTCTTCTAGTTTGTTTTCGAATTCTTTCCATGTAGTGCGTTTGGCTTCTTGTATGTATTGTTTTGCTTGGTCTCTTTTCTTTATATGCTCTTTTCTACCTTTCTCTGTTTTAGTTCTTATGTAGTTACTCTAAGCTGTTTTTTTTCACGTTCGTCATTCCACCATCTCATTCGTTTCTTACTACCTTTTGTATTTATTGTCTTCATTCCACATATTCCTTCTGCTGTGCTAAAGAGTAGTTCTTTTAGGATTTTCCGTCTTTAATTAGGTCCCATTTTTGCGCCAATTGTTCTTCTTATTTTCTTGTTATTAATTTTTGTGTAACCATATCTTCGTATTGTTATCTTATTCTAAGGTTTTTCAGTTGTTTAATATAGATCCGTTTGTATATCTTATTCTTCGACCCTTTATATGGTTTCCATCTCCAGTTTGATATTAGTAGTGTATGGTCTGTGTTTACTTCAGCTTCTCTAATGACCTTCACATCCATTACGTTAGGTCTTATTTCTCTAGAGTATACTATGCAGTCAATTGTGCTCTTTACATCTCTTGTTTCTGCTTCAATTGTAATTTGGTGTTTTGAATAGAGTATTTGTTACTACAAAATTCTATCATGCTATCTCCGTCGTCCTTTTTCGTCATTTCCGCACCAAATTGTCCATTGTTCTTAGTTCTTGTGTAGCATAGTTTCCGATTCTTGCATTCCAATCTTCTGTGATTATTATTTGGTTAGTTATTTGACGGACCTTGTCTAGGGTTGCTTGCAATTATCTGTAGCATGCTTTCTTATCTTCGATATGTGTATCTTTTGTAGGTGCGTATAGCTGAATAATTCTGACCTTTCCCCTTAGTTCCGTTATTACCCACATTAATCTCTTTACATTAAACACCGTCTTTCGCTCTTTTATTTGGTGCTACTCCTGAGTATCTTAAGAGTAGTTGTTATCTAGGGTTTTCTCCACATTTTCTTTCTTTTTTTTTACTAAAGTCGATTATGTCGATTTTGTATTTCTCTATTTCTTCTATGATTTTTAGTTCCTTTTCGTTTAGTGTTTTGACGTTCCACGTTGCTATTCGTGTACGTTTTTGTTTGCGCAGTTGTCATCTTTTATTCCAGTTCCTTCCGAAGTTATTACATTTACTTTGAATCTACTTACCGTGCGCGAGTGATTAACCCAGCCGCAAGGGCCCCGTTATTTTGGAACAACTGAGGTCCAGTTATACCTCCGGACACTAGGTCGTCAGAGCCTCGTTCGTTATATAGCAGAGGATACGGCGTGCAGTTGATGTTGACATTTGAGATTCAATTTTGGAGCTGTGCCAAGACGTTGCATACTAAAATCCTCCAGAGAAACTCTCTCAGCGCTATTATGCAGCCAGCGAAATCAGAAAACTTTCAACCAGATACCACGACAATCTTCCAAGTTATTCTAACCATATCATCAAACAACTCACAACCAACCAACTGTTGCGAGATGACTGCAACGACAATAGCTATAAGATCTAGTATTACAGCCCAACTAGAACGGGTGTAATCAACAGGGACATTTATAATACACAATATTTAATTAATACTCACTTTTTGTTAAAAGTAGATTGTAAATCTGCAGTTGAAATAATAAATAAAAATGTTTTTTTTGGAAAATTGACATTATTAATCTAAAATATGGAATACAATGTACATTTAATTTTGAAAATTTTTTATGATTATAAATATCTCGCCCTATTTTTGTAAAAAAATAATTGAAAAAATCGTATGTAATAAAGATTATTTTAAATCTTGATAAAGTAATAACTTGTGTTATTACTACAAAGTAAATATTTTTTTGTAGTAAGACTAATATATTATACACATTTATATAAATTCCGTACTATAGCCGGTGAAATTTAATATAGTTTTCTATACTTCAAGCGAAAAATGATGCCTAAACCCGTAGAAGTTGGGAACTCTTTACAAGATGCAAGATGACGCTTTTGTATGTACAACCGGTGTAACATTTTGTTGCTGCTTTTACAACAGCTCCTTCTTCGCATACTTGTTTAAATTGCCTCTTAAGACGTGCACCTTGGAAGCTTTTAGTTTAGAATGATAACAGAAATATTGAAGGCAACTAAGATGGAAGTCGATAGTGTCTATCGAATTCTCCTTTGTTAATTTTGACGCTCTTGCATTGTTTCGGAGCTTGCACGAACGACTTCTCTACATGTTCCGTCATCGCGACGCTGCGAATTGGTGTTTTCAAAAGCTCCTCTTTAGTCCGACGCCTGATTTAAGTTCGAACTGCTTGTAAACCATGTTGGACGTCGTAAACGGTTTTACAGCGGCAATATTCAAAACAAATGGGGTTGAACCGTGCGCGGGTTCGTAACTTTGTCACTACAGCGAGGAAAATCTGTTCTTCAAAGTGGCCTTTAATTTACAAATAAAGTTTTAGGCACTAAAATTTTACTGCCTTCGAACTCGCACATGTTGAGCTCCTGAGCACTTCGTCGGGTGTCATTAGGTTTTGTTGTCTACACTGCTTTGACTTTATTTGCTACGGAACTGCGATCATATGTGCTATTAAGTGAACGGGCGTGGAGAATGTGTCTGGCTTGGGTTCGGTGCGGATGCGAAAAAACTCGGTTCCGAATGCACTTGCGATTTTTCACGGAAAATCAATATAACGCAGACAGCAGAACCACATCACAAATTTTTGTAATAACTAAAAACTATTAAATGGAGTACAGGAAAGAAACAAGAAACTCTAAAATAAACGTCATATATAAACTCTATAATTTTATGTTGCTACAGATCGTAATTTCAAACAATTGAGTTGCTTATAATAGGACTGATGTTAAGTAATAACCTTGTAAAACGAATAAAAATTTATTTGCAATGTACTTAATCTAAATTGTAAAATTGTAATTTTTTATTTAAACAATAACTTTTAAATAAACGCGAAGGCTTTCACGACCGGTGTTTTAATGCAACGTGTTGTTGGTTCTCGGGTTGTTGAGCCATGATCGGCGTTTAGAAAATTTTAACTCAAACAATCCGAGTACCAATTACACGACGCATTAATAATATTTAGCTTAGCAGTTGCAAAAATAATTTTAAGAACAAATTTATATATAAAGACTTTTTGAGAGCCATTTGATCTCTGTCTCCGGTAGCACTGCAACTTTATAGACTTATTGCAGCTCTCTAATTTCCTTTCCAGGGCGTTTTCCAGTATTTTCGTCTCATGTACCATTTTTTCTCTTACTGGATAGTTGCTGTATTCTTCTGGATCGATTTGTGTTCTACAAACAGCTTGATTTCTATGAGTTAAAGCCTCACACTCGGATAAGATGTAGATGTCTCTGGTTTCCTACTGCATTGACTGTTTTGTTAAGGTGTCCTTTAAAAACAATGCCCCTGTGAGGGGCGTAACTGATTCTTGCGTTGTACGAACAGTTTATGGTAATAGGATGGTGACTTGTAAATAAAAACACAACAGATGTACGAAGATATATTTTAATATATGCGATATCCGTGGCAAGTATACATTGACAAACCTAGGTAGGCAGATGTGCGCGTTACCATGGCTAACCGCAATCTGACTATTTATGTGTTTCTTAAATAGGTCGAAGGTAAGAATCGACACTTGACAATCTTGGAGTCATAGTCGGGAGACATAGAAAGGGAAAATATTTTCTATAATTATGCCAGGTAAAAGAAATCACATGGATTTAATTCATATTGTTGTACCTTAACAAAATTTAGCAGATCACCGTTAACCTTTTGTGTAAGATCTAGTACATATATATGCAGAACATTTTCTTAATAATAATCTATTTGTATAAAAAATATACAAAAAGACGACTTTTTTAAAATATAGGCTAAACGCTCGAAACGTTTTTTTTACATAGTTGATATTTGATGTATCTTCGAAATATTTTGTAGTAATATTTGTAGATAAATCACATGTATGTATCCCGCTTTATGAACTTTTGTATGTATCGCCACTAGTAAGGGGTTAGTGTTTAATTTTTAATTTTTAATTACCTTAGGGCCGGTCCGCACAGGTCGTAAATTAATGCTAGTGCATTATTTAAATGCATTATTAACACAATAGAATACTCTCTTACTGATTAAATTAAATTATCTTAATTTCATTTAGATTAAATTAGATTAGATTTAATTAAATCCTGCTTGTAGTCGATCAGGAAAGCGGACGTGTTCTGCGCGCGAAGTATATTTATCTTTTTAGACATTACTGCTATTGTTATTCACTTTATTTGCAGGATCAGGAGGTACAACTCTATTATAATAAAAGTCTTGGAAATCGTCGTTCAAAACGAAAACTGGTTTTAGACGATCAATAGACACTCTCACATTTTTATCGTTAATTTTAATAACGTAATTTTTGTTGTCGCATGATGCTACTATGAACGGCCCGACGTAAGGAAGATCCGACGGGTTTCTAGCAGCGTCATGTCGTATAAATACAAAAGGCAAAATTTCGAGGTCCTTGTAAATGAAAACATTTTTCGTGCCATATTGAGAAGCAAAGGACAGTTTTACCTGTTTCATGTTTTCTTTTAAACGTTTAACAAATTGAGTGTTTGCTTTGGTTGCTAGTAGAATATCAGTGGCGTAGAGCATTTCGGCTGCACTTACATTTAAGTTCTTTTTAATGGCGGTTAGTATGCCTAATAATACTATAAGGAGAATTTCGACCCAGTTATCAGTATTATGGCATTTTATTGGTGCTTTGAGTTGCCAGTGCAGGCTTTCGATTATACCGTTATACAGTCCCTGATCTGTAGTTATGCGTAGGGGTATGCCAAAATGAGAAATACAAATGTTAATGAAAGCGAAAGCTACGGTTGATGCTTCCATGTGGGCCAACGGGAAAACGATCAATACGCGCAAGATAATATTCATAACTATGCGAGTAATTCACAGTAATTATATCGATGTGTTCGAGACCTCCAGTTAAATCTTTAAATTTATATGGAGTGTACAAATAAGTTTCCGCCGTTTTTTTATAAACAATTAAGAATTTATTGTAAAAAAAAGGTACAAATAATGTCATTCAAAATATTGCCCATCGCTTTCTACTACTTTTGACCATCTTTCGGGCAGCAAGTGGATACCCCGTCTAAAAAATTGCTCGTCTTTTGAGCCGATCCACGAATCGACCCATTTCTTCAATTCCTCGTAAGAAGTGAAGTGCTGCTCACCCAGACCATGAGTCATCGACCGAAATAGATGGTAATCTGAAGGAGCAATGTCTGGTGAATACGGCGGGTGGGGTAGGACGTCCCAATTCAGTCCTTCCAACGTTTCCTTTACGATTTTTGCAACGTGTGGCTAAGCATTGTCATGCTGAAAAATGACTTTATCATGCCTTTTGGCATATTGTGGACGTTTCATCTTCAATGCTCGGCTCAATAGCATCAGTTGTTGTTGGTAACGTTCCCCGGTGACGGTTTGATTAGGTTGGAGGTTTCGGCTCCCGTCAAGATTCGATGCAGAAATCCTTTGCGATTTTGCCTTTTGAGCAATTGTTCGCAAGCGAATAAGCGACGCTCGACGTCTCTTGGCTTCAGTTCGTAAGGAACCCAATTTCCTTGCTTTTGAACCATGCCCAGGGCCTTGAGAGGTTATGAAATAGCTTGCTGAGTCACTCCTAACTCTTCCTCCAGTAAAGCTTTCAATTCTGTGTCATCATACACTTTGGGCCTTCCACTACGTGTTTTGTCCTCCACGTCAAAATCACCACTTTTAAATTTCTGGAACCACTCCCGATAACTTCTCTCACTTAAATTAACATTACCGTATGCTTCTACAAGCAATCGATGCGCCTCAGCTGCAGATTTCTTTAAATTAAAGAAGTAAATTAGCAATTCCCGCAAATGACGCTTATTTGGCTCAAAACTTGACATCTTAACACGATGAAAACTAAGTGATGCTAGCAAAAAGTCAGAGATATTAAAAGGTTATACTGTTGCCAGATGTCAACATATACTATACAACTTTTTACAGCTGACAATTTCGATGTTATCTTATCGGTGGCGCCATCTTTTGAAAACGGCGGAAACTTATTTGTACACCCATTAAATGGGTGTTGATGTATGTCGCATAACTTTACATTTTTGACAAGCGATGTAATGTCGTGTTCAGTTGCGGTAATATTTATTAATCGACGGCCAAACGAACCTGCGTAATAAATTTCTGTGGAGCGCATAACCCGGATGTGACAAATTGTGTAGTAAGTCGAAAACCGTGCTTCGCAAAGGCTTTGTTACCAAAAGGGGTAAAACATCGCTTGATACGTCACAGTAAATATTTACATTATAATCATTAAGGTAAACCCTTTAATTTTAATGCACAAGATGGAGAGGCTAGTATTTCGAGCAACTCACTGTCTTCATTTTGTAGAGTTTGATGATCCATCAACGTAAAGATGACCTCGATTCTAGACAATGCATCGGCAATATTATTTTCAATACCGTTGATAGAACAAGTGTCAGTAGTAAATTGACCGATGTCGAAATTGTCGTGGAATACATTTATCTAAGTTTTGTTTAGTAATATAAATTAGTGGCTTGTAATCGGTAGAAATAAAAAAAATTCTACCTTTGACAGCGCGTCTGAACGTTTTACAGCACTGCACATCCCGAGTAATTTGCGATTGTACACACTATACTTTTTCTGCGCCGAAGTTAAAGATTTTCTGATAAAGCCCAACGGTTGCCATGCATTTTCCACGAATTGTTGCAAGACTGCATCCATCGCGTAATCAGCATCTACAGCTAAACTGACAGGCGCGTCTCAAGGGCAACTTTTATGTTTGAACAAGCGGTCTTAACGTTCTCATTCCATTTAACAGGTGTATTGCGATTATTCGAACCTTTTAACATATTATTCAACGTTGTAGTATTTTGGCAACTAACGAAATAAATCGATGATAAAAATTTACCATGCTGAGAAAGCTTCGTAATTGTTTAATAGTTTCGGGCTGCGAAAATTTTTCATTTGCTTCTAGGCGCTCACCTAAAAGCCTTATTCAAGAAGAGTTAGTTCATTCACATCGAAAATACATTTTGCGGGATTAATAACAACTCCGTATTGGCTTAATCGATCAAAAAGTAATTTAAGATATTCTAAATTTCTGATGATATCTTGGTAAGGCTATTACTGACTAAAATGCGGCTAGACGCGGAATTGTTATCCGTCGCCGTTTGCTAACAGCTCTGGTCGTTTTTTGACCAATCGTTCTATTTATTGTCCGTCGGGCGATAGATTGGCTTTTTCGGCGAATTTGTGGTAGTACCAACACGATGTCTGTTAGGACTTTTGCCGCGAGAACAACTGATGTTGCGATCCTGCGATTGATTGCGATTTCGTGATAAGTCTTGCCCTTGCGGATTTTTTAAGTTCTACTTAATCTGGAGTCTGATTTTTCTTATTAGTGTCAGTTTTTACTTATCGAGAAAATTGTAATGGATTGCAAACGTCGATATTCTCACTTTCGAGCAGTTTTCCTATGCAAATATTGTCTGAGTCTGGTAAGCGCTTAATTAGTTCGTGTTTTATATTTTCGTACTTGTCTTCAACCAACGGGCTAATAATGACATCCTTGTCTTATTCTGAATGTGACTGAATTTGTGATCGACCTTTATTATCCTATGTATGGTAAATTGAACCTCAATTTGGTGAAACCACATTGTGATTTTATCGAGACGAAAAGGCAGTAAACGTATATTCGTTACGGCGTATAAAGCGCCGATCATTTTTTGCCATTTTGTAATTAAATAAATTACACACTTGTGTATAAAAAAAAACATGCAGCACCTTATGCCCGGGAGTACACTGTGCATTAGGTGTCATTGTTTCTTTTATATGTTCTCATTTTCATGCACTAAACTTTATATATTTTTACAAAAACATCATGTCGGGGGCACCAATTAGAAGTATAAGGTAGCTTGTAAATAAAAATATAAGTGATGTGCAAATATATATTTTAATATACAGGATATATGTGGCAGATATACATAAACAAACTTGTGTAGGCAGAAGAAGGCTCTACAATTTGATCAGTTCTGTAGTTCTGAAATCGACCGAAGGTAAGAATCGACATTGAACAATCTTGGAGATAACGTGGAAGAGAGAAAATATTTCCTATAATCTTGCAAGGTAAAAGAAACCGAATGCTCAAATATTATGGGACGGGATAATTACGATCTGTGCATACTAGTCTTAAGGCAATTAAAATATGACCGTTATCGGACATCTCTTTTCCGAGTTTTCGCTTCGCTACACTTCTTTAGTTCCTTTACGAGATGATTTTTTATGGAGGTTTTTTTCATATATTTGCCTTAGTACATTTTCCCAGCATTTTTAACTTGTTTCCCGACCTATTTTCTCGACCAGCTTCGTATTGCACCTTTAGCTATTCCCAGAGCTGGTTTGGAGCCTATATATGGAGTTAATGATACTTTTTGTGCTAGTTCCTCAACTTTCTCGTCGGCTGCTATTTCGTAGTGTCCTGGTATCCATAACAGAGTTAACTTTTTATGCTACAGCACTGAGTTCTTTGCAATATTCCCATACCAGTCTGAATATTACCTTGAATATATTGATTCGCATATTTCAATAAGCATTTAAATTATTTCTCATGAAGCACTGCAATATAACGAATATTTGCGCTTAAAAAATGGATGTGTATTTTCCTAGTGAAAAGCTGAAGTGCTAGTTTTCCTTTTCATGGCATCTGCCTGCTCTAATTCTAAACCATCTTTGATCCATCTGTGTACGAGATCATTTTTCCGAATCTGTTGCTGTTCATTATTTTGTTCGTAGGTTAATTTTGATCCATATTGACTTTTGGCGTCATATGGTTTATTATCATGTCTAGTATTTGTCCTAGTAAAGTTTCACTTACATGCTTTATCTGCGAATAGGTGCGTCAGGCAGTGTATAAAAAGATACTGAAAATGAAGAGTAGGAAGGTCTAGTAGTGTTTTCATTGTAGTTATTGTTTTTAGAGTAGCTCTGACAATCTTTTGTCGAGTCTAGCGTTTTTCTGGACAGCTTTCATTCCTTCGCAGTGTTTCCTCCATGTACCTTTCTTATATTTTCTTAGAGCTGTGTTATATCCACTTAGAGAATTTTTATAGCTGTTCTATTTTCTCGAATTCTTTGCTGAGCAAGGCAAAATTTTTTTGGAATCCTTCTTCACCTGAGGACAGTTATTTTCATACTCTGGAATTACAGCATCCTACCATTGTCCTGCTACAATTTCCAGCTCCGTACTATTCCTAATCGTTCTATTCACTACTCTAAGATTATGTTCTCAGCCTGGTAGGCATTCTAGTTTGTCTTTTGAGGGTTACGATAAGTTTATTGTAGAAGCCCGATATCGCCTATTTCAAAGTAGATGTGCTTGTTGTTAGAACAGCTTACCTTTTCAGACACATTTTAATTTCTGACAAATTTGCTAACAAAAATAGTATGAATTCTTATATCTATATATATTTCCTACATTCAGTACGTCTAAATTATTTGTCGTAATGAATTGGTTCATCGATGTTAGTACTGTTTCAGGTTATGTATACTCACTTTTTTATTGAGGTTGTACTCTTTAAGGTAAACCAAATAATTGTGCCTAAATCAGTTTTAAACAATATTAATTTGTAGGTGACTTCAGTTACACTTTGTAATGAAATGCGATTTACATTGATCAGATATGAGCGCCTACGTTCGCGTGATGTTGCATGAAAGCCCTAAATTTTAAAACATAAACGTAGAATTATGTTGCAAATAGACTTATGCTTCACAGTTTTAAATATTATGTTAAAGTATGACGTTTTAAATTGTAAACCTTCTTGCCTTTGTCATGTAAATGAGGGTGGATAAGTTAGAATTGCATCACAAAAACGGTACATAATTATGTTTCCGTTTATGTAACATTATCTTGTCGATATTTGTAATCAACTAAATAATATGCAGCCACATACTATACATACAATTATTTTTCTGGTGTTTTTAGCTCTAGTCTAAGTGACAGTGATTAAACGCTGTTCATTCTTTTTGGAACGTTTTTCATGAAAAACTATCTGGTAGGTGATGTCATTGTTGATTACATTTATTGAGAATTGTTCAGGGTAGCATTATTTTTCTGTAATCGATGAAAGATGTAACAATTTTGTAATTGGAGAAAATTAAATCTTAACGTGTATGAAGAGCTTTAACTTAAAAGAACGTATAGTCATACCACATATTTTAGTTTCTTAACTGTTATATTTGATGTGAATTACATACAGGGTCGTCTAGGTAAATACGAAATACAAATAAAAAATAAAAATGACATTAAAATGCAAGAACAATTAAATTTATTTACATTAAACTTAGTGCAATTAAAGTAAATAGTATTGAGAATCATATTATTTAATGTAGAACCCATCGGTGACCACAACCTTCTTGAGACTTACATCTGCTGCGGGCTAGCAAAACTTTCTCCTTATCCGTTTGTATAATCATTTCCATGATGAAGGCTCTTAAGTTGTTCTTGGTGTTAGGATGCCTCTCACTGACTTTCGTCTCGACTATGCCCCACACGTAGCAGACAAGGGGATTGCAGTCGGAGCTAAAGGGTGGTCACAAGTCGGGGGACCAGTGGTAATACAGACTGTTGCATCACCATGCTTGAGTTTTCTTTGCCTTTTGAAACACTTGCTCCCGCTCAACGCCCACTTATTTTTGGTTTCCAGCACCTTGATATAGCTGTTGGTGATCACCTTCAGGCCTTCCTCAAAGAAGTGGAGCCCAGCACCTTTAGTTTGTTGTATGTCTTGTTTTTCTCAGTCAAGAGTTGACGATTTCTCAATACGAAAGACCCCGATGTACTGTTAGCTTACCGTCGAACTCTGCACATCCATTTTTGCCAGATTAGTTATGCTCCGCCAAGTATCCTACTCGATCTTCTTTTACTTCTTGGCTACGTCGTAAACTTGGATTTTATCAGCGATTTTCCAGCGCAGATAGATTCGAGTATGTTGTAGATTATATGAAGCTAATTTGTTGTGTTACCGCTAGAGTGTTGCGCATGCGCATAAGATGGACTTTTGGCTTTCGTACAATACTACGTACAAAAATTTTAGATTTAGCTCGACTACCCTGTATATAGCCACGAGTATTTGACTGTATTAATATATAATTTATTGTTTGTAATAATAAATGAATTTTCCATTGTTAAATGCAATGATTTCGTACTATATTTTATTTGTATTTATAATCTAGTTATTTTATCGGAATGCTACTATTTTGCAACTTTTGTAATCGAAATTAGATTTGCAATTTTTAAAGCGTATTATTAATAATTATTAAGATTGTTTCTAAATTTGTATAATATTTGCAAAATAAATATTTAAGTTCTTGCTTTATGTGTAAATTGTTTACTGCTGCGACATTATAAAAAGATATTTTATTGCATGTACATATTTAGAAAAGGTTATTTTGTGCACTGAAACTGTTTTATGTTGCAGAAAATCAAGATAGGAGAATATACAAACTAGCTAGTTCTGCCAAATAAAATAAGCAAGCGCTTCAGTTGCGTATTAGTTCCGTTTCTGCTTGAAAAGAGGATGTGGAAGCTTTACCAGCGTTCTCTTATTCCCTTTGTGAGGATAAAGAGTAGTTTATGGACCCAGCAAATTTTCTTCCATTATTCGTTTTATACACCGAAGTATTCCAATTCCAAGAGAAGACTTAGTTTCTATAGCAGCGGCAATTGCGCAGCCCCGTTCGCGGCAGCATCGCACAATGGCACCCGTAATCCAACAGAAAATTTCCAAAAACAAAAGAGATAAGTCTGGGAACACGCTCGGGAATTTCTTAATATAGACGGAAACGCGCCTTTTATCGCTCTTAATTACCCAGCCACCGTTCGCAGATATGAAATTCCCCACTAATAAACCTTTGATTGTTTTTCGGTTTCCGCAAAGAGCTCATCGCAGGTAAATTGCTCGGAAGGGCTGCGGCAGGCGTCTTGCAAGGATTAGCGGCCGCTGCACGAATCAAAAGTCAATCTCCTCGCGCCTAATTAAAGACGACGTCTTGTTCTGCAATTTGGGATTCCTTCTCGGGCTCTCGTTAGGCCGTTCGCGCGCCTACTTTTGTGCGGAAGGAAGGTGATTTTAAGCGAGAGCGCGAGCGAAAAGTTACCTCCAATTGCACTAATGTCTGAAACAAACATTTAGAACGCTCAATTTGAGGGGCGACTTAAAAATGGTTGAATTGCGCAAAAAATTAATTTGGGTAGAAGACTAGCAATTCTTTTCGTTGCTCAGGCATTTGACGGGGTCTGGAACACTGGATTACTCTACAAACTGAAAAGGCTACTCCCAAATTACTATTACCTTCTCCTTAAATTCTATCTTACAGATAAATTTTTCGCAGTCAAGCATGACAACGAATTATCCAGCTACTCTCCTATAAAATCCGGTGTCCCATATGGTGTCCTTGGCCCCCTCTTGTATCTTATATACACTGCTGACATACCAGAAAATAAAAACACTGCTATCGCTACTTTTGCTGATGACACTGCTGTGTTATCTACACATGAAGACCCTGTGTTAGCATCCGAGAATATTCAACAACATCTAAACATAATCAACGAATGGTTTACTAAATGGCGTATTAAAATCAACACATCCAAAAATCCGTTCAAGTAACCTTCACAACTAGATTTAACACATGTCCACCAGTTAATCTGAATAATACTCCAGTACCTGTCAAAACAGAAACTAAATACCTGGGATTACCCTTGGATCAAAGGCTGACTTAGAATAAACATATCCAGGCTAAGCGACTGCAATTGAATCTAATTTTCGAAAAATGTAATGGTTATTAGGAAGAAGATCAAAACTATCCCTATTCAACAAAGTACTCCTATACAAAATTATGCTGAAGCGGATCTGAACAGACGGAGTACAACTCTGGGGTTGCGCTAAACCATCCCGAACAAAAAGTATTCAACAGTTCCAATCTAAGGTACTCCGTGCCATAACAGGTGGTATATCACCAATCAAACTTTACTTGTTGACCTTGGAATACCATTTTTAGCGGAAGAAATTAATAGACTCTCCCAAACTACTCCAGTAGACTTCAGGATCACAACGATGAACTAATTCATCGGTTATCCACTGCCCACCCACCTGTAAGGAAATTAAATAGAACCTAGCCATACGATCTACTGACACCCTAATGTGAAAGGGTTCCCAAAAGGAGTATCACTTTTTTCTTCTTCCCGTGCCTTATCCGTTCCGGATGTTAGCTATCATCAATGCAATTTGTACTTTGTCTACTGCTTTCCGGAATAATTGTACCGTGGAGATATCGAACCATTGCCGCAAGTTCTTTAGCCAGATATTCTCCTCCTTCCTGGGCCTCTTCTTCCCATCACTTTTCTTTCTAAAATGAGTTGCAAGATTCTATATCTCTTTGTGTTTCTCATTATGTGTCCTAGATATTCTAGCTTGCGAGATTTTATTGTTATTAGGATTTCTGTTTTTTTATCAATTCGTTCCATAACTTCTCGTCGATAGGTCTACATTTCAAATGATTCCAGTTTCTTCTCTGATGCTTTTGTTAAAGTCCATGACTCAGCTCCGTATAGTAGCGTCGAGAAAATATAGCATCTCAGGATTCTAATTTTGGTTTGCAGGCTTAGGTCTCTACCGATCAAAACTTTTTTCATTTGAATGAATGCGGCTCTTGCTTTTTCTATTCTTGTTCTTATTTCTGTCGAGTGGTCCCATTGTTCGTTTATATTGGTTCCCAGATATGTGTATTTGCTAGTCCTTTCTATCTCAGTATTATTAATATATAATGTTGCTGGTAGCGTAATGTTCTTAGTTATTGTCATGTATTTTGTCTTGCTTGTGTTGAGGGTGATTCCGTATTTCTCACATGTTATATGTATTCTTTCCATTAATAATTGTAGACCTTCTACGTTTCTTGCCAATATTATAGAGTCATCTGCGTATCTGATGTTGTTGATTAGTTCACCATTGATTAATATACCTTCATTCACATCATGTAATGCTTCTTTGAACATCTCTTCCGAGTAAATATTAAACAGAGTCGGTGAAAGCACGCATCCTTGGCGAACCCCTCTAAGGATTTGAATTCCTTCGGTGGTATCTTCTATTTTTACATTCGCGTTTTGACTCCAGTATAGGTTGGCTATTATTCTAGTATTTTTGTCGTCTATCCCGGTTTTCTCTAATATTTTTAGTAGTTCATGACGTTTTACTTTGTCAAATGCTTTGCTGAAGTCTATAAAACATAAGTGTACGTCACAGTTTACGTCCCTACATCTTTGGATCAATACATTTAAGGCAAATAGTGCTTCTCTTGTTCCCAACGCATTTCTAAATCCGAATTGGGTTTCGGTCAATTTTGATTCGCATTGTTGATAGATCCTGGCGTATATAATTTTCAAGAAGATCTTAAGGGCACAGCTCATCAGACTTATCGTTCTATAGTCTTCGCATTGTCTCGGTGTTGTTTTATTTGGTATGGTTATAAAAGTCGACTTAGTCCAGTCCGTCGGGATCTCTCCAGTGTCGTATATTAGATTGAATAACCTAGTGAGTGCATTTATTCCATCTTCATTTAGGAGTTTTAAAATTTCAGTGGGTATCTCGTCTGGGCCCGTTCCTTTCCGGGTTTTCGCCTTTTCTATTATTTTCTTAACTTCATCTTTTGTTATAGGAGGTCCGGTTTTAGCCTCTTTTATTTCGTGTTTTTCTGGACGGTCGTCTGCAAATAACTTTTCGATGTATTCTTTCCAGGTTTTTAATTTTTCGCTTATGTCTGTTATTTCCTGTCCTGTATTATCTATTAGTCTGTTCGTTGTTTTTCTTCTAAATATTTCATCAGTTTCTTTTATTTTTCGATGCATATTAAAGCTGTCGTGTTTGTTTTCTAGCTGTTCTATTTCTTGGTATTTATCTTTCAACCATTTTTCTTTTGCCTTTCTTATCTCACCTCGTATCTGTCGTTGTATCTCTCTGTATTTGTTCATATCTTTATTTTTCATTAATCTCCTTTAGTCCATTAATTTTAAAATGTCTTCTGTCATCCACTCATTTTTCTTCTCTCTTCGTTTTTGTGGAACGTATTCTTTTATAATACTTTGCAGATTTTGTTTGATAGCGTTCCACCTCTCTTCTATTACTTCCTTTGTTGAGTTGTTTTTGTTACTAAATCCAGTGGTAGTATTATTTTCATTTTTAAATTTCTCCTCCAACGATTTTCGAACTTGTTCTTTAACATCTCTTTCACAAAGAGCCCTTATATTATGTTGTTTTTCATTAGTTTTTCTCGTAACCCTTTTAAGTTTTAGTTTACATTTACATATTACCGGATTGTGGTCTGATCCGACATCTGCTCCGGGATAAGTTTTGTTGATTTTATGCAATTGCGAAACGGTGATTAATAGTGATATAGTCAATTTGGTTTCGTATTATTTTTCTTTCGTATCACCTGGAGCCTTCCATGTATATATTCTTCTGTGTGGGAGCTTGAACATGGTGTTCATCACTACAAGTTCTTCCTCTCGGCAAAACTGTATGAATCTATCTCCTTTTTCATTTCTAGATCCTAATCCGAACTGTCCAATTATGTTATCTTCTCTTTAACTTCCAACTTTCGCGTTAAAATCCCCTATTATGAGAGTTATGTCATTAGATTTCGTATATTTTACCACCTTTCTAAGCTGTTCATATAGATCTTCTATTTCTTCATCTTCGCTATTCGCAGTTGGAGCATACACTTGGATAACGTTTAAGTTAAATGGGTTAGCTTCTATTTGTATCATTATAATTCTATCTGAGTGCGCTATTACTTTTTTGACAGAGTCGTTAATTTCCTTAGTTACTATTATTCCTACACCATTATAGTGGTGGTCGTCATCGTTGCCAGAGTAGTACACAACATGATTCAATATATTACAATTTCCTGAACCCGGCCATCGCATTTCGCTGATCCCCATGATGTCTACCTTTAGTCTAGTTGTTTCTTGAACAATATTATGGATTTTCGCCCCCTCAAAAGCGCTTCTGACATTCCAGGTACCAATTCTAATAATATTTGATTTCCTAAGCATTTTCAGTTTGTTGGTGTCCTTGTTCATCATCACAGACCCGGAGATTCTTCGCACCCCTGTCTCATTGAAGAGGCGCCGGTACTCGGGGCCATTATTGATTTTGTCTGTCATGATGTTTGATGATTGTTCTTGGGAATTAATGTGTTGGTTTCCCCTTGCCTTACACATCGCAGTTCAGTGGCCGATGATGACATATTTTTGTCGTCGCCAATTGATGTCTACTATGAAGCAGTACTGATATTTCTTATCTCCCCCTTCATGTAGTTATGAAAGCGCTGCTGCTCACTTTCATTATCACTAAAACCATTAAATCCAATATGTGGAAGTTGCTTTCTGTGACCCCTCACTTAGTTTCGCCTGTGTGTCGACACAGTTACCAGGGTGTGGCACTTGGAGCCATAAGTGAGAGTTGGGATCGCCGGAGGACCAATGCCCTGAAATGACTCTAAAGTCCGACAATCTCAGAACTAGAGGTACTACCCCTCGGCGACCCCTACACCCCGGAGTATCACTAATGAGTGGTTTCTCCTAACCCTGTGTACTCGTATTATCATATTTACTTAATACTGCTTGTAGAGTAGATTGTAAATTTTCGAATGGTGAAATAAAAAAAATATGTAAAATAAAATGTAAATATTAAAATAACACACGGACCTGGAGGTCAGAGACATTGATAGCACTCGATGTTTACAACCTTACATTTGAGTAAGGCTATTTTGGATTTAATACCTATTACATTGCTTAAATGTCGTAACTTTTTGGCTACAAGCATATTTTGTTACATTTCGAACAGACTAAATATACGTTTAACCATACGGTTAAAAACAATTTTTTTCTGATTATACAAGAAACTGCTTATTGTAGTTTTCCGAGAACAACCAAGTAGCCGTTAATACACTTTAAGCTACTTTTCAGCTTATTTCATTTACTCGTTTTATAAATGAAATCTTCTTTAGGAAACCGGAGGCTTTACATGCGCCGTAAATAATTTCATCAAAAAATACATAAATCTGTAAGTTCACGAGCAGCGAGCGCCGGCGGAAGAGACGAAGTTCTTAAAGACGCCTATCAGCCGCGCGTCCTCCACCCTGCGACCCGGGGAGTTTTTCCGCAGCATTTTACGCATTGTGCGACAAAAATAATCCAAATTGTTTTTGAGCTGTACCGTTGACAAATGAATGTCGCCGACAGCTAGGTCGGTATGATTAATGCGTGCGGGCGGTTCTTTATAAAATTGAGAGTTATTTAATTGGCGCCGCCACCTCGGGTGCAAATATGTGAAGACGGGGAAGAGCGCGTGTGCTCTATTAATCCACAGTTGCCGGGTGATTGATCGCCAGTCATGACGGTGAATTTGCAAATCTGCTTCTTTGGTTTTTAGCATCCATGCATGACATGTAAAAAGGAATACGTTTGATGCAACTTGCAAAAGTGCAGCATCATCGCTGCGTCAGCGCCACAAAGGAAATTATAAAAGTTAAATTAAAGAGCAAGTTCCGGAGGTGCTCAAAAGAAACTATAATTAAGTTTTCGTTTCAGCTCGATTCAAAGCGAAGGTATCACCACTTATTGGCATAATGTAATATGCAATCAAGCAGCCTTTATACGTGCAAAAGAGATATTCTATTGCAATTAATTATTTTCACATAAAAGTGACCAAAAATATTAGTAAAATAAATTTATCATTTCTTTTAGTACACTAACAGAAAAAAGTGATACCATTTTGAATGTAAGAACAAAAGTTGCATATTGCAGAATTATAATTATTCAAGTCTCTATTACATTCTTTACAAATCCAAATATATGTAGTAAAATTTTTGTTTCATCCTTGTAAAACAGTTAAGAAAGATTATACAGAATGTTTCAAAAAGAATCATCCGATTTAAAATGTTTATATTATGAAAAATAATGAACATAGAAACTTAAAATTAATTTTATATTACACGGCTAATCTTGCACTTTTTTGTGTACCAAATTATAGGTACTTAATATGCTTTCATTGATATGCACGGTATATGTCCATACGATAGCCAAATTTGTTCCAAACTTTGCGAGCATATCTGGATCCACTGCTGTCACGGTTGCTGTAATGCGGTTCCGCAGTTCGACCACTGTAGTTTAAAGAGGAGGCACACAAACGCAGTCTTTTATAAACCCCCATAAGAAAAAATCGCGCACACTGAGGTCCGACGACCTTGGAGGCCAGTAATGTAAAGCTGAATCGTAAGGTTCCATATAGTCGATCCATTTTTATGGAATCTGATTATTCAAAAATTTCCAGGCTCCGGTGTGGTGGTGCTCCGTGCTGCTAAAAAATGAAGTAATACGAATCGGCTTTTAACTGTGGAAAAACTAGTTTTCAAGCATATCTAGATATGTAATTCTCATAACAGAGATAACAGAGATCGTAATCTTTTCCTGATATTGCACAAAAAACATTAAGTTTATAAGAGTCTCTCTCATGCTGTACAATTTGATGTGGCTGCTCCGTACCCCATGTTCTAACATTATGGAAGTTCATTTTACCATTTAAATAAAAAATATCCTCGTCAGCAAACACTAAGCGTGTTACAAAATTGTCACGTTCTGCCACCTTGTAGAGAATGAATTCACACAACTCCACACGTCGTTGTTTGTAGCCTGTATGAAGAGTTTGGATGAATTAAATCCAGTACGGTTTCATAACTAAACGTCGCCGCAAAACACTTCAGACAGATGCTGAGGAAATGTTTAGTTCTCTATTGGCACGACAAGTGGATTTTTGGAGGCTACGTGCGAAACTCAGTCGGATGCGCTCCACATCTTCGTCTGATACACAGGGATTATCAATGGATTTTTATTTACACGTACAACCCGTGTCTTGGAATTGTATATATCGCCTAATGCTCTAAGCGCTAGGAGGTTCAAGACCATATCATCGAAAATCATGCTGACCAGTTGTTACGGACTCACACTTTGCCAAGCGTAGAACACAAAATGATTACTGTGGCAAGTGAACGACACGCGCTGGTGCTATTTATTGACAATCGCGTGAAACTTCATACAAGTTATGGTCGTATGATAATAACCTGGCAAGCATCATTTTTCAAAGTGTATTTGCCTAAGCTAAAGACAAATTTCCTGACATTGTGATATAAAAATACAACTGTGGTGTTTTTTTTTTCTAAAGAGAGAGGAATAACTAACCAATTTTAACTACATTAAAAAGATGGTTTCGATCATTCTGCTGCCCCTTCATGAACAAAAATAATTATGCACTATTAGAGAACTGTATTGACATTTTCGTCATCTGCCTTGACTAATAAAATACATACAACTTATAACATTTATCTGCTTTAGTATATAAACCTAGTGTAAATTTTCTTTCAATTCTCTCTTTTGTCTCCGACATTTTTTAAATTTTCTGAGATATTTCACGTTGCATGTTGTTTATATTATGTCTAAATATCGTTCAGCGCACATAACACATTAATAAATGTTAGAACTGATCGACAAGTTACCCTTAACACTTTTATTTATATTTTTTAGATGTTATCCGTTGCATAATGCAGTTTGAACTAATTTTTTATTCTATTATCAATTTTTGCTTCCTAAGTTCTTCTGAATTCGGTACTTCCTGCTCCTGCAATCCTACCTGACAGAGAGTAGTTTCCATGTTCGTCATGGCAATGCAACGTCAAATCCCTGCAGTATCAATTCAGGTGTTCCTCAGGGAGGCGTGCTAGGTCCCATGCACTGTACAAGGCTGAGTTACCCAAGATGGAAGATACATTAATTGGAACCTTCGCAGATGACATGACTATATTAGCAACTGACAACGACCCCGTAGTAGCCAGCCAATTGCTCCAGGGATACATCTACTTACTTGAAGATTGGCTAAAACATGGAAAATTAAAGCAAATGAGACAAAAACAGTAAACGTAATATTTACATTAAGACGTCAACAATACCCCCAGATCACAATCAATAACTCATTGGTACCACAAGTCACAGAAACTAAATATCTAGGGATGCACTTAGATTCCAGACTAACTTGGAAGACAGATATAATTAAAAAAAGGAAAGAAATGGATTTGAAAGTCGAGAAAATGTATTGGCTATTAGGCAGGAAACACCATTATCTATTGAAAACAAAGTCCTCATTTACAAGGCAATTATAAAACCGGTGTGGACCTATGGTATAGAGCTGTGGGGATGCTCATGCAAATCAAACATCAACATTATTCAACGCTTTCAATAAAAAACACTACGTGCTATCGTTAACGCCCCCTGGTTCGTATCCAACCAGACAATTCATACAGACCTAAACATACCCTTTGTAACAGAGGTCATAGAAAAAATGGCAACCAAACATCAAAACAAACTGATAACACATCCAAATGTCAACGTCCAACCACTACTAGAAGCCAGGCAATCTAAACGGCTAAAAAGAAACTGGACGTATGATTTAGCAGCACCATCTCATTAATTATTGTAAATTAGGTTAATTATAACTTAACAGCTCAGATTAATGTACATATGTAATGTATTATTTATAATTCTTTTGTCAAACAATATATTGTAATAAAAGGGCAAACACCATTGAGTGCCACTCTTCACATGTCAACACAAGTACTACAATTAGCTCATAGAACAAATTTGATGTAAGCTGTTCTGATTGCTAATAAATTACCATAATAAAAAAAGTTCTTCTTTCCTCTTTTGCCGCTCTTTTTATTTGTTTTAGTATTTAGTATCATTAATTATCACTTTATTTTTATTTTTATTTTTCTAAAGCTGTGCGTTATAATTCTATTTCTTTAAAAATTTTATCAGCATAACATTGTTTACAAACTATATTTTTATTCTTTACAATTAGTTGGGCCATTTTTTATTATCTTGATCATGTACATTATGGATAAAGTTAAAGATAATTTTAATGTTAGTTGAATAGTAGCATTATTACACTTTTGTCATTTCTAATCTCATTTTTGATCGAAATAAATTATACTTCCTCTCTTAGAATTGTGTCAAAACCCATATTTATTATGAATTAAATTCCAGTATCTGATGTTTTTTCGCTACTTTACTTTGTGCCCTATATCATTTTAGTCGTTTTTCTCTTTGTTTCTTTTTGCTCAATTATTGCTAATGAATCTATATATTCTCTTTTGTTAATAAGTCTATTTACCTTTTTCTGGCATGGGTGATATATTTTCTCTTCTTTTACCAATATTACTGTAAATTTTATATATTTTTTATTTTTAAATTTATTATTTTAGTAACTGATTGTTCCTATATATCTGTTTATACCATTCCTAGCGCACTTTTAGCAGAGGCTCGATTGAAAGATGAGCGGCTACGGAAAGTAAATTTCATGTAGGAAATTCATGACAGTATCACGTGTCAACATGTCCTGAGACATTAGCACCCGCGTAGCCTTGTATTCGTCGGTCAGCATCCGTGAGACCCACTCTGAAGAAACTTTCCATATTTTCAGGTCATCATGCAAAGTGGACTCCACAGATCCTACTGAAATGCCAAGATTAGACAGATATAACGCACACCTAATCGACGGTCTTCCATTACAACTTGCTCCACTCGGACTATTATGGTTTCGATTCGGCCGGTTAGTGGCCGAAGCTGCTTCGGTTCAGTGACACACAATTCCCAAGCTTCTTTAAATTTTCACATCTACGAACGCACATTTTTAATATCCATAACTCGTTCACCGCATGTCCACTCAATTAACGATAAATTTCGATGAGCGTTTTACCAGGCAAGAAAAGAAAACGAATGATTATACGTTGCTCTTGAACACGAAATGTCACCATTTTAAGTATACAACACTACACTCACTGCAATGGGGATAATTCGACCTGAGAACATTGTACATAGCCATTAAAAATATTTTTTAATAAACTGCATTATTTTACTTATATAATTTTCATTTTGCAATAAATTTCGACATCAGCAACTTTTATTTTGACGTATCCAACAATATTTTCGTTGAAAAAGTTTATATATAATTTACTTTATTGTAAAGTAGCAAATTTTACATTTTTAGATATAATTTTAACTTGAAACAAGTAAAATTGAAAGTAGTAAATAAAAAATAATAAAGATAATACCCGTCTCAAGTACTCATTGAAATTTTGCTCTTATAGTAACATTTATCATACTAATTGTACACATGGTTTAGTATATAAAACTTAATAAAAAGACATATGATAGCTTGTGGGGGACAGAAGAATTCTTAAATGACTTTTTTTTAGCTACGTTATAAAAAGCCTTTTTTACTTGTCTTACTCCGCGTTATGAAAATGTAACATATAAGATGCATTTTAATATTCGTTTTTACGATTAGAATTTCTACTTGTACCTTATTATAATTTGACTTGTCGCTGTTATGATAATTTTTAAACCCCATAAAAAATAATTAAGTATAAAAGTTACGTTATATTTAACTTTTTAATTGTAGCTGTACCCTTATAGTTTCTATAATATAAACTTGTAGAGCCGCTGTCATTACTACAATTTTAAAAGAAAAGGGTAACAATTCCAGAAATTTTTCTTTTAGCGTGTACTCAATTCCTCGGCCTTTTACACGAATATCAAGTGTTGAAGATACTATTGAAGGAATAATGTATATCTAATATATTAGCTTTGGAATTGCTAACAGTCAATAAAAAATAACATACATTTATTCAAACACGTTTTAAGTTATATTATTGTTAAAAATTGTAGATACCATAGTACAATAGTGCTTCTGATGATTTAAATTTTAGTAAAAATTTTTGCTGATTTAATTGGTTTTTCCCGGCATATACCAGTATGCACCTCAAATCTAGAAAATTATGGTATTGTATATAGCTAACACATTGAAATAGAACAGAACAACCATATGTTTAACGATCGTTTTGTGTTTGTTTTACAAACACACCTTATAGTGTTAGTGAATACAATTTTTTTATTTATTTTTCAATATATAGCCTTATTTATTGCTTACTTCACATGTATTGATTAAATATACGTATGTAGAGTAAACCTATATATGTATAATAGTAAAGACTATTAAGCAATTATCTACAAACACACAATGAACTAACAATGTTCTTGTTTAAAACACAATTTTTTTGTGATTTTATTTAATTACAGTAATGAGCATTCCAACAAGCAAAAATGTAATAAGAACTAAAACCAACCCTTTCCTTTCATTATAATTAATTATTTTAATGAATAAAATTTGTAATACACGGTAGAAGCTACCTCTAAAATTTTTACTTTTTTAAATCTTTTACAAAAGATAATTAAGGAAATGAATGTTTATTGCACAAAGTGTAAACAACTGTAGTAATTAACAGCAAGGTATTAATACGCGCCGACAATTTTATTTTTAATTAGACGAAGTCCTAACTTTGTAGTCCTGGAAATAAAAATAAGGAGAATGTTTTAATACAAAGTACACGATTTTCCATACTGTGCTTTATTTCATAAGGTCGCTGAACGTAAACATCTTACATTTTTAAAACTATAAACTTATACAGAGTGTGAACTTTTTTGTGCGTTTTTTAACATGTTTGTCGTTAAGGTGATATGTAAGTCATTTTAAAGTTTTTTACTTTTATATATAACATATATTGCTTTAAATTTCAACTCTGCAATTCAATAACTTATCATACTAGAATTACCTACTAGAATTTCCTTGTGCTTTAGAAAAGTGCACCTACTTAAGTGAACGAAATACAGATATTATAATTGGGAATGAATACTAACAACCAAGCTCGTAATTTGTCATTCAAGACAAACATATTTTTTGTTTAGATTTTCTTGGACCAGTTCTTTTAATAGGTTTTTACGTTCCTTATCCTATAATAAGGAAAGTAATGTAATCGGTGGAAATTTGACCTACCCAGTTTTTCACATTTCTGGGCGAATTATAGCCTCAGGACACCAAAAAAGTTGGTTTGGGCCATTGGTTCGTGTGTGTGTGTGTGTGTGTGTGTGTGTGTGTCTGTCGGTCTGTCAGTAAACAGGATATCTCGAGAACCGTAAGAGGTAGAGACTTGAAATTCAGTATGCAAGTTACTTGTAGCTAGGGGACGCAGTGCGAAGCTTTTAGTAAAAATCGGCATAGTCGTTTGGTCGCAAGGTCGCAAAATCGGTCGCAAAGCGGTCGCGAATCTAAATAGTTGAAGATACAAAAAATTCATGAGAATAAAAATGATTTATTATCACGAGATAAACATGAATTTAAAATAAAAGTTGGTAAAATAGGAACTCGCAAAAAAATTGAAGCTCAGGATTTTTAATACATCGGGTGTTCATAAAATGTTTCGGGAAATTTATATTGTCGGATAGATCAGACCGACACGAACAAAAAATTACAATGAAATTTTTTGATCCGAGGTCAAATAAATAAATTATAGTCGATTAATAATTAATTAAACGGACCAATCACAGCGCGCTCGGAGAGCTTCCTGGCTGACTGCGAAAGGACGGGGGGGGGGGGAGCGCTTGGCCGCTAGGAGGGAGCACGCAGCCGATAATGGGGAAGGCCGTGCCACCGAGCTCGCACGGTTACCTTCAGTGACGTAGCAAAATTTTAAGTACGAGTCAATTATTGTACTTGTACTGTTTATTTTAATCCGCTTTCGAGTGTTGGACTCGCGCCTCGTCCTTTTTTAAAATAACAAGTTCCGGGACAAGAGCAGGGCAGGGCCGAAACGATGGGCCCGGTATAATATATAATAACAGGATAAGGAAAGTCATGTGATGTTCAGATCAGATTTTTTTTAGTAGGTTCCAGTTAGTATCAACTTTTACAATGCTCCAGTGGTTATTATAGATCCATAGGTTTGACCAATTTCTCAACTTTCCTTCATTGAATGTATGCATCTAGTAATAAACTGTTATTCTATAAATACGTGTGCGTCCCATCACATTGAGTGATGTAAAAAATTTAAAAAGTTTCTTTAAACACAATACACATTTTAGTGGGATTCTTTTTTCAATATGCAAATTATGATGACACCTCAAACATTTTAAGCTCGCTTTGCCTTACCAATACAACTTATCTTTTATAAAAAACAAGAACCCTGTCACGAAGTCGAATATGAAAAAAAAACAGTAAGCGTCCTGGAACAACCAAGAAACGCAAACGTCAAACCAGCCACAATAAGTACTGACTAACGAAACCAAACACAACAAGAACGTTGTAATACCGTAAAGGAAATGGTGCATCGTGTGGTTGGTTCTCGGGTTATAAGGCCGTGGTCGGAGTTCAGAAACTCTTGACGTTTCGTTCACAACTGCGGCAGACATCTTCAGAAGAAAATCTTCTAAAAAATTAAGTTACTGTCCCTTGCGTTTTTGCTTTTATATTCGTGCGAGTATGTTAGGGATGGTGTTGGAGGTGCGTGGTTGACGTCACTGGGATGGTAGATGACATGATCGGGCTAGCTGCTGACGTCAATCGGGACGTTGCAGGTAGTATTTCTGACGTCACTCGCTCTTTCGCCGTATCGCGGTCTGTTTTTTGCTCCTTGAGAGCGACACACCAAGACTTAGGTAGATTAAATCCATCGTCCCTGTTAAAATTATTTTTATATTTATAAATTTCCACCGTTTCTCTGTATAATCTCCGGTAGTAATTCCTACAGTTGGATAAAACTTGTGTTTGTCCGAATGCTATCTGGTGGTTAGGATTTTCCAAAGTATGTTCTGCAACTGCTGATTTATCGGGTTGATTGAGGCGTAGATGACGTTTGTGTTCCTTTATCCTGGTAGTAATCGTTCGGCTCGTGGTCCCAATGTAGACTTGCTTACATGAGCAAGGTATGCAGTATACCCCTGGTGTGTCCTGTGGGTTTCTTGTATTTTTGGCTGGTCTAAGCAAATCCCGTATCTTGGTGGTGGTAGTATAGATAGTTTCCACCTTGTGTTTGTTGAGGATTTTTCCTATCCGGTCTGTAACCCTGTTGATGTAAGGTAAAAAAGTTTTGCCTACCGTAGCCGATTTTGGTTGCGTTTTTCCTACACGTTTGTTGGGTTTGATTGCTTTGTTTATCTCCGTCCTCGAGTAGCCATTCCCTTGTAAGGCTTGTTCCAAATGCTTGAGTTCTTTATCCAAAAACTGTGGTTGGCATATACTCGATCTAGCAATATTTTCACAACCGTTCTTTTTTGACTTGGATGGTGATTCGACTGCTTATGAAGGTATCTGTCCGTATGCGTGGGTTTTCTGTACACTGTGTGTTGTAACTGTCCATTTTCTAATCTCAACACCTATACGTCTAAGAAAGCAATCCTATCTTCCGATTCCAGTTCCATGGTAAACTGTATGCTTGGGTGTATGGAATTCAGGTGCATAAGAAATTGTGGTAGGGTCTCCTTTTCGTGTCTCCATGTTACAAATGTATCATCGACGTATCTTAACCATATCCCGGGTTTTAAATGTGCTGTATTGATGGCGATCTCTTCGAATTTCTCCATGTAGTAATTAGCGATTACAGGGCTAAGTGGGCTGCCCATTTCTAGCCCGTCTTTTTGTTTGTAACATACGGCCTGCCAAACAAAGTAACCGGACGTAAGGCACTGCTGAAATAGCTGTAAGATATCTTTGGGAAAAATTTTCTCCAGGTGAATCCAGGGCATCTCGAATCGGTACTTTGGTAAATAGGGAAGTTACATCGAAGCTAACCATTAGATCTCCCCCCTGTAGTTGGATATCTTGAAGCTGGTTGACAAAATGAGCGGAGTCCTTGATGTAACTGCTGGTATGTCCAATGTACAGTTGTAACAGACTGGATAAGTATTTGGCCAACTTGTAGGTAGGACCCCCGATAGCACTGACAATGGGTCGCAGCGGTACATAGTCTTTGTATATTTTTGGGAGTCCGTATATTCTTGGGGGCAGCGCCTCTGATGTTATTAGTCTCTTTTTGGCGGTGTCATCCAGAGAGAAACTCTGTATCAGTTTGCTCGTGTCGCGTAGTATCCACGATGTGGATCACGTTTGAGCACGGTGT
The DNA here is from genome assembly GCA_036346155.1 of Sinelater perroti. Classification (NCBI taxonomy): domain Eukaryota; kingdom Metazoa; phylum Arthropoda; class Insecta; order Coleoptera; family Elateridae; genus Sinelater; species Sinelater perroti. The sequence continues at coordinate 405,990 of JARFIY010000366.1, forward strand.
AAGTGTTTGCGTCAAGCAGTTCAGTCATTTTCATTGTCTAGTTCTACTGTGCTAGTACAACAGTAGCGTTACCTTTATCTGCTAGTAAGACAATTATGGTGTCATCATTTCTTGAGTTCACGTAGAGCCTTTAATTCCGCCCTAGATAAGTTCTTCTTAGGTGGCTTAGCACGGCGCAGGATGCGTGAAGTCTCGACTCGTACTTCCTCTGCTTCATCTGTTGGAAGGTTTTCTTCTGAAGATGTCTGCCGCAGTTGTGGATGAAACGTCAAGAGTTTCTGAACGCTGACCACGGCCTCATAACCCGAAAACCAACCACACGATGCACGATAACACCGACCGTGAAAGCCTTCGCATCTATTTGACCGTAAAGGAAACTTTCTACAGCGGTGCAATAAAATTAGGATAAAAACTTTTAAAAGGAATTAAAATGTTGATTAATGTCTCCATAATGATCAGCGTCAAAAATGCTGTCGAATGATATGCTGCATGACATATGTGAGTATAATGAATTTTCGAAATCGTAACGGTCACTTCCGGTTGGCGTTAACCGATTTGGCTGAAAATCAATCCCATGAAAGGTACTGACCTGAGATGTGTGTATGCCACGTTTTAAATGAATCAGTTGAATAGAACGGATATTATAGTGTCTCTAGACACACAGACAGACAGGCAGAATGATAATCTCATTAACTTTCTATAAGCTGCGCAATAACCAACAAAACCTGTTCTGAAAAATTATCAGTAGAAAGCAATGATGGTAATGAAAACAGTATTATTACGGCTAATATTGTAAGTAATATTTATGATATTAGTATTCTGTTAAAAGAACAGTTAACTATTATAGTGCCAAAGCAGAACACATTAAAAATTTTGAACATTAATGAAGTCACAATACTACTGGCATATTCAAATTTTTTTTGCTTAGCTCAAACAAAGGAAAACAATAAGGAAATGTATAAAATTAAGCGCTTATTATATACGGTGATAAGTTGATATAGGAGAGAGAAACTAAATGAGAAGTTCACTGCCACACAAAACATTATCTTACAATTCCTAAACACAAAATGCGCAAATTGGTAAGGAATTGCTCTAGCAAGTTATAATGGATGTTTAATACGAAAATAACTACAATAAAAACGATTTCAAGAACTAAGACCAAAACAATGTATTTAAAGGGAAACTATACTGAAACAACCCCAGCAAAACTTGCAACAACAATTACAATAACAAGCATCCACAAACGTATCGCAACAAAACTCCCTAATGATCCAACAATAAAATGGAATCAATAGACACAATGTTATATATTCTGAGAGCCTTTATTTTCAAATTAAAATAGGAATTTGGATGAACTAAAGACCTTTATGATTCTTAACAATGTTGAGATTATGCTGGTGTACATTTTAAGTAAAAAAACTATTTAAACCTTCTAGGGTATGCAAGCCTATTATACTCAACATCCGATTAGAACAACGCATGAGAGAGTAGCAATTTTCATAAAGAGAAACATAAATCATAAAAACTAAACATTTGAAAGAGAATATCTTCAAGTAACCAGCATCATAGTAAAAAGCTGTCATGTTTCGCTGTAAATTGCACCCGCCTGCAGTCCAATTAAGTAAGGAATAAAACAGAATCATTACATTGAGTTTTTCAAATCACTAGGTAGAGATTACAACGCAAAATACGTAGTGGAGCCCCAAGTCATTATCCTCCACCTTCTGTTTTTATTAAAACTTTTGATATGTCTGGGTAATATTCACGAAGAATAACAATCTTACGACGAATTTCCGAACAGTCTATTTTTGATTTTAGTGTGCTTTATCTTGCCAGTTAGTTATCTTTACTGCTTATCTAGTAGATAATTTGAGTAAAATCTTTTGTTCAGTTTTGTCAGCGTCATCGGCACATCTTGCATTTTGGTTGGCAATACAATCACGAAATTAGATAATGCAACATAACTAAAAAAAATAGATTAGGGTAATATTGATGATATTGTAAGATTTAACATACATTTATTACAATTAAGAGCGAAACTAAGCTTAATTAATAAAATTTAGAAAACTGTCTGAGAACAATTTGGTTCTTCTTTTTAAGGTGCCTTATTCATTATTGAATGTTGGCAACAATCAAGGCAAAATTTTGTCTATCTTTGGTGTCTCTTATCAACTCATGTGTAATCATGTGGGTCTAATCTCTAATGTTCTTAAGCCAGGAGCATCTCCTGCGACCTCGCCCTCTTCTGCTTTCAACTTTTCCTTCCATAATGAGCTGCAATGTATTGTATTTGCCATTCCGATATAAATGTACAAGATAAGCTGTTTTTCTCTTTTTAATAGTTAATAGGAGTTCATTTCTTCTATTCATTCGTCTCAGGACCTCTTAGTTTGTGATATGCTCCGTCCAAGATATACGTAGCATTCTTCTAAACACCCAGTACTCAAAAGCTTGTATTCTCTTTTCTGTATTAGCCTTGAGAGTCCACGCTTCAGCACCATATAATAGTATTGAGTATACGTAGCACTGCACAAATTTGTATCTGGTTGTAAGACGAAGACTGCGGTTGGTAAGTAGTTTCTTGAGTTTTTGGAATGCTGGTCTTGCTGTTTCTATTCTTATTTTTATTTCCGTTTCTGGGTCTCCATTTTCTATTAGCCAGCTTCCCAGGTATTTGAATTTTTGTACATTCTCTATTTGTCGATTATATATTATGAATTGTGTTTGTGCTATTGGTGTTTTGCTGAAAATCATGTATTTTGTCTTTTTAGTATTTATCTTTAACCCTATTGCGTCTCCTTCACGGCTTACTGCATCCATCAGCCGTTGTAGTCCTTCTAGGCTAGCCGAGATTATTGCGGTGTCGTCAGCGTACCTTATATTATTAAAAAGTTTACCGTTTATTTTTATTCCGTCTTCGGAGTTTTCTAGGGCTTTGACAAAAACTGTCTCTGAATAAATATTAAATAATAGTGGTGAGAGGATGCAACCTTGCCTCACTCCTCTTTTAATTGAGATAGCTTCCGTATTTTCATTATCTGTTATCACTGTGGAGTTTTGGTTCCAGTATAGGTTTCTAATAGCTATTATGTCTTCTTGATCAAGCCCTTTCTCAGTCAATACTCTCAATAGTTCGTCGTGCTTTACACGGTCGAAGGCTTTTTCATAGTCGACGAAGCACACGTAGATATCTTTTTGTTGGTCACGGCATTTTTGTAGCAGAACTGACAGGCTAAATAGCGCTTCTCTGGTACCAAACCCTTTTCTAAATCCAAATTGGGAGTCGCTCAGATCTATTCACATTTCTGATATATCCTAAGGTGTAAAATTTTTAGAAATAACTTGAGAACGTGGCTCATCAGGCTTATGAGTCTTAAATCATCGCATTTACTTGCGTTGGGTTTTTTGGGTATAGTGATAAACTCCGATGTCATCCAATCAGAAGACATTTTCCTAGTTTAGTTGCTTGCTTATTTATTTACTCATTTAATTATTTTTGCCTTTTTATATACACTAGTGTTAGTAGAGAAATGGAATTAAATCTCTCTCTCTTCTTGGCTACCTTGCAAAGTTTTTCTATGCGTGATTTTTGTTTTTCTTCTTTTAGTCTGCTCCGGTTTCATATATTCTTTTTATTATTTTGCCATTTTCTATTCTTAGCGTATGTATGTTACTATCCGTATTAGTTGCCTTTCTTTTTATTTTGTATCAGTTAATTTTTGTTTTTTTTACCCTTTTGGACTTGTCCATTCTTCTTGGTCAAACATTAAACTCGGTTTGCATATTTTGACTTGTACCTGATTGCATTTATTTTTGATTAGAAAAGTATTCTTAACATATCTAAATTATCTTCCGGTCCACTTAGCTTATTTTTAAGTTTTCATCTAGAATTATATTTGTGTGTTTTTAGGCCTTTTTGTTTAGTTCATCTTTGTAGGTTTTCTTCTTCTTCTTTCTCTTCTCCCATTTTACCTCACGGTGTTGGGGTTTTGAGCCATCGGTTGTAAGCGTTTCTATCCCTTGCCAGGATCTTTATTTGTTCTATGGTCGTCTTCGGGTTGACCGTCTATTTCCGAGGCTCGTTGAATTACTCTGAATCATGATACCTTGTGTGGGTGATTAGCCCAACGACAAGGGTCCCGTTACCTCTGGACAACTGGTGTCAGGTTATACCCCCCGACGCTGGGTCGCCAGAGCCCCGTTTGTTTTCTAGCAGGGTGTACCGGGCATTTTATTGTGCCTCTCTTGCAGGTGGGGTTGACATTTGAGCCCTTGGATGTTGGTGGGCCCCTTACACCCCTTGTAAGTCTTTACATTTTTTTAATTCTCACTTTATACTGTTTAGTTTGTGATTTTTTTCCTTTTTATTATTGCCTTCTCGCTTATTTATTATGACCAAAATTTTTTATTTAATTCTTAGTTTAGTCGTTCCGAATTTTATAGAGTTCACTTTAAAGTACTTGGTCGTTACTTTAACATTTTTGCGGATAATTATTGGCATTTGTCTTATCAGAAGTTTATTTCCTGTTTCCGTTACAATAAATGTAATCCGATGATAACTTAAAGCTTTGTCCTTTTCATTTCTGACATATTTTCTATTAAAGTTTCATCCGCATCTTAATTCTTTCTGTTATTTTTGATAAATATTTAATGTTTATTTTATTTGTTTCTATACTTGCAACTCTTGAAAGCTTTTAAAGTAGCCTCTATTTTCTGAGTATCTCTTTTTTATTTATTTGATCTTATTTTTGTCTTTAGCGTTTTTTAAATTGTATTTTTGCATTTATTAGAAGGTAAAAAAATAGTTTCTGACTATTTATATATGCGACTTATCTATATGATTTTTGTTTTTTGTCTTTTACATTTTTTAATTTTATTCTTTTCTGTTTATGCTACTCATAGTTCCTTCAATATTGTTTTTTTTTTATTTTTTAATGATTTTACCCACCAGGATGTTCTTATATTCTATTAATATTAGGTGTATAGATACACCAGGTGTGTAATTATAAAGTGCAGATTTGAAACAACAGATAATGCGCCAATGCAGTGTGGAGTATAAAAATTTGACGTTTGCATAACATTGTTTTCCCGTGTTCAATATGTCGAAATTTGTGCCAAATAATTTTTTGTTTTCATTTAAAAAAAAACTCCTGCTGAATTACACCGATTACTTCAAGAAGCTTATGGAAAGATTCAGAAAGTTGGCAGATGGATACCACATGAGCTGAACGAGAGGCAGATGGAAAGGCACAAAAACACATCTGAAATTTTGCTCGAACGATACAAAAGAAAGTCGTTTTTGCATCGTATCGTTACTGGGGATGAAAAATGGGTATATTTTGAGAATCCCAAGCGCAAAGAATCATGGGTAAACCGAGGCGTACCATCCCCATCAACCGCAAGAGCGAATGGCCTTGGCAGGAAAACGATGCTCTGTGTTTGGTGGGACCAGAAATGTGTGGTCTACTATGATTTGTTAAAGTCTGGTGAAACAGTTAATACCAAACGCTACCAACAACAATTGATTGATTAGAACTATTCGCTATTCGCAAAACGATCAGAATATCGAGAAAGACAACACAAGATCATTTCCCTCCACGACAATGCTTCATCACGTACAGCAAACCGGTTCGTGACACGTTGGAAGCACTCAACTGGGAAGTGTTACCCCATGCGGCTTACTCACCAGACTTGGTTTCTTACGATTACCACTTGTTTACATCGATGGGTCACGCACTTGCTGAGCAGCGCTCAGTGGTGTAAAGTTCTTTAATGAGGTTTTTCGTAAATCTTGATCGAATTTCACAAAAAAATTTTTTTTTGCTTTTTGCAATCCTTGAAAGGTTTAGAATATGTCCTTGAAACCGTTTTTCGATATTCGAAAATAGTTTTGAGCGAAATCGCATTTTCAAGGTATAGCTGCACCTGCCGGATTAGACGCATTGGGAGCGCAGATATACGGGGTCGCTTTGGAAGTTGGCAAAGCAGGTTTTATGGGTATATAACCGATGTATTATATATTTAAACAATATATGGCATCATTTTTGAGATTACTTACATGAACAATTGTCACGTAGAAAAAAGAATGAGATCTCGACTACGCGCCGTGAAAATAAATTAAAAAGGCATAGGAGGAAAAGGTGCTGGAAAATTGACGGGCAAGCTAATAAAATAATTAACAGTATATTATGGCTTGAAATAATAATACAACCTGATTCAGTCAAAGAGATGAAAAAAGCAATCTGGGCAACATTTAAACACAAATCTTCAACCAATGATAAGCCCCAACACGAGTATTGTCCCGAAGGCGAAAATAAGCCTGTTATTTTGTCTGAAGTACAATAAGCGATCAAACCCATTTACGAGGCACTTTCGGAGGACTATTTGTTAAAACGTTGCACTGGCGGAAACACCCAACACTATCGAAAGTTTGAATGGTTGCGTCTGGCGTCTGGCGTCTCGCTCCGAAACACCTTCACAGAGACCCGAAAACCGTTGAACTTGCCACCAATGTCGCTTGCTGCCTTTTCAACGAAGGTTTCCACAGTGTCTTGAAGATCATGGAATTGCTCGGAATCGAAATCGGTCTGCAAAGCAAATGTTTTGCCACGAGCAGTGAAGCGCGCCGTGTGCGCGTGTCCAATATCCACTCGTTAGCAGCGAGGAAACGGGCCAGAATGGAAGAAACAGAGGAGAAAAGAAAACAGAACAAACTGTTTGAGGAAGAAGAGTGTTCATTGTATGGCCCTAGAAGAGCTGATTAGCTGTAAGTTAACAAAAAAGAATCTTATCAACAAAATAATATTGACAAAAACTTTAAATGCGTTTTACTCGAAGTCACATTTTTCAAACTGGCGTGTACGATTGCGGTCGATCTAATTATCATAGAACATTTTCGTTTAAAGACACTTGTAGAGAACCTTCTTTATGGGAGCTTGACGTAAAAAAATTTTGAAAAAGTTTATGCTAAGTAATTTGTCCAGAGCTTCAAACGTAAAACTTTTTTTACTTTTTTCTACGTCAAGCTCCCGAAAATTTAGTCTATATATGGAATATCATTCAATTTTTAATTTTAGATAAACCGTTCGGGCTGGACTTTACACGCCAGGAGAGCGTTCCAGTCGCGCGCGTGCTACTGTTGACGCATGGTACGGGGTACCATAAAGGAATTTTTGACTAGAAAAATTCGTATATATAGTCCAAAATATGTATTATCTGATAACAAAACCCCCAAATTGTATCTTTTATATTTTCAGTAAAAAAACAATTACGAAAATCGGCTTATTTTTACCTCGATTTACCGAAAAAACCTCGTAAGTGGATTTTATTGCCATTTTTGAAACAAAATTACGTTTGTCTATTCTTGTATATTCATTTAAATATTTTTTTAAGAATACAGTAAATTCTTTTATTAAATGTCTATTAAAATTCTATTTTTATCTAATACTTGTTTAATTTAATTTACTTCATATACCAACTAAGAAATTTTAGCCTTAGAAATAAATCGACTCGTGTGACTCCAATCAAAGAAGATCTCTTAAAGACAACTCGTAAATTGCGGTGCAATTGGCGGCGGTTAGAGAAATCACGGCGCACTGTAAAACCAATTAAAGGAAAATAAATGAGGTTTAGAGGCGAAATAGATTGCGTTAATTTCAACGTATTTATTAAATTAAATACGCTCTTCTAATTAAATGTTCATTTGCTTTTGTCGGGATTGAATTGCCGAAGTTAGGACTCGTTAGGAATCACCTCATGAATATTTAGAATTTTGTCGTTTGTGTTCGGCCGCGATCCGGCCGTTCTTAAATTTCATTATTGGGCAAGTTCTTTTATATTATCCACAACACAAAAATCGACAGTTCTGATACTTTGTATGGTATACCTCAATTAAATTTAATTACCGGAACTGCCAGTTTGTTATTGAATAATTTTGAATACAATAAATATAATTATTTTACTCCTATTAATGAAGCTTCCAAAGTTTTAAAGTTGAGATTTTAATGCTCATTTACAAAAGAAAATAAATGTATTATAATACGAGGGTTTCTTAGAAATTATTGTCCGTTAATATATTATTCTTGTTCCGAGAACCAAATTCAACCAATTTAAGGTTTACAGTCACCTGCATTTCATACGTCTCATGAGTTTTAGTGTATTTTGACGCGTGTTGAAATTGAACGAGAAAAAAGAAAATTTTATTATCTGTGAAGTGGAATTAGTGGCTATGGCCTTTTCAGATTAAAATCAAATGGGGTCACCGACGAATCTACAGCATAGCTGTAGGTTAGCAAATTCAATATATGAATGAGAGATGCTCGTATTAAAGAACAAATTGAGTAACTGCGTTTTACTGCAGATGATTGGTTTTATTTTATCGATAAATTCATTGAACAGAAAAAGTAAGTGGTTTTACATTTGACTGAGTGGACTAAATGCTTACAAATTTTTCACAATGTAATCGATTAAATTGTTACTAATTATCTCAGGTGCGAGTCCCACACAAACTTTGTGTTGAATAAATATAAAAGGAACTATGTAAACAATATATTGAGGGTTTGAAGGTTCAAAAGCAAAAAATAAATTTGTATAAGGCGAAATTTGAGTTTAGACTGAAAACAACTTATTCGATAGAATTGTATCATCTTAACGGAAAATTTCATAGAATACTAAACATTATAGTTCTTTTTCCATGTGAATATTCTTTGGGGTGGTCTTAAAAAAAAACAAAACAATTTTTCAAACTTACAATCTTTCTAATATTTATATATGGTCCACAGTTACCATCGAATTTTCTCTAAATTTTATTTTTTTCTAAATTATCAGGACAAAAACTTATATGATATGGAATGTATGTGGAAAATAATTCTTGGTTATTTTGCAATTATAAAGCGAATACTGCTATTCTCATTTCTGTAGTTTTAGCATTAATCCAATGGAGATTAATCCATGGAGAGCCTTGGTTTCTTTAACAACTGCCTTCTAGCTTTGTCTATCTTGTGCTAAGTTGTTCCAATTTTGCACCCTTAGTTGTTGTTTTTTTTTGGTTTAGTTGATACATTGTCCCACCATCTTAAACGAGGTCTTCCCCTTGTGCGTCTTCTTTCTGGGTTCCCGATGAAAACATTTCTAGTGGCTCTTGTCTGAGGCATTCTTCACACATGTTCCAACCATCTTAGCCTTTGTCTTTTAATTCACCCTACGAGGTCTTGATCGACTAATAGTTCATGGTTTATGCGCATTCTCTATCCACTTTCATTTTCATCATAGATCGGCCCAAACATTTTTCTGAGTACCCTTCTTTCGAAACGGTTTAGTAATTCTTCGGTTTGTTTTGCATGCATACGTCACCACAAGTCTTATTACTGTTCTATATAGTCGCAGTTTACACATTCTATATACTCATCCTGACTTTAGGATGCTGTTGAGCCTAAACAAACATCTGTTGCTTGCCATTATTTTTTGCTAAATTTCGCTAGTGATACCGTTACTTCGCTTTATTGTTGTTACCAGGTATTTAAATTCATTAGCTCTGCTAAGCCATCCTTCGTCTATTACAAGTTTGTCATCTTCTCTTTGTGATTGTTCATGTTGAGTTGTTAGTATTCTGGTTTTATCAATGTTCACTACTAACCCTGCATATCTTCCAGCTTGTTCGATACTATAAAAGTTTTGATTACGTCTCGCTCCCTTCTTCCTAGTATCGCGACATAATCTGCATAAGCAAGAAGTTCTGAGGTTCTGTTATACAGAGTACTTCCGACACTTACTCGAGATTTTTTAATGGTAGCTTCTAGTACCATATTAAAAATTATAGGAAACAATACGTCTCTTTGTCTCGCGCCCCTGGTTATTTCAAATTTTCTAGATGTGTGTTGACCAATCCTACACGCACATTTGGCATTTGTCATCGTTGCTTTAATCAGTCGTATTAATTTTGTTCGAATTTTAAATTCTTGCAAGATCTTCCAAATGGAATTGCGTTTGATTACATCGTAGGCTTGATATAATTATTAATTGATTATTAATTGATATAAAGCTGCACTGTGTCAACTTTAAATTCCCACCACTTTTCGATCATCATTCTCATGGTGAAAATGTGGTCTACCGTTAACCTTCCCTTTCGAAAACCTACCTGATAGCCTCCTACTAGATCCTCTGCTACAGAGGTAATCCTTTGATTGATTATATTAGCGAATATTCTATAGGCAATATTCATACATCGGTATTTATCACATAACAGTTTATCGCGCTTTTTGTAAATCGGGCAAATAATTCCGATTTTTTATTCTTGGAGTAGTTCTTCTTTCCTCCAAATGATAGTGATGTAATATATTAAGCAACTCTTCGCTCCCATCTTTTATTAACTCAGCAGGTATGTAGTCAGTTTCTGGAGCTTTGTTGTTTTGCTTGGCTCTGATGGCATTTTCTGTTTTTTCCAGTAGTGGTTCCTATATTTCTTCTTCTAGTTTCTGTTTTTTTTTCATTTTTGTTTTTTTTTCTTCTATTGTTCTGATGTTTCCACTTTCATTTAGTACTTCAGTAAAGTGCTGCGCATATCTTTCCATTATTGATTTTTTGCTGCATAATAGTTCTCCAGTTTGACTTCTACATATGTTGGAACGGGGCTGAAAACCTTTATTTATTTCGTTAATTGTTTTGTAAATGTTTCTGATTTGTTTTCCTCTGTGGTATTTTTCTACTTGTGCTATTCTTTTCTGCATAGAGCTGCGTACGTATTTTATTTGTTTTCATACTTTCTTCTTCCGTTCCAAAAGACGTCTCCGAGGCTGTTGTTTAGTTTTCGAAACACTGGTTTTTACTGTATGTGGTCGTACTAACCTTTATCTGGACTTGGGACCATACCGTAGCATCTTGGCGGAGTTAACACATTATACTGTAATATAATATAATAGATAATATAGCAAGACTAATTTCTCAAAAAAATTTTTATTTGGATGTTCTATGCTCAAAGCACCTTTTGATGTATATGATAAAAAAATTGTGACATTAGTCAAGAATAACCCATGTGATGTTAGAGATCTTAGCAATTCATAAATAACTCTCAAATATCCAGCACTTATGCATGTATGCCCATAGATACTGCTACATACTGAATAGAATAAAAATTAAAACGATTAACTATTTTTACATGGTATTTTTAGGATTTATTAAATGGTTATTGGTAAGTATACTTACAGCGGATTTATTCAACACAAGCTTTAAAACGTCGGAGCAACTCGTCTATGGTAGCACACACTGCATCTATCGGAAAAGTATTGACTGCAGCCGTCAGAGTTTGCTTAAAAAAATCAACATTGGCTTGTCTTTTTGAGCAAGCCATGTCCTCTAAAACTGCCCATAATTTGTAATCTAATGGTATGAGATCTGTGTTACCAGAAGGCTAATCCTTTACTGTTAAGAAATAAGGTACATTGTTGCTCAGCCAAGTTCGAATCTTGCTGTAATATCCAAGGTTCGCCTTGAAAAAGTGTGTGATTTAGAGATTTCACCTACACGTTTTAAAACGGTCTGTTGACACATAGTGGCCTAAGTTTTGACCCCCTTTTTACAAAAACGAATAATGGTTAGGTCATTATAATACACTTTCACCAAACCTGCTGCTAGATGATGACTTATCTGAACCCTTGGCACTAGCTGAGATATTTCTGTGAACAACCTAGCGCAGGGGTCGGCAATCTTTTGAAACGGAAGAGCCAAAAGTTAAAATTTTCGAAATTTCTTAGTTTTTAAAGAGCCAGTCAAAATTTTAGTTTTAATATTATAGTATTTGCTTATGTATATTTGATTTTTGATTTAAAATAAACGGCTTTAAATACGAAATAATATAATATAAATAATATAATATATAAAACAATATAATAACACAAATGTACACATCAATGGGAGCATTGGCTTTGCATGTCTTTTGAAAGTTTTATTAAATCTGGCTTATAACTTGTTGTTTTAAGTTTCAAGCAGGACTCTAGATTTAGATTTGTTAGTTGACTTCTAACTTTACTTTTTATTCTATTCTCGCACGAATATGTCGACCCGAAGATCGTGAGCACTCCATTTGCCAACTTCTTCACCTCACTGTAGCATTCTGGAAGACTATTCCATGCGCCGAATATGAGGGCCTCAACTCGCTGCATTTCTTTTAAAGCTGTCCACTTGTGCTGCACGATGTGCATGCGTTTCTGGACCTCCAACTCTTCCAACTTGCTCTTGAGTTCTGTGAACTTGCCACTCCACAAGTCTTTGGTTTTCAAATTCAGCAATTGCATTTGAAGTTTTCCAGCATCAACTTGAAATGGCTCAATGTTGATTTCATTTGTATTTGTGTTGAGCGGATTTACTATGAACGCGAGAGTACTTTTGTTTGTTTTGAATTGCTCGAATCTTTCAGCGAATCCATCCTTCATTTTTTTATAGCTATGCTGAAGTAATTCGTGTCAATAGATGCATTGGTCTCATCGCGATATTGTTTCAAATGTTTAAAATGAAGTAATTTACCGCTCTCGATGTCTTCAACAAAAAGAAGTAATTTCTTTTCGAAACAAACTACTTCTTCAAGCAAGGCGTAGGCTGGGTTGCCCTTTCCTTGCAGTTTTAGATTTAGTTCATTTAGTTTCATTGTGGTATCTACCATGAAGTAGAATTTTTACAGCCATTTGTCTTCTTTCAATTCGAGATGGTAAATGCTTTTTTCATTGAGGAATGTTTTTATATCACTCAAGCACAAAGCAAAACGTTGCAATACGTTACCTCTGGACAGCCATCGAACTTTATTGTGCAGAAGTAGGTCAGAATACTGGCTATCTATTTCTGCAAGGAAATCTTTAAACTGGTGTGGTAGAGTGCTTTGCCAAGATGCTGTTAATAATCTTAATTACAAAGTTCATGACCTCAACTATTTCGGCCGGAAATGTTTGGGCACAAAGCGCTTCTTGATCAATTATGCAGTGAAATGTTAGAATTTCGTGGTTTATTTTTTTCTGAAGAATTGATGTTACCCCTCTATGTATTCCTGTCATACTTCTGGCTCCATCAGTTGCTATAGAAACGATTTTATTTATATCGATTCCATTGTCTTCCAATCGTTTTTGCACAGCATTTGCTATATCTTCCCCACGAGTCTGCCCTGAAAGCGGTAACAATCCTAGCAGTTCTTCTTTTGGACCTTGGGACGACATATACCTGACAAAAAGGGTAACTTGTGCCGTGTCTTTTATGTCGCAAGACTCATCTATAGCAAGTGATAAGGCAGAAGCCAGTTGAATGTCTTCCACTTGCATATGTGTTACATTTGAAGACATTTTAGAAGTTCTATCTTGTACTGTTTTAGCAGATAATGGCAAATCAGTGATTTTTTTCATGATTTCTGCTTTGTTTTTACAATCACGAAACAGTTCTTCAGATGCACGTATAAAACAACCTTTCACGTACTCACCATCTGTAAATGGTTTTCCTCTTTTCGCAATTTCTAATGATACTGCAAAGCTTGCCAGATTTACATTATTGGAAGATTGTGACCACTTCCTTAACATGGAACTTGACTGTGTTTGATTTTTTTGGAGCTCTTCAATAGCTTTTTTTCGTGCGTCACCAGCTGGATATTTACCAGCAAACTGGGTATGATTTGTAGTGAAGTGTCTCTCTAAATTTGACTTCTTATTGTGTGCGAGTTTTTCGTGGCAAATGAGACAAGTCAGAAGGCCGTCTGTGTTGCATATGAACGCAAACGACCCCATCCAAACCTGATTGAATTCTCGGTTTTCTTCTTCAGTTCTTCTCTTTTTTTTATCAGATGCCATGCTGGCAGCGGAGCTGAAAAATGATTTTTTAAGATTTTACTTAATTATCTAAAACGGCCAATTTATTAACTATTATTACTATATAATTCAATTCTGTTATTGATTTACATACCTTTGAGAAGATAATATGCTTCTAAATCGAATTCTTCTTGAAACAACAAGCGAATAAACCTGGAAAAACCGCAAGCGATTAAATTAACACACGTGCAACGCAGTGGCGAATTTAGGTCAGTTGAGGCCCCGGAAGCAGAAAAAATATTGGGCCCCCAATAAAACGAGAGAGACAATGAAAATAAAAATACGTGTTAACCATATTATTAAATAAATAAAAAATATTAAGTACTATTAATGTTAAGTGTAAAGTCAGGTTTTGCGGAGCTCCGTGGAGGTCAGGGCCCTGGCGCGCGCCGCTGCGCCGCCCTTATATCCGCCTCTGAGTATTTCGATGTGGCGGAAAACCGTCCTCTGTGCCAGCGTTCCAAAATTCTCTTTTCCAATATATTTCTATTCCTTATCAAAACTCAAGGTCTTAAAACTTTAAAACTTGAAAATGGGATAATATTTACAGTATAGAACGTGTAATGAGTGGACGTTGTCATGTCATTCCGCGTGTTTACTCGTGCAGTTTTACCCGACGTAAAACTGCCAGAAAAGAACGATGTGTGTATTGGGCCTACATTGTAATTTAAAAACGAATAATAAAAACAATTACCTTATGTTTCCTTCAAAATTTTACAGTGAGAAATAAATAAAATTAAAGCACTTAAACGACATACACAAACGATAAAACACTATGATACAGACTACCCTTACAGTTTGCACTTTGTACTAATACTGATTCTATCGGCGACGTACCTGAATATTAACACAAAGTGGCCAATCCCAGGAAATACATTATAATAGAGCTACCAGAGAAATTTCATTAACCCCATTCAAAGAATTTAAGTTATAAATGGGGGGCAATGAATGTGTCAAAATGTATGACTGACCAGCCAAACGAACAAAAGACAGACCAGACCCACCCTGATGAATAGAAGAAATAAATGAATGAACAATCCAGTACCAACACGACGCCATCCTGTCTTAAAAATATATTTTCTTATTTTTTAAGGGTTTTGATAATAAATTATTAATTTTTTGCGTATGGAATTGGAGAGCCGCAACTTTATATCAAAAGAGCCGCATACGGCTCGCGAGCCGCAGGTTGCCGACCCCTGACCTAGCGTATACCTTATTATTATTATTTTTTTGTTAAAATATTTCTTCACTGTAAAAATGTTTCTATCCGCAAACAAAATTTGTCAGTCAACAATCTCTTTGATTTCTTCTCCTACCTTTCTTTAAGGCATCCGCCAGTAAACGTCCCATATATTTTTTGCAACCACCTAGTCCTAGATCTTGCTTAATAATACAAGACATCGAAGTTATGGAAATTTGCATTTTTCGAGATAGAATCTTCTGCTTACGAAGAGTATTTCATTTAATACAGGCACTGACGGTTTTGAATTTCTGAATAGTTGAAGCTGAACATAGTCTCTCACATCTTAAATGGTCTTCGGCAAGAAACACGCTGTAACTTACAGTTTTAATTCTTTTAATTCAATTGCAACTGTATGCCAATGTTATATATACCTTGATACTGTATAAAGCAAAGGAAGGTTTAATTTTGTAGCAGTATTTGTGGAAATACTAGATATATGGTAGGATTTTACATATTTTAAAAAGATATGCATGAGGCAAGTTTATGTTTATGGTATTGTTCGAGATTGAGTGCAGTTTGTATTTATTAGATTTTATACTCCACTACTGTCATTTGTTCCCATTGAAACAAGACATAAGGTCTAGCGTTATTCTGTTGAAACACAATGCCCTTCCCATTAGCTAATTCTGGACGTTTTTCCTAAATTGCTATATTTTATTCCCCCAGTCGTCATAAGTATTTATTTCAATTTATCGACTAGTTGTTTGATCAGATCTCACCAATATGAAATATAACTTTATTTGGATGGATACCTGTTTTAGGGATAGCTAATGATGGTTTTTTCATTCACTATTATTGTGAATAAATTTTTTTTTCGTCCATCCCCAATTGCTTCAAAAAGGCATAACAACGTTATTAAATTTTGTCGGTCTGATAGTACGGAACCCAAACATCATATACGATTTAGGTAACCAAGCTTCACTAAATGCTCTTTGACGGTGGTTTTTGATGTTTTTAGTATCTCTGCTAAAATTCATTTAGTGTATCCCGGGTTATTCTCGATCAGTATCTCAATTTACTCAACGTCAGTGATGGAGAGTTTACCCGAGCCTCGTCCATATCACCAGTTCTAAACTTAGCGAATCACTTTCGAATAGTTCTTTCAGCTAAATAATTTTCTCTGTAAACAGAACATATCTTTTTTGTTACTTGTATGGCATTTTTGCTTTTCCGGTAATAGAAAAGTATTAAGTGTCTAAAATGGACTTCGTTTTTTCCCAACTTTAAAGGATACAAGAATGACCAAAATTTATTTATTTTCCGGAACTTTTCTCTAAAGATACCTTGAAATGTCACCTTTAAACATGTATACACAAATCGTAAGTTTTTTACTGGTGTATTTAGACATTTTTTAATGCTATCTAGTGAAAATCGTCACAATTTTTCCAAATATTAAAATCTATTTGACCTATGCTGTTATTTTGGACCATGTTTACAAATGTCTAAACTTTTCCAATTGTCTCAAATCGAGCACAAAAAAATAAATATTCAAAAATTTATAACCTAAAGATCTTACTTTATTATTTTTCATTAACTTTACAGTTTAGATACTTCGCCTAATTTTATATAAAAATCCACATCTGTCTTCAAATGGATTTTAATATATTTAATAAAATATCTTTTTGATTTACAAATGTTTACAAAATTGAAGTATACTAACAAAGCGTGCCCACAAAAACTGTAACAAGTGTAGCTTTGTCATGTAGAACAACGCCGAATTTACGTTTTCTATTTGTTTAATTTCCAAGGAATATTTGTGTTTCGGTTATTTTGTGTCAATATTGAAAGCTAGCCTCGCTATACGTAAAAAGCTTTAAATGTTAATTTCACGTCGCAACATTTCTGTAAAATTTATGCATGAAGCAAAATCTATTCCAAACTTTTTGGAATATAATATGAAATCCGCTGAACCGCCCGAATGGCGAACTCACAATTTATTTTTTGTTGTGTTGTCTTTGACTTGACTTGACTTCAGGAAATTGAGTTTTATATAAAACTTTGAGATACCAGCGGTCGTTTCAGCCAGTGCTAGGAACTATTCGCCGTAAAATACGTTTCGAATACATTTTTTGCGTCACCTGCTCTTCGACACCCCGTCGAATTCTGCTGCGAGAATGTGGGGAAATACGTAGATGAACTCAAAAGCCAATTTGTTTGACCGTCGTTTTTACTGTTGTAGGAAATTGTGGAACTGAAAAATTCTCATTGTTCATAACACTAAAGCGAATATGTAACAGTGCACTTTGTTTGCAGTCTCCGGGAGATGCTTATGCCTTAAACGGATGCTGAAACATGCGATGTTTTGTTAGTTGGCTTCTCTGTGACTTGTTTTGCTCCACACTTTTAGCAAATACACGTTTGTGCAGTTAGATCACCCCTTGTTTGGGGTCGTAATTAACGTTACTGTTTTTATTTGTCATCGCTAGCGGCAGCTCGGTTTTCATTTACAGTTATTCCCTACGTAGTTGCTTGTAATTGGACCTGCATGTAGAGATGTATTTACCAAGTTTTGAATAAATACAATTATAAACTGTATGTGATCGGTTTTTTTATTAATATGCTGCACACATCTATATAAATAACATAATATTGTTTTCTTTTTGCACCTTCTTATTCTAAAATTTGTTACTACCTAGTTGATAGATACAACTCTGATTTTTACATTGCCATTTCAAAATTGCAACTCACAAACTATAACCAAATGCTAATGATAGTACAAGTATGGAAACAAAAATTCTATTGCTGCTGAGAATAAAAAGCGAAAAGAAATTATTTTGTATTTATTGCCAACAATTTATTTTTTTATGTATAACCTATCTACAAATAAACAATTAAAATAAAAATAGCCCAGAAATTTACAAAAATATGAAGAATAACTAACATACACTGTCAGTAACAAAAAAAAGAAAGGCAATTATGATAATATTCTATTCAGGAAAACATAATCTAAAATACAAAATTGATTACGAAACCAAAATAATAAAATAGTTAATGGTTCTCTGTGGATGAATAAAAAGTTAAATAAGGACTTTAGCTTTATTGATAAATTATTTTTCGCTAAAGAAGTATTAGAGCCCTATTCTATCAACAAACATTGCATCTTTTCACTCTTTGTACCTTTTATTGCAGACTTTGTTCCATCATTGCTCATTGTTTTGCCAATGAAAAGTGTGATGTGGAAATTGAAAAGAGATCATATTTTTCAAGTAACAAGTTAATTCGGTTCCATCATTATATCAGTTTTTAAAAGGGCATTATAGTGTTGAGTAAAGCGGTTTTTGTTTTGTAACTTAAGATATACGCAATAATAGAACATTTTTCATTGAAGTACATGCATTTAAGTAATAAATATATTTTGCAGAGAACTTCTATTTGTGTCTAGTAAGTTAAGTGATGATAAAATTTAAGAAAAAGTTTATAAAAGTAGAATCAACTTCCATAATTTATCACCATATCAATTTCAGGAATATTTCCGTATATCTTCAACTGAAGTTGAAGTGCTTCAAAAAATTAATGTAGTATCCATGCATAATACAAAATGAACAAATACCTTTCATCAAAACAACTACTGCTTTCTATCTCTACATTGGTTAGAAAATATTGCTTCGCAGCATATTGTAAAGGTCGTAGTTGTCCTTTTTAAATATATTGTATATATTGTGAAATAGATCAAATAGTAACAGAATTCTTAATAAAAAGTGGGTTTCCTTTAATTTGTAGTTATGTTGACGGGATACTTACAAATTAAATTCACTTAATATGATGATATACGGACAAAACTATATTTTCTACGATCCTAATGCGAGCTGGTTCGACTGCGTTTATGATTCAAGAGTTCTGCAAAATACAGCAATATGAAAACGTTTCGAAGGTAATTGTAGACTATTTACTGGAACAACTCTTTCAAGTAACAATTTTTATGTACTAAAATAAAAGTTGATACCTTTTTTGAACAAAAATTCTGGTGGTATTGTAGAACAACGTTTTAACCGTGATTATGAAAAAAACTTGACGCATAGTAGAATGCAGTGTAGGAATTTTAAAAATTAATGTTTCTAATATGTGTATCGTTGTAACTCAGCTATTTAATTCACTCTGTAATGCATATGTAAACAACAAGTAAAATAACTCATTGTATTACAAGCCTGTAAATAGTTATTATTGTATAAAGTTGCACCTAAATTTAAAAACAACATGCATTGCGTGTAACTATATACATTTATACATATAAATACACCCAACCTCATCATTCAGTACGAATATAATACTTATAACTGATGTGCCATTATACATTTGGAAATTATTATTTTTCTTTTTTAAACTTCTGTAATTTTGCAGCTTCCATTACAATTAGTACTTACAGTATAGTATAGGTTTGGCAATAAAAATAAAATAAACTAAGGGGACTACTGAAATAGTAATAAGAATTATACTTAGGAAAGATGGTGGCATTAAAAAACGGGGTTGTAATATGAAACAGCACAATATTTGTTAAGGAAGTGCAACCACATATCGGAAACTAATTAGAAACGTTTAGATTCGGATTTGGTCCCCAGAGGCAGCAAGCGTCAGTATGATGTTGTATGCGCTCGTGAATAGAAGCGTAGCGTTTTATAACCGTCGAAACTTTTCGAAAAGTAAGATTCAATATTTTTTCTCGTGCCTATATTAATAAATAAAATATATTATTATTAATGTATCAGATATTAATATGACTAAACTTTAAAATGTCGGGGGTAGTTATTTAAAATCATATTTTATACATTGTGGTGATCGGGATGGATTGTAAAATGGCGTCGGGTGATAATATGGACCATAATCGCTTGGAGGGGTGCAACAGGAAAGTTTGTCCCTCCAATGATGATTTTTCCAAACACCAACTGGGCAGGTCGACAGATAAAGGGGGCATCTCTGAGAGCTATAGGAAAATGTCATACATCCGATTGGGTGCAGTGCTACCTTTTCATCAAATGGTTTTTCCATGTTATTAAGCTCACAAAACTGACAACTAAATCTTCAGTTTTACTTCTTCTCGACAAACGTTTTTCTCATACAAAGAACCTGTACGTTATCTTAAAAGTAAAAGATAACCATGCAACGATTTTGTGCTCATACTAGAGACTTCTGCCTCTAGACCAAACATTCATAGGTCTCCTAAAGACCTAGGCAGGCACTGAGAACAAGCGGAATGGACACATGACATTGCTGAGAAGTTTGTAAAGGCATATTTTAAGATTCAAATTGGGACAATAGCACTCAGTGGTTTTAACTGCACCGGGCTAGATCTATTGAACAGGAGCAACTCAACATGAAGCCGAAAATATTGCTAACAACAGTGAACTTTATGAGGCCGGTGACGACGAGGATCATGATGATGATCTGCATTCTTCTGGATCGGAAAGCAGGACTGTCTGAGGAACGGCGACGAGAGGAGAACAGGAGAAGAAGCTGGAAGCTTATCAACACCTGTAATTCACATCAATCCACAACAAATAAGTCCAGTTCTAAGAGCAAAAAAGAAGAGAACATCGAACAAACGTCGGGACGCACTTTCAGCCGCTATTACAAACTGTTGTCAGTATAAAGACGCTTTAAAATCGTTGCTTGATAAAAAATCAACAAAACCGAACTCAATGAAGAAAGGGGCACCAGCTCACAAAACAGCCGTCAGAGATAAAAACAAAAGGGGTAAATCAAGAACTAGCAAAGAAACAACTCAGAACAAGATAAATGAAAGACAAAAGCTATTTTTTAAAATAAGGACAAATGAAAATGAAACTTCTAGCGATGAGGAAGAATTGAGAAGATGTATATTTTCCAGGAGATCAAACATATCAGAAAGTATTGGACAGAAAGTTCCAGCTAAAGATGATGCAGAATGTTTATTTGTGGTAAGACATTCAAGAAATCAAAATCTGGAAAACTTTCGGTTCAATGTGAGATGTGCCAGGAGTAGGCTCATATGTTGAGCAGTGGATGTGAAAATGATATTTTGATTTCTGACTTCTGTTCATAATAAACTTTAGAGCAATTTGTATTAACCTAATATTTGTTTCCTAATGTTTAAAAAATATTTTATTTGCATTTGAAGTATAATTCGTTTTTTACGTTTAAGAGAATAAAATAGAACATTGATAATATAATAAAAGTGATAAAGTAATTGTACCTAAAATAAAACATTTTGCATTTATTATTATATTTGTTCCATATTACCACCTTGCTCTCCAAAACCAATATTTTGTAGTGCGTTTAAAAAAAATAATGTACTATAGACGAGTTTTATTTTTGTCCATAGCTACTCATAATGCATAGCAAAAAACATATTTGTTAATTGTACTGATAATTAGTGATGCAATAGCTACATTTAAAATCGAGCATATGTTCAAAACAAAAAACCGATCCATACTAACATCACCTCCCCTACTAATGCACGGCATTTCCATAATCCAAATAAATTGTCCCTTGCATAGGTTAATGATCTTCCATATAATCAATATAATTCAAATTCATTATGAAAACCAACGATCAATTAAGATTAGGCGAAGGAAGCATCAACTATTGTTTGGAGCGTGCAATTTGTTTAAATAAGAAGTATGTCTATTGACAAAGCTATCAACACAAGGTCGTTAAGGTAACAAAAATTGCTCGATTAAATATTAGTGTACATAAAATACCAAGCACGTCAGTTTCTCACCATTCACAGAAATTGAATCTTTCATATGGCACTACGTAATGCATTTTAATAAAGGGTCTGCATTTACAGGCATTTAAAATTCAATTGATCCAAGAACTTAAAAAAGTGGACCAACAGAAACGCCGTAATTTTTTTTATTGGGTTTTAGAGAAGACCACAATTGATGCTGATTTTTGAAAAAAATTCATATTGAGCGATGAAGTTCATTTTTCTTTGAAGGGGTTTCTTAATCGTCAAAATTGTAATGTCTGGGCTAGTGCAAACCAACGCGCTATTTACAGAAAACCAGTGAATTTACAAAAATTTACTCTAATGTGCATTGTGGATTAAAGGAATTAATGGCCTATACGTTTTGAGGACAAAACTGGCAACGCACTGATGTGCGTTATCGGGAGATACTAAACAACTTTCTTTTACAATTAAACAACGATTTTAACAGGAATAACATGTGTATATTGGGGTTGTCTTATTAAGTATCTCAGGGGGCGGTATGTAGGTGTTACCATTAGTAGACCGTTAAAGTTTTCGAAATTAATAATAATTCCTTGTAAAAAGTCGGTTGAGAACTTTTCCACTAGGTTATAGGATATCCTATTATTTCTAGTTGTAATATTTTTTGTTTTTTGTGCCAGCTATCTAGTATTTGTAATAAAGACCAATTAAAAATGAAAGATTACAAAAGTTGCAAAAGAATAAAATCTATTAACAAGCCAACAAACATGTAAGTTTTATGAAGAATATTTAGGGCAAATGAATCGTAAGACTATGGAAGAAATAAGTTATAGTCTAATACAATTTCTATATTAAACTAGACTGAAAAGGGACAAAATCCGAGTTACAAAAACGAAAAATTGACAATATAATAGAAAAACTTGAAATTGAAAAATGAAAGACTAGATAACTACAAGAACTAGTTAACTTTTAAACCATAACATCTATGTTTTTTTGTTATTAAATGTCCTTATAGACAACTCACTTTATTTAACATGAAGCACCCCATTTGTTCAAAACAAGGCGAAATTTAGGTTTTGGTCATTTTGTCTGTCTGTGCAATGACATAAAGAAATTATTGTTTTATATTACAAGGAACAAAATTCCACACATCAGAAATGTTCTAAATATTTAGAATTATATATATATATATATATATATATATATATATATATATATATATATATATATATATATATATATCCAATAATTTCGAAGATACGGTGCGCGAGGGTCTCCGATTTCATTCAAATTTTAGGAGCTAAAAGTAGGTAGTGAAAAAATAAAATCCTCTAATTTTTAGCCCTCCACCCCCTAATCCAGAGATATGAATTTTGAAAATTGAAAATTACCCTTATTTTGCTGTTTTTAAAAATCCATATCTCGGGAAGTTTGGGTCCAATCAGGCTCAAATAGGACGCATTTTTTTCGTTTGTGAGTCTACTTTCCTTCCATCTGGGTCCGGTCTATTTGTACGTGCCTCTCTTTTCTTGGCAGCTTGAAATTCGAGAACATAAAAACAGCACATTCTTTCATCTTGAAAATGGACCCAGATTACAGCAACAGCGCAAAAACATTTTAGACGTAATAGGCATGAAGGTAGGCTCATAGACGAAAAAAATGCGTCCTAGTTGAACCTGATTGGACCCAAACTTCCTCAGATACGAATTTTTAAAAATTGGCATTTCCGCGAAATTCGAGTTTTTTCCGGTTTTCTAAGTGTCACCAATCGCGCCTGATCGATTCAAATACTTTGAAAAGTGGGGGAATTGTTGTTTTACTAGAATACAATGATTTCTTAATGGTTTTATCCTTGGTCCGAACTTGTAGCATGCGCGATCGCCACTGCGCAGATTGTTCTTTTCGAAGGAAAAATAGACGGAAATTATGGGAATTTCTGAATTATACGGCGAGTTAGGGGCTCAAGAAGGTCGAAGTCAGTGCAAAATACTCTTGACAGATTAAACGGCGATAGAACCTGATTTTAACAATCTTTGGACACCTTAAACCATTGTTTACTGTAGTCATTTTTTAAAACAATTACGCTCTGCTAGTCGCACATATTACTCCCGCTAACAACCAGTGTAAGTCCGTCTGCTAAGTTGGGTGAAATTCGAATTCTGAAGTTTTTCAATTATCATGTCGGCTCAGTGTTGCGAGTTCATTCAAACAGTTTCAGAATACTACGATATTCGTATTTCAAATCTAGAATAAGTCTTCTACGAGGAGTGGATGGCCATTTCTCAGTTTTCAGTTTATCAGTTTCTTGTGTTATCGCCATACAAGGCTAAACACTTGTGAGTTTATGTTGTATAAGTGTAACGTGTCTTAGTGGAAAAGTAAGTGGACAATGGCTGTACTGGAAATGATGTGTGCCATCGGGAAGTTCCTGAACGACAATTGTTCTGAACCTTATAATTTTGGTTATTTAAGTGAATTCGATACCGAACAATTGGATATCCTCAATTTTAGATTAAACAGTAATTTGAGTGCTTATGAAAGTAGGTACATATGTAAAAGGCACAAAAACAAGTTTGTCGGTAATTATACGGCTAAAAGGAGAAAATGTTGCGATCCATACGGAATTCATAAAAAACCTGTTTGGGGTGATCTGCACATTATTACCTTAGAATTGAGTCAAAAATGTTGTAAGGCAACGGAAAGGAGATTGATTCCAAGGAATAAAATATTTAAACGGTGTGAGCAGAAAGTTACTGAAAGTGTCGCGGAGGGCCACAATAACAATGTTGTGAGAACGGATGGTCCAAGGCCAAGAAGGACTGTTGCGAGTGGAGTAGATACTCTAATTAAAGGAATAAGCGATCTTGAGACTTATCCTTCTAGTTCATCTCAAAGTTCAGGTGGTACTGAATTTCTGACTTGTAGCCAAAGACGATCGACTCTCAGAAACGTTTGTCGAGAACCTCATCTTAAATTATCACGGGTTTCTTTGCCTAGAAAAGAAAAACTGGTGGTCGATTTTTTAACTGATGTTCAGGCAAAAGTAATTCGTCAACTAAAAGATGCTTTTAATCTCGATCTAAATTCAATTATGCCACTGGTTACTGGCAGTTCCATCCAAGACAGTGTCTCTCTTCATCAACTTTTGACAGAATTGCAAAGAAAATTCGACAGCAGTTCAACAATCTCCGACAAGATATCCCTTCTTTGACTTGTTCCAAGAAACTTGAGTTTCGATTTATGTCAAAAGTACTTTAAATGTACTTCGTATATGTTCAATAAAGTACGGAAGCTGCAGAAAAATGGTAAGTTCTTCATGATGAAATTTGTAAGATTAATGTCTAGAAAATTGGTTTAATTCCATGTTTTCATGTCTACAGGTGAATTAGAAAATCTACCGAGAAAAAAACACTCTAAAATTTCTCAAGCAATGGAAAAAATTATAGAGTTATATTCTGGATCCCAAAAATTCATACATTTTCCAGGGAAGAAACAGAATGTGATAAGGAAGGCTCGAGATGAAACGGGGTCGATGGTCGAAATAGTAAAACAAAAGCGTCTGCTCCTCTACACACTACGTGATTTACACTCTAACTTTCTGCAAGATTATAAAGGGTATGAAAACGTACCAAAATTTTCTCACTTTGCGAGTTTGGTACCTGAATAATGTATTTATGCTGGAGATCCAGGCTCCCACAACATTTGTGTCTGTGTCGAACACGTAAACATTAAGCTCAAGTTTCTTGCTCTGAATAAAAGGATCAATTATCGTGATTTGATAGCAGCTGCAACTTGCGATTCAGATAACATAGACTGTATGCTCCATCGACGCGGTGAATGTCCAGGGATTCTCGGAATTACGCAAGTGCTGGATGAATCGGGCTCAACTAGCACGCATTTTTTTCGTCTATGAGCCTACTTCCATGCCTATTACGTCTAAAATGTTTTCGCGCTGTTGCTGTAATCTGGGCCCATTTTCAAGATGAAAGAATTTGCTGTTTTTATGTTCTCGAATTTCAAGCTGCCAAGGAAAGAGAGGCACGTACAAATAGACCGGACCCATACGGCATGAAAGTAGACTCACAGACGAAAACAATGCGTCCTATTTGAGCTCGATTAGACTCAAACTTCCCGAGATATGGATTTTTTAAAAACAGCAAAATAAGGGCAATTTTCAATTTTCAAAAATTCATATCTCTGGATCCGGAGGGGTGGAGGGCTAAAAATTGGAGGATTTTATTTTTTCACTACCTACTTCTAGCTTTGAATTTGAATTTGAACGAAATCGGAGACCTCGCGCACACCGTATCTTCGAAAATTATTGGACAGACTCATATACTATATATATATATATATATATATATATATATATATATATATATATATATATATATATAGTATTCATGTATGTATGTATATATGAGTCTGTCATATGTCATATGTGGGCTACGGACAGAGGAATAATAATATAATCTAGACAGCTGGGCCAATAGGACAGTCAAAAACCGACCATACATTAATCCAACTTTTTTTTACTTATATTTAACGTTGTGAATAAATGAGAGAAAATTATGTTATTTGTTTAATTTAGGAGTTATAAAATTTAACCTAAAATAATTTATGTGTAAACTACAAGGTCTGTCCGGAAAGTAATGCGCTCTATTTTTTTCTCTGCCGCGACTAACCGTCACACAGCGTTACCGCTTGCACGGAAGGGAAGGGGGGAGTCTTGGGAACACAGCGTGACCAATGTGCACGAGATTGTGACGAAAAACTTTCAAATGCGGAAGGTGTGCGCCAAACTTGTCCCGAGAGTGCTCACCGATGATCAAAAGAACAATCGAGTGGAAGTGTGTCAAGAATTGTTGCAGTGTTGTGAGGACGATCCGAATTTTTGATGTGGCTCCGTGCGACTTCCTTTTGTTCCCTGGAGAACATCAAGGTGGCTACGACGAGGTTATTAAAGGACATCCCAGTGAAGGACTTCCAGGACGCATTAAAAGCATGCAAATCTCGTTGGAATAAGTGTGTTGAAGCAGTAGGGATGTATTTCGAAGAATATTAAGTAATTGTACGAATCGGTTCAATAAATTTCTTAAAACAAAAATGGGCGTATTACTTTCCGGACAGACCTTGTAAACGAACTAAAAAGAGAAAAACTAAAGTTAAATGACTGGGCCGGCCAGGAAAGATGAATCTCATCAATATGCTCTTAAAACTACTCTTGAACAGGGCCGGCGGTGTAAATGGGGGCATTATCATCCTAAAATAAGGCATTTTTATCTGGAAATAAAGTTTGCACTATTGGGTGGACCTGGTTACTTAAAAGTTCTCTATACACTGCTGCTGTGACCCGACCATGTAATTTAACAAGGGGAGGCTGCTGAATACCATGATATAACGCCCCAGACCATAATAGAGCCACCACCATGTTTGACAGTTGGGCAGAAGCAATCCATATCATATGCTTCAAAGGAAAGTGCGTCAGACAAACACTCATTCAGTGGTGAGAAAGAGTGTAAAGGGTGTCTCGTCCGATTAAACGACACGTTGCCAATCCTGCAGTTTCTGTGGGCATTGCAGCATGTACGTCATATTTGAGTATTCGTGTCTCTTATTAGGGACTTGGAAATAGCAACACGTTCATGGATACCTATTTTATGCATTTTTAGCTTCACTGTTTTAAATGACGCTGGAGTGTTTAGGACCGCATAAGTTCGTTGTTTTGCTCACAGATGCTTCAACTAAATAGGCATCCACAATTAGACCTTTTTGAAAGTCCGTCAGGTCGGACATACTGGTCACTCACCACGCCTGCACAACGTCCACAATCACACTGCCTCACTCTACTATTAGTACACAGTCCATAGTATCTGCAATAAATAAGAGACGGTTGATTTACGCAGTGACCAATAAAAATATGTCCTACTTTTGACAAGTGTTTTCATAATTTTCTCCAATACCAGTAGTTCGATTGTTAATAAATCAGGTTCGATTATCTAGGGCTTTGAGAATAATGAATAATTAAAAATAAGCCATAGATTTAAGTATTGTCTTGTATGATAGACCTTCATTTTTTATTGTAGGTTTTGATTTCGGTTTAAGAAGGCAGTATATTTTAAATCTGTTTGCATTATTTTTTTTCTAAACTACTATTAATGTGAAACCCAAGGTAGTTGGTTTCTGTACTAAGCGAAATCAGTTTGTCTTTTATTATTACCGAAGGACCTGTGGTGATTTTTGTAGTAAATGTTACTTGTATAGACTTATTTTCGTTAAATGTCAGTTTATTGATTTAGTATGTTTAAATAAGTTTTTAAGTTTTGTGAAGATTTAGCAGCAACGTTGTGAATGCATAACATCGTGGCATTGTCGGCCAATGTAGCAATAGAGGTATTCTCTGAATCAGGAATGTCAGAGATATAAAGAAAATATAAGAAAGGTCCTAAGATATTGTCCTTTGATACCCTTGGTTTTGTTAATTAATATGTTAATATCTTGTATTTCATATTAAAATAACAGATAATTAAATATAACCTTATGAGCAGAGAGTAAATGTTTAAAAGTAATTGTTTTAATTTATATAACTTATCGATGTGCCACAACGTATCAAAGACCTGACTTGCGCCTAAGAATGCTGTGGTGCAATTTTTTTTGTGCTTTGAGCCATTTGATTAACAGTTCGCTGAGTTTATTGATCGTAGAGTGACCTTCATTAAAACCAAATTGGTGGTTTGCGGTAGCAGTAAATATATTCGTTACGCTTTTTTGTAAGCGTTGTTGAACAGATTGCTTGGTAGTGATAACAAACTAATGGGTGGATAACAAATTGGTAAATAAGGTGGTATATATTTCATTTTATGGAAAAGTTTCAGGCTTAATGATCTGAGAACAAGCCATAGCTTTATATTTATCAATATTTGGTTTTAGTTCATTGTGCAGTAATTCGATTTAGAAATTGGGTATCATTTGTAGGTATGCTGTCATCCATAATAATAAATGAGGTTTAAGTACGAGATGTGTTCAAGTTCTAAGGTTTCCAATTTTTTTCCGAAAAGTACTTATCTAAGAAAGTTGAAACTTCTGTTAATTCTTAGCGTAATCTCCGTACACATTTTTCACAATGTCATCATCACGATTCTATGGCTGTTGACAATACTTCTTTAGGGGTGTGTTTTTGTCCACCTAAAATTGCTGATGCAACAGCGGCTCGATTGGAAAATGAGCGGCCGCAGAGAGTGTCCTTCATGGGCAAAAATTTATGGCGGATTTTTAAGTTATCATGTTAAATATCAAATTTAGAGGCGATATCACGCACAGCTAATCAACGGCCTTTCATAACAACTTGCTCCACTCGCACAATTATGGTTTCGGCTTGGCTGGCTCATTGTCATACAACTCTCAACCTTATTTAAATTATCACACCTACGAATGCACATTTTTAACACCCATAACGTCTTCACCGCATGTGTCACTCAATTGGCGATGAATTTCGATGAGTGTTTCATCACGCATGAGAAGAAAATGGATAATTACATGTTTTTCTTGGACACTAAACGTCCCCATTTGAAATATAAAAAACAACACCCATTGTGTATATTGTATGGTGCTGCCATCTATATTACAAATTTAGAAATATTTTCTGCTCTTTTAAAATTAACCGCATCTTTATACTTACTCCCACTGCTGAGAAAAAAATTTAGACCTTGAACTTGAACGTACTTCGTACTTGTTGACCATATCGCATAAAAAGCTAATATTTCGTTCTTTTGTTGTTCTTTTAGTGTCTATTGTTATTTTATTTACTGTGACACAAAATTGTTAAGTTATTTCTGTAGAAAACCATATTCTAAGTTTTTTACCCAAAGAATTCTATGATCCAGGCCTCATTTTTCTCAGATATTTTCTTATAATATTTGTTGAATTAAGCCTTATCTTCTTTTGTTTTTTATTATATATCCCAAATATTTAAGCTGTTGTATCTTCACCATAATCATTATTTCGGTATTTGTTTTATCCTTCCAAGAAATTCCTCTTTTCATTTTCATTACAAATTTTCATAGCAGTCTGTTTTTAATTATGATTCAAGCTATCTCACATAATGCATTATAGTACCAATATTAACATGAGATTTGAAGGATATAGACAGACTAACATATTATATATATATATATATATATATATATATATATATATATATATATATATATTTATAATAGAATTTTTGTTTTGCATTTTCTTGTGCTTCTTTGTTAAACATTTAGTAACTTTTTTAATTTACTATTAATTTAAAACACTTTATTACAGCAAAAACTATATATTGCGGAATCGCCCGGGACCGAATAAAATTTCCACAATTGACAGCTTTCCCCTATGAACAGGTTTATAAATAAATTTGACTTTAATAAAATCGTTGTCTTTAAACATATACACAAAAATAAGTAGAGCAACAACATATAAATAAATAGGGATGAATAACATGTACGTTATTTAAAGTTGAGGGAAATAATTAATTAATTTTTGTTTTTGGCTATCCTTTTTTCTTCAGAAACTTTTTTATTTAGTTCTATAAAGGCGCTTGATACCATATTATGTAGGTCTTTATATCCCTTTTTCGTAGCATAAGTGGTGGCTAATTTTAGGGCCTTTCAGGTATCCTTTGTTGGCACCTTATTTATGTCATCTTCTTCTATTTGTTTTCCTACCTCTTTATGTTCCGTCTCGGGCGGCCCGACCGGCAACGAAACTTTCATCTTCTTCACATGTGGCTAAAATTTGGTCTATAAAGACGTAATTTTCAAAATTACCATTTTCCGGTTTCTCTTCCATTATTCCGTTCTTTAAAAGAACAGAAAGGCCTGCCTTTTTAAAACATTTTTTATTCTTTCTTTCTTTATTTTATTATGGCAGCATTAATCCACCTAAGAGCGTCCAAAACGATGATTGTTTTGCCAGCTCTGTAACATCATCAACGCATTCTATGGCTGCCAACAACTGATCCATTATGAATTTTCTATAGTTTTTTTAAGGTACTTATGACGCCTTGATCAAGAGGCTGAGTGACGCTGGTTGTGTTGGCTGGAAACCAAACAATTTTTACGTTTGACATTAATGTCCGGATGACATTGTCTAAAAAACGTAAAATAATTCTGTTTTCTTTTACCATTTTGACATTGCATATTTTCAGCCATTGATTTTGTAAAAAACGGTCTGCTCTAACTCGCCCGCCATATTTGCACGTACTAGCACAGTCAATCTTCTCTTGAAAAGCTTACCTTCTGTGCAAAGATCTCCTTTATTATTTAAAGGTTTAGAGGGTAGTGCTCTAAAAAATCGTCAGCGAGTACCCTTTCACGAAACAAAAAATTTTAGAATGCCACTCCTCCATTATTTTTACATCAACACTGTTGGACTCACCACAAAAAGGTTTACACACGTGCGTGCCTCTTCTTAAAAGATTAAAACTACCCGTTTGTTGCTTTAAAATCTAATTTACCTATTTTTCATTGAGCTTGCACCATTACCCATGACGCGGGAATGTTTTTGGCTCTTGTGCGTACAAAACAATCCCATACCTCCTGATTAATGTCAGCATTGCTGACAAAGTCTTGTTGCTTGCTGACGAAACACCTAAGCAACACAAATTTTTTTAGAAACCTAGAAATGAAGTTATTAATTTTTCATAATTCAACCTCCCTCTGAAAAAAGACTCGGGTGAATGGCGATGATCATAAATTTTTAAAATAAAAAACCGGTACAGTTCTGTACAATAGGACAGTCGGACAATTACAACCTGTCAGTCATTCAATTAAAATAACCCAAACCTCTGCTTTGTTTCCAAAATTCACAGGTAATCGGAACATAATATAGACAAATGGCTTACACTTCCATCTTTGACAATGTCGGGATAGTAAAGATTTCAATATATTGATTTCTTTATCCTTTTTCCTGGGACCGAAGAAATTTTCCACAATTGACAGATTTCCGCATTTCTCAGGTTTTACTTTAATTGTGTCTAGTGTATTTTATAATACATTTTGCAAGATTCTGATTTAACACTACAAATAAGGTTATTCCACATTGATGTAAAAAAACAACAACTGGGTGGTTTTAGACTGCCTTCCTCGGCGAACGTATGAAATCCACCTCTAGCGTAAATTTAACTGCCTTTTGCTCCCGCCTCTAATGTGGCTATTAGAAACAGCTTGTGAAAGTATTAACGTTAGTACAAAGTTTCGTTTCTGTGCTACTGTTTTCATATTCTATTTTTTTACTAGAATTAACGAGCTGTAATTAAACGAAATAAAATGCCATCTAAATACAGTGTTCATATTTATTTAGTAAATAATAGACCGGGAATAGTTTTGTTACTGAATTATCGCATATTAAATAATTTTTAGTTTTAACATATTTAGTTTGTATGAATTATATTTAACTGTTTCGTAATTACGTTATTAAGTAAATATGTTTTACATTATGATAAGAAATGTGATTTATTTTTGTTTTGCAGATGCAATTATATTTAAATATATTTTTTATACAACTGAGAAATACCGTGCTAAAATACAAAATTTTCTACAAAGAAATATAGGTTCAACAGCGATTTCAAATACCGCCTGATGTGTCCCGGAAATATCCTGCTGGTTAAGATCAGGTCCATGTTATTTAATATTAGTTATTAAAAGGCTGCGTATTCCAATTTGAGTTTCGAAGAATAAGGATGTTTTCTGGACCACTCTGCGAGATAAATAAGTGTGATCCGATAAATCGAAAGATTAACTAATAAATTTTAAATTTGCGTTTAAAAGTATGTAAACGCAGTAAGTGCACTGATGTTTGCCTATAAATGTGTCAGCAAACACACGTGGAGAACAAAATGCATGTTTTTATATATTTAAATGCCAGTAAATATCATTTCCTGGCAAATAGTTCCAACTCAAATACACCCACAAAGTACAAACATTTACAGCAGCTAACAATAAGCAACTATTCAACAATAATTACAATGTAGCTGCAAATCACGGAATATGTTTCTAATCTAAATTTTTAAATCTGTGGGAACAAATGATAAAAACAGGAGCAGAAATTTAAAAGGTCAGGACCAAACACTTAAAAAAAGAATAATTAGTGGCTCTGATTTAGTAATAAATACAACCCACTTTCAAATAAAAGTGTGGATGATTACGTTCCTTAATGATTTAGCTAAAAATAAATACACGATCAAGTAATTATAAAGGGAGTACAAATAAATCTCCGCCGCGTTTTTATCAAAAATTTTTTGTGAAAGAACGGAACCTTACGTTTTATTCAAAGCATTGTCCATCGCTAGCCACTACTTTTTCCCATCTTTCTGGCAGCATACGGATACCGCGGTTGGAAGAACGCTTCATCTTTTGAGGCTATCCACGAATCCACCTAATTTTTGATATTTTCATATGATGTGAATTGCTGCTTAGACAGGCCATATGCTATAATCGGAACAAGGGATAATCAAAAGGGACATTGTCTGGTGAATACTGCGGGTGGGGTAGGATTTTTCAATTGACTGTTTTCAAGTAGGTTTTAACCAATTCCGCAACATATGGATGAGCATTATCGTGCAGGAGAATAATTTTGTTGTGCCTGGAGTAGTAGTGGGCGTATTTTCCTTGAGGGCTTGGCTCAGTCTCATCAGTTGTGTTCGGTAGAGAACCCTAGTAATGGTTTCGTTCGGTTTGAGCAACTCATAATATACGACACCAAGCTGATCCCACCAAATACACAACATGTGTTTTTTTCCATGTATATTCGGCTTGGCTGTCAATGTTGAAGCATGACCACGTGGTCCCCATAGTTTCCTTTTCTTTGAGTTATTATGATGGATCTATTTTTCATCACCGGTAACTATACGATGTAAAAAAACCTTTCGTTTATGCTTGGCAAGCAGCATTTCACATGCGCAAAATCAGCATTCAACGTTTCTCGGCTTCAGTTTATGTGGAACCCAATTTTCTTGCTATTGAAATATTTTCAACTATTTTAAACAATGTGAAATTGCTTGTTGAGTTACTCCTAATGTAAGTGCAAGTTCTTCTTGCGTTTGGCAGGAATCTTCCTCCAATAATGCTTCCAATTCCGCGTCTTCGTACACTTTCGGCCTTTCGCTACGTCCTTTGTCTTCGACGTCAAACTCATCGTTCTTAAACTTATGAAACCACTTACGGCAACTACTCTCACTTAAAGAAGTAAATCAAAAGTTCCCCCCAATGACGCTTATTTGCCTCAAATCTCGACATTTTCGCACGAAAAAATTATGCGATGCTGATATAAAATCGCCAATATTTTAAGGCTGTGGTATTGCCAGATTTCAAACCTTACAATATGACGCTTTACATTTGACAATTTCAACCATAACTTACTGGTGGGGTCATCTCTTGTCAAACGGCGGAGATTTATTTATACTCCGTTTATAATAATCAAGTCAAAGTACAATCTCTAGAAAATACAATATAGTTCATAATAATTAAAGATTTAGCAGATAAAAGCATTGAATTTCATACCTATAAGCTCAACAAGCAAAGAAATTTTTTTATTAATTTGCATCCCACGACTGAAATAAATTAAACAAAGTTTGCATGGAAAAGGGCACGTGATAACAAAAATGCCATTACCAATGCAGTTTATAGACATCAAATCTAACAGTAACAACAAAGAAATATAAAAAATAGATTTGCTACTGAATATTGAAGTGCACATACTAAACGTAAACTTTTCTAGTGTATACGCTGCTGGAACGTTGACCACACAAAATTATTGTAAAAATAATCTGAGATGTCTTAAGTGGATGGTAGATCACTTAACTACTGCATGTCTAAGGAAAATAAAAGATGATAAAGTCAATTGAACAAACTAAATCCAACAGATAATGTACACAAGATTACAGGAACAGAAGATAGTCACGAAATATTTTTTTAATTCCAGAAACGCACTTTACTAATAGGAGTAATGGAAAAATGTTAAATTATATTATATATAACACAAATCACCTAAACGGAATGGCACATGGAGGTAAAGTAGTAATAATTATACAAAAAATTAATGAAAGTCCTGAAAATAGTTGTAACAATATACAAGCCACTAATATCACCATCTTAAACAATATAGTAGATTTGTATATAGTCAAGAGTTTTAACACCAACAATTTTTTGGCAAAGTTATGTTTACAGTTAACGTCTGATTATACACTAGTTCTGGTAACTATCTGTATTCATACACTGGGAAAATCGAGGAAACTAACACTTTATAGCAGAATAAACAATTGGAACTATTTTGAAGAAAACTTGGATGAACCGATAACCCTAGAAGCACCATTAAAAATCTAAATCTACATAGAAGAAACCTTGGTAGGCATAACAAAAGCAATACGAAACTCGACATAGCAATCAACCTCAAAGAGAAATGAAGAAAAAACCAAAGAAGAATATCCTATAATAATAAAGCAAAAAGTATCAGAAAAAGATGCCAAACAACAAGAATCCCGCTAGACAAACAAAAGTATAATAAACTACCGAAAGAACTTAAAAAATTACTACATCATTTAAAAAATGACTCCATCTAAAGTTGCGACAGACTATTCCTTATGGACGATTACCCGTAAAATTAAACAACTTTACAATCAAAAGGCCACTATTGTCGAACATTTTGCCACAGTTTTTCAACCTTATCCATTCCAACCAACGACTTCTGAAGAAGATAAGGTAAATAATTAGTTAGAGACCCCATTCTAGATAACTTTACCAATAAAAAGGTTTCCAAAAGTGAAATAGAAACAATATTACAGTATCAAACAAATGTAAAAAGGCCTCAAGACATGATCTCATCGCTGGTAATATACTTTAGCAAATATTCCAAAAATATATTAAAACAGTAGCACAGATATTTAACGTCATCTTAAGAACGAAATATTTTTCATGTCTGGAAAGTGGAACAGATAAACCAAGAAAAGTTCAACTTAGGTGACATCGTATCATGCAAGAAGCCTTTTCCAAACGCTATCAAAGGTTCTGGAAAAATCTTTCTTATAAAACGAATTGAAGCCATAGAAGAAGACTCATACCTATCTATTCAATTGTATTTATGAAAAAAACATAAAAACACCGACAAAATTCATCCAATTGCCAAAACAACCTGCAATAATATGGAAAAGAAGCGATACTGCTCCGCATTTGATAATTGGCACCTAGGATTACTATATAAATTCTAACATTCACTGCTGTATTTATTTCAATTCTTCTCCAAATCCTGCCTATCTAACAGAACTTTCCAAATAACATACCAAGACATTTACACTGATCTCTATCCTGTCCAATCAGGAATATTACAATGAAGTATCCTAGAACCCACACTGTACTTTTCTACACAATAAAACAAATGCACACCTTCACCGTCAGAAAAGAAACCTGTCCTGTTACACTTAAGGGAAATCATGTGGCACAAGCGGATGTAGTCAAATATCTACGTCTTCATGTGGATAAAAGATTAATCTAGCGTACTCACGTTAAAGCGCATCTGAATAAATGGTATACCTTTGAGTTGTACAAGCTGTTCCTCAATTATAACAGAATTTTTAGAATAAGATTGGTATGTAACAAATACGATACTGCACACCGATTTAAACATGCTGACTGTGAAAAATGATAAAAATTATCATAAGCACAGAAATATATTAACAGTACCATACTATTCCAAGAAGAAAAAGTGCTAAGAAAATTAAAACGCTTTAGACCCTTTGGATTTTTAGCGAATG
Organism: Sinelater perroti; assembly: GCA_036346155.1. Classification (NCBI taxonomy): domain Eukaryota; kingdom Metazoa; phylum Arthropoda; class Insecta; order Coleoptera; family Elateridae; genus Sinelater; species Sinelater perroti. Next base: position 442,499 of record JARFIY010000366.1, read on the forward strand.
AAATTAAATAATTAATCATAATAAATAAACATTTTTATAGAGAATGTGTACTGTTATGTAATTATTAATTTAGCTTTAAAATTAAATTCACATAAATTGTACTTCTAGTCTGTAAAAGATTGATTGTACAAATAAAAAAACATTAAAAAGACAAATCCATTTAACGGGGGTGTGTTCAAGATCTAACATTTCTAAATTTTTTTGTCAAGAGTGAGTACAAAATTTGGTTAATTGTAAAAGACGCGGGAGGTATTTCTACATTTCTAATTTAGAAGGCAGCACCATACAACGTACAGAAGTCGAATTACCGCCATTTTAAGTGAGTGTTGTTTTGTATACTTTAAATGGCGACGTTTAGTGTCCAAGAACATCGTGTAATCATTCGTTTTATCCTCCTGCGTAGTGAAACTCTCATCGACATTTATCGCTAATTGAACGAGACGGGCGGTGAAGGCGTTAGGAATGTGAAAGTTTAAAGAAGATCGAGAGTTGCGTGACAATGAACCGAAACAGCCTCAGCCGAACTAAAACCATAATTGCGCGAGTGGAGCAAGTCGAAGAGGTGCGTGATATCGCTTCTAAACATTTTTGTAGGATCTGTGTAATTTATCTTGCATTATGACCTGAAAATGCCTAAAGTTTCTTCAAGGTGGGTCTTACAAATGCCGACTGACGTACACAAGGCTGCGCGAGTGGTAATGCCTCAGGACATGTTGACACGTGATGCCGTTATGAATTTCAGACCATGAAGGACACTCTCCGTAGCCGCTCATTTTCCAATAGAGTCTCTGTTTCGGTGTGCAAAACACACCCCTAAAAAAGTGTTATCAACAGCCATGGAATCATGGCGACGACGTTGTGAAAAATGTGTACCTATAGACGGAGATTACATTGAAAAGTAAAAGAAGTTTCAGCTTTCTTGGGCAAGTACTTTTTCAGAAAAAAATTTGGAGATCATTCAAGTATATCGTATTATACCTATTTCTTAAATCATTAAGAGAAAATTCTCTAATTTTAAAACTTGATAGAAGGAATGAAAACTACTATAAGAATATTTTCAAAAATACCGAAGTACTAAAAGAATAGAAATAAGTTAAGACACGTTATTTAGAGTATTTTTAACTCCCAGTGGTATTTTGGAAGTAAAAAATTAAAGGTACAAAGCTATTAATATTTTATTAATAAACAAATTAAATTTTGTTTCGTCATAAGTGGGTACTGCTTTAAAAAATCATATTATTTGTTCCTTGTAGAACAAAGTATATCTTATATATTTTAAAAAACATATTAAGTAATAATCTTAACACAAATATTATTAACTTGTGCATTTAAAACAATTAAGAAAATTTTTTGATATGTCTACACAGTTCCAGTATGGTAAATCTCGAATAAAAATTAAATGGTTCGTATTATGGTAGGCCACGTGCCCATTAGCCGCTATAATGAAAGCTACGGCGTGCCATTTCCTATATACTGCACGTCCGCCTGAGTCCGACGGCATAATCGGCCTAATGATAATGAAAATGGTTGTCGAATGGAACAGCGAGCAAATCGTTTAATTATAGACCAGTCCGGCAAATACTGCCCCCGTGACTTTATTACATTCCACAATACATTCGATTCGCATAGTAGTGAATTAGAATCTAATATTGACGTCGTGCTAACCGAAGTCCGAGCTGGAGAGCACAATTTACAGGCTCAGATATAATCGAATAACCACTTCGCCGCACCACAATTCGCAGCCAAATCTGGACTCAATCAGGAGCACCCTGAAAGGCAAATAAAAATCCATATTTTATAGGTCCCGGGTTTTCAGTGAAGATTTCGAGTTATAAACCAACTTCCAAAAAATGCTTCTAGCGCGTAGATGGCGTAGATAGCGTGGATATCTAGCTTATTTGAGCGGCTAGGAGAGGCAGCCCAGAAATATTCGCATTTGGTGGTAGTTTTAATACACGCAATTATCGCTTGACTAACTGACTTTAAATATTTACGGATGGGTCGTGTGAAGGCTTTAAAAGTTAAACACATGTTCGCAAGCTATAGACACGTCGCATAATATAAACGAAAATGGCTTAAAGAGAGCCAATTTGAGATAATTTATTTAACATTAAATTTAGAAAAAAGTTTATGACAAACACATTTTATTACAATAATTAAAGTAGATTCAAATTGTATAAAAATGTTATTAATATTTTTGCTTATTATATTTGTTACTGTTTTTTATAATAAAGAGTGACCCAAAAGAGATGAAGAATTTACATTTACATTTACATTTTATACAAGTGTTTTTATTTAATTTTTAATTGCTAATTTGCTCAAAAAGAGTTGTAAGTATATGATGTGACAAACTTAGTATTAGACATGAGTATGACTTCAAACACTGACATGTCTCCAGAAGTCACTCGGTGAGGTCTTTCTATTTAATCTTCTCACCTCAGGCTGGTGGGAGTAGAGATCGGCAGTGAGAGAGTTGGTATGACTTCAGGTGCGTGTTTTGCTTTTGGTGGCATAGTTCCTTATGACTTCAGTAAGGAAGGAAATTTGAAGGTCGAAGTGAAGGGTTTGATTGCACACGTACATTGGCAAGAGTACGGAGGGTTTTCAATTGATAGGACTAGAAAATTTTGGTGTTCGATGGTTTGCTGCAGCCCTAGAATTCGATGTCATATACGTGTTAGAATAACCTTATAGAGCAAAAGCTTGTTTTCTAAGGTCAGTTGAAAGTAGCGTCTAAGTAGTCAATAGATATTTTTAGATTTCCAGATTTGATTGTTTTTAGGTAAGTTTTTGGTTTAGATAAAGTCCTAAATATTTCAATCAGTTTTTATTGGTAGGGGTTGGTCACAAATGGTGACTTCAGAACAGGTAGTTAATGTTTAGTGGTAAAGGTAATTTGAGATGATTTATTGCTGTTTACTTTAATCCGCCACCTATAAAACAGCTTTGTAGGAGATTTAGATGGGATTGAAGTTTTTCAGATGCATAATTTGCTTTAGGATCAATCAGATGACAACATTGCAGTATCGTCGGCAAAGGTAGCAATTGAAATACTGTTTATAGTAGGGATGCCTTCAGTGTAAAAGAGATATAGGAAAGGTCTGAGGATACGTCCTTGAAGAATGAGTGGATAAAATGCTAGACTGGTAGTGTACCCTGAAACTGCATTTGGAAATGTATTTGAGGTAGGTAGTTGACTAATCTATGACATTACTGGATGGTTGAGTGTTCTTTGTGGATGCTAAACTGGGAGAGCGGGAATGAGCTCTTCTAAAGATGATAGTTCAAAAATTCGATATAATAGTAAGTGCAAGAGAATAAAGGCGGTAGGCTTATCATTTGATAAAAAGTGAATTCTTGCGGGGGCTTCTCTGGCTTAATGATTATGGCGATTAGTGCAAATTTCCAATAAGTAGGGAAGTGCGATATGGCAAGCATATGATTATATATTATTGTAATGAGCACTATTGCTTTTTTGGGGTAAAGTTTTAGTATATTTTCTACGATAGAGTCATAACCAGGACCTTTAAATGAAATTGATTACTTTTATTTGTCTACGCACTTTCGTAGGTGAGACTAATATTAGGGATAGAGATAACTGTCCAGGGGAGTTCAGATGTTCTTCTACCTCTGTGTCAAAATTAACATAAATGCAGGGTAATGTGGTGAAGATTCATTCGAGAGAGTTTTCGAAGATATTGGCTTTTTTTATTAGATCGAGCCCAGATTATATCTGATTTTCTGAGCTAGTATTAGGGTAATAAGCTTTTCAGCCGTTTTCCAGATAGTGTTTTAGGCCGATAGATTGGAAATGTAATAACTAAATGTTAACAAACACAATACCACATATATACAATCCGAACTATAATTGAGAAGACACTGAATATAGATAAAGAACTCTTTCTAGCTTTCTTAGATCTGAAGGCAGCTTTTGACCAACTACCCAGAGAATATATCTGGGAAACGATCCAAAAATTGAAAGTAACAAATAAATTAATAAAAGTAATGAAAAGCCTCTATAATAAAGGGAAAGGAAAGGTAAGATTAAATAGACAACTATCAAAAGATTTGGACAAGGAAGTAAAACAAAGCGATAGCATAAACCCACTACTATTTGTAATCTACATGAACCAGGTGAGCATCAAATGTCAAAACGAAACAAGAAAGGAAAATTTAGGATACTTACATCTAAACCCAATTACAACAAGTGATTCATTATACGGAGATGATATGTTTCTAATAGCCAAAAGTCAAAGACAACTACAAGAAAATATAAAAATATGGAAAACAACCTCCAACAGAAAGAAATGATGGATGAAAAAATAATAGAAAATGTAGATACTTGCGAATACTTAGGCACACAAATTAATAAAGGTGAGCGTATCGATAAAGAAATAAGGAATAGAATCAGCAAAGCCAATAGAATATACTACCAAACCAACAACATACTAATAGAGAAAAAAGACATAAATACAAAAACAAAAATGTATCTTTATAAATCCATATATTTGGCAACCCTAATATATGGCGCAGAATCATGAACAATAATAGACAAACATCGATCAAAAATAACCTTAGCAGAAATGAAGCACCTACTCCGGGTAGTAGGAAAAACAAGACGTGACAGAGTGAGAAATAAAAGCATTAGAGACGAACTAGAACTGAATCCCATCGTACAAACAGTAGAGAAAAGACAACTCTAATAGTACGGCCACTTGAGACGAATGAACAACGACAGATACCCAGAGATAGTCATGGAGTTGAATAAAAGGGAAAAGACCTAGAGAAAGACTCCATAAAACATGGGAGGACAACATAGAGGAAGCAGCCAGAAGAATAGGGAAAACAACAGGACAAATAAAGACTTTAGCTAATAATAGTAAAGAATACAGAAAATGGTTCAATTATCCAACACCGTGAGGTAAATGGGAGAAGATAAAGTAAGTAAGCTATCGTTACATTACCTTAACTAATAAAGAGGTTATTTTATGTAACGTTTTGAACATACAAGAAGCTTTTAACAACATATCCTTCAAATATATTACCTCAACTATTAGAAGGGTGGGGTGAATGATTTAGTAATTCTTGTAGTAGTAATATTTATTAACATGACCGTATGTATAAATTATTGAACGTGTTAGCTAGATGGACTGAAGAAAAGGGCCTTACGGCCAGCCTCCCAAAAACCGCATTTACGCAAACGAATAATATGAGAGATTTAGAATCTTTCTTTTTTTCCTCTGATTAGAAAGGAAGCCAGACTAGACCTAGACTGAAAGATTCTCTGTACAAAGTCAGATTATATAAAAAAAACGTACAAGATTGTTGAGCAACATAAACTGTCTTATTCTATAAATAAGAGCGGATTGCATGACTCGTAGCGGTGATAATACGAGATCAAGAATAGTGGGAAGAACCCAGCCCGGATTTATTCCTAGCATTCTGATTTGGTACACAGGTGACTTAGTGTCTGAAACAGATACTAGATTAGGACTTTACACTGAAAGACTAAAGATTTGCGTTTCGGCTTTGAAGAAATATACATCTGTATGGCAAAGGGAAATTTACATCATACTACAGTGTACATAAAAGATTAATAGAAGGGCCTACAAAAGTAAGCGCATTTATATTTTATCCGCCAATCAAATGTCTTTGCAAGCTTTTTTTCGTTAGAAAATCACATTTAGATTTGTTACAAAGAACTCCATTATTTGATAAAACTGCTTTGCATTGTAAGTCATTGTGAATTTAAAAATAACAAAAAAGCTAATAAAGTTTCATGGTAAGGATCAGTTAATAATTATTACAGCAAATACCTACTTTAGGGTGCTAAAGAACATAATTTGAAAACTTTTTGGGAACTGTATTCCTGCTCCGTATAAATCTTACTGGATCAGTAAATGAAGACATAACCATAATAAACAAATCTAGAAGTAAGAAAACAGCGTTATTACTATACGTAAACAGGAAGAATTTTAGGTCTGTCATGGTCACACAATTATTAAACATCTGCGAGAAATCAAGAAATATAACATTAATTTAATTTTTATGCTTTTCAGTAAGAAACTAGAAAAAATTATGTATATCTTGTATAACTGTGATGCTTTGGCTAAGAAACGACCATAAATAATCAACCGTAATAAGGACTTACAATGAACTCAAAATTTAGTTAAATTATCCAATATATTCGTTAGGCCTTTGTTATAAATAGTATTTATTGTTAAATACTACCAAACATAATAAAACGAAACCGTTCAGGATAGTTTCAACACCATTGTTCTTCGAATGCGCTTCGAAGAAGGCGCCAAATATAAGGAAAATAAAGTAATTAGTAGGAACCAAACTTGTCTATTGTCTAGTTGCATTGGGTTTGATAAACCCACCTTAACAAATTTGGTTCGAAGGACCAAATAATGTGGATGCAGCGACATAAAACATAACAGTTAGTTATGGTGATTCAAATGAAATCAAGAATGTTATAAATTATAAAATGTGCGTTGTAACGGACCTGTGTAATTAAAGACTATCGAACGAACAATGAGACTAAATACCACACTCATAGGTTTGGGATAACGAGTGTTCGAAATAGCTTCTTGGGGGGGGGGTAGTTCAATTGCCTCTAAATTTAATATAGGGATTTGCTTTATCTATCTAGGGAAAATATCTCTTACTGCTTAAACTTTTTGAAAAACGGCAGGAGGTCGAAATGATGGAAGCAGCCTTAAAGGAGACAGGGCAAAATAAAGGTAGGGAAGAATTAAGGCAGGAACAACTTTCTAAACGATCTGTTGCGTACACGTGCAATGCGGAGACAGATTTCACTCAAATAATGCCAAATCACACACCTACAATGCTTTCAATTGATTAGAAGGTAAAATAAAACACTCTATATGTGCAATAAATGGCTGTATTTGCAGATTTAAAAAATTACACAAATCTTGATACTTTGACGTTACAACCTTTCGCTGGGAAAACGTTCTTAAGGAAACACTTTCTATACTCGATGACAATCACTTCGACGGCAGTGTAATAAATTGTTTTATGTTACAAGCCCAAAATTAGAGTGAAAGATTATTAGATAAAACTCTAGGTGATTTCTGAACATAGATATTTGTGATGGTATAATTTGGAATTAATCGTGTGGTTGTAATTTTTCTCTACTATAAAGCATAAACAACCATAATAAAATAATAGTGTCCACCTGAATTTAACTATAGATAATATATATTAAAAAGGTGTATAGTTGAGATAAATTTTCGTATATACTGCAATAATATTGTTTTCCACACCATAGGACCAAACCAAAAACTATTAGTATGATAAAAAAAATATTTTGTAGCATGTGACTTAACAGTAAGCTCGTTCATAAATCAAGGGCAAATTACACTGTTCGACAATTTTTTATTTTTGCTTTTTACAAAACTGAAAGTAACCACAATGATGTTGAAGGTTTGAAGCTGAATCTGAACATTTCGTACAAAGCTGACTATTGGAGACTGTTTATAGAAATTTCAAAAACAAGACTAAAGGTTGTATTATTGCAATAAAATATTATCAATCCCTGTTGTTTATGCAGCCCTGGACAATGAAAGTTATCTCATCTGTCAACGCCTTCTGAATCTTATAAATTATAATCAACATAAGTGGTTAGTATGTGGTGATTTCAAAATGATTGCAATTGTGCTATAAGGTGAGTACACAAAGTACTGTTGTGAGTTGGATAGCCGCGCGGAGTATGTCCATTATGAACAAAAGGAATGGCCTCTACGAACAGCTTTGTTGTTTGAAACTAAAAATGTTTTATACGAACCTCTAGTGAACCCTAACAGCATTGTCCTTTCACCATTGCACATAAATAAAACTGCGACTTATGAAGGCATTTGCGAAGGCCGTTAACAAAAACGAATGTGCATTTGAATACATTTGAATACGTCTAAGTACGGAAAAGATAAAACAGGGGTATTTATAGGTCCCTAGATACGCAAGCTTTTTCTAGACAAACAATTTGAATCCAATCTCAATCTTAATGAGCTACATATCTGAAATTGTTTCCGGAATGTTAACACACAATTCTTGGGTAAGTTTCGTGGTGAAAATTACAAAGACCTAGTGGAGAACTTATATCTACCTACGAGCAAATTGGACGCAACATGTTACTAAAAATGCACTTCCTACAAAAGCATCCCAGTTGATTGTGGCGTTTTCAGCAACAAAAAAAGGAGAGCGATTTCATCAGGACATTTCTGCAATGGAACAGTATTACAAAGGAAAGTGGTCAGTTTCAATGTTAGCAGATTTCTGGTGGATGATTAAGAGATATGGACGTTCCCTATATGCGACGTTCAAAAAAATGGCGTGTATAAAAAGAAAAGTTTTTGAACTGACCATCAATCAATAAAGGACAGATATTTTCATCTCTGTAAAAATTTCATTTTTGGATAGTGTTATTGGTAGAATTGAGAAACCAGTATGTTAGAGTAAAGAGATTTCCAGAACTTAAAAAATAGTAATCCAAACCAAAAAACAAAGCAGAAGGACAAGTTGAATAGTTTATATAGTAGCTACAATAATACTATTACAGATATTATAAATAGATGTAATTATTAAAAGCTCTTATAGTGCACCAATTTCTGTTTACAAAATGTGTTGAAAGGGAAATTATATAATTTACATGAGAGTTGAAAGAAACGACGTTAAATCGAATGAAGTTGTGATTTAATGGCCTATTATAGTATGTTATACGAGGTGCATTCAAGTTATAACACCTCCGATTTTTTTTCTTATAAACTAATTACACGAAAACTGTAAAACTTGTGTCACTTCTCGACGTAATCTTTCTGCAACCGTACACATTTTTCACAACATCGACGCCATGATTCCATGGTCGCTACGAATGCTTCTTTAGGAGTTGTCTTTGCTCACTGGAAAATCGGTGATGCAATAGCGGCACGACTAGTGAATTTGCGACCACGAACAGTGTCTTTTATCGTTGGAAACAGTCAAAAAAAAGGCAATGTGTTTCACACTCATTTGGCGATCCTCCAAAACAAGTTTCTTCATTCGCTTGATTATGTCGTTAGACCGGCTGGTGCAAGGCCGAGATTGTCTTGGTTTGTTGTCACACAACGTTCTGCCTTCTTTAAACTGTCGCACCCACAAACACACATTAGACACATCCATAACACCATCACCACATGTCTCACTCAACTGGCGATGAATTTCAATCAGTGTCACACCATACAAATGAAGAAAACGAATTATTACACGCTGTTTTTGTAATGAAAACGTCGCCATTTTAAGTATTAAAAACAGTCCTCATTCTCGCCGCTGTCGCTAGAGTCCTGTGTGCCGTGTAGTGCTGCCATCTTTGTCATGAATTCAGAAAGAGTACGCGCGTATTTTGAAACAAACCGCATGTTTCTATCTGTTCCCAGTCCTGAGAAAAAAAATTGGAAGTGTTATACCTTAAATGCACCTCGTATAATTTTTTATAGTAAACAACTAAACAGCCAAAAAAATAATTTTAATTTTTGTTGTCGGGTCCCCATTGTAGATGAGTAGTGAAGAGCGAATGCTTTGCTATCCGGGAACCCAGAGTGCGGGCGAGTTTGAGTCTCCTTAGAAACTCATTTATGTATGTAGCGTTGTAGTGTTTAAGTTGCATATTAGTAGGCTCTATAAGTCCTTCAAGCTACTATGTTAGTAATTGCCCCCCCCCCAAAAAAAAACTTCAAACAAATGCAAAAAATATAGACTCAAAAATGTCTGTTTTTTATTTTTAGAAAGTTTTCAATGTCTAAAGTAGCAGCCAGCTTTTCTGGGATGAATTTGATAACAATTAAAAAGTATTATGTAATGTTACATTTCAAAAGAAATTCACAGAGTTCATAGTGATTAAGGGACTGTTAAACAGCATAATATAATTTAAGCCAATAAATGTGAAATTGTAATAGTCGAGAATTACGAGCCAATAAATATACACCCACAGAAGTTGCCGCAGACGTAAATAAGGAGCGGTCGTGTGATAATTAGAGCAATTATGTGAAGTAGTGCACAAACATTTTACCTTTATAGTGCTGGACAGTTTTAATGATCAAATCGAACTAGAAATTTACGTCACGGTAGTAGTAGAAAAATAAGTTATATACATATACACATGTAGAAACAAATTTTAACTGATAATACTAAATTACATCATAAACAATTACATAAAATAATATGCAGATATAAACTTGATTAATAATATTATGGGTCTATATAAAATTTGCCAGAAACTCCAGTAAAAAATATAAAATTTTACAGATATCTAGTAATCAGAGAAGTGAAACTAAAATTAATCAAATAAACCAAAGAAGAGAGCTAACCAACGATTAAATTCTAGTAAACAAAACCCAAAAGAGGCATTTAATATAGAATAAATGCAAGAAATTAAAAACAAATGAGAACCGTATAGAGAAAAAATAAGAAAATATACGACCAAGTGTATAAAAGAGTGGGAAACAATTATTTTAATAAAGATTTAAAGAGTAATAAATAGGCCGAAGTTATTGTAAAAAATCAAATAAATTAAAAACAAAGAAACATAAAAATATACACAGTTATAAAGAATGCAGAAAGAATGGTTAATAATTGTAGCAAAATAGATGAAATGAAACTAAATTAGCAAAAATATTTTTTTTCCTAAAGAATGAAAAATTACGATATTTAATGAAGAAAACGTTAGAGACTATAAGCCAAATATAATTAAAAATATATAAGAAACACACTCCAATAATTTATTTAATTCATCAAAAGGGGTAAAGAACGTCGAAACAAACTAGTATCATCTTTCATAAATTATGTAGTAGAGATATCAACACGGATTTGCAGTTCGTAAGTCAAGAATAATTATGGTAAGACAAGTAATTGAGAAAAGGCAAATAGTAGATTGTGATTAACGACAAATTGGCGTAATAAGAATATGATAAAACCTAAAAATAAAAATTACTCACTTATTTGAAAATACAGAATACATTAGTATATTATTTTACCTCCCCTAATACCATTTAAAATCTTTCTAGATATCTTAATACAAAATATACATTTTAATGGTACAAATAGAGATATAGAAATGGAAAGCTTACGATATCGTCATGATATCCAAAGCAAAGAGAAAATCAATATATATTTTTTAAAACTAAAAACTAAGAAACATTTTAATAAGTTTGTATACTCCTTGTTCTAATACGAGGGTCATTCAATAATTAAAGAGACAAATTGGAGTGGGGAAAAGACTGTTGGTAGCACAAGTTTGATACATTTAGGATCTTAAGTTGGCCTCACTGGGATGAGTTCTAATGAGCTGATTGATCAACATTACTCTGTTTATAACCTTAAAATTAAGTTAAACGATGTCTGGTCTTCTTGAAAACTCCACATTGGTTGAACAAGGTTCTGTGATTTGTTTTTTGATTGCTGAAGGTGAAAAGCTAGCTAATGTATACTCTAGAATGACTAAAGTGTATGGTGAAAGTTGTATGAACCGTGGAAATTTTTACAAGTGGGTAGAATAGTTCAAAAGTGGTCGATATTCAGTGTCTGACGAACACCGTTCTGGCCGGCCTATTGAATTTTCAACTTCCTCACTTGAAACTCGAATTGATGACATTATTTTTAACAGCCAATACTACTCAGATATACTTTTGAAGAAGGTTAAACCAACCATAAGAGAGAAATTTGTGAGAAATTGGCTCCGACACCAAGACAAAGAGTTCTTTGCAGCCGGTATAAAAAAGCTAGTAACCCGTTGGGACAAGTGCATAAATGGTGATGGGGATTATGTTGAAAAGTAGGAAAAGTCTTATTTTGTAGAAATAAAAAGTTTTTTCTCCAGGTCAGTTTGTCTCTTTAATTATTGAAAGGCCCTCGTACTTTGCTTCGCTCTTTCAAAATTTTGTTGTTGTCCTAAAATTTTGTTGTTTTTTGATCTTTTTATTATTATCTCTATTTCTTCTTCTGTTTCTTCTTCTGTTTGTTGCATTATTTCTGTTCCATGCTGCATTTGTATATTTTTCCTTTTCTGTACTTCCTCCATATTGCCATTAAGAAGCTCTTTAAAGTAGTCTTTCCAATATTTCCCCGGGCGTATATCATCAGATCACCTTGATTATTTTTTATATATTAACTCCTGCTTTAATATCCTTTTTATTTCTTGGTAAAATAATTTTATTTTCTTATTTTTATATTATTCTTGGGTTTCTTTAAATTTATATTCATTATATTGCCTTTTCTTTTCTGTGCATATTTTCTTCATTTTCTTTCTTATACTCTTGTATGTTGTTTTCACTATTTCTCGATATTTTATTTAGACTTTTCTTTTTTAATATTTTAAATCTTTCTTTACACTCTTCATCAAAACACCGTTTTATTTTTTCGTTTTTTATTTTCGGGATATCACTAATGTAATTGTTTCTGCTATTACTTCTTTGATATTTTCCCAAATTTTATCAATTTCAGTTGTTGGTTTTAAATTTTGTATTCTTATGTTTATTTCTTTCACATAATTTTGCTTAGCTTTATCATCCTTTAAGACTTCCGTATTAAATCTGTTTGTCAATGTTTTTTATCATTTTCCTTAACCCGTTGATCCTTCTTACACGTTTCCATTATATTTGCGTACTTACAACTATAATTCTCTTGGTTGCAAAGCCTATTATTCTCAATCCATTATCGTTGCTTTCCATGTGTCTATGTTCCCCTTTGATACTTTTGTATATATCTTCCTGCCTTACTTTTTCATTGTAATCTCCAAGAATAATTTTTACATCATGTTTATGTAATCTCATATTCATCTGCTAACTGTTCATAAAAATGCCTTATTATCTTCATCTTTCTCTTTTGTAGGTGGGTGTAGATTTATTATACTTATATTCCTATTTCTTTCTTTTATCCTTATAGTACATGTTCTTTCTTATATTGCTCCTAAGTCCATTATTTTCTTCTTGAAATTGTTATTCAATATAAAAGTTTTTTTTCTCCCTCCTCCGATTTTAAAAAAAGGTCATATTCTCTATTTCAGTGATTTCCGATTTTTTTGTTTTGTTCCTTGTAAGGTAATAATTTTTATTTTGTATCTTCTTATTTCTCTTATTAAATGTGTTAGATTACCTGCTTCTTACGTTCCTGTTACATTCCATGTTTCTATTTTTTTCAGCCGCATAATTACTTTTTTCGTTGCTCTTATCATTCCAATTCTGTTCCTCTTTATGTAGTTTGGCCATTTTTTGCACAGGTACTTTTAGTTATTTTTTTTTTGGTTTTATCCGGCGATCTAGTACTAATTGTTTTTTTTTTGTTTTCTCTAACCATTTCCCATTCCCATATTTGCATATCTTGGGTTTCCTCATCTCGTTTTTTTTTCGTACATTGTATCGTTTCCTATTGATTTGTCACACTTTATTATTGCTTTTCTCTTTTTTGCTCTTGCTTCCTTTAGCATTGGGGCTAAGTTTTTCTTTCCTCTTGTTTTTCCTTCGTGAAATCCTTCTCAATCCACATATTTCATTATTTTAATTGGGTTGCACTTTTTAAGATTTCAATTTTCTTTGCTTGATTATAATTAGCCTTGTACCTTTCTGGTTATATTTCCCAATCCTTCTTACTTATTCATGGTATTCTGTTAAAATCACGTAAGAAATACTATACGATATAAGAATTTTGATAAACATGAGCAAAAATGAGCATTATAAAACTCTAAAAATATTGTGAAAATATTTTATAATCAACATAGATTTATTAATAGCACAAACGTTTTCAGATGTGGGTGAGAATTTATGGAAGATTGGCAAAGTTTGGGATATTGATTATACCGTACCATGAACACATGGCGATATAACTGTAACAATGTGTATAATAAACAGTATAGAAGAGTTTGTGTCAGAATGATCTGAAATTAGTTAGAACTTATCAAACTATTATTTTTGAAACCATGCAAAATTTGTTCATTAACAAGAAGATATAAAATCGTTTGGCAAGTGAACCAAATTAAACGAAGAGAAGAATTACAGAAAATAAATTATAGGTATAACTTAAAAACCAAAAAACAAAATGCCGCATGTAAAAAAACGTCATCGACTTCTTCCAAGAAAGCAAATTGAAGATTAAGTTGACGTTCAAAGTTTTTTCGTTCTTGACGAACTATACGTTAGAGTTAAAGGTTTTGCCTGATAATTATTAAACACTCAGCAATAAAGTAGATAGTTAAACAAAATTCACTAAAATAAATTTTGCCCAGGAATTTCTGTTATTCTACATCTGTTTTATAATCTGGAATAAATTTCTTTTTCTGTAAAATAACGACTTATTTCTGCACAGTAGTTTACATTTAGAAATGTACGGAACAGTTTGTGAATACATTTGGAGTTAAACATATACAGCAATACCATCATAAATTATAAATTCACTTAATATCATACACCGATTTTTAGAAATAAATTACAGAATATGAAAAATTATCAAAAGGTTATACTACAAAACTTTTATCTTAAGCCTGTAGGGAGAAATATAATTTTATTATTGTATATCTTTTTTTGCGATCTGGAGAAATATGTCTTTAGATATTATGTTACAGAAATGTAACAACAAAGAAAATTTTGTGAATAAAAGTTTTCTTAGTTTTTATTGATTAGCACTTATATGAGTGGTTTTTGCTTACTTATTTACTTACTTTATTTTCTCCCTTTATACCTCACGATGTTAGGGAATTGAGTTATTTTTTATATTTTCTCCTGCTTCTAGATTTACGTTATCTTCCTATTCTATACGGGGTTGTCCCCTGGATCTTCGCCCTTCACTTATCATGTCGAATACTTTTTTTGATATCTCGCTTCCCCCATGCGAACTCTATGGGCATACCATTGTAGTTGTTTCTTTTTCTAGTTCTTCTACTATGGTTTTTTTCTAGCTCTTCTTTAATGCTTCTGTTTCTTACCCAGTCTCTCCTTGTTTTCTAACTATGCGTGTCAAATATAGCATCTCTGCTGCTGTGACCTTTGATCTATATTTATCGGTTACTACCCAGGATTCCTCTGCATATATAATTGTTGGGGTATATATAGTTTTATATATATGCGAATTTTTGCTTTTTTGCTTGTGAAGATATTGTTAATGGACTGTATCGTAATTGTAAATTTAAACAAAGGAATTTCAAACAAAAGCCAAAGCTGAAACACTCACTTTTTTGGAAGCGACGCTGTCCTGCATAAATTAGTTCCCTGTGCTGTAATCCTGGTGGATCCAAGAAGAGAAAATAAGTGTGTGGGTGAAAAGATAGGACGATACCCCAATTTTTACAGCGAAGCCGGTCGGTAGCGTCTTTCCTGATGCAAAGGTTCCTTTTTCAGTCCTCGCCGAGTCAGACACAAAGAACATCGGACCGAGTTTTCTCACTGGAAAAATTTGAACTCCCGAAATGCAATCGGGAAACAAAACGACCTCCGGGAAGAGGTTAATCTGGCCGCAATAAGACAGCCTTCAACAAAACGGCCACCGGGATTTGGAAACTTCTGCTCCCAATCAAACACGTAGGCTAACTCTCGGTCGAAACGCTCTCGGCCACGGAAAATTTAAATCCGGTCGCCCGCTTTTTAAATCATCATAACTCAAAATTCAAAACGAAGCGAGCGAAAGAGCCAAGAGCCAGGCAAGGCCGCCGCTATCTCAAATCAAAATAAAGCACGTATACAAAGAGAATTTCAAATCCAAATAAAGTAATTGGAGATTAGCGCAAACAGATAATATAACCGGTCGGATTTGTTTATTTTATTTCTTATTTTTCTATCTATTCTTCCGTCTTTACTTATTACTATTTCTAGGTATTCGTAGGCCTCTACTTGTTCCAACTTCTATCCATTTATTCTTATGTCTACTTGTTCATCGTTCTCGTCATTTGTTATATGCATTATTTTGCTTTTTTCTACATTTATTTCCACTCCTTTTTGTTCTAGGTTATCTTTCCAAATGCCTTTGTGTGTTTGTAGCTTAGGTTAAGATATTTTAGTTTTGTGTAGATGTAGTCCATATAGATTAAAAAGAGTAGTAGGCTTAGACTATCTCCCTGTTTTATTCATCTTTCCATTCTGAAGACTTCCGAAAAATCCCAGTTTAAATGCACTTTTCCTTTTATGTTCTTATGTAGATTTTCTATCGCTCTTCCAATTTTGGGTGGACTTGTAGTTCTCTAAGTGCTTCAGATATATGTTTCTTGGGTACTAGATTAAACGCAGCTTTTAGATCTATCAAAGCCAGGTATAAGTTCTTGCTTTTAGTTATGTTTTTTTTTATTATAGTTCTTATTGTGAAAATGTTGTCCTCTGTTTGTCTCCCTGAGCCGAAAGCTGTTTGTTTGTCGTATATTCTTCCTTCTACATCAGTCCCTAGCCGTTTCTTTAATATTCCTGTGTATATTTTTAGTGCATGCCAGAGTGGTCCAAACGGTTAAAGCGCGGACTGATATGCGAATGGAGCCGGGCTTTATTCCCGGAACTCTCTGATGCTTGGCGGGTAGCCTACTCAATCACTAAAAATAATTGAGTAACTGCGCTTGCTCGAGCAAGAGATAATAATGGTAGTCGTCTAAGACGTGGATGCTTGCCACATCGCCCCGCATCAGAGATGATGCGCGACGACCGGTCAGAGAAGGCCAA
The DNA here is from genome assembly GCA_036346155.1 of Sinelater perroti. Classification (NCBI taxonomy): domain Eukaryota; kingdom Metazoa; phylum Arthropoda; class Insecta; order Coleoptera; family Elateridae; genus Sinelater; species Sinelater perroti. The sequence goes on from JARFIY010000366.1 coordinate 459,181, forward strand.
CATATGAGAGCCTTAATCTCTTAGTTCGCAGACCATGCTTCCACAGGAAGAGTTAGAGCCGTAAAAATTTTTTTGTAATTGTCGCATCGTGTGGAGTCTCTCTTTTTGTATATGGAAATTACTATATTCTTTTATTACTTTTATGGTATTTCTTCCTGCGTCTATACCAGTTGGGAGATGTTTTTTAACCATTTACTCACTATAGTATCCCCCTTTTTAAACAGTGTCGGGGTAAGATTGTCTTTTCCGGGTGATTTCCCACTTCCTACGCTTTTCAAGACTTTTATTATCTCTTCTTCCGTTATTTCTTTTTCGTCGTTCACTAGGCTATTTCATTCTTTTTCTTCTAGGAGGAGCTTTTTTTACTTCCTTTTCTGTGATTTTTTTGAGTAGTGTTTCTTACATACCTTTAATATTTCCAGAGTTTCCGTTTGCAATATTTCTCTCCCGTTTTTCATATTTATTACTTTTGGTTCCTGATTTTCATTTAATCTCCACATTCCAAAATTCTTTTTGGTTTTCAATGTAACTACTCTCAATTTTTCTTCAAAATTCTTACCACATTTTCTCTTTTGCTGTTTTTACTACTGCTTTGGCTTCATTGCGTTTGGTTATATACGTTCTTTTGTTTTCTTCTGTTTTATTTCTTATAGATTTATATTGAACCTTTATTTTTATTTTTATTTTTACCTTCTCGTTCTACCATTTAGTCGTTTTTTGGTTTGGGTGCCACATACTTCTCTTGCTGACTATAGGATTATTTCTTTGAAGCACTTTCATTTCTTGTTCAGGATTTATTTATTTTTGACTTGTGCTTCTTTCTCTTCTTTTGTGGTTAATTTATTTGTAAATGTTTCTTTGTATCTACTTTGTATTTGCGGGTTTTGTAGGGCTGCTAGGTTGATTTCAGTATGGTTCTTTCGTTTGTCTGTAGTTGGGTTTTTCTATTAGTAGTTTATGATTTGTATTTAGTTCTGCACCTCTTATAGCTTTAACGTCGTTAACTGCGTATCTCATGCTTCTGGAGTAGGTTATGAAATCTATCATGGTCTTATGTCTTAGTTTCTTTGCTTCTTAGGTAATCTAATATATATCTTTATGCGGTAACCAAGTAGTTCTTATTAGCATCTAATTTAAGATACAAAAGGCTATCATCCTCTTTCTATTGTCATTTATTTCTCTTTATATTTTATGGGATTTCATTGTTTTGTGTCCCGTTTTTTTTTTGTTTGTTATGTGAACATTCCTATTACCCATTACAATTACGTTTGTTTTTATTTTGCATTCTTTTGATGGTTTGTTGTAGATCTTTGTAGAACATTTCTTTATCTCGCACATCTGCATATTTTGTTGACGCATATATTTGGATAATTTATGAGTTCCTATTCTATTACTTTTGTTTCTAGTTTTTTCTTAGAATAATTCCTACTTCCTCTGTTGTCCTAGTTTCTATTGCTGGTCACGAGTACCTCTTGCTAGTCGTCTTCGGTTTGACCATCCAGTTCCGAGGCTCAATAAACTTCTCTGAATTGACAATACTTTGAGTGGGTGATTAGCCAAATGTCGAAGGTTTCGTTAGCTCGGGGCCACTGGGTAGTACCCTAGCAGAGGCCCTTACAGGATGCTATTACCAGAACTAGATGAACCCTGTTTTTTAAGTCTCCACAATTTATCCTGTCTTGTAACAAACAGAGCCTGGCTTGTGGTTTCTGCTAAAAGATTGTTCAGTTAGAAGTTAGTACAACTGATTCTAGAAGAGTATTGCTTTTAATGGCAGTTTATATAAATTCACTTAATATTGTATACCGATTTTTAGAAACAATTGCAGTACATGAAAAATTATCAAAAGATTATACTACCAAACTGTTACTTTAAGCTTTTAGCGGAAAATATAACTTTATTATTGAATATCTTTTTTGTGATCTGTAGAAATACACCTTTGGAAATTATGTTACAGAAATGTAACCTCAAAGAAAATTTTTCAAATAAAAGTTTCCTTAGTCTTTATTGACTAGCACTTGTATGAGTTTTTTTTCAAATATTTACGAGTAAAGTCGACTACCCGAAGCAATTTATCTTCCTCATTCATCAGTCATTAAAAGTTTGGAATACTTTTATTTCACTTTCTTTAATGAACATTTATGGAAGGTTATTTGAGTTGCATTGAAAATTTCGTTTGAATTCTTAGTATTTCGGAGCCGCTGAAAACTCCAGTTCGATGAACGGTTTTTCTTCTAAGCGACGCTCGGCTATTTATACGCGTTCCAGATAAAGGAAGAGGAAAAATTCGGACAATGCAAGTCCATCTCATTGCTCCTCTTTTAAAATGCAATTAAAATCCAGGCAGGAGCAAGCAACCGGGTCTTAGTCGACGACTGATTTACGACTGGGACACGATGCTACGTGAATACTAATCTGGAGCGAGCTCCTGTCCTAGCTGGTCCTTGCCGTGATGCGAAAGCGCTGTAGGTAGCGGCGCTTATATTTTTGTTGGCGAGTGCAAGGACCGCATTATTAATCGTTATTCTTCTGCCTCTCCTTTCGCGCAAGTTGGCCGCTTGGAAATGGCGGACACTTTTTAATTAGCTCAATTTTTTGCTCCGGTTTTTGCTCTGCTGGCGTCCACCAACACATACGTGCATCAAAACCAAATTAACGAAATAATTTTATTTTGGGATTATACACACTAGGAAGAAAATGGGTTCAATTATTTTTTAATTTTCAATGCATGGCTTTGCAGCTTTATACTGTCGAGCCGTGTTAAATTGGCGGGTGTGTGTCGAATTTATAACAAAAATTAATCTTTAAAGAGCAAATTAACTTTTTATTTTTTTGAAAGTTTCAAAAATTTATTTAAAAACAATTATCATCTATATTAAAATATTGAAAAACAATTTTTCTAGAGAAAATTACGCGCACATGTATACACAGTATATCAACAAACGTACCACTGTATTATACATAGGATAATTAAAAAAAAATTGATGGATGATTTAGAACGAGTAGTGTTCCAGCGATGTAGTTACAGAAAACACTTTGTATTTTGATGGATCAAAACTGATCATAACATATAAAAGAAAATGTTGTTTTCAAAAAAGAAAGATTTTAGAAAAAGATTATTTATTTATATGGAAAGTTATGACATTATTTTAAAAAGTAAACATTGCATTTAAATTTGGAACAGTATATTTCACAAAAGTCCCCCAAAGCTCATTTTAAACTTTCTAATTCTTCTGACAAAATTCTTAGTTTTATTACTAACTCCTTGAATTTTTGCTTATAATTTATTTTCGTAGTATCAGATTTGGTTCTAACGAATTTCTAGGGGAAAAATTGCATGATATGAGGTCGCTAGATCTTAGTGGACAGTTCACATTGCTGTTTTGGAAAATAAGTCGTTCATTCAATTTTTGATCCAACAACTGGATGACAGGTAACAAGTCATCTAAATCCATTCTGTTTAAATGAGGCTACTATCATATCAAGGCAACGTTTACCATTGATAATCATTGCGTATCTGATTTCATTTTCAAAAAAGAACGGCCCAGTTATTCTATTAGCATAAAATCCATACCAAACTGTTATTCTTTTGGTATACATAAACTGGTTTGTAAGAGTTAAGGATTTTTTACGTCCCAAATGCGAAAATTTTGCTTATTGATATGCACATTAAAGTGGGAATCATCTTTAGTGAGGAGGGACCTCGCTAAAGATGATTCTCTTCGTAAAATTACCTTCAAGTTCTTGATTTTTTAGCAGCAAATTGGCAAACACTCGGCGTTTCAAGTGGTCATTTTACTTTAATTCATAGGTTTATTGAATTTTAAATTGGTGCAAATACTTTGTTAAAACCCGCCTTATGGTGTTTTTTAAATTGTTCAATTTTTAGTAATCGACGGCGTACTGAGGTTTCTGAACGCTCCGTCACACTATCGTTCGCAATAGTAAAATTTTCTTAGTACGTGCTCGGCCTTTTTTTTTATTATCTACAACCAAACCTATTCGTTAATATTTTTTTTAATTAACTTTTTAATAGTTGTTTTGCTCGGTGAAATTCTTTTTCCGAAAATGCCATGTAATTTGCACGATCTCGCCGAAACATTTCCTTGCTGGTAATGAATTTTAATAATCATAACTCGCTGCTCCGTCAACTAACCGCAATATATTTACTATAAAATGTGACCAAACAGAATGCTTCCAACCTTGCAGAAAAAATGGCATACATTACAAATCTTACGTTTCTTTTAGGGCAACATTTAGTTATTAATAAGGGAAACTCTATTAAAAATTGGCATTTTAAACTGTAATAGGGGCGTACGTTGAACTTTACTAAACACCAAAAAAATTTAATATTTTTATGTTGTCTGTAAATGCAAATTATTTTTTTTATTGTTGATATATTAAATTTTATATTAAATTCCTAAGTTTTTAGATGCTCTGTTTTAAAATAAATAAAATTTTATTTTACAATAAGTTCAGATTTAAATTATATCTAAAAATTTATGTATTTTGATATTTATGCTCATATCCAGAAGTTGGTGATGGCTAAATTTTTAAAAAAATTATGCGACGCTGCTTTATATTCACTATCAGTTACCAAATTGTCAGTAACTAAATTAGACGTTTTTACAGAAACTGCTTTTTATCCACAGAAAGCATCTGCTGTGGTGCAGATAAATATTTTATTTGGAACATATTCAAATTTGCTCTCGTTACAGGCTGGTTCTTTGATTCTGCGTAGATTAAAAGAAATCCTCAAAAGTTAAACTCCCTTTACTGGCTCTCGTTAGCTATTCTAACAAGTATGCGTAGCACTTAACAAATTTTAACATCTCACTTCACAAAGTCAAACGTTTCCCGCTGAAAGAATTTTTGATGTAATGCGTGAAGCGGTGCGTACCAGCGTAAATTACATTTTTTAAACTGCTACTTTATCTCTGTTTTAGGAAATTTTGAGTAATAAGATTTCATAAGATTTTATACAAGGGTTGAACAATATCTAATATATTCTTTGCGATTATAATTTAATATTATGTTACATTGTAATTGTTAAAGATAAACTTAATTATTTGTGGATGATATTACTTTGTTTCTCTAATTTGCTTTATATATTAAGGAGTAATGGCGATATTAGTCTGAGCTTTCGTGTCTTCTAGGTCTATTTTCAAAATCTTTTATCTTTATGGCATGATCTTAAATAAATATTAATGAGTTTATGACTTAAAACAAAACTTTCAATTTATAACTAGAGTTTAGTGATGGTGATGATAATAGTAACAGTGGGTTAAAATTAAATAATGAAAGTGAAATCATCAGTTGTACTTAAAAAAAAAGAAAAATTTTATACTCGTTTTGTAGTAGGGTTATGGTAAACATTTTAAGTTTTGTGATGAAGAAATGGATTTAGACAGAGTGATGATGAGATTAGGCATTCGGCTAATGGTTAGTATGAATATGTTTTCTGTAGGCAGCGCAATGAAAACTATCGTGTAATCGATTTTTTTATATTAGCATATGAAGAAACTTTTTGTTAGTTTCCATAATAAATTTTATTTCGAGCAGAATGTAATGAAATGGTTAATGACAGGCGTATCTTATCCATGAGGCCAGCTAACAAATATATGATCGAGAAATCGTATCCAATAGGTGGATTCTCAGAATCATAAAAAGATTTGCTATGACGGGTGAAAGTGAGAAACTTATAGAGATACTGTGGATAAAATTTGTTTTGAAAGGTAAAGTAATTATTGAATAATCAATAGTTAACTAATGTGGGGGTATCGTTTTTCTACTGTATAAAGTCTGAAAAATTAAGGTTTTGGTAAATCAGAAAATGATATAAAAGCAAACTATGATGTTGTTTTTGCGTCTAGTATAAAAGTTGAATATTTCTAGGAGATGGTAAGTTTTAGACGTAAGATATAGGTATCTTGCTCTGTAAGAGATTGAAAAATTGTGGGAAACGTGAATGGACTAGTTACAGGACATAAGAAAGTTTTATCTATGAATTTTTAGGAGACCATATAATTTTTGAGTTTTAGAATAATGTTAGGTACATTATATAATAACATAATTAAAAAGTTTCTGAGCTTTATCTAAGTTTTGTAGTACAGTTTCGTTTCCACAGATCGAAATCGGAGCGGGGTCTCGAGCGCTCTGTACGTGGAACGCGGTCAGTTTTCGCCTTTAGCCGTCAACAAGTGCTTAAAATATTTGTAGTGGTAATTGTAGCATAGCAAAGCATCGGGGTCTACAGTGACGTATCTGCGACTCCGTAAAAAGTGTCCACTACAGATAAAAGGACGTGTATTACACAAAAAAGTCGATCAGGCTGTTGAGCGTCGAGCCGCATAGCGGTAGAACAAACATCGTTGTCTAACAATCAATTAATTGCTAACAATTTATGTGATTGATTTGGTATTAGATAAAAAACATTAATCAACTTCTCATTATGGGAAACAATTTATTACGTTCTTAATTCGCGAGGTAAGCATCATTTTGTCTCATAATTTTTGGACATTCTCGAATTCTTATTATATTTTTTATCATAAAATTATGACTATTGATTGTAAATTCAGATTGACTCGTGCTAAGAAGAAAGAATATTTGAATGATATACTTGAAAAAGACGATGAGAGCACAGAATACGAAGACGACCAAGCCACGCCATAACCGACGAACCGGCAACAGATGCTACAACTGCTAGCGAGGCGACCGAAAGGGAGGGAGAGATTACTAGTGAGTCAGAAGACAGTGAAAGCGAGGATACAGTCGCAAATATATCGACGATAGGGGAAGAAGCAGGTATAAAAAATGCCAATGAATACATTGTAAAAGAGAAAACTGTCTGGAGTAAAAGGTAAAAAAGTGGCCCATGCAGATCAACAGAAACGTTGTCAATAGGAGATACGTTCAAAACAATTGATACAGTAAAAATGGTTGGTTTTTGTTGTTCGCTATGCTAATCAAAAACTCTGAATGTTTATAATGATCATAACGCGAAAAATCCCAATTCGAATCGATCGTGGCGTCCGGTAACTACACAAGAGATGTATGCGTTCATTGGAATTTTGATTTGCTCTGGGGCCAATAATTCAAATGTAAATTATATATGTGAAATGTGAAGTAGTAATTCGTATGTTCTTTATCATACAGCGATGAGTTTTAATAGGTTTTGTTTGCTATTGCGTTTTATTCGTTTTGATGATGCAAACACGCGCCAGGCACGAGCAGAAACTGATAACTTATAGTTGCTCTTATAGTAATTTATAGACAATGTTTAATGCAAATTTAGGCAAAGTGTATAAACTAACGGAAAATTTAACAATTAATGAGCAGCTTTATCCTTATGGTCGACACACAAAATTCACACAGTACATTCCTTTAAAACCGGCTAAATATGGCATAAAAATTTGGTGGATTTGCGATGCCGAAAATGCATATTTTTTATTAGGAATTCTTTATACGGGTAAAGCTGGCAATGTTCGCAAAAAAATTAAGGAGAGAGTCGTGAAAGAACTTGCAGCTCCATTCAAAGGAAGTGGCCGAAAAATTACCATGGATTTTACTACTTTACCTGTAACTAAACCCTTGATATCATGGCAATTGACTATAACTGGTACATTGAAAAAGAATAAGTTTTATATACCCAATGAAATGGCTGCTACTAAATCTAGATCAAAATTATATTCTCTCAGTGGTTTTCACGAGCGTAACGTGTATAGCACTTCAGTTATATCTTGCTTGGTGTTACCTGCCATGTTTTCAGGGAAAGCAAAAATGGAAAATTTTATTTGAAGTATGATGTGTTTAGTGAACACATGATTTGGGATAAAAGCAAAATTAAAATCTTTTGCATGCGCCTAGATACACGAGCAGCTTATAAGGTAGATGAAAATATGTGCGGTGATGTTGATTAGTAATGACTGGGAACTGGGTATTTGGTTTTCTACAATTTACGTTTTAGCATGAACATTGGACTAGTCTAATTTGTAAAATCTCCCTAAGACTTTCCGACACGAAAAACTGATAAATAGAAGTATTAACAAAATCTGTCAATTTCTAGTTCCAAGACCTTTCCGGCTATGGACAATTTTTTGTCATTTAACCAAAAAGCACTGCTTTAATGATTCCTACGCAGTATATGAAATACTTTGCGGAAATTTCCAAAAAACCTATATAGGTCGAACAACTGATAAATATTTATCAAAATATATGAACACTCTCTCGTGATACGGAAGAGCGATAACTATTCAGCACTTTCCAAACATCATAAAGAAATAAGCTACGAAATTAATATTTTTTATGCAAAGCTATTCTTTCCATTTCTTACCTTACCAATTTTATTCGTGGAGCAAATGAAATAGAAAAACGACCCCAACGCTTAAATTTTTTTAAATTTTTTTATTACTTTTTGCAATATGTTTACACAAACAATAAGCAAAAGAATATATGTGTTAGAGAATATTGGACATGAACATGACATGGTTGAAATCCAGTGATTTACAACTTACAGTTTCCTACATACATACTTTAGTCTGTATAGGGTTTCACTATTATCGAGTAGGTTAAGAGCTAAGGCGTTTGAGTGATGATCGAGTTTACTTAGGTATTTCGCACTAAACTTAACTATCACTTTTTTTTACTGTATCAACTTTTAAATCACTCAGAATGTCTACATTTCTCACAAAGTATGGTGCATCGCACATAGCCCGAAGCACTTTTGATTGAAATCTCTCAATTATTTGGATGTTGGAGTTATCTGTTGTTCCCCAAAGTTGAATACCATATGTCCATATGGGCTTGAATATCGCATTGTAAACGAGGAGTTTGCTTGTGAGGGATAGTTTACTGAATAATATACCAAGTTGTTTTTTTTTTTTGTCCAGATGTGAGACTTCCAAGTCAGTCCTTTGTCGAGGTGTAGGCCAAGATATTTAACCTCATTTACTTGGGTTAGCGGAAAGTTGTTTATTAGAACTGGTGGTGTGTTTCCTCTGCGCTTGGTGAATGTTAATGCTTAAATACAAGAAATGATAGCCAACGCTTACTTATCATATGAAAATATTTCATTACCTCGCATTATTAGTTATGCAGTACATCCAAATCAACAAACTTTTCTCAACCCAGTGCATTTCCCACGAAAATTTTACTTTCATTCCCATAAATAATAATACAAATAAACGATGAGAATTATCGTAAACGTGAGGCGATTTAACCCGTAGACCACGTTTTTTAAGTATAATAAGTTGCAAAAATGTATCCGAAATTCTATATACATATAGTTTTCATTATTTTATACAGCGAGTGTTTGCAATTGTGATCCTGGTAAGTTATCTAGGTACATCAAATTTTTATCACCTGAGCGACGACGTAGTAAAACGATAAAAGTGAAATGAAGAAGAACTTATTAAACATAACCGTTATTATATTCTAACAGTAACACAAAGATATGGCAACACTTTACAATCAACAAACTACAGCAGCAGGCAAGCCAACACAACAACAAGAATATCGCCACAATATTTATTCATAATATAAATAACTACCAGGAAATTATAGTCGACATAGGAAAGATTACCTCGGATAGTACTTAAAAGTCAATTACGGCTACCGCAAGCTTACTAAATTATATATGGATAATTAACTTTCGTAATTTTCAAAATCCCTACGTAAAACCCTTATCTGGGGCAACAAAAAAGTGCGAATATTGCTTTCAGATAACTAAACTAGAACAGAACTTATAACTAAAAGCCAATAATCAGCGTAGCGCGATTACAAAATAAAGACAAAAACCCACCCCAATATGTGTTGTAATTTTAAAGGTGAATAAGGCATATAAGAGCCAGCGTGGTCCCGTGGTTGAAGGGCAGGCTGTGATGTTGACGGACCCTGGTTCCATTCCCGATGATCTCTGATGCTTGGCGAGCCTACTCAATTACTGAAAGCCATTGAGTACCTGCGTTCACTCTAACAATGGGTAATAATCGCGGTCGTCTAAGGCGCAACGACCGGGCAGAGATCGCAGGCCGTGCTCCCACGCGGGGCGTAGAGCTTTACCGTTATTATTATATATAATATAAAGACTTTATTCAATAATCACAGAAGAAAAACTAGTAATACACAACAATTCCATAAGTTTCAACAATACGGACACACAAAAAGCTATTGTACGGCAAAAACCGACGATCTTCCATATTAAGTTAATTGCGGAGAAACACATGTGGCAAGTTACAGAGGGTGTCCAAATCACAAGAAACTTTTGAAACAACGTTAGCTACCAATAAATTCACACGATACATCAAAATATGTCGTATCTTTTTCAAATACACCCAATAATAGCATGTCCTACAGGCAAGCCGTACATTCAAAACCATGGCAAGCTGACCAGTCATCTAAACCAAATGTCCAATTTTCTTTCCACATAGACAGCATCTCACACTTCATTAAACAAATAATCGTTTCCCATTTGTCCCAACTAATTTATTTATTAAAACACATGTTCTCTCAAACTTGGGAAAACTTGTCTAGAATATTTTTAAACCCCACCATTCAGATTGAAATGTCAACGGTATCAAGACACAAATCTTTTCAGGTCATTTTTAGCTAATTACAATGTATAACTAAAACCCATTTATTTGGAGGGGAAACCTTTAAAGTCAGTATTAATCACGTATTTTGCAAGGATAGACACAACAGCATGGGGTGGTGTAGCAGTTGCGGTTAAAAAACAAATTCAATGTAGTACATCTACTAAGATTTTTACCAACAGCTTAGAAACAATAATACAACGATCGACGTTAGAGACCATAACCAAATAAGAATTATTCTGCTTATAACCAAACTAATAACATAATTGAATTATTTGATACATCTTCGACGAAATTACTAAAAGGTGATTTAAACAGCAAAAACCTTCTGGGACTGCCGAACCAACAATTTCTTGAATATTAAATTAACCAACATTACAATTACTTATCAGCTAAACATTTTGGCACCTATTGGATGCACGTACTGTTTTTACAGAAGAGATCATTAACTTGACGTGTTAAATATAATAATTGCCAAAACAATTTCACTTTACAATTCAAGAAAATATAAATTCGGAACGTGACTCGAATCACTTTTCAGTATTTGTAGTTTTTATAACCATCTCGGTATTTAACATTTCATTTCTAGAACTGACAAACGGAAACATTGATTAGGATAGATTAAAAAAGATAATTGGACAACTAATAAATTCAAATCAAATTAAAAATATAAGCGAAATTGATGCAAATCTAGAAACCCTCACAACAATCGTTATAAATTCAATTCAATTTGAATTCAATTTCACCACACCCTTCTACCAAAAACAGAGGAGTAATTTATAATTTACATTGTAAATTTAATTAAACAAAAAGGTAAAATTGAATAAAATGGCAACGAAGCAGAATACCATTACTAAAAAATTACTAAATAATTTATTACAAGATTAGAAGATAAATAGATCAGCATAGACTTAATAAGTACTGTAAAAGCAAAAAAAAATATTGAATCAAATAATATAAAAATCTGGAAAGCGACCCAACCAATAACACGAAAAGCTGAAATTATGCTAACATCAAACAAAGAAACGGTTTTACATAGCAGGGTCGAAGACAAACGCAACACATCTTTACACTAACGATACTAGATTAAAACAGACAATTCTCTCAAATGATCAACAATTATATTGAAAACCATTTACACGTAGTACAACAAGTTGACCAATTAACATCCTCACAAACTTGACATTGCATCAAACACTATCTTTAAAAAAAGCACCTAGACATAATCTAATAACCAACGTCGTATTTAAGAAACTCAAAGAAAGTACTAACATTTTTGGCTGCTTTATTTAATACCTGCATAAGATTTTCTAGATAAATAATAATTCGCACATATTCCTATATCCCACAAACACGGAAAAAATAAAAAACATTACTGCTGCTATCGTCTTTTAAGTCTATTACCAACACTGGGGTGGACCAAAACTGGCTGACAACAGGCAGCGGTGTTGTTAGTATCGAAATAAGGCTACTGCAAGATTATCTTCCTTAAAGGCTTATTATCGGACACCTATGGGCAAAGCATTATGTAAATGCTATCCAGTCTTAGCACCGCGGCGCAGAAAGCAAGGAGAAACTACTGCGCTACTTTCTCAAGTTCCAACAATCATGGCAACACAAAACCCGAATTTGGCCCCTAGTCCGTGGTAGGTTTTAAATAACCAAGGGGTGCTAAGAGTCCCCACGTTAAAACAAGATAGGCACCACCCAAATGTGGATAAAAAACAGAAAAAAAACACTAAAATTGGAACATGGAACATAAGGAGCCTTTATATGGCTGGAAAGACACACAACGTAATTCAAGAAATGACTAGATTAAACATAGAAATTCTAGGAATATCAGAAACAAGATGGCCGGGATGTGGAAAAAGTGAAATTGATGACCATGTCATATACTATGCAGGTAACAATGACACAAATCATCCGAATGGTGTTGCGATTATAGTCAACAAGGACATAAACAAATCTATAATCAACTGCATACTCTTTTCAGATCGTATAATATTACTACAACTAAAAGCGTCACCAAAGAATATTAACATCCTCCAAATATATGCCCCGACAATGGAAAAACCAGATGCAGAAATAGAACAACTGTACGTGCACATAAATTAACTAAGAAAAAACATTAAAACAGACGAAGTAACTATTATTACGGGCGACTTCAATGCCAAAGTGGGCCAAGGCAAAGTAGAAGACATTGTGGGAAATTTTGGCTTGGGCGAACAAAACGATAGAGGAGAACGACTAATACAATTTTGCCAAGAAGAAAACATGGTCATCATGAACACGTGGTTCAAGTTACCACCTAGGCGCCTCTATACATGGACGTCTCCACAACACACCCCGGAACACATTATACGAAATCAAATAGATTATCTTCTAATTAACAAGAGATATAGAAATGGACTAACAGGCGTTAAAACATATCCCGGAAGTGATGTGGGCTCAGACGATAATCCTGTTGTAGGATACATTAACATACGTCTCAAAAAACTACGAAAGCGATATGACAAGAAAATAGAATTACAGAAACTGAAAGAACCAGCCCACTGCATGCAGTTGGCTCAGACTCTAAACGAAAATATAAAAGAAAGTGGAATACACGAGTTAATAAATAATGTAATTACTGATGTAGACGATACAGACCTCACAGAGATTATCGAATCTATCTGGAACAAAATAAAACTAGCCATCACAAACACACAAAATACCATAACCGGACAAAATCGTAACAAAAATAAGAAACCATGGATGGCATCAGAAATATTAACGTTAATGGACAACAGAAGAACATACAAAAACAAAAATCAACAACAATATAAACTACTAAATAAACTAATACAAAAGAACATAAGGCAAGCGAAGGAACTATGGCTAAATGAGAAATGCAATGAAATAGAAGAATTAGAAAAGAGACACGATACTTTTAACCTACACAAAAAGATTAAAGAAACTATAGGAGGGACTAAGAAATATAACTACAACAAAATGTTAAATAACGACAACCAACTAATCACAAACCAAGAAGATCTAAAACAAGTATGGGAAGAATATATACAACAGACCTTTGAAGATGTGAGAACTGAACAACATATAACAACAACGGAGCATGCACCAAATATATTACAAAGTGAAACAACAAGCGTAATACGAAATTCTAAAAACGGCAAAGCAGCTGGACCAGACCAGATTCATAACGAATTTTTGAAACTTCTAAATGAAGAAAACATAACATTACTTACTAATCTTTTTAATGCAATCTATCAAACTGGGAAAATGCCTTCTGATTGGATGACATCGGAGTTTATCACTATACCCAAAAAAACCCAACGCAAATAAATGCGATGATTTTCGACTCATAAGCTTGATGAGCCACATTCTCAAGTTATTTCTAAAAATTTTACACCTTAGGATATATCAGAAATGTGAAATAGATGTGAGCGACTCCAAATTTGGATTTAGAAAAGGGTTTGGTACCAGAGAAGCGTTATTTATCCTGTCAGTTCTGCTACAAAAATGCCGTAACCAACAAAAAGATTTCTACGTGTGCTTCATCGACTATGAAAAAGCCTTCAACCGTGTAAAGCACGACGAACTATTGACAGTATTGACTGAGAAAGGACTTGATCAAGAAGACATAATAACTATTAGAAACCTATACTGGAACCAAAACGCCACAGTGAGAACAGATAATGAAAATACGGAAGCTATCTCAATTAAAAGAGGAGTGAGGCAAGGTTGCATCCTCTCACTACTATTATTTAATATTTATTCAGATACAGTTTTTGTCAAAGCCCTAGAAAACTCCGAAGACGGAATAAAAATAAACAGTAAACTTTTTAATAATATAAGGTACACTGACGACACCGCAATAATCTCGGATAGCCTAGAAGGACTACAACGGCTGATGGATGCAGTAAGCCGTGAAGAAGACGCAATAGGGTTAAAGATAAATACTAAAAAGACAAAATACATGATTTTCAGCAAAACACCAATAGCACAAACACAACTTATAATATATAATCGACAAATAGAGAAAGTACAAAAATTCAAATACTTGGGAAGCTGGCTGACAGAAAATGGATACCCAGAAACGGAAATAAAAATAAGAATAGAAACAGCAAGATCAGCATTCCAAAAACTCAAAAAACTACTTACCAACCGCAGTCTTCGTCTTACAACCAGATACAGATTTGTACAGTGCTACATATACTCAATACTATTATATGGTGCTGAAGCGTGGACCCTCAAGGCTAATACAGAAAAGAGAATACAAGCTTTTGAGTACTGAGTGTTTAGAAGAATGCTACGTATGTCTTGGATGGAGGATATTACAAACGAAGAGGTCCTGAGACGAATGAATAGAAGAAATGAACTCCTATTAACTATTAAAAAAAGAAAAACAGCTTATCTTGGACATTTATATCGGAATGACAAATACAATACATTGCAGCTCATTATGGAAGGAAAAGTTGAAGGCAAAAGAGGGCGAGGTCGCAGGAGATGCTCCTGGCTTAAGAACATTAGAGATTGGATCTACATGAGTACACATGAGTTGATAAGAGACACTAAAGGTAGACAAAATTTTGCCTCGATTGTTGCCAACATTCAATAATGAATAAGGCACTTTAAGAAGAAGACCAACACTGTCAAAACTATTTGAGAAAATAATATCCAGAAGTTTACTTTCATCACTGGAAGACAAATTATACCATCTATTTATTTTGGATTTCAGCAACATATATCAACAACACATTAACTGTTAAACTAAGAGAAGAAGAATACGAAAATAAACAGTCTAGCAGTCTTTATTGATATTGAAAAAGCATTTGATAAAGAATCAATAGAACTTACCAGCCGAAGCCGTAAAATATCTTGAAATTTATATGGGCACTAAACGTAGGTACTTGTAAAATGCATATCAATAATATACTCAACCCAGCTTACACCAGGTTGCGGCAGTTATATTCATTAATAAACAGGAATACAGCACTTCGCCAAAATTTGCGGGATTATACTGTATATGGTACTTCTTCGGTTGATACCTACGGCTGTCCTGTATGGAGCACAATTTTATATATTATATTTAAATATTTAATATATTTAATATTTAAAAAAAAGTATTTTAAAATAAGGTTTTACGTGGGCATTCTCAAAATCTTTGAGCCTCATTATGAAGATGGCCCTATTCGTCAAAACTATTTTGCTACTACAATCCTACATACTTTGAAAGATACCTGTAAAAATTTTAGTCATTTTGGACTCTTAGTTTTTGTTTGACAGTCGTTTGAATCGGTTAATATCAGTGCTTTTATAAAATGAGAAAACCGAATACCGTGCCGTAATTAAGTACTTGCATTTGGAACGCAACACACCTACGCAAATTAAAGCCGAGTTATACGCTGTTTGCGGGAACACTGTGCCATCATTTTCTACTGTAAAAAGATTAGCAGCTGAATTTGAATGTGGTCGTATCAGCTTGGCTGATTATAAACTCCACCGATAACATCAAAAAAATTTACCAAATGGTACTGGACGACCGTCCAATGACAGTTAGAGAGATAACAGAGACAGTGGGCATTTCGAAAGAACGAGTTTGTCATATATTGACTGAAGAATTGGTCATGAGAAAGCTGTCCGCGCATTTGGTCCCGCGCTTGCCATTTTGAACTAAAAATTTATTCGAATTGTATTTTGAATTGTTTGATCACACAGCATATTCACCAGATCTGACCCTTAGTGACTATTTTCTGTTTACAAAGTTCAATGTATGGCTTGGAGAATAGAGATTTTCATCAAATGAAAAGGTCATCGTAACCGTAGCCGCCTATTTGCAGAGCAAATGGTTAACTATTATTTGGACGGGTTAAAGAGGTTGGAATATCGCTGGAAAAAGTGTACCGACTTAAAAGAGACCATATTGAAAAATAAAATTGAATTTAATAGAAAAAAATATTTGTTTCTGTATTAGGTATAAAACTTTTCAGTTTGCCCATGTATGTACGTTTGTAAACGTTCCATGGTACGTACGCAACTGCCAAATACAGTATCAGCTAGAAATAAATACAGATTTATTACAAGAACTACTAAGACATATCATACCAAATTACACAATAACGACAATTAAGATGAAAAAAAACTTCTATACTAGACTTAAAACACGATTACCACAACACAATCGTTTTAACTCAGTTAATAATAGTAATAGTGAGAGCGAGTGATTATTATAACAACTGTAAGTCATCATATCCGAGGAGTACAGCCCTGGAAATCTTACGTGCAAAAGTACAAAATTACGCTCCGACATCTAACCTAAGATTAGGTGGTATCTAGCTTAAAAAAATTAAAGATAGTGAGCGAAAGGTGTATAGTAAATTACGATCTGAAAAAATAACAAAGATAAATGTAACAGATTTTGAAATAACAGCAAGCAGCTCATAACAAAATCCAAGTCGATTCAGGCGAAGGTTTTATCGCGCAGAGCTGATTGCAGCCAAATAAAAATACAGGGCCGCATCGAATTAAAAATTGAATAGTGAATATTGGAAACTGAAAAGTGAGCGAGCGGAAAGTAACAATAAGTGCAGTAGAGCATAATGAAAATAAAGACATATAAGTGATGAAGTGAATAAAAAAGAAGATCATGATAAACAGCAGGAGCCTTCAATAAGAATAAAAAAATTCTAAGAACGTAAAGTAAATTGCAAAAGAAAACGAAGAAGATAAGTCAGATCGAATATTAAAACAAATGAAAGAGATGAAAGTAGAACAAACAGAAATAAAAAATAAAATACAGCAAATTGGAGAGGAGCATAAAATTCTTACTCAAGAAATATCAAAGTTGAAATTTGAAAATAAAAACCTAAAAAAAAAGAATAAAGAAATTAGAAACAAAAATATAAAAATTAAAGAAGAATGAGGAGAAAAGTAGCTTAAAGTGAATAGAAAAAGAAAGAATGGGGTTGTCAGGAACGGATTCGAAATATACACGAGTAATGCAGCTGCGTTAAAAGAAGCTACAACTAATTTTATAAAACAACACAGAGATAGATGTTGTTGTGAAATCAGCAACAAAAATAGACCGAAAAATTTGTTTAATAGAGCTGAAAAACGAGAGCAATAAATTAAAGGTCATGAAAGTAAGGAAAGAAAAGGAATTTAAATTTGAAAAAATGTATATTAACAATGATTTAACAAAACAAGAAAGGGAAAAAAAGATACAAATAAAATTAAGAGCGCGGAAAAAAATTGAAAGAAAAAACGGTAAAGATTGGCTATAATAAAAAAAAAACAATACAGGGAACAGAATGGATATGGAACAGAAACAAAAAAAAAAACTAGAAATAGCAGTACCGAAAAACAGACCAGGTAAAAGAACTGGACATAAGTAATATAGCAAATAGTAAAGTTTAGGAAAGGTGTAATACTAAGCAAACTAATAATAAAGTCAAGAATAAAGAAAATAAAGGGGTTAAAATAGAGAAACAACTTAAAGTATGTACATGGAACATAAAAGATTTATTCGAAGGGGAAAATTTGAAACATCTAATAAATGAATTAAAAAAATATAAATACGATCTGGTAGCGTTACAGGAAACTAAATAACTAGTACAAGATGCAGTAGAAATAGAGATATATTTACTTCTGAACAGTGGGGGAAAAACAGAATATTAGGCACGGGTTTTATAATAAGTAATAAGTTGAAAACATCAGTCGTAAATATCAAATCAATCTCAGATAGTTTGTGTATGTTACAACTAAAAGGAAAATATTAAAAAAATTACATTTATAAATATTTATGCACAGTTTGAAGAAACAGAAGAATGATATAACGAATTAGATAAAGCATACGAAGAAATGCCTAAATATAATATAAAGATTGTATTAGGTAACACTAATGAGAAGATAGGCAAGGAAGAGCCGTATAAACTTACAATAGGACAGTATAGTAAACATAACATAACAAATGTTTCCAAAAAAAAATCTATCAGTAAACATGAAATTTACCCTGCGTACGGACCGTTAACCAAATCGATCATGTTCTTATTGAAAGTTAGCAGGAAAGATGCATTACTAATGTGAGGGCGCACAAAGATCGGGATATAGATTCCGGCTATTATATGTTAGGAATCAAGATGAAACAAATCATTCCGATTTTTAGGAACCAAGTGGGGAATAAGAAATAGCAAATTAAATAGTGCGGTTAAAAAGCACGAAAGAACAGATAAAATATGAAGAAATCTTAAAGGAAGAATTATAACGCATCAAATAACATCGAAGAAGAATGGGAACGGATAAAAATAGCAATGAATAAAGTTGTCAAAAAATGTCACAGAGAAATAAAGAGAGTAGGAAAACCATCGCACAATGAAGAATGCAAAAGAAAACAGAAAAAGGAATAAGATAAGATTAAAGATATTAGGAAACCAAGAAGTAAAAAATAAGTATGTTGAACAAAGATATAAAACTAAAATGTTATTAAGAAGTAAAAAAAGACAATACAACAAAAATGCATTAAAAGAAATACAAGAGAGCTTCAAAATAAGGAAATTAGAAATATATACTAACGAATAAAAAACGAAAAGAAAGAGTATCAGCTTACACTAGTTTACTACAAGGACAAAGATGGGAAAATTGTTGCTGGAGAAGATGGAATATTGGATACAGAAGACATTGAAGAAGACAACATAACAAATATAGATTAACAGGGAAATAAAGAATGATCGCCGACGAAACATGAGATTAAAGATATAATAAAAATGATAAAGAGCAACAAAAGTCCAGGCAGTGATACTATAACAGCTGGGAGCAACATTAAGCAGCTGCATTCGAAAAATTATAAAAAAAAGATATGGGAGCAAGAACGGATACCAAAGGAGTGGACAGAGACAATAATATGTCCTCTATATAAAAGAAGTGATAAAAGCGATTGTCAGAATTATAGGGACATAGCACTTCTCAATTTACCATACAAAATCATAGCAGCCTTAATTAAAGATAAGTTAAAAGATAAAATAGAAGGTATTATTGGCGAATATTAGTGCGGGTTTAGGAGAGGTAAAAGCACAATAAACCAAATTTATGTGTTAAGGGAGATATAAGCAGAAGCTTCGAATATAAAAAAACAGACAATGGTCTTATTCATCGATTTCAAACAGGCTTAAGGTAGGGTAAAAAGAAGCGTTGGAAGAAGTGAAAATCGGAAACAAAATTAATAAACATGGCACAAGTAACGTTACGAATGACAAAAAATAAGGTGAGAGTAAATAATAAAACATCAGAAAAATTTGAAGTTAATAAAGTGGTTAGACAAGCAAATTAATTGTCGTCAGTACTATTCAATTTTATTCTGGGGGAGGTTATACGCGACAACAACGTAAACAGATCAGGAGTTATCTATCAAAAAAGACAAACAAGGGATAAAAGAGTATACACATCTATAGAAGAGTGAATATATGAATATACAAGACTTTTATAAGACCTACTGTAATATACGCCAGCGAATCTGAGATCTTGATAAAAGCAAATACGAACATGTTGGAAGTATGGGAAAGAAAAGTATTACAGAAAATATATGACAGGAAGAAAATAAACGAAATCTGGATCCGAAGAACAAATGATAAATTAAAAGAGTTGTATAAGAAACCTAAGATAATAGTAGTAATAAAAGCTCAGGCTCAAGTAGTTGGCAGATATGGAAAGAATCCCAGGAACTAGAATACTAAAAGCGACATTGACAAGCATCATTGGATGGAAGAAAGAAGACGACTCAAAAAAACGTGGAAAGGAGAGACCGAGAAGGATATAACTCTGCTAGGAATAATGAGAAGGAAAGAAAAAGTGCCAAATAAGAAAACATGGAACAAAATAATTAACCAAGCCATGCGCCAATTGGTCTTGTAGTGTTAATATATAATATAATAATAATCGTGTCCCAGCAACTATTTTCTTCTGTATTTAAGTTAAGGACAATCTCATGAACATCGGTTACATACTAACGAAATGAGAATGCTAAGATGGGCGGAAGACATGACGAGAATGGACAAAATCCGTAACGACCATATTGGAGGCACTTTCAAAGTAGCCTCTATTGTCAACAAATTGACTTAACGCTATCTTCGCTGGTATGCAGATGCGATGAGACGCGAAAACGATCACGTAGTTCGAGTTGCCATAAACATACTCGAAAAGAATAAGGAAAGAGGTCACCTGTCTATGACTTGGTGGTCAAAAATCACTAAAGACCTAGAGGAAGCCCAAGTGCCAAGGGAGAAAACCCAGAATAGAACGTCCTGGCGCAGATGTTTTCGGAGCCCGACCCCACTTGACATGGGATAAGGGAACGAAGGGAAGAATTTAAGTTAAGGACACGTTAAAAATAATGTAATTATAAATCGGTCGAAACCATGTATAACATTGTTTTTTAAGTGTTGAGTTGGTAACTGTAGATTAAAAAAATATATAGAATTTGCTGCAAATTTTTATTTATATACGTATTTTCTATTAAAGATTAGCTGTTTTGAATACATTTATTAAGCTACATTTCGAGCTGCAGCACCCCGAAATGCGCTAATTCACGTTTAAGCTATATCTGCTCGGTTTTTACAGATTTGCTGAATTCTATGCATTATTTATAGCAGCTGCATCAAAATTGCATTTATGAAACATGCATTTGCCGTTTCAAAAAACTCTTCAGGTTGCCAACTTTAATAAAACAGCTGCGAGCTAAAACCGCCGCCCGAATGCAAGTCATCAGACGAAACACGGCGCGGCGAGATGAAAGCCCAGTTTACTAAGCACTCGAACTTTTCTGCAGTTGCGAAAGTTGGCGCTAATCTATGCATCCAGAACGGGCGATTCCGTTTCGACTCTTCCACAGTCGGTGCGGTTCCACGGCATCGGCCGGCCAAAAGCGCGAGCTTTATTCCGGCGTCCTTCTAGCCCACATTTTATTTTTCGTCCGATTTTTATGTTTACAGAGGTTGGGAAAGTGTGCTTTTGCCGAAGTCAAGTATCGTGCCACTGCGACACAATAAAGCGTCGTTACAGCTCGCGTAATAACATTTCAGAACCGTACAAAATCTTGCAGTAAAAAATATGACTTTTTTATTTTTCGCGCGGCGTACAAAGACAATAAAACGCATGTTTTACGAACTCGCTAAGTTTACTCCTTTTTTATTTTCGTGTTTTGTTTTTGAATTGCTTCATTGAGATTAAGAACGCGTTAGGGATACTTTGCAGAAGCAAATGGGTCATCCATTTGTTGCTGCATAACTTGATTCTAAAACTTTTTTTCCTTTATTAGCAATTAGAATTACAATAAATTCTATAGGCTAATGTGTTGTTTTACTAGCTAAAGTACTCTAAAATGGCGTTTTCAGACCCCACTCCAGTAAGGGGATCTTCAGTCACCTAGTAGGTCTGCTGGCCAGTTCTTCTTTAATCTTCTTCCCGTAGGTACTTCAAGTAGTGGTTGGAGTAGAGGATTCGTGTGATTTTCGATTCTGTTGTGGTGCTTTATACTGCTAGCTAGGGCAACGCCCTTGACATATGGTACTCGTAGACCTTCATGTATCGTTTAGTTCGTCACGTACCAAGGTGCATTAACCAACATTCGAAGAATTTTGAACTGACATCGTTAAATTATTTATGCACTAGATTTGCTAGCACAGCCCCACAGTTCTATGCCATATCTCTATATTGGTGCGATGTTAGACCTATAGTTCTATACACAAGTTTATTTTAGGTCTATTTGCTTTCTCTTCTTAATTATGTGACTTTTCCAAGCTGTCTAGAATCCACGTAGAATCCTAGATATTTCGCACAGGAAGCTCTTGGTATTTCTTTATTTTTTATGTATATCGGTGGGTATTGTTCATGTCTCAATGTAAAGGCTTTCATTGATTTTAATCTTCTACTGGTGGAGCCAGTTTTGCAACTGATCTAAGTGGTTGTGTAATGTTTGAGAGTCTCTAATTGCATCTTTGTGTATGGCAGGAATAACGTCCGCAAAGGTTCCAGTGACAGTATCTCTGCTAGTAGGGATGTCGGCAGTATAAATTACGTACATGGTTGGGCCTAACACGCTCTCTTGTGGGACCCCTTATTTTATTATATCTTTGAGACACCCCTCCATTTACTTTAGTTCTAAATTCTCTATCACTAAGGCAGGATTTTAGCAAGCTGAGTGATGGAGGGAACTCCGAAGTTTGTACTCCATAAATAAATATTAGAGGAGATGGATTGGCATTATTTTCTTGATTATTTTCTTTTTCTATGGTTTCCATATCTTTTCCATCTTGTTTGCCGTCACTGGTTGATAACATTCTGTGATAATAATGCGTGTTGTTTGGTCTCTGGTTGGAAGAACTAGGTATTTGATTTGCACTTTGTTGTTGATATATATGCTGCTGGTAACTAGTATTGCTCATAAGTTGACTCGTTTGAGAATTATACAATTGGGGAAATTGTGTATTTACACTGGTATTACCCTGTATATTATTATTATTGAATGGTACGCTTAGTAGCATATTGTTGTTGTCTGGAATGTTAGATTGATTATAAACAAATCCAGGGCCGTTGAATGATGGCAGCAGATTTGTTTTAAATTTGTTATTTTTGTTTAAGAAATTAAATTTAAAATAAAATTTATAATGAAAAGTAAAATTCTCAAAACCTACCCAAATTGGAACAGGTAAAATGCCGCAGTCGCGTTGAACGCGGGCTGGCTCGTAGATACGTCCGTTTCCCTTCGAAGCATGAGGGTCAGCGTACACGTCTACT
Source organism: Sinelater perroti (assembly GCA_036346155.1). Taxonomy (NCBI): domain Eukaryota; kingdom Metazoa; phylum Arthropoda; class Insecta; order Coleoptera; family Elateridae; genus Sinelater; species Sinelater perroti. The sequence goes on from JARFIY010000366.1 coordinate 482,556, forward strand.
CACTATCACTGTCGTAAGGCGGATCAATTGTAAAACTTAGAAAAAGATTAAAAATTTGGAAACAAACAAAATAGTATTTTTGATATTTTTATATATTTTGTTATTACTGTGATGGAGTACATCCCTAATCTAATAAAGTGTATTCACATCATCTATCAATTCTATATAATGTAGATTTTATCTACTCTAATAGATTCATTATCTGTGTAAGCTGATTGATTCGAAAAACAGGGCGTTTTAGTAAAATACTCGGTTTTTAACAGCATTCACTGTATAGTAACAGCATTAAAACCATTTGCCAGACCCTGAATAGTCGAGTTACTTACAAGATAGTGGTCTTGGTTAGTGATGACTGGCATTGGTCTTCCTCTGTGGAACAAAGGCAGATTAGTATCCAGAAATAAGGGTACTTACGTCGAATAATCCGACAAACAGCACAATTAAGACCTGCACGAATAATTTTGTTGCCCGAAAAAAAACTTGCTCTTCGAAAGAAAAATTACAATTTATAAAAAGATTTTTTAGTTTAAAAAGTAAGAGAAAAAACACTAGTGGTCCGTCAGCTGTTCTTTTATCAGAGAATAAAATATTGGATTTTGTAAAAACAGTAACATTGCTGGAGTAATATAACAGCCACACAAAAATTTTTTGTTTTGATTTGGGGATCTGATCATGTTTATTATATATTTTTGGGGTCGCTGAATCTGGATTTTGCCATAACCTCGAAAAACCTATAATATAAGATATTAAATACACATATTTTGAAAAAAGCAATATTGAATGTTCAATGCAAGAAAACAATATAAGAAATAAGGTTTTTTCGGACAAATGTGGACTGTATCGTAATTTTAAAATTTTAAGCAAAGGAACTTCAATCAAAAGCCAAAGCTGGAAAAATCACCTTTGGGAATCGGACGCTCTGCTGCAGAAATTGGCTTTCCGTGATGTACTCCTAGGGAATTGAGGAAGATAAGAGCAGCGTGTGGGCGGAAAAAGGACAAGTTACCCCATATTCGCTGCGGGGCCGATCGGGAGCGCCTTTCCTGATGTGTGAGTTCTTCAGCTGATTGTGTCCGAAGTTTGCGACTAGGTTTTTATTGGTTTCTCGTCGGGTCAGATACAAGGAAACCGAACCGAGTCTTTCCGCCCGCAAAATTTCAACTCTCGAAATGCAATCGGCCAACAAAACGACCTCCGGGAAGAGGAAAATCTGGTCTGTAAAATATCGAATCCCGCAATAAAATAAATTTCAACAAAAGGCCACCGGGGTGTGGGAAGTCTTGCCGCCAAACAAAACACGCCGGCGAACTCTCGGTCAAAATGGCCTGGAATACAGAAATTTTAAAGCCGGTCGCACGCTTTTTAAACCATCACAACTAAAACTCAAAAACGAAGAGAGCGAAAAAGAGAAGAGAGGCCGCTCTGCTTTATATATCAACGTACCGCGCAATTAGGCAAATTCGTCGCAGCTATCTCAAATCAAAACTAAAGCGTGTATACAGAAGGAGTCATGAGATGGCCGGCCCTAATTTAAAATCCAAATAAAAGTAATTAGAGATTGGCGCAAACAAAGGTTACTGTAAGAATTTTTTCTCTAAAAAATTGTATCGAAACTTATGGTCAGTTTGCAACGTACAACCTTTGTCAGAATAGTTTCGGAACTTATTATTTGTTAATTTTTTACTTGTAATATTCAAACAAGAAATGGGTCACCTGATATGTGTTCTAAATATACATGGCCTTGAAAGTGTTTCCATGTAAAGTCACTAGGTAGCAAAACTATTCACTGTTCGGTTTCTTAGCACATTTAGGTGTAAGTGACATGAGTAAGCAGAGAGTTAACATTATGTCCTGTGGTAAGCTATGAAAAATTCCTAGTAAGACATAAAATATGATACAAAAAGTATATGACAACGAGGAGTTATTAAGAAGCAGTGTCTTTGGAATTGCACAAAAAGTTTTGAATGGCAGAGATTCAGTGCAATACGACCCCGGAGTTGTCTGCCCATTAACATCATACACCGTTGCAAATTGGGAATGTATGAGACAGTCAATTAGACCATGCACATGATGTCAGAAGAGCTGAAATCGAATATGAAAGTATGTCATCACATTTTAGGCAATTTATTTAAGGAAACAAAAACTCAATACAAAAATAATCTCTCATGTACTGTTAGCGGAACACAAAGAAACTTTCTCTACTGTATGTAGATAGCCCAAAAAATGACTGACAATTCCTAGGGCCATTTGTTGGTAAGTTGAACAAATTATTTTTTATAAGTACAGTCCTGGAACTTTTCTGGCAAAGATTGTAAAATGTCTTCCAATAGGGACTTCCGAACTTTGACAGTTGATAGCGGCCATATTGTTGAAGCTACATCTGTCGAATTGACTGTCATTTATTCAGTCCGTTTTGCCAAATCACGATGGACGGATATAGCGTTCAACAACACGTGCAAATAATAGAATTGTTTTATCAAAATGGGTGTTCTGTTCGGGGCAACGTTCCGCGCGCTTCGCCCTTTTTACGGTCGCCATAATCGCCCTATCGAGAGGACTATTCGCAGTGTGGTGGATAAATTTGAGTCTACTGGTTCCGTAAACAATCAACCAACACCCGTACGACGACGAAACGCAAGATCTGCCGAAAACATCGCCGCTGTCCGTGAGAGTGTGCAGGAGAATCTGAAGCAGTCGATTTCGCGTCGCTCACAAGAACTCGGCATTTCGCAGACCACAACTTGGCGAATTTTGCGTCGTGACTTGGGCCTGCACCCGTACAAAATTCAACTGACTCAGGAGCTGAAGGTAAACGACCATAGATAACGACATGTGTTCGCTGAATGGGCCTTGGAGCAGTTGGAAACTGACCCTAATTTTCATCGAAAAATCATCTTCAGCGATGAGGTCCATTTCTGGATGAATGGGTACGTCAACGAATAAATTCCAATCCACATGAGATCCAAGAGCGTCCAATGCATCCCGAAAAAGTCACTGTTTGGTCTGAATTTTGGGCTGGCGGCGTCATCAGTCCACGTTTCTTTGAGAACGACGTTGACCAGGCCATCACCGTCAACGGCGAGCGCTATAGGACGATGATTACCAACTTCCTTTGGTCTGAATTGTGGTTTCAACAGGACGGCGCTACGTGCCACGCAGCTCATGCCACATTGGACATTCTGCACGAGCGATTTGAGGGCATGGTCATCTCACGTGGAGGTAATGTGAACTGGCCACCGAGATCGTGCGATTTGACCCAGTTAGACTTTTTCTTGTGGGGTTTTCTTAAGTCGCAGGTTTATGCGAACAAGCCACAAACCACAGCGGCCCTCAAAGCCAACATAACCATGCCATCGGTCAAATTCAGCCTGGTTTATGCGCCAGAGTCTTGGCCCAGCCAAGCCGCGGCGGACATTTGCACGATGTTATACTCCATACATAATGGCATCGATAGGCCTTTCAAACGAATAAAAAATTTCGATAATATCTCACACACACACTTTGTTTTATTTAAATTTAAAGATAGGAAGCGCTTAATGAAATACCTTTTATGTATTTTAATTTTTGAAGACCACATTCTGTACTGCTGATTTTTTCTATAATTAGGCAAAAAATTGTCCCCCAATAAGTCATTCTCAACATCAAGAGTACACGGGAAATCAAAGCAAATCAAAGGAATACTCTGCAGTCGGATTTTTTAAATTCTCTTAGAGCATCTAGTAGATCCCGTTTTGCTTTTAAATATTTCATTAAAGTCGCTTTTTATTAAGGGATGAGCTGATTTTTTGGCCGACCCGATTTCGATACATTATAAATTTAGTTTACTTTGTACAAATTGAGCCGATATTATCGTATCGGTTTATCGTACATTTCGGTGAATTTATTTGTTAGGCATGAATTTGAAAGGACATGTTTTGTTTATTAAAAAAAACTGACTTAAATTCACAAGACTCAAGCAAATTAGAAGTTAAAAATTTATTAATCCGACCTAAATGATTTCCAAATTTCGTCAATGTTCAATAAATTTATGAAATAGACGAACAATTCAAATAAAAAGCTCGAAACTATTAGTTTCAAAAAATAAGTTTTATTGTAATCTATATATTAACGTAATCAACAACGAAATATAAAAAACATACGTAATTTATCATAAATTCTTATTTTTTGTTTCAACGATATTGTGTTGCTTTTGCTGTTCATTTTTATTTATAACCGACCATACTTTTGTCCCTATGGTCTCAAATTTAATAAGGGGTTTGTCTATCTTGCGACCTTGCTACATGACCTGCTCTTTCTCATTTCTGTTTTGCCATTTGTAGTAAAATGTCGTCTACTTTTGATATACTACGCAATCATGTTTTTCTGTCTTTTATGGGTACTACAACCGTTTACGTCAGTTAAGACTATTTATAATTAATTTTGTTAAAGGTTCAAGTTTGTATTCCATATAATAACATCTTTTAGTATCGGTGGAGTGTTAATCTTCATTATATAAAATAATTTATCATACCCTTTTCATGCCAGAGCAAAAGTCTGTTTAATTCCACTTTGGGATTTTCTTTCTCCATTCTCACTTTTTATCCAAGGCAGATGTATTTTTCATTTTTACTATTTTTTGTGTTATTAAATATTAATTGCTTTTAATTCCAAATCTTGTTCACTAAGAACATTACTTAATTTATTTAACATTTTTTGATGGATTTTAATTTTTATGTCTTTATTATTTAGGAAAGTATATTAAAGATTTTTTCTAAAGTAAAAAAGTGTGGGAGAAATTAGATTGTACTGTCTTACGCTTCTCTCTCTCTCTTTCAACATATAAGATTAAAAGATTCGCTATAACTTTTTCTATATACATTTCCCTTTACATTACAATAATCTCTATAATCTAAATTTATCTAAATTCATGAGCTCTGAATGCTTTCTTTCTTTTAATATTTTTAAGGATTATCTATGTTATTATGTGCAGTTTTAAAGATATCTTCGGAATTCAATATTATACATGTTGCTTGCCTATTCGTATTTAAATGTTTTATTTTATAAGTTTTATAGGTTCTTCGTAGTAGTCTAGCCGATAGGTCGAAACCTAGAGATGCGAGTTAGAATCCCGCTCTCGCCAATTCGATCACTGGCACTTTACGGCCCAGCTCGACTACGCTGCAATAAAATGAGTACCTGGAGGTCAAACTCTGGGATGATAATAATAGGCGACCAGTACGTAGCGTTAGCCACTTTACTATCCTTGTGTACCGTAGGCTCTAGAGTGTAGCAGATCTATCCTGTTACGACCCCAAAGGGCCGTCAAGGCCTGTTACGGGGAACTATTATTATATTATAGGTTCTTATGTTTATGTTTATGTTTTGCTATTTGTCGAAATTATTTATTTAATTATGTTTTTCTGATTTGTTATAAGTCGTTTTTTTCCGAAAACTTGGTTGCTTTAGTTAATCTTTATTTCTTCTTTTCTTTTTTTATGCATGTATGTGTCCTTAATTTCTTCTGTCACTAGTATTTCTGTCATTCACATTGTTTGCATTTTGTGCGGTCCATGTTTTTCTTTATCAAATTTTTATTTAAATTTGTTTGATATATTTCTTAGTATTGTTTTAATTTCACATTATCTATTATATTTTTTGTTGTTTGTTAATTGATATTTTTACTTTTGTTATTTTATGGACCATAACATCTTGTACCATTATTTGTTGTGTCGCCATTAGAGATAATTTAAGCCCATATATGTCCTTCTCCTGTGTTTTTTAAAAGGGAGTTTATATTATATTATTTATTTTATTGAATACAGTTCACTATCACATCTCCTTTTTAAATTTTTTTTCAGTGCCAAAATTGCCTATGCATTTTGTTTGTTTTTTTTATTTCGACCCCACTGTTGCATTAAAAGTCACAATAATAATGCCTCTGTTGTCTTGTTTTCTTCCGTACTTTATTTATATCTATTTATACATTTATACTATTTTTAGAGTATATTGAGGAACAATTTTAAGAAACCTTTGCCGATATTATTTTGTATGTAACACTTGTCTAGCTAGTATTTTCTTAACTAGTATTTCTATTTGTATAATCTTCTATTTTCGCTTTGATGATGAAAGACTATTTATGATTACATCTGTATGTTTGCACTTCCTGTTCTCCTTTCACAAATTCTTAGCGTATCCTTTCTAATTATTCACAATTTTTATTTGAATTCTTCCATTCTATTATCTGATCTTTTTCAACGATATTGGCACTTTTTGGTCGTTTACTAGACTTTTCACTATCTTGGAACGCAGTATTAAAGCCACTGAGAATTAATCGCTGTTGAAGGGTATTACCCATAAAATACTACGCTGGCCGGGCAGATCGGTAAGCAAACGACAATTAGTCACTGTTTGTAGCCGCTGAAGGATTTTGTGATATTTGGCTATTCTCAAATAGTTTAACCGACAGATTGGTGTGGCTGCTTAGGATGTGGTACGTGGTGAAGTGGGTGAGAGAGGACCCGTCACCAAAGATTACTTCCTATTTAGTAGGTCTTTAAAGCTTTGATTGTTATTTCAAGTGATACCGGAAAAAGAATGAAGCTTCGAAATATTATTATATGCATTTAGTTTTACTCTCTTTGATGTTTACTTTAAACTTAATCATGTCAAGTACTGATTTTAGAATTGTTGAATAATTTTTAATGTTTGGGGATTTGAACCGAGGCTTTGGTAATTATCAGCTTGACTACTATTGCTACCAATTAAATTATTAGCCAATAATTATATATTTATATGTTTTAAGTCCCATCTGGTGTCGACAGTCAAACCGAACGCATCGGCGCTGTCACGCTGCGAAGTGCTAGTGGAGATTAATTTCAGAAAAAGGAGTTAAAGATTACGCAAATACGGTAAATTATAATTAAAAGGTTAGTGAGTGGTTAAGCGCAGAGCAGATAGTGGGAAAAAGATAGGTGAGTTAACTGAATTGGTGATAAATAGTAAGCAGCTATAAAGTGAGGAAAAGCAAGTATAAAGGTCACAACAGCTGGCTTTATCAGACTCCGAGGGGTCGACCCGGTCAGATAGCCAGGACGCGTTAAAAGCATCAACAGCAACGGATAGTAGATAACAGGTGTATGAAGTATAAATTGTATTAATAATCCCAGTACTTTATTACTACCACTACTACTATTATTACTACTGCTGCTATTACTAGTACGACTACCGCTGATACTGCTCCTGTTACTGCCAGTGCCGTCGCCGGTCGGTATACGAGGTGTCGTTTCGGGTTGGTTGCACCGATGGCGTCGCCCCTTACAGGGGAACTTTGATTTTGGACTTTCGATTCCAACGGAATCACCGCGCGGCCATTTTGTTTTCATTTCCTTTCGCCTCGTTTCCGCTTCTCGAAGGCGGCGCGAACGTCTCCCAACGACGTCCTTCGTTTTAGTTTTCATGGGCGCCTGACATACCGAGATAATTACGTGTAAGAGAAAAGTATATTTTATTTTAATTATTTTTATAGCGTATAATTTTGGAGAATGTTGTTAAATTATATATTTTATGATTGTGTATACATGATATAAAGTAAACAAAACAAACACGGAATTTCTTTTATTTGATTTACAAAAAACAAAAAATAGACAGGAAAGTACAATATAAAAATATCGTCAAAATTAAAAAGTTAATAAATATTTGTAATTGCAAAAAAATAAGAATAATTAAATTTAGTGCATGCAGAAGTAAAAATTTGAGCATAAGCAGATCAAAAAATGGACATGAAAAGAATAGAGGAGATGTTCCAGGCTGTAAATAATAATATGAGTATGATGAAAGAGAAACTAGATGGATTAGGACAAGAGTTAAAGAAGGTGAAAGAAGAAAACGTAAAGTTGGAGAAGCAAGTGGCAGAACAAAATGAGAAAATAGATGCGCTGGAAAGAGAAATAAGGGGAAAAAATCTCGTAATAGAAGGTGTTGGGGATGATGTCAGTGAGGGAGAAGAAGAAACGAAAGAAAAAGTATGCAGTATAATAAAGAAAATAGGAATAACCTTAGATAAGAGGAGCGAGATAGATGAAGTAAGAAGATTAGGGAAACCAAGTAAGGGAAGAAATAGACCGATATTAGTAAAATTAATAAAAGAGAGAACAAGGAAAGAGGTATTAAGTAAAGTCAATAACCTGAAAGGATCAGATATATGGATAGATGAAGACTACTCAAAAAAAGTGCAGGAGGAACGAAGAAAATTAATACCACTGTTGAAAGAAGCTAGAGATAAGGGACAAACAGCGTATCTAAGTTATAATAAATTAAAAATCATCAATAAAGTAGTGAAAACGTATGACGCACAACAAGAAAATCTCGAGAAGCAGAGCATTAGGAACAAAAGAACGGTAGCAGAGTGGTCCCCGGGAGTAAATGATTTTGAAGAACAAATAAGAAAAACAACACGTACAACACGGGGAAGAAAAAACTAAGAAATGAAGATAAGGTAGTTGGACGGAATAACGGAAACGAAAATGGCTACGGACTAGGACATGAAATGAAAATTGTTAAAAAAAGAAGTAAGGAAGGATTAAGAAAAATTGGATCGTGGACTGTGAGGGGCACTTATAGCGAAGGGGCACTAAAGAATTTGGTAAGGATAATGAGGAAGTACGGTATAGAGGTAGTGGCAGTTCAGGAGACTAAGCAAAAAGGACAGCAATGTATGCAGGTGGATAACTACATCCTCTTTAATAGTGAAGGAGAGAATAGATATTTGAGAGTGGGATTTGTTGTAAGCAACGAAATCAAGGACGCAGTAACAGATTTTGAAGCACTGAATGATAGAATGTGTAGGCTAAGGCTGAGAGGTAGATACCGGAAGATAACAATATTGAACGTGCACTCCCGCACTGAGGATAAGGAGCTAATGGTAAAGAGCGAATTTTACGAGGAGGTAGGGAAAATGCTAGAGAAGATTCCGAAATATGACGTTAAAATGATAGTAGGCGATCTAAATGCCAAAGTAGGTAGAGAAGAAACATATAAAAAAGTAACCGGAGGCAACAGTATACATGATCAGTCAAATGAAAACGGAAAAATTATAATAGAGTTCGCCCTAGAAAATAAATTCAAAATAATGAGCACAAATTTTCGACACAAAATGATACAGCAAGCGACGTGGGTTTCACCGAACAAGGAAAGCAAAAATCAGATTGATCATTTATTAATCGAAGATAAATACCAAAGATACGTTACAGACGTAAGAAGTTTTAGAGGGGCGGAATTGGATTCGGATCACTTTCTAGTAGTCGCTTCAATAAAACAAATAATGCCAAAGAAGGTAAAAGAAACAAAAAGCCCGTTAATAAGGTATAATATTGATAAAATGCAAAACAAAGAGGTATTAGTTGAAACGAAAAAGCAACTTGATAACAGACTCAGGAAATTAAAGGAACAAAACAATATTCAGGAAGAGTGGAGGCAAATTGAGACTGCAGTTCAAGAAACGATGGAAAAATGTTTAGGAAAAAAAGGCAGGAGCAAACAAAAAAGTTGGTTTGATGAGAAGGAGAAAACTTTACGAGGCACTTAGAAAGCTAGGGATTCCAGAGAAACCCATAAGATTGGTATAAATGACCCTAAGAAAAACGAATAGTAAAATATTGATAGATGGGCAGGTATCGGAAAGCGTCACTGGAAATAAGGGAGTGAGACAAGGGGATCCCATCTCAACAGTACTGTTTAACTTGGTACTAGAAGTAATTTTGATAGAAAGTGGGATCGAGACAAGGGGAATAATTTACCAAAGACGTTACCAGATAGTGGCGTACGCAGACGATCTGGCTATTATTAGCAGATCAAAAAAAAAAAAAATTGGAAACAGTATTCAGTAAACTGGAAAGAACTGCAACAAAGTATGGGCTAGAGATAAATGAGAGCAAAACGCAGTACATGGAAATGAGACAAAACACTGGGGGAGAGACGGTTACCAGCTTCCAAGGGGAGAGAAAGGTGTATAAATTGAAGAAAGTTAATGAGGTCGATTACTTAGGAGTGACGTTATCTAACACCATAGAGGAAAGCAGTGAAATACAGAAACGAATCGCAAAAGGTAGTAGGCCGGTAGGTGCAATCAGTGGTATGTTAAAATCTAAAGAAATCTCAAAAGCAGCAAAACTAAGAATGTATAAAACGATTGTAAGACCATCAGTAACGTATGCAAGCGAATTATGGGTATTAACAAAACATATGGAGGTGAAACTGGAAGTACGGGAGAGAAGAGTCTTAAGAAAAATTCTAGGAGGAGTAAGAACAGGGGACGGAGAGTGGAGGCGAAGAACAAATAAGGAGTTACAAGATGAGTATGGTGACATATCAATAACAGCGTTATATATATATATATATATATATATATATATATATATATATATATTATATGTATATGTATATGTTTTAAGTCAAACATAAGTATGGTTAACATGCTTTTGTTAAAATAAGATGTAAATGGATTACAAGTTCAATTTAAAAGTTATTGATTAATTAGTATATTATTTTAGATAAATATACTACAATTTAAAACAAAATTTTATGTCTTAGAGAAAATGGATTAAAATTTAAAAAAAAAGTTGTTTTCCGGAACTAACTAATAAAGTAATATAAAAGATACGGTTCTGAGATAAATTTCAAATAAGTTTGTTAATAACATAAAATTTAAAAAAATATGTAATAAAAATTAATAGAAATAATAAAGTTACTTTTTCCTAGGAACAATGACTACCTATTTAATGTGATGCTGAGTAAAATAAACTATTTATGGATTATCACCGTCAAAGTATCTAACCACAAAGCACGTACTATTGGTGTCTGTCATTTGTATTAGCATAGCAACCAATTATTGTTTTTTATTTGAGGAAGTGGATCGTAAAATATAATTGAATGTTTCCTGATTATTCTTTGTATAGTTTCGGGTAAATCAATTAAAAATAGAAATTTCTTTTTCATTTATTGTGAGATGAACAGAGAGAGGCGCAGTTTCTAAGCGTTGTAGGTTGAAATGCCTGAAGAGAATTATCTTGTAAGATATTTCACACTAGCTGTTTTTTATTCAATATTACGATCTTACAGCAAGAAATGCCGTCGCCCTTTGCACAACAGATTATTATCAAATTTTTCCCGGCAGACGGCGTAAAGCAGTCCAAAATTTGTAGAGACTTAAGACACAGTACGGAGATAGAACTCTTAAAAAGACTTATGTGTACTTGTGGCTTAAACAATTTTTAAAAGCATGAGAACAGTTAAAAATAATGATCACCGACGTTATATCAGGACCAGCGCAACTGAAGAGAATATATAAAAGTTTTTTTGATGTCGAAATAATCTATGACAGTGTTAATACAATTATTATTGCTTTACTTGTTTACTTAATAATAAAAATAATCTACTAAATTTAATTTAATTATCAAAAATGGATGTTTGTTTATAAAGATAAAATGTTAAAATTGCTTATGATGGGATCATGTTAATTTTCTGTTGTTACAGTAATTAGGATTTATAAAAAAAAATTTTAAATGTTTTTTTAAGTTTTTTAAATCTTCCCTAACTCTTAATATAAAATAAAACAGAATAATGTATATAATAAAAATGCAAATTTTACTGATTTTCGTGAATCCTTCTTGTTATATTAATAAATAGCATATCTAGTTATTATTCATACTTCAATTATTAGTTTGGATATGGTATGTCAGGTTTTTTAAAAAAATCCTTTCCATGATTCAAGTAAATATTAGTTGGCATGTTAAACAAATTTTCATATTATGTTTTTGAGAAATGTTTCCTGTAATAGTGTTGTTAAAATAATAATAATAATAGTTCTCCGTAACAGGCCTTGAAGGCCCTTTGGGGTCGTAACAGGATAGATCTGCTACAATCTAGAGCCTACGGTACACAAGGATAGTAAAGTGGCTAGCGCTACGTACCGACCGCCTATTATTACCCCAGAGTTTGACCTCCAGGTACTCATTTATTGCAGCCTGAGTCGAGCTGGGCCGTAAAAATGCCAGTGATCGAATTGGCGAGAGCGGGATTCGAACCCGCAACTCTTGGTTTCGTAGTCTAGCGATCTATCCACTAAACCACCACGGCTGCCGTTGTTAAAATAATAGTAATTAAAATTAAAAATTAAAAACTGGACATGTTTCTACATAGTATAGACTTACTTTTCTATGATTTTTAGCGACGAAAGTCTGCGATTGATTAGATTTAATCGATGGTTGCTTTTATTATTTGTCGCATTTCAACCCTTCTGTTGTATATTTAATAAATCACTCAAAATAGTATTTAAATAATTGATTAAAAACGCATTAATCTTACCAAGGCAATTTCAATTATTAAAGTTAGAATAAATAACATTTTAATAAATATTTGGTGGTCTATTAATTCTGTGGGAACAAATTGGCAAACTATTAATTATTCAATAATGCCGAAATTGCAAAACTTAAAGTACATAAACGTTGGCTTAAAACAAACTGGAAAATGCCAACCGGCGTCAAAATGTTTCAGGATACTTTAAATACGATCTCAATTGCTTACGTATTTTGTGTGAGTTTATGAAATGACATTAAAATCATATTTAATGCAAAACAGTTTTATACTAAATTATAAATTCACACGGTTATATATGGCAAAAGTTGTACCACAAGACAACTTTTGAAATTCATTTATATTCTACTTTTTGTTTGTTACATGTTCTATAAAGGGAGTCCCAAAAGAAATGCAGGATGTAGTTTAAAAAAAAACATTTTATTCGTTTATTAGTTGGCAAAGTTGTTACATTATTTTAAAGAGTAAACATTGACATTATTAAGAATAGGATGTTTGACAAATGTTCTTCGCGGCTCACTTGACATTCTCGAATTCGACAATATTTTAGGATCACTTTTCCCACATCTCGATAACTCTTTAAATCTTTGCTTTTAATTCAGGAATCGTTCTATTTTCGTAGCATAAATTTTGGACTTCACGAATTTCCAGAGGAAAAAATCGCACGTCACGAAGTCGCAAGATCTTGGTAGCAGTTTACTTTGCTGATTTGAGAGATTAATAAACTTTTAGTCTAACTATTGGATTATTTTAGACATCTTATGATAGGTGGTACTATCCTGTTATCCTGCTCTCCTGTTCTCTTGCTCTCCTGTTCTCCTGCTCTCTATCCCGCCCAAAGAAGGCTACAAAAAAGTTCATTGTTATCTCACGCTTATTACTGATAGTTATAAGAAAGTACAACCAGGCTACTTCAGAATTGAAAAAACTGATCAAAGAATTTAAAAATAATAGCTTTAATAAATATCTTGCTAATATGACCACCACAAAAGATACAAATTACACACTGTGGAAAGCAAAAAAAAATATCAAATGTCAGCAATAATCTGGAAAAGGTTTTTAGCCATTTCTATCACAGATAAGTAGCGATGAAGAATTACAAATACAAAGCTTTTTAGAAAAACTTCATTAGCTTAATCCGCATATAGAACTCTTCACCATAAGAGAAGTAAAAAATAAAATCAGATCTAACCTAAATCCAAAAAATCTCCTGGACACGACCTTATTACAGACGAATTAATAAAAGAGCTGCCGCGAAAAGAGATTGTTATGACAACTATGTTATATAATGCAGTTTTAAAGCTATGACATTTTCCAGCGTAATGGAAGGTTGCTTGGGTGGTCACAATTCCCAAGTCGGTAAATCCTTACACAATGCAAACTCTAATAGTCCAATTGGTTTATTGGCAATATTAGAGAAATTATTATAAAAAATGCTAATCAAAAGAATAACACTAATAATTGAAGGCAATACCATTATCCCTGACCACCAATTAAAAATCTGGCACGAGCGTCTGTTCTTCAAAGTAAAGAAATGGCTCCCTTACTCTGTATTTATTATTTTAGAATCTTATCTGTTGAAAAGATATTTTCAAGCAAAATTTGGGCAATACTAACAGACATCCGTCCAATAAATTCTGTTATACCGCAGGGAAGCATCCTTGATCTGCTATTATATCTTATTTATACAGCTGATGTGCCCACAAATCAAGACTTTGTTACTAAAACCTTTGCCGACGACAAGCTCCTTATGGTTAGCCAAAGTGATCCAGTAACAGCAGCACGAAACATACAACAGAATTTAGATGCAGTCGTAAAGTAGTCTAAAAAATGACATGTCAAACTAAATGAAATAAAATTATTCCATATAATCTTCACCAAGTGCAAGGGTATTAAGCTACCGGTATTTATTAATAACATATCCCTAGCACACGCACAAGAAATAAAATATTTAAGCATGCACCTGGCCAAGGGCTTGATATGGGGGACTGGTATTTGGAAGAAGCGCAAACAACAGGGTAATAAATTTAAAAACCACTATTGGCTTTTGGGCAGGAAGTCTAAACTATTTCTTAAGAACAAGCTTCTTGTATACAATGCAGTATTTAAACCTATACAGACATATGGCATACAACAGCGAACTGCATTATACTCATAATAGAAAGGTATCAATCTAAAATTGTACATGCAATATATATATATAAAATATAAAAAAAGGCCTAATCATTCCACCAGCATTAAATCCACATGACTCGAGGATTTCATATACTCAAAGTAGAATAATTTTGCTTATTGACATACTAAGGTTAAGGTAGAAAGATAATTTTGTAGTAAAATTTTTTGGCTTTTATCTTTTGTGTTATGTGAATACTTCAAAGTATATTTGCCAAAAATCAAATAATTACAGTGATTTCTATAAAAGAAAGTATCTGTTGATGCGCGATCCATCGTTGCTTCTATATGAATATTTATGCCATTTTGATTTGCATAACTCTAATTTTGAATGAAATACTGTGCTTTATATTTTGCAAATTTAGACAGTGACCCAGTAACTGCTAAATTTCATGCGCATGCGCGATTTTTATTCATGATAGCGTTGTCAGTACAATTGTACTGAAATCAGTACTTTTTAGATACAATCAGTAGGTCAGTGTTATTTTCGTTGAATCAGTACTTTTTGAGCTGTAACCATAAAGTACAGTAAAAAATGTAAAGTCGAAATCTAATTTTTAAGTTTTATAGTTATAGCTGGCAACGCTGATTCGTGATAGCTGATGGATGTTTACAGTCAAATGATTTATGTTCTAATTGTAAATAACTTTTCGTATTATAAATATAGTTAAACTAAAAGTGATTTCAAAACGAGTACAAAACAGGACTCTTCAGGAACTAGAAGAAGCTGTCAACGATCCTAATTTATACATGGATGTGAAAGTTCATAATATAGAGAGTTCAGATTCTGAGATTGACGAAGATACTCTAAAACCTTTTGTAAATCTACAGAATGTGCCTTATGAAAGTATGCTTACTACAGGTGAATCTTTAAATAGTAAGTTACTATTTATTCTAGGATTGTTCAACACTGATTATTTGTTATATTTATGAGAGCGGAGGATAGTTAAAAGTAACTAGTAGATAGTATGTTAGACAGCAATAATGAAGTTGATATGCAAGAATTCGAGTCTGTAGCTATAGTAAATGAATATCAAGAAAATCTATCCGCAATGTCAGCTGAAGAATTTTTAGATTTCAAAATAGAAGATGTACAAGAATCAAATGAGAAAGTAAGAACAAGGAGGCGCCCCCGTCCGAAACTTCTCGTTGATCTACCGAACTGTGACATGATAGCTTCATCAGGTCTTCAATGGAAAGCTGTTCCGAGTAATCAAAGAAGACAGCGCTCTGCTGATATAATGGGTACTATGCCGGAGATAAAACCACACATACGTCTACAAGCTCCTCTTTAAGCGTTCAGCCTATTTTTTTGTGATGATCTTATTGCCTAGATTCTACGCTACATCAATCAAAAACTGCAAAAAGTGAAAGACATTTCATCTCCAATATTTACTAGAAACAGTAAATATTTTAGAAGAGAAGAAATTTTGAATATATTAGACTTTCTGATAGCCGGAGGTGTATATTATCGAAATAATAGAAATCTACTTGACGAACTTTTTAGTGAAGAATACATATCAATTTATAAAGCCACTTTTGCACAATTTCGATTCGAACTTCTAATGAATGTCTGCGACTTGACGATAATGACACTCGTGAAAATCGAAAAAAACGGATAATTTTGCAGCTCTCCGCGAACTCTGGGAAAATTTGCAAATTTTTTAAATCCTAGACCATTAGTAATTTTTTATGAAAAACTAATTACATTCCACGGAAGGTGTAAATTTCGTTTATTTATACCAACAAAACCAGGGAAATATGGCGTGGAAGCGAATATTCTCTGCGATTCAAAGAACTACTACTGTTTTGCTGCTGAACCTTATGTCGGGAAAGTGAAAAATCAACCAAAATATTATAACAGTGGTCCTGAAGTGGTAAAACGTTTAGTTGCTTCTGCTAAACTTGAAAATTCGGGTAGGAACATCACAATGGACTGAAAATTTGCATCTGTGCCATTAGCTGCTTATCTCGAATCAAAAAATTCAACTGCCGTTGAAACAATACGATGTGATCGTAAAGACGTCCCATCACTGAAAAAATCTATTCCAGGTACTATCAGGTTTGCTTTCAGAAATTCTGAAACTTTAGTTACGTTCCTAACAAAAATAAGGTAGTAAGTGTTCTCTCTACTCAACATCACTACATGAAAGTAGAGAACGGTAAGCCGGAAATTATTCACTATTATAATTCAACAAAAACAGATGTTGATACACTTGACAAATTAGAGCATACAGTTGTCGGCGTGGAACAAGAAGATGGCCAGTGGCCGTGTTGTTTCACTTGATCGATTTAGTCGCTTACAATTCATATGTGCTTTATTGGGAAGCAAACGAAACTTGGGACAAAAAGTGTCCGAAACGTGAGTTAGGCCAAAAGGTTTTTTTTCAAAAAGTTTAGGCAAGTCACTATGCCAAATCAACATGAAATACAGATCTGATCATTTCCAAGGTTTACATGACAGCTCAGTAACAGCACTAAAAATATTTGGTTTTGAATGCAATCAAGTGGGAGCAGTTTTAAGAGGGATAGTTCAAACGGAGCCAAAGGGAAAAGCAACAAGAAATGCTACTGAAAGTGTACCTAAAAAAGGAAGATGCTTCATATGTCCAAGATCTAAAGATAGAAAACTTATGAAATCTTGTACAAAATGCGTAAAGTACATCTGCCCGAAACATACAGTCAAAGAAGAACATTCTATTGTTAGAACATGTACCGAATATAATTAACATTTTAATGTTTATTTTCATCAATAAAAATAGTTTTGAGTTCTAAAGGTGGAGTTAATGTTAATAAAAACGAGTTAAACGAACAAACTTATTAAATAAACACATATGTCGCTTTGGGGTCAGCTTCTAATCCCCCTCAGACTAAATAATTACATTCAATTTAAAGTTGGGGTTACTTGCTGACCCCTCTCATCTGGGTTCTCATAGTTCACTTTTAGCATTCGGCTGAGACTGTTAAATGGTCCTCTAATTTTAGTTCCTGAGTTATCTGAATCTTGAATGGGTGAAGACGTAGATTTTTTGTTAAAATTTACCGTGCATTTTTAAATGTTCAGTTGGAGTGACCTACGGAGCACTAGTTTCTGAACGCTCCATTACGCCATCGTTCACAGAGGCAATGTTTTCAGTAGATCGATCGGTACGAGCCCGGCTTTTTTTGTTGTCTGCTACTGAACATATTCGCTTAAATTTTTTAATTAGTCTTTTCACAATTGTTTCACTTCATTCATGTTTTCTTCTGAAAGTGCAACGTTGTTTATGCGCAGTGTTGACGAAATATTCTCCGTGCTTGTAAGAAATTTTAATAACTGTCACCCGCTCCTCCGCAGAGTAGCGCTCCATATTGACCAACCGCAAAGTGTTTACTACAAAATTTTACCAAGCAAAACGCTGCCAACCTTCCGTGTTTTTTTTATTACCTTTTATAAGTGTATTATTGAATTGATTTACTGCAAAGAAACACTTGGAAATTTACAAGTATAAGATTTATAAGAATCACATCGTATTAATGCTTAATATGCAGATCATCTCGGAAAATCACAAACTGCATGAATAACTGACCGTATAGAACACATTAACAAATTGGTTACAATAGACTCGAAATATACAAAAAACTGATACAGTTGTACTTGAAAAAAATTAGAAATGGTACTACTTGTGGAGTGTTCTCATCAAGAATACCTTGTTGTCAAAAAAGTGTGTATTATCAATAATTTAGCAAGTTTTAAAGGAGAGGTAGTGTTGGCTTATATTAAGGGGGGGTTTCTTTCTTTACGAAAAATAGCTTATAGAACTGGTTACTTAGCAGTACTGTGGCGCAAATATGGAACCAATGGTTCCAAGAGAGTACTCATTCGCGAAGATTAGGGTACTAGGTATCACTACATGGTACCTATTGTCTATGTTCTCTGTTCGACGTGGTTGTTGTGAATACCATTGCACCGGCATCTAAGACAACAAAAGTCAACAGAAAGGCGTCTGTGGGCACACGAGTCGCATAAAATAATTAGCTAAGGGAATTTTAGTACGAGGAGATATCAGTTATGATATTAGGTTATATATATGTAGTCAAAGTTAGAAACAGCATTAACGCTAAGATCTACATCGACATGGTTTTATAGTCTGCGACACTTACTTTTCTTCAGAGCAATTTTTCAACAAGACAACACAATAAATTTTTTTTAACAAATCAGAGTAAACTTTCCTTTCACCTATCGAAAATATCTGGAACATCATTTCGCGAAGGACACAGCAATATTCACGATCTTCAAGAAACGTGGTTGCATTATAGAAGCGTGTCTATAATGAAAAGGAAACAGTTTACCAAGGCACTATTCGTTTATAATTTGAAGCGATATGAAGAAGAATTGAGGCGGTATCTAGAGCCCGAGATGGGGCCATACATCAGTAAATAAATATAAACGTTTATAGATAAATATTTTGTAAATTTCATCATTTATTTGTCTTGTACTATTAAATAAATCTGCAAAATTTTAGTTGTTAGTTTACATTTTTTCTTGGAAGCAGTAGTGTATAATAAAAAATAATATATGGTTGCATTAGTTTAAATCAAAATAGAAAATGCAATCGATGGATTTTAAAAAGTCTAAATCACACCTTTCGTTGGAAAAACTCGGCACGAACTTCTTGAAATTCAGAAAAATGTACATTGGCTTTTAAATAGCCCTCGTAGTACTTACAAAACGTGAATGTCGAGACTCAACAAAAACATTAAAGTTGTTGAATATAATTTATAATGGATACAATTAGTAAAAAGTGAGGGAAATAATTTATATTGATAGAAGTAAAACTGTAAATTCTGTAATTATATATATATATAAATAAAATTATGAGTGCTGCTGCTGCTGCTGCTGCTGCTGTCACACAGGTCAAAGGTCAAATCGTTCGTGCCTTTCCGTGCCGACCCGAGCGCCTCCGAAGGACAAATTTCGGCCCGGCGGCAGGCGCGGCCCAAGTATTATATTTCGGGAACCGCAAACGATAAAAAATTTTCGAGAGGGTAATAAAGCACTCGTGGTACTTTAAAATAATTTTGATTTATTCTTTACAAATGTGAGTGTACATATACACATATTTTATTAAGAGAAATCTGGATTCTGGATTTTAGATTCAACACGGAGGGTAACAAAGTTGCGCGCACTTAGACCACAATGGGGATCATTGTACTGCTTCCTCTGCCGCCTCTCACCATGCGTCCATCAATCAAGCTAACAACTCCTTTCGATAAACTTGAGAATGTCCATCAAGGGTTAGCGCTAGTTATGTCTAACAGAATTATTCTTGCAATTTAAATTGCCGGTACGGAGCGGTATCGATTGAATAGTCGGTTTCCAATTTGAAATGTTCCACTATTTCTAGTAAAACTATTACTCAAATTGGTAAATTGAACCCTTTGTGGCTCTCTACTATATTACATCGTAATGGAAGTTCCCAGTTGCGCTTTTATTTCTCTGGAACGCTCGTTCCATCCTGCTGTTAAGCAATTTCTAAATTCTATATTTAATTTGCGTTATCATTTAATTGGATTAGTATTTGTGTAAAATATAAGTGAAACAAAATCAAGATAACCTTCCTTTGGTATCTTATTGTCATAAGTAGAAGCGAGAAGATTTAAAGCTAATTAAAATGCGTCTTAATGAAAATATTGTAACGTCAAGAACAGTGTACCTAAATCGAATTGTGTATAGATGCCTAAAAAACGAATTACAAACAATGTAGTCGATAAAAACGCGTCTCCTTTAAATTGAATTCGAATTTAATGTCTGTAAAGTAAATTATATAACACTCGGTTCTATTGTACTATTAATTCGCTTGTTGTTTACTGATTTTAAAAAAGTTTTAGTAGCAAACTTTGTTGATTTACTGGAACTTGTAACTTCTGATAATAAGCTTTAGGAATTTAAGATGCTTACTACGCGGGATGCACGATATCTGTTGCGAAAAACTAACAAAAACAAATTTTTAATGTTGGAAACTTTTATTGTTTTTCAAGATATTCTCCCTGGCGGTCAATACATTGCTGCATACGCTGGAATCACTTTTCATAATATTTTTTCCATAGCGAATCAGGTATCTCCCAAACACGGGATTTGAACGCACCAACCCCCTTTCCGGCGTCGAAAATCGTTGTCTACGCAGTTTGCTCTTGTGGGAACAAAAATAAATCGTTAGAGGCCAAATGGGAACTGTACGGCTGATGACCCAGCAACTTGACGTTTTGAGTACTCAAAAAGCCAGTTGTTTGTTTTTCTTATTTCTCCAAAGACTTCTAGCAAGCAAATGGTTATGAACCATTTAGAATTTTTTTGGCATCTATAATACATTTTTATTAATAGCAACTCTTTGAAGTAATTAATTTAATATTATAATACCCGTATCTCTCATGCATATTTCTAAAATTTGTATATTTGATTAAATTATTTCCAGTATTACTATCGCGCAATGACGTATTAGAACAAGAAAGCGTAATCGTTAAATAGGGAGACGGGGCTATAAATTAGGGCGCGAAAATTTTACAAATTACGACTTTTGAGGCGAAGACTCCCGCGATGATATTAAAACTGGTTGCAAACCCGCGTTCAACAATAGGAATTCATCTCAACTCCATTAATTCCAAATTTATTCTCAGTTCTCTGTTATTTTAAAACGTCACGCTTAAACAGAGCTCAAAGCTTAGGACTTGTATTTATTTAGTTTTGCTCTGTTGTTTATATTCACTTATAGCCTTCAGATTCTGCGTTATTGCATTAAAGATCTAATTGCAAACACAATTTTAAAGCGATTTTCTCCCGAGCTGCGAACTCTGTTTCGACGTCAGCGAAGAATGAAAACGGAATCGCAATTTATCGGAGAAGCAATCTCCTAAATACCAACATTCGTTCCCAAAATGGGAGGAATCTTAAGAAATACTTAACTGCAAAATAATTAACTCTCCCTGCAAAAAGGAATTCCTTCATCATTTAACTATCCAGTAAATGCCAAGGCGCTAGTGCTTTACGTCTCCTTTGTGCTGCCGTAATGACAAAGTTGCTGACCCGTCATAATAAAAGAAACTAATAATATAATTAAAGACTCGGATTGGTTCGCAAGACAAAGGCTGAAGAATAAGCCCCAATTTAAATTTCGCTGCAAAAACACTTATACTCAGGCTGTTCCCCGCTTCGGCCTCGTTGTTATCTCCGTGAGAAAAATAGGCCAATTAGAGGGCTGCCTTGGAACGCTAAAGCAATAATTAATTTGTATTAAACCCAAACAACAAATAAAAACAGGATTATGTAACACAGCCAAATTTTTTTGTGAAAAACTGTCTTGAGAAATTGTTTTACATATAGCAGTTTTTATTTTTTATTAGATAAATAGTTATACAAGAGTAAAATATCTACTTTGTTTTAATTTGGATTTCTTTTCTTGTCTTCATTTAAATACTAATTATCATCCATTGAATTAGTGTTTTGATTTAATTTACGCTATTAAAACTACATTGCTGTAGTTACAGCTAAAGAATCTACTGTGGAAAGCAAACTCACAGAAATAGCAACCAAGGCAATAGAAGCAATTTTGCAAAGAAAAATAAATAAAATTAAATTGTTTAGAAACGGGGTTTCAGGTTTGTTGTTCGCAATTTGTAGTTGTGAGAAACCACACCTCCTACCGTAGTGTCTAATATTAGCTCTAACGCTTAAACCAACTTTTTCCCAATTTATTTGGCCGACTGTTTAGGAATAAATTACTTAGTGCTTCTTTGGATATTTACCTTTGTTAAGAAAAGAATATAAAAATGCTGTAATAAATTTGCGTTTTTATGTATTTACCTTTTTATTTATCAAAGCTATCACTATTCCACGGGATCGATCTGGTGGCCTTCGAAGAACAGTACTAGACTAGACAATGAAGCGGTTGCTTTAGAGCGTAATATTCTATGAAGGCTTTATAAGATTTACGATTTACTTATTTAAAGGGGTTGTACGCAAGCGTGGTGTTCTAACATAACATCAAGTATTTCTTTACACATCTAGTAAAGGTCTTACAATAGAGTAGTAATGATTTATTGTGTTGCTGCCGAAAACAGATTTGCAGAAAGTTATGATGATTAAATGTTAACCGATGGTTCTCGGTGATAAGCTCGTTAATTTTGTTATTATTTTTCAATGTTTTGACGACGAATACTCCCATTGAACGCTGTTCATGTCAAAAGCGTAATAAAATATTCTCAAAGTTTCGATTTGGGTATTTTTTTGAATTCGACTCAAAATTTAATGCCGATTAGTTGATTTGTCAATGATTTTATCGATCGTAAATTTCTGATACGACGTCTAATAACCTCATGTGCCATTTGAACAAATTATATTAGTTGAGGATAATTGGAAAGCTTAGTGAAAATAACCTTTTACATGCATGTACCTCGGGTTGAGATATTCCAGTACAGTTCTAAAGCAATTCTGTGCAAAAAAAATTTTAAAGTTGATTTTCTAATAAACGTTTGAAATGTTTATTAAATAATCTACCAAAGTAAGTGCTTATTTTCCTTATTTTGTAATATAATCTAGTTATGGTTAACATTAAAAACTGTAAAGAACACTTGCTAATTTGTAAATTTGTAAAATCTAATTCTTAACAAATGTATTATGTAGTAGTTTGCTATCACAACCAGACAAATAACTTCTCATAACAACATATCAAGCTCATAACATATTATGCACTTCACTGATAGTGACCAATTATATTTCCCGTTGTGTGTTATAAATAGCAAAGTGAAAAAGTTATATGAAATAACTTGTTGTGAAAAACATTTTGCATTTTTAAATATTATAATCAACTACTTGTCTACTTCCTTTAATCTAAATTATTATACAAATTAAAATACATCTAAGTTTTATTAGAAATCGTTTAGAAAAAACTAGAACAGATTTTTTGCACTTGCTTACTAAGAGAAAAAGTAATTTTTTGCTTAATTATGAGCCACACAACTTTTATCTTTTATGGTTTTTGAGATTTAACGTGAAGTTTTTATTTTTAGATCTTATTCAATTGTGGAAAAATATTTAGTAGTGATCAGATTAATAAAGATATTTATTTTACTTTTCTGAACCATAAAATTGTAATCTATGTTTGTACCAATTGTAGCTACAGCTTTTCACGCCACAAGAATTTGATTGATCAATACTTAAGTAGAATCCTATCATATAATCATTGATATTTGGAATAAACTAGGAAAAATATTTAAAAGCAATATTATTAATTTGAACATTTCAGAAAGGTTTACTTTTCTATAGTTTATTATCACTTCATATATTTCCTAATACTTCTGAAGCTCAGAGTTTACAGTCAATTATATTTATAAATATTTTGCCTAATCGTTACATGTTTCCATATAAACAATCCTTTTGTTTCTATTTAATGTTCATTTAAATACAATTAAAATTAAAATAAAAAATATTACATTTTAAATTAATAGTGAGAGTCGAGTACGAGCAGTGTTACAGTGCAGACGTTCCTTAGCCTGCCTGATATCAGTGCGATACGCTTGACCTTAAAGCTATCCGTAGCTAATATTGTAAGTAAATTTTATTTTACTTATTCTCAACAAAACTAATACAATCTCGGTAAATGAATTAAAAATGGATTATCAAGCGCATAACAAGCGCAAAATAGACAGTTTAACAACGCCCGTTAATGAAGTCCAAAAACGGTATGCATGGACCACCCAAGATTTATTAACCAGTAATAAATTCTATCTACCAGCCCATTTGGAAAATACATTAGCTGATGGCGAATCTTCCAACAAAAATGACTTAAACGTGTCCGATAAAACACAATCACAGCCAGAAACTCATAACATACCAACCATCAAAGTCCCACCTATCTACTTACCAAACACTTTAAATCATAAAGCCTTAATTGAAGACATACAAAAACTAGCTGCTGGAACCTTCACAACAACGTATAACACAATCACATTACGAATCAATTTAACAAAAGACGAAGATTTTCGAAAATTAACCAAACATTTTACAGAAAATCAAATCCAATATCATACTTACCAAAACCCAAATGACAAACCAATTTCCGTAGTAATTAAAAATGTTCCACTTTCTCTGACAGATGAGGAAATCAAAACTGAACTAGCTAGTCAGGTGCCTGTGACAAAGGTAACACGATTGTACACCAGAGATAGAAAACCTCTACCTGTTTGTGCACTAGAGCTAACCAATAACGAGCAAGCGAAACGTATATATTCACTAAAAGCAATTTTTCACTCCGTAGTTACTGTTGAAGCTAGAAGAAAATCCAAGAATATACCTCAGTGTTACAGATTTCAACAGTATGGCCATACTAAAAATTATTGCAGTCTAAAACCAGTTTGCGTAAAATGTGCTGGTAATCATCTACATTCCGAATGTCAAAAGAGGCCAAACGAACCACCAAAGTGTGCTAACTGTGGAGGCAACCACAGCGCAAGCTATCGTGGCTGTTCACACCATATTACACTACTAAAACAACGGAGTCGAGTCCAACCTAGAAACTCGTACATCAATAACACACAGACCTTTGCAGATAAGCTTAAAAGCGGACTCGCCCAGAACAACAATATTACCTCCTCATCCACTCCATCAGCATTACCCGACAATCTCATTCAAACTCTCCTTAATCTTATTACGCCGTACCTTAGCCAAATTAAAACGTTCATTATTAGCACTCTCTTATCAATGCTTATCAATGGACCTTAACCAAAGCAAATCAATACAAAGTTTAACCATCCTTAACTGGAATGCAAATGGAATCAATAATCAGCGCTCTCTATTTATTGCCTTTTTAGCGAGATACAATGTGGACATCGCCTGCATTTCAGAAACGCATCTTGATGAGACCATAAAATTTCGAATCCCAGGTTATCATATCTATCGCAAGGATCGAAACTCCAGAGTAGCAGCTGGTGGCGTAGCGATCATTATTAAAACGAAATATGAACACATTCAACTTCCAGAAATTGTTAACTTAAAAATTTAAGTAGTGTAATAATTGCTTGTGTCTACAGGCAGCCAAACACAAGAATTGCTGAGGAAGATATAAAAAGAATTTTTGACTACTGAATCAGTACTAGTTTTAGGAGATATGAATTCCCAAAATACCCTGTGGGGATGCAGAGCCACAAACCTCGAAGGTATTAAACTGGAAAATCTTGCCATAGAAAACACCTTCCAAATTTTGGCACCAGATGATTACACCTATTACCCGTAACGAGAAGACCACCAGCCTGACATACTCGATATTGTTCTCCTGAAAAACTTTGGTAAACCTATCTTTCAAAGTGTCATTCCAGAACTAAATTCTGATAATCTGCCAGTACTGGTGTCATTCACCAACACATTAATCATTAAACAATCTACTCCAAAATTAATTAATGGCAAAATCGATTGGAACGTATTTCAAACTCAGCTCAATAGTAAACTACACTGCCCAACACGATTACTAACAACCAAAGACATTGATGCGGTCGTGGACCACTTTACATCAACAATTCAAGATAGTGCTAAATTAGCTTGTACAACCACTAGATGGACTCATCCGACAAATTACAATTATCCCCCCAGATACATCATTAACTTAATCAAAAACAAAAGCCAGCTTCGGCGTGAATGGCAGAGAAACAGGAACCCTCAACTTAAAAATAAATTAAACAACCTAACGCACCAAATTAAAAGAGAACTGGACAGCCTACGAATTAATACATATCAAAAACACATAGCAGATTTCAGCCCAGGAGATTGGGGCCTTTGGAAAACAACTAGAAAAATTCTAAATCAAAAAGAAGAATTGCCAACGCTATCATCTGTATCTGATAATGTCACTTACACTTCCGACTCCGAAAAAGCAGCTGCCTTTGCTGATCATCTTGAAAACACATTCACACCTGCAATCACTTGCACGCCCACTCACAACACACAAATCATAAACGATATTGAACGAAGGGTGCCAGTTCCAGATGAAATTCAACCAACTTCACCTAACGAACTGAAGGATATTATCGAAAAACTCCCCGAAAGGAAATCTCCTGGCCACGACTTGATCACCAATACAATTCTTAAACACCTCACATTGATGGCTGTAACTTATCTATGTACTACCTACAATTCCTGCATAAGACTAGGGTACTTTCCAGAGTCCTGGAAACTTGCGCACATTCTAATGTTCAGAAAACCAGGAAAAAACAAAAACAAAATAAGCAGTTACAGACCCATAAGTCTGTTAACGTCGTTATAAATTATTGAAAAAATTGTTTGCAACCGCTTGCTAGAACACATTGAAAATCTCAACATCTTGCCTAAATTTCAATTTGGCTTTAGAAAAGGCCATTCAACAAGCCATCAACTACAAAGAATTAGCGAGCTTATCAAACTCGGATTTCATAACAAACATTACACTACAGCAGTTTTTCTTGACATAGCACAGGCATTCGACAAGGTGTGGATCGAAGGCCTTAAAAAAAAGATCCTAGACATAGCCATGCCTGTATATCTTAAAGCACTTATTTTCTCCTTTCTAGACAATAGAACCTTTGCAGTTAAAGTTAACACAACACTGTCCGAAACCAAAATGTGTCGAGCAGGAGTCCCACAAGGAAGCATTCTGGGCCCAGTGCTTTTCAACATATTTACTTCTGACCTACCTGAGCTTAATGCAACAATTGCTACCTTTGCGGACGACACTGCCGTATTTACCCAAGCGGACAATCTTATTGAAGCAATTGCGATGCTGCAGAATGCAATTAACAAGTTATCTTCCTGGTACAAACTCTGGAACATCACCATAAACCCCGACAAATGCCAAGCGAAAATCTTCACTTTGCGAAGAATCAATAATCCTCCTTGTTTACGCATTGACAATACCGCAATTTGTTGGAATCCGAATGATGGTGCAATCAAATACCTAGGGGTATATCTCGATACCCGTTTAAGTTGGAAATACCACATAAACCAAAAACTTACCCAAGGATACACTAGATTAAAGCAGCTATACCCGCTCATTAATCGCAAGTCTAGTCTCAAAATTAAATGTACAGTTTTATTGTATAAAACCTTACTACGACCTCTTATATTATACGCATCACCAGTGTGGTGCAATACATCCAAAACACACATGCAAAAAATTCAACGCTTTCAAAACAAGGTGTTAAGAATTGCTGTAAACGCACCGTGGTATATACGTAACACTCAGCTACACGAAGAGCTAGGCATCCTACCCGTCGATCAGTTTGCTAAAAGATTCATCTTAAACTCAAGTGCGTGTAGTGGCGCGGTTCATTATGAACTCTTTAAAACGAACATTCATACCAGGCTTCAACGCAAATTACCCCAGGATATAGTGCTATCAAATCCTATTAACGAATAAGACAATACCAACAAGTTAAATTATTGTGACCATTATTTTGTCACACAAGTTTTGTTTAGTGTTATATTAACATTTTTATTACCAATGCTATGTATAACAAAAATGTTTGTTGATCTGGCAATATTTTAAATAAAAAAAAAATTAATAGTACTGTTAATAATACTATAAAAGTATCCTATTTATGATAGTGATTTGACGTTTAACTTTCGTGAAGTATTATAAGATACCTTCGGCTGCAGTTACCGCGTTCACATTAAAAATCTCATGTTACCATAAACAACATTGTTTTAGTTCAATCTGAAGAAGTGAAGTAGCTGGAGTTACCCTAGGACAAAAGGTTAGCTTGGAAGCAACGCATAAAAAAGAAGCGCAAAGCAATTAATCTGAAAGTTAGAAAAATGTACCGGCTAGTAGGTCGGAAATCACAACTACCAACCGAAAGTAAACTCGTTATTTACAAAATAATTATACGCCCTATTTAGACATACTGATGTGAGCTGTGGGGCTACTCTAGCTATTCCAACGTAGACAGTATCCAGAGGTTTCAGTCAGAAATAGTAAGAACTCTTATGAATTCTCCATGGTACGTGACGAACCTCACTATACATACCGACTTCACCTCCTCCTACATTCGTGATCTAATTACAGAACGTGCAACCAACACTATAAAAAACATACATACCACCCAAATGACATCGTCGAACCACTACCGCTACAACCAAGTTTTTGACGATTAAAGCGGAAATGGCTTTGGAATCTACAAACGAATGTGAATCTTTTAGTGTATGTCCACGATCATCAGTGGAAACGACGAGAAAGCATCAGTAAGTGCCAACCTCATCAAGCCTACCAACGTTTTTAACAAAATAACTCATAAAATCCTTTGTAATTCTGATTGCTGGTGTACTATGTTTTAATAAAAAAAAATTAGATACTCTTATTGATTTAAATGGTGTCTCAAAAGAAAGGCAGGATTTAAATTTGTCCGGTTTTTTTTGCAAGATTGATAGTGTTTTGCTTGGCAACATCGCGGTTGTATAAATATATGAAGAGCTACTAGACAGAAAGGCGCGTGACAATTGTTACAATCCATTACAAGCACAGAGAATGTTTCATCTAAGCTATGCGCAAATCATATGGCATTTTCTGAAAATAATGGACCAACTGAAAGAACTGTGACAAAATTAATTAAAAAATTTTAACAAACCGACCCTGTACCGAAAATATTACCGCTAAGAACAATATTGTGACAAAGCTTCCAGAAACCACAGTGCACTGTAGGCCACTCCAATTGAACATTTGAAAAAGCACTATGCAGATGATTTTGACAAAAATTTATATCTATACCCATTCAAAATTGAAGTACCTCAATAGCATATGACTGGGGAAATAATCCAATCTTTAAAGCAAAAATTTAATGGGCAAATTATTTTCTAAAACGGCGAAGAAGACTGACCACCAAGATCTTGCGACCTCACACTGTGCGGTTTTTCCTTTGGAAAATCGTAAGGATCAAAATTTATCCTAGTTAAATAAGAACTATCCCTAAATTAAAAACAAAATTTCGAAAAATTGTCGTGGAAATTCTTTCCATATGATATAAATAATTCGTGCTGCTTGTAAGTTTTTTAAAATTATTTAGTGGCTACAAGAGATGTCTGACACAAATCAGTTCCCAAATATGGCTTATACTCAACCTACGCCTGTAGCAGATGCATTGCTATCCGCCAACGGTGAACGTATCTCACGTAATGTCCAAACAACTTCAATTGCTGCAACCCCAATATGTATGTTTTCGCGATAATCAACACGTAGCCTACCTACGAACCAATAGCAAAAACCTATTACACAAGAATTCATATCAAATTATAGTGATATAGCATAAATAACAGTAACATCAAAAATTGAGTTGTAAGGCCAAAAATAATTCAGAAAATACAATGTCAATATTACTAATAAATTTCAAGTCAACAACTGAGACAATGTGGATGCTGAACAATTTGTAAATACAAAAGTAAGCAAAGCACTACTACGTTTTATTTCTGATACTTTAAATATTGAACCATTAACAGATGAAATAGATATAATTATTAAAGACGGTTACACTTTTAGAATAATAGAAAAATCAAGTTAAAGTAATGCCGTCAAGTTTAACTATCAAACCGTAATCAAATAAAAGAAGAGTGCACATTTAGAGTAGTAATAGAATATATCCACCACCCTACGAATGTAGACAAATTTAAAGAAGAAATAAAATATGTTTTTTTTTAATTTTTGTTTTGGCAAATCCAGTAAAAAAATATACAAAGTTAAGCACGTATAACATGTCAAAGTAACCATAAGACTCCCCTACAAAAAAAGAAAACTGTCACAGTACATCAACTGTTAAAGATATGAACACACCAAAACATAACGACAATCAAACTGCATTAACTAGCTATAGTCACTAAGTTTCAATAATGGCACAAACGCACAAGATAGCACTTGAACCATCAATATCTTGGCTAATCATAGTTAAGAGTTGCAACCATTTATCAATAGACATAGATTCTGAAACTTACTTCACTAACAAACGTTAGCACACAACATCCAGCCCAGTTTTGTGGTTGAAGATTGGCTTGGTCTACTGTCCTTGTCAGCATTCATTAAGACAAGATCAGTGCAATCAATTCTTCAAAACACTAGAGACTTGTTTTAGACCATTTAGTGTATACAATGATCTGATTGACAAAATAAGTGACCTAAATATTCCTCTAAAAAGAAAAGAAGTCAATATTTATACAATATTGGATTTGCATTATACAATCGTGGGGATTCTATGCCTGAGATTGCAGTTAAATATTTTTATGTAAAATCTTCATAAACTCTAAAACAATTTAGAAAAATGTGACAAAATATCAGGTCGCTTGATGACAAAATAAAGCTGAGAGAAATTAGAAAGGCTGCTTCAAGATATGAAAAACAAACCAATACAAAAAGACGCTTAGAAAACTTTTCCCTTACATAAGCTACTGGTTACTCTCTGTGGAAGGCTAATAACTAAAATGCTCACAAGCTATAATAATCCTGATTAGAAATGTTAACGATACTTGGGCCAGAGATGCAAAAGAAAAAGCTTAGATTTTTTTCTTTACATCTAGCTAACGTATTTCGACCACCACCATCGAAACTGAAGCCTGTTAAAAAAGGACAAATTTAACAATTCAATTCCCCATACCAAATGTACCTATTGAAAAAATCAGGATTAGTGAGGTTTAAAAAAATGTTTATTGTCAGATCAACAAGTGATAATTTGTTATATATAGCATTGATAAATTCGAATATATTATCTGAATTATAATAAAATGATACAGTCTCATAGATATGTAAAAACAATAACCGTTAATAATAATGCCTAACTATAAAAATAATGATTAACCATAACAATAATTATGATTTAATTGTGCTCGCGATTAGGTCGAATGATATCTTGTGGTAACTTGCGTTTCAGTCTAGTGTGGATATTTGTTTGAAACAGTTCATAGTGTACCGCACCACTACACGCACTTGCGTTAGTAATAAAGTTGTTAGCACATTTTTTAATAAACTCTTCTACGTATAATACGCCTAGTTCTTGATGTAGTTGTGTGTTTCGTATGTACCATGGTGCGTTAACTGCGCTTATCAACACCTTGTTTTGAAGTCTCTGCAATTTTTGTATGTTGCTTTTGGAAGTATTACACCATACAGGTGATGCGTATAGTGCCAGAGGTCGTAGCAGGATTTTGTACAAACGTACCGCATATTCAATTTTTAGTGTGAATTTCTATTTATCGAGGGATACAATTGTCTTAGTCTATTATAGCTTTGTGTTAATTTGTGATTAATATGATACTTCTAACTTAATCGAGTGTCGAGGTAAACTCCTAAGTATTTAACTGCAAAGTCATTTGGGTTCCAAGGTATTATACTATTGTTGATATGTACATTAGGGGGTATTAATTCTTCGCAGGGTAAATACTTTGGCTTGACATTTATCAGCGTTAATTTGCATATTCCATTGTTTGAACCAGGAAGACAGGCTGTTTGTTGCATGTTGTAATGCTACCACGGCATTTTCTAGTTTGGTCGCTTGAGTAAAATGGCCATGTCATCGGAAATGGCTAGGTTGCTGTAATTTCGTATATCTGAGGTGTGTTGGTTTAGAATTTTTTGCGCCTTGGAACGCCAGCACAAATGTTTTTGGTTTCAGACTATGTTGAGTTAACCCTAATTGCAAAGGTTTGATTTTCCAGGAAGGAGAAGATGATGGGTTTAAGGTTAGTAGGCATATCTATGTTTAGAAGCTCCTTTTTAAGACCTTCGGTCCACACTTTGTCGAAAGCCTGTGCGATATCTAAAAGTATTCTTGTGATATATAGTTTGCTTTCCAAGCCCCTTTCGATAAGTAATATTCTCTGTAGTTGGTAACAGGTTGAGTGACCTTTACGAAATCCAAATTGAAATGTGGGTAATATGTTGAGATTTTCAATACTGTTAATCAGGCGCTTATGTATGATCTTTTCTAATAATTTAATTAGTAAAGTTAAGAGACTTATTGGTCTGTAGTTGTTCACTTTTTCTTGTATTTTCCTGGTTTTGCAAACATGATTATTTGTGCATGTTTCCATTATTGTGGGTAATAACCCTGTCTCAAACAAGCATTAAAGTGGGAATGGGAGTGCTTTATCTGTTAGTGTTGGAGGATGTTTGTGATGAGATCATCGCGGGGTTTTTTTGGGTAGTGTTCTATTAACTTTTAAGTTTGTTTGAAGTTGGTTTTATGCGATCCGGTTAGGTAAATTTCGTTCAACGTCGTTAATTACTTGCATAAGATGAATTGGCGTGCAGGTAATTGCTGGAGTGAAGATCTTTTCGAGGTGTGCAGCAAAAGCAGCAGCTTTTTCGGAGTCGGAACTATACTTTTCGTTGTTAGATTCTGTAACCCTATGTCTCCTGGACTAACATCAGCTATATGTTGCTTATAAGCATTTATTCTTATGTTGTCTAATTCCCTTTTGATTAGGTGTGTAATATGCTTCTGGCAATTTTTGGTTATGGAGTTCTTGGTTTTTTTGCCATTCACGTTGAATTTGGCTTTTGGTTTTGATTAATTCGATTATATATCTCAAGGGATAATTGTAGTTCCTCATAATAATCCCTTTTTGTGATTTGCAGGTTAATTTTTACTGCTTTGTATTAATGTGGTAATGTGGTTTATATATGTATATTTCAAATTATGTACGATTGCAGTAGCAAAATGTTTTTGACGAATAGAGCCATCTTCATGTTGAGGTCAAAATTTGTCAGGCTGCCCACGTACATATAAATTTGTAAGGCCATCATTGTCCAAAAAATGAGTCTTAAATTAAGCTAAACCTGAATTCTAAGATTGGTATAATGTATGATATCATTCACTGTGTAACTGTAATTAAATGTTATTGCACAATTTCGGATTTAAGTGAAGCAAGCGAGTGAACCCAGGCGGGAATTATATTTACATAAATAATGTGCATTTAGTTATATAGAGTGAGTATACATAAACAGTGTTATAAACATGAATAATGGATATTTATCATACATAATGTCAATACTTAATTTATACTAGTTGTAGTAGATATTTATTATGTACGGCACTAATATACTTACAGATATGCATGACTGCGTACTTGTACACATACACACCATTACATGCGTATTTGCACACATGCGCACCAACACACACTTTTTTCTAAAAAATAAGAAAACTGATATTAAACAAAAAATTTTATTATTTATTTTTGCTTGTCTTATATTACGAAATTTTCAAGCATTTTTTATACTTAAGTTGGCAATTCTAATGTTTGACATTTGTCATCTGCAGTCGTTGAGGTTATAAAAATTAATCGCTATACAAAAGAACAATGTATTATTATTGTTGAAACACATTACAAATTGGCGAAAGTTTTGCGAAAACTGTTCCAAAAGTGCGTGGAATTCTTGGTATCGGTAATTCACTTAATGAGTCTACACTTCGAAGATTAATTAAAAAATTTGAGGAAGCTGGTTCGGTTATGGACAAACAAACGCTACCGCGTCCTCGTCCTGGCGGTCGGCCGGAAACAGTGCAGTCATCACTGACCGTACTGATAAGAATCCAGGAACATTAATACGTCATCGTTCTTAACAACCACCCTTACGAAGTTCAATTAACTCAGGAGCTCAAGTCACAAGACCATTTCTAAAGGAGACAATTCGCTAATTGTGTGATGGGAAACCAAATAGCTAACGATGAAGCTTGTTTTGATTTGGATGGTTTTGTTAATATGCAGCATTGTTGAATTTGGGCCAATAAAAACCGCCGTGCTATTCATTCAAAACCGATGCTCTTACATAGAGCCACTGTTTAATGCAGATTATGGGATGGAGGTATAAATGGACCGTTCTTTATGAGAATGGATTTGGCCAAGGTTTAACTGTAAATGAAGTACGATATCATGACATGATATCGAACTTCTTGTGAAATCAATTGGACGATATGGACCTTGAAGAAATGTACTGACGTTAATTGGCCACCCAGATCTTGGAACTTGACGCCATGCGATTTTTTCCTCTGGGGTTTCGCAAAGTCTAAGGTCTATGCTAATAAACCACAAACAATTCCTAAACTGAAAACAGAAATCCAACGCGTTATTACTGAAATTGGGCCAACTGACTTGGGAAAAGTCTTCAAAAATTTGATCAAAACGGTTAGAGTATGCACAGCCGCGACGGCCATTCGGCCGATATATTCCATAATTAATCTCCAAATGTTTGTTTTATAAATCAATAAACATTGCTCATTCAAATAATGGTTTACCGTATTAATTTTAAAATTAAATCCGGCGTACCCGTTGGGCCATCCAATGTAACAATTTACTTATAATAAGGTACACGTTTTGTCATACTATAGTATTTACCTTAAAACTTTATCGAAAGCTGTAAAAGTAAAATAACTTTTTTGTTGGTTTGTTGATGTTTTGATGCTGAGGGGTGTGCTCAGGATGCTTCCGTTCTTTCTAAGTTTATAACTTTTATAAAGTTAGGTTTGATTTCTTTTTTAGTGCTATACTAAAGCCATAAAATGTTTCTATAAGTATTTATATAAATTATTTGTTGCTTTTTTACTGAAAATTATTTATAGTAATGTAAACGCAATTATAATCGTAAGATATATAGAAATTTTGAAACCAAAGGTTGCAAAAGCTCCTTGCACAACGTAAAATGATCAGTGAATAATTTTAGTGGGTTAGCTAAAAACAGTCACAGACATTTGTGAAATTCCGGAAACAAAAATGCACGAAATTATTATTAGACTTTATTTAAAACCACCAAGTAATTGAAGAAACTGCTCTTGTATCTTTTCTAATTATTTAATTTTTCCAATCTAGGTAAAACGAGGTGTTTTAGGATAAATTAAAATATTTACGAAAATAAAGAAAAACTTGGCAGATATTCACATAAGAAATGAAAATTTTGAGCTTTGCCCTTCAGAAACACGGAGACCATTAAACTGATGCCAAATGTCAAATAGAATTTTTAAAGTTTTGTTTTTTTCGCTTTTATTACTTCTGTGAGCCTCATTTGGTTTTATTTCCTACCACAGTGCTGATCTAGTTGAGTAGGAAAAATAAATTCTATTACTTGGTTGATTTCCTTAAAAATGGTACTTCATATTTTTGCTATCCTTTTCCTGTGGCATTGGTAACATAGTATGTAACGTTCTTCTTCTACATTTGAGTATCATTGCTCTCATTTTTTTTTGGAAAGCAAAATTTGGAATCTTTGGCATAGACAATTCTAGATATAAAAACATACTTTCTTAACAATTTCCGGTAATTTGCAGTTTTTATAACTTTTTCTCTTTCTCCTACTTTTTCTTTTTTGCTTTAGCTCTTGGGATGACAAAATTTTTAATGGAAATTTCTCTAAAAGTGTAGAAAGTTGACCTTTTAGTTTTTATTTAATTATCTATGCTCGTGGCATGTCGGGTAATAAATGCGTCTATCTTTTGAAATCACCACTGCTTTTTTTCGTTCCTTTTCAAGAGAACCACAATTTAATTGTTTTATGATTTTGATTTACTCAAAGTTGAGGTCAAAGGATACTGACAAGTTTAACCTGTAGCCTCTGGCCTTAAAATCGCTTATAGCACTTTTTACCGTAGCCGTTTCATTATGTACCTCATGAAATAGTCATTCTGTGTCTTGTCAGTTATTACTTTTGAGCGGTCAAGAAACTAAAGTCTATTGCTACAATGAAGTGAAAAATTTGTTTGTGTTATATACAAAGGTAATGAAGTTGAAATTAAGATTTATGCGTAGTTGTTCATAAATAGGACAATAAGTTGCTGGTGAGTTTTATATAGGAAACCAAATACTTTAGATAATGTAAAGAAGTTTCTGGATGATCTAGCCTCGTTTGCAAATAATAGTTTGTGTTCCAGAAGAATATCTGTATATTAATTCTAGACGCAATAAAGAGATATTTTTGTTGCTTTTCAGTTATTGCTTCACTTCAAAAAAATCATTACATTAGTTACATGAAGTCCATAAATCTACTGTTAGAGTTTTTCCAACTTCCTTAGATACGTGTTGTCTTCCAAAAATGTTCTGTCTAGCTTTGGTATTATTTTATTGAATCTATCTTCCAAAACTTTGCAACTTGTTTTAAAATCAGGCCGATTTTCCATTAAATAGTTGTTTCAAAATATTTTTTATGTTCTACATTAAAATTTCATTTATATTTCTTACACTGACTTTCTTATTTTTCAGCCAAATATTGCTGAACAGTGGCTTTCAATAAATTATAATTTAAAGAGATTGCCAGGGTAGGATTTTGTTGTTTTAGAAACAGCTGTTGCCTTTTCTTATACATTGTTGTGATATTTTGTATCTGAAAAAGGATAAGTCTTGCTTATATGTCAAGACAATGTGGTGTAGGATAACGAAGCAGTTTCGTCATCTCAAGAAAAACTATAAAAAAGTATTGTTAAGTTTTTGTGAATTTTGTACTATTGGAAAATATTTGTTAAAGATAATAATATTACTTCGTCTAATTTAATTACGAAAAACTGCTTATTGAATGTTTAGTAAAATCCATAAATGTAATCGATGCCATGTCTTGGTCATGTTGACAATTCTGAGTGGTATTGTCAACATGACCAAAGTTTCCTTTAAACTCGATATTATTACCGTTACAAGAATAATTTTATTATAATTATCTGATGAGAAATAAGTTAGTAATTTTATCGCAATCTTTATTTTACTCCATCATCGATGACATCGAAATGTTAAATTGTTTTTAAGTTTTTATCTACAGAACAAATTTGGAAATAATCGAAAAATTTATTGGTTGTAGAGATGTAGCTTAAAATTTTCTGAACAACCCACGTATTGTTACTGAAAATTGTTTATTTTATATTGTTTTTATGTAAGTCGTTAATAAAATTTATAATAATCTATATCTTTAATGTATTACATTTTTTTAAACTTACTTAAAAATTTATAAAGAATATTCTTTTATGTTTCATAGCGTCTACGCAGTACATTCATTGTGTATTCTTACCAAACTAGGAATATAAAGGGAAAACGTTATTATGATGAAAATGTGTCAAATAAATTTAAAAAAAGAAATGAGTTTTTGTGGAGTAATATAAACGAGACTATTGTTACAAGGCAAAGCATATCAGAAAAGTTTTAGGGCGCTCATTGTACATACAACAAAACTTAAAACAACGTTATTATTGCCATACTTTTTATTTAATTTAGTGTTTGGCGTACCTAAACCACTGGAGGATTTTTGTAGCTACCTCTGTGATTATAACTTTTTATTAGTAGCAAAACCGTGATGTTTACTGTTGCTTTATCCGTACCTTCAAACTGTTCAAATATTTGCCCCGATATTTTACCCACTTGATTTCTTCCAAACCCGAGTGTACTCAGTCTGAAACCTTCAATAATGCCCTTTGTATCTCCAAACGCATTTTTTGCGATCGGTAATAAATCTGAGATTTCATATCTGTTTTATTTTTGGAATGCGTTTTTTGTGTCTTTCTAGTTGAGCGCGGCTCGGTATAAAATTTTATCGTAACTGAATGGGATTTAATATCGGCAATATCAAATGTAAAAAATGTGGCTAAAAACGTTTGGCAAGTTAATTTGGTTGGAACGATTCTCGCATGAAAGGGATCGGCCGAAAACTGGAATTAAGGCAAAATATTTTTTGTTTGGTCCAATTTTGTCTGACAAATTGCTAATGTAGTAGACTAAGCTTTTAATTCAAAACCGACAAGCGCTAACCTTGAACATGTTATTTGTTTGAACTTTTTTTTCCAGTGGCAGAATTAATTTTGGCTTGCGCATTTAAGCGGAGCGGACCTAATGTGCTAATTATACCTGCGGTTGCAACCACAGCGTGATTAGGGCCGCTCATATTTGTTATTAACTTTCAACCTTGTTCTTGCGTATAATTAGCTAAATTATCTTTGCTAGATAATAAATTTAAAACAAAGGATCCCTCGTGTAAGCATATCCTGTGCATGAAGTGTCAAGGTGGTGCTTATAATTGTCAAAATAAATGTAGTATTAAATGTGTTTTGCAAGCTAAATAATTGTGTCTCGGTACTATAATTAACAAAGAAGTTATAATACATAATAAACTTACAAATATCTATTAGGGTCATAGCAGCTATATATGCCAACCAACAACCCTTTTACAATACCAAGAAACATCTGTGATGTCAACCTCAATCTTTTTCGTCTTGGATACAAAACGCTCATTGTACAAAAAAATTGTAACTATTCTATATTATGGTTTAGCAAGACGAAATCGTTCCATTGCTAATAAATAAGAAACAAGAATGGCAAATATAAATCACAAAACAAGGAATTTAATGGATTATTAGTTAAATACTCCACAAACAATAAACGGATTTGGAATATAGTTAAACATTGAAAACGCTCAAAAAATAATGAAATATTTTAAGAGGCAAAAATCGTCTATATCTAACAGGCATATTAAATACGCAAGTTTAAAACCAATATTATTCTTCTTTTCTTCTTCTTCTTTAACCTTTAATGCTCCCAGAACTAAACATAGATCTCCCTTAGTTCACTCCGTTTTGTTCTATTTTGAGCGGTTCTTGTCCAGGTTAATCCCTCTACTTTCCTAATATCATCATACCAACGTGTTATCGGTCTTCCGCTTGTTCGCCTTCCAGTCCACGGCCCAATTTTGTCATTTTACTATCTCCATCCAATTTGTCTTGCATTTAAGACATGAAACCTTGCCTAATATGTCTATTACTTTAGTCTTACTTTTTATACATTTTTTTCTATTTCGTAATGATAGACTCAGCATCCTCTTTCCCTAGCTCTCTTTTGTAAGAAGGGAAAAACCGAATACCGTGCCGTAATTAAGTACTTGCATTTGAAAGGCTTGTGTTTACGGGGACTCTGCCCCATCATTTTTCATCGTGAAAAGATGGGCAGCTGAATTTAAACGTGGTCGTACCAGCTTGGCTGATGATGAGCGCTTGGTACGGCCGACAACTGCAATCTCCACCGATAACTTCGAAAAAGTTTACCAAATGGTACTGGACTACGTTCCAATGGAAGTTAGAGAGATAGCAGAGGCTATGGGCATATCGAAAGAATGCGTTTGTCATTATTTTGACTGAAGAATTGGTCATGAGCAAATTATTCGCGAGTTTTACGCTTGCTCACTTTTAACCAAAAATTCATTCGAATGAACATTTCCAAGGCCCTGCTTAAACGGTTTCAGCGAAACGAGTCGCATTTTTTGTGTTAATTTATTATTGTCGATGAAACTTGGGTCCACTGAGACGAATGAACAGTCAAAGGGTGAACCTGCACCAAAAAAGGCGATGAAGGTTTCATCGGTCGGCCGGGAAGGTGATGGTAACTGTTTTTTAGGATGGTCAGGAAATTCTGTTCATCGACTACTTAGAAAAAGGGAAAACAATAACAAGGTCGTACTATGCATCGTTATTAAACCAGTTGAAGTTTGGCTCGGATGACGGAGATTTTCATCAAAAGAGGAGGTCATCGCAACCGTAGACACCTATTTTGTAGAGCAAGACGCCACCTACTATTTGGGCGGGTTAAAAAGGTTGGAGCAATGCCGAAAAAAGTGTTTTGATTGAAAAGGGGACTACCCTGAAAAATAAAATTGAATTTGACAGAAAACATATTTGTTTCTATGTTAGGATCAAATTTTTTTAGACTGTCCACCTATAACACTGTGAATATTTAAAATTGTGACAAAGTGAAGTCAAATTAAGTATTTCTTTCATACATTCTTTAGGCCAGTAGATGTAATCACACCACGACCTGATGCAGTGGAGCAAAAAGTTCAGAAGTACTTTTTCTTAAGGTACATATGGCATTGTTAATATTTCTTTTTATAGTGAGTATAAATAACAAATACACTAACACCCTGTAAGTAGATCGTTTAGGAATATTTAAACACTATTTTACTAATGCAACTCGCTCCCAGTTACTACGCGCAAACCCGTAATTAATTAAAATAATTTCAGCGGAATAGTGCTCCATTTAATTTAGCTAAATTAAGCTATTCATTATGCACTCTTTTCATTAGGGGGTACTCTGTTTAAAAGCTTGCATTGTTGCTTTTTGCTGTTAGTTTTAATTTGCACGCAATGCGAGTGCTCGTCCAATGCAAATTATTTTTTGCATTTACATTGCATCAAAAACCAACGAGCACTTTGTTGGATTTGCTTTATGAGACTAGTAAATACGCTTATGGGTAAAAAAGTGAATCACTAAAATAATGTATATTTAAATGTGGCTTTGTTTTCCATGACTTACAAATCAAGGTCAGATAACAGAAAAAATTGTCAACTACGCATACAATTTTTAAAAACAAAAACTTATTTAAACACTAAAAAGAGCTACGAAAAATGAAGACTTCAAAAATGAACGTTTAATTAGTAGACAAAATTGACGAGCAATTTTATCTCAATAATACATATGTTCTGTTTGAGAACTCTGATTCTCAACGATTTGCTTGCATCAGAGTTTCCTTACTTTCTGTAAAATTTTTCAAGGACCGCCACATGCTAGAGCTATGCGAAATATTGCTGTTTTAGCTAATTAAAGTCCGTGGAAATTTATAGAGCTGGCATTCGAAAACTTGAGAAGAGTCTCATTATGCTTATAAGCTTTAGACTACCACTTTCTATGACCCTTACAGTGTATTTCTGGAATGATTTTGCAGCACTTAGCACCTCAAGATATAGTTCTAGAATTCTTTCTCCCACTAGCTATAGTTCTTTTTATCAATTTTTACTTTTGATGATATTTGGATAAGTTCTCAATATCACAAATTCTAATCACGAGCACAATTTTACAATATTTGACAGAACAGTGCACTTTACGCTAAACCTTTATGCAGTCACATTACATACTCTAATTCCTAGCCCACAAGATGCTTTCCGAACAGTTTTGCTGCATTTGTCCTGCTATTTGCGATGAGTTGTGTTCTACCTTTTATAATCTTCCGGATGCTTTGTGAGTTAACTACGACTGTTGTCCATTTGGCGTTTGACAGAGGAGATTTGTGACCTGCAATTCACCTCGTACGCGTTTATGGTGGATCACATTTTGTGATTTACACAAACTTGATAATAAACTTGATGATAAACTTAAGATAAATAACTTCACAATAATATAACTTCAAATTTTAGAGGTAGATTTTTATTCGATATTTGTGATCAATACATAAAAGGTTTGGCTTAACCTAAAGATATTCATTGTTGAAAGTAATAACAGATTTTTAATATTTGCACGCTTGTATGCAAGGTATATCATTTTTATTGGGATTGCAGTTTGGTTTAGCAATGAAAGGTGGACAGTGGTTGGATAGAAACTTGGTGCAAGTATAAATATTGGGCTTAGCAAGTCGGAGATTTATTTATTATTTGCTATTGGCGTCATTAAAACTGATGTAAGCTCACGGCTAACGCTATGAGTTATTTATATTTTCGATTTTATGACTGTTATTTAACCAAAATAGAATGCCAAAGTTGCTATCACTGGAGAAGGCTGTAAAACTTCTTTTCAACTTGGAAGAGATATCGAAACTCAATGAAAATCCGATATCCGTTGCTTAAACGAGGAGATATTTAGCAGACACATTTGTTTTGTTGCATCTTCGAACTCCTCATTCGATGAATGGGTAGTTGAGATAGCCCTGCGGTCGGACGGAATCATGTGTCTTCGGTCCTGTCGGCAGTTGGCCGCACGTAAGCAACAGATCGTCTAGACGTTTGAACCTTTCGATAGGATTGGATGCTCAAGAATGGAAATAATTCAAATGCCCAAGCGGTCCGCGGCCAGGCTGGGCCTCTGGCTCTGGCGGCTGTAGGTTGCACATGGGCGAGGGACCGTCTAGGCTTGAGAATAGTTTTAACGGCTCCCGAGGTATCAGAACAGGGGGCACTTTTAGTTCGGACACGGCAGCGTGTACATACATTGGGATTCCGTGTCCATGTAAACAAAACATAGTTGCTAAGTAGTAGAATATTACAAGCTTCCTTCAAATATTTCTTCTATTTCAGTCCATCCTTGATTTCTCCGTAAATACATCTTTCTCTCCCAAGCTTCCAATTTCTTTACCTCTTATTTGTTCATTATCCAGAGTTCGAAGCTGTACAGGACTGCAGGGCAGACTACCGTTCTATACAACCGTATCTTAGTTTTGCCAAGGAGACGTATTTGGATTTCAGTAGTTTTCTCCGTGCTCCAGCTGCTTTACTTCCTTTTCCTAATTTCTTCTCTATTTCTATTTTTTCATCACTTTTGTTAGTTATTGTCACTCTTAAATTTCTAAATGTTGTCCTTCTCTTACTTCCCGACCATCTGTCTTTTTCATGTACTTCGTTTTGTTGGTATTTATCTGTAACCCATATTCTCTTGCTTTTCTTTCGAAATTGTTAAATACTGCTTTTAGTTTCTCTGGTGATCTAGTGATTAGCGCAACGTCGTCAGCAAATACAATACATCGGTGCTTATTTTGATAAATAATTGATATGGTGTATTAAAATGAATTATTCCACCGCAACTAACTTACAGTTTATAGGTGGAATCTTTGAGCTTTTATCTTTAGGGGTTGATAAAATATATAGATAACATTTTTTCGTTTCTCTAAGGAAGAAAGAAAATGAGTAGTTAAACGTAATGGGCATGTAATAATAATAGTTTGCCGTAACAGGACTTGAAGGCCCTTTGGGGTCGTAACAGGGTAGATCTGCTACAATCTAGAGTCTACGGTACACAAGGGCAGTAACGTGGCTAGCGCTACGTACCGACCGCCTATTATTGCCCCAGAGTTTGACCTCCAGGTACTCATTTATTGCAGCCTGAGTCGAGCTGGGCCGTAAAAATGGTAGTGATCAAATTGGTGAGAACGGGATTCGAACCCGCAATTCTTGGTTTCGTAGTCTAGCGACCTATCCACTAAACCACCACGGCTCTTAATGGGTATGCAGAAGAATATAATTTTGAAGCCAAGATTGTGTTATGATTTATAGTAAGAGTAATTCAGAGATCACAAAACATGCTGTTGAAAATAACAGAAAATTACTATCAAATATGTTTCCTATAAAAGTATAGTATAACAGTCTAAGGATATAATAACGCAGCATTCTCAAAATTGCAAGTATTTCAATAAAAAAAAAACAATAGAAATGAGATCAAAGTCTCAAAATATAAAAAAAATGTCAACATACCTGTAAGATATTTATATAGTTCATATAATTAAGAAAGCTGGTCTCTAATCATAACGTATCCATTTATCTTGTTTTTTCCTTTTCTAAGTTTTATCAACATTTATTTTTTCATTATTCAGTGGAAACATTAAGCTGAGCCACCGTAAAATATTTAAATAACAATAATAAAAATTAGTTATTTAGTTAGAAGAAATATCGAATCATTAAATTTCTCATGAGATATTGTAATATATTTTTCATATACAAGAAATTGGAAATTATGCCCAATTTTTAAATAACATTGTCGATAATTAGCTTTAATATCAAAGTATACTCTCTTAACCCATTTGGATGTCATCTTTGAATAAGATGCCTTAGCTAGTAAGCAAAGATGACGCATAAATTAGTATAATCAATGTGTAAAGAACACAGTATGAATAAGTTAATCGCGGATAAAATTTAGATATAAAAATATTCAAAACTGTGAAATTTAGAGTAAATAGACATACTCGTTTTGTTAAAAAAAAAGTTAAGTTATGTTCTTGATGACAAACTATCTATCATTGT
This sequence comes from Sinelater perroti, assembly GCA_036346155.1. Classification (NCBI taxonomy): domain Eukaryota; kingdom Metazoa; phylum Arthropoda; class Insecta; order Coleoptera; family Elateridae; genus Sinelater; species Sinelater perroti. Next base: position 526,848 of record JARFIY010000366.1, read on the forward strand.
TGGTATATATGTAAAGCTGATTTATGATCCTATGCTTATGCTTTTTCTGTTTACAAAAAAGAGTGGTTTTGTTGAAATATGCGTCAACATTTTTTATAAAAACTGGACATCCTTGTACTATAATATGTTTATGTCCTTTGGACCAACAAAAAAATTCCTAAACGACCAACGTTTCAGGCCAGTAAGCAGTAGCACACTTATACATCGAAGTTTTATGAATAAAACTTAACACATCACTCAATAAATTCGTAGGATGATTGTGAGATAGCGCTACTATTGCCAAATTCATACGATTTATAGGAAGTAATAACCTTCAAATGATACGTGCCAAAATTTCATGACTATCTGACGTTTAGTTCACAAGTTACAAGTTTAAAACAATGGAAAAATCTGATTTTGGTGTGTTGATGAAGCTTTTTAATAGGAAAAAATACTATTCAAGCAAAGGTTTGACAAGTATTATTCGGACTCTGATCCATCGAGGCAAATGGTAGAGAAGTGGTTTGCTGATTTTAAATGCGACCGTACAAATGATGCTGAACATTCTGGTCGCCCAAATTCGACAGTTGTTCCAGAAAACATAAAACATCCACAAAATAGTTTTGGCCGATCGTAAATTGAAGTTTCGTGAGATAGCTAACACCTTAAAGATATCAGAAGTCAGTGTATTCACTATTTTGCGTGAACATTTTTCCATGAATAATTATCAAAATTTATATACATATTTCTGATTTAACAGTGTATATTTACTTTAATGAACATAAAATGAAAAACGTATAATGTCAAATCCAATTGCTACCATTAACAATGCGAAGCTAACTTCAAGAAGTTTTTTCTCAATAAATTACAAAACATTGGAACAATCCAAATTTCTTGCTGTTGGTGTAAAGTACAAACTTACGCAGTTACTTATCAAATATAATGTCGGCTAAATATTTTCCACGACTCCATTGACATGCGAAAATGCTTTCCTACAAATTCGGCTATATTTTATCCATTAGTCTTGGAATCGTAACAGGTTTATTAGCCCTTTCTTTCAATTAACCGCAGAGGACAAAGTTTAATGAGGTTAGATCGCCAGACTGCGGTGGCCAATTGATGTCATCCCCCTGCAATATAAGGCGACCAGGAAATTTGGTTTGGAGTAAAATGAGCATTTTAGGTGCTGCGAAGTATGTGGCTCCATCTTGTTGAAACTATATGTTATTCAAGTTCAAATAGTTGGTTTCATTGTAAAAAATGTTTAGCATCTTTCAATAGCGAACATCATTGACAGTAATATTGTTGCCAGCGTCTCCTCAACAAAGTACGAGCTAATGGTTCTCCCAGCCCATAATGGAAACTAAAAAGTGCGTTTTTCTGGATGCAATGACTTTTTTTGAATAGCACACTATTTAAATAAATCGCTCAATATGAATTTTTTACAAAAATCAGCATCAACTGCCATGTCCTCTAAAACCCAGTCTACAAATTTAGAGAGATTTTGGTGTTTTTTTGGTAGACTTTGTCATGTATTTAGGTATTAAGTGTTCCAACGTTCACAGAACGCAAACAGCATACAATTCAAATCTTAAATTGAATTTAGTTTACCTTATATAATTTGGAATAATAAGTTAAGATTCTAGAGAACTGTTGGTGAAATTTATTGTAGATACACTGTTCCTGGTACAAAAATTTCACTTTCTTACAAAACGTATACTATCGATTTATGAAAAAAATATTTAACTGCATAGTGAGCTTTAATTAAACTGCAAGTATATGGGGAGTAACAAAAAAGCTAAATTCCAGGACGAACGTATGGAATTGCAAAAGTGTATCAGGCTAGCTTCATTAACGTTTTATTGTGAAAATTTTGCTATTAGAGCGAAGGAAAACGTTACAAATATATGTTATGTGGATCAATTTGCACCAACATATAAGATTTATAAATATCTAAATAAAAATTCTTTAGACTGCCATACTAAATTAACATATTAATTATTATTGTAAAGCTTTTTATATATAAAGCATATCCAAAAAGAGAGCTTGAGCTTTGTTGGCATAATATAAATAATCAAAAAAATTAATAAAATTTTATTTATGAGGAAACTGATGCAGATAATCTGAACTTTGTTAGAAAAGTTAAGTCTAATCGGTTTAGGAAGAGCTTTTTTGTTTATAAACATCTTAGCTATGCGCCGTCAAATACCTAAGAAAGAAGAAACTAAAATTTGACCTGATCTGCTAATTACTTTTATATGTTTTTTGAAGATCAATTTGTAGGGATTTATGTGCGCATCAAATCTAATGAAAACAAATTCAAAATTGGACTGACCAAAGCTTATAACAATTGTAATCTCATCCAACTCAATTTGTTACCTTACATTTAACCAATGCAACTTCATACTACTCAATATTTGTTTCTTAAAAATATTTTATTAGTCAAATAGTGACCCATAGGTTAGACTAAAACTGTTTTAAAAAAATATATAGGAATTTCAATGCGGTTAGCTCGATTACGGTTGCCATTGACAATATGTTAACTATTTTAGAATTAATTTCTATTTAAAATAAGATTAATTTTTACAGCAAATAAACACTGGACAAGCGAACACGACGCGATGCAAGCTAAATAATTTCTGAATACACAAAAAAGATATTAATATTGTCTACATTGACCACTAACAAATTGGGGTGGTTATCTGTGCTGTTCACATATGTTTTTTAAGTTTCTCTCTGACCCATGGAATTTTTAGGTCCTTATGAAGGGTTTTATTGCTAATATATCAGTCAGCATTGGCCATGACATGAAGAGTTTTGCTCTGAAATCTTTGCAGATTTTCGATGTTTGATGTTTTCGCACAGCCCCATAGATGAATAGCGTACGTCCACATTAGAACTATAACTGCCTTATACACTAGCACTTTATTTTGTTGCGATAATTTTCTACCTAGGAGCCAGTACATCTTTTTCACCATTGCGTCCAATAGCTTTCCATGTTAAGCGCCTGTCTAGGTACATGCCGAGATATTTAACTTATTCTTTAATCGGTATTGAGGAACGCCTGCTCTTATTAGGTATAGCCGAGAGTGACTTTCGCCATACTTGACCTGATAATACCTCTCGTTTAGCTAAGCTTTAATTAGAAGGTACTACTGGTGTGTCAGTGACCGTTTGATTTTATATAGTAGCCCGGGATGCCAGACTCAGTCGAACGCCTGGCTGACATCAAGAAATACTGCAACACAATATCTACGTTCTTCAAAGTCCGTTTCTATTACATTAAGATCTCTGTGTATCTGTCTTAATATAGAGTATCCCTGACGAAACCCAAATTGATGCTGTGAAATTAGTGCTTCTTGTTCAATTATAACTGACATTCTTTATAGTATTGATCGTTTTAGTACTTTTGGCAGTATTGGTAGTAGCGTTATCGGCTTATAAGAGGTAACTTCGTGTGCGGGTTTGTCCGGTTTCAGAATTAGAATTATTTGGCCGAATTTCCACAGGATTCGAAAATAATGTAATATTTAGTAGTTTGGCAGTAATTTGGTCGCATTCGGTAGCTTTTTTGTTGTTTAGATATTTAATTTTAGCTTTAATTTATTTAGAGGTGAAGGATCATATCGGTAGACTTAGTTGTAAAGGTGCTTGGAGGTAGTTTATAATCTTTTATTCTTCTTCAGTAGTAGCTATCGACTTTGCAAATTGATGAGATAGAATTTCGGACATTTTTTTAGTTTTTTTGTTACCTTCCAAGGCGTGTAATTGTTATTAGGGGAGGGGGATAGATTGCAAACGTATTTATTAAATATTTTGTTTTTCCATTCCTTTAAAGCTGTTTTTAACTCTCTAGTTTACCTATTTAGATGATTTTTGTTTTTGGGGTTTTTTGTTTGCTGCCAGATTCGTCTGGCTCTTCTTTTATTTGCAATTTTGGTTTTAACGTATAATAGGTAATTTTCAATAACTTCGATTTCGGCGGTGTTGAGTAGCAGGCTGCATGTTGAATGTTTTTTGTTAGATGTTCTACTGCAGTATCAATTTCAACTTCTGTTTTTAACGAAACTTTAATTGTCGTAATCTCTGTTAAGTACTCCCTGACCAAGTCCCAATTTGTGTGATTGTTGCAGAAGGGGGGATTCTTGCTTTGTAATAGTAAAAATGCTGATTGTGATTATTATAGTTGAATAATCTGAAAGGAGGTCTAAGCACGTTTCCACTTTACAGTTTCTTTGAGATAGATCTTTGGTAACAAAGAAATCTACGGCATCAGGTACTTTATTTAGGTCAGCCGGCCAGTATGTGGGTTCTCCGGTATATAAATAGTTATAGTTGTTTGACAACATAGTCTTATGTAATTCTCGCCCTTTGGTGGTTGTTAGCCTTGATCCCTAGGTCGGATTTTTAGCATTATAGTCGCCGCCAGCTATAAACCTGTTATCTAGTTTTTTGAAGAACGCTTCGTACTGATTTTGTTTTACAGAGTGTCTTGGCAGTCTGTATATCAATGCTGTTATTAGTGAACCATTTGCACTTTTGACGTTAATGATAGTGCCCTGTAGATAGTCATTTACAAACGCTTCCATGGCGTAGTGAGATATTTTGTTGTTTACAATAATTGCTGAGGCAGCGTGAGCTGTTCAGTCGGGGTGGTTGGTGCTGTATGTAGTATAATTGTGGATATTGAAATAGCTCTTTTCCGTAAAAAAAGTTTCAGAGATCAATAAGAAGTCCATTTTTTGCTCTTTTACTAATAGTTCAACTAGTAGTAGATACTGTGCTAACCCATTTGCATTCCAGGAGAGAATCCATTATTGGTTTTTTGGTAACTAGCGTGGTAATCACATTTAACATAATCCTGTTTTGGTTCATAAGTTGATTGAATACAGTTTTAAACATAGGCAGAAATTGAGACAGTGGAACATCGTTATTGTTACTATCTTGAGCTGGATTATTGTTATGATGACTTGACGCGATTTGTGAGTAGGTTGGACCATTTAGGTTTGCAGAGTATACACTATGTGCAACAATTGCAGTACATTGGCCTTTCTTATACTTTGTGTTTCTAAGGGAACAGCCGATTTTCCTCTATTTGACTGCAGTTGTTAGTATACCTGACAACTATTGTAGTTTGCCTTGGCACAACGCACACTTGGCGAGCGAATCTCTCGGTTTCTTGCAAATGGAAGTTCTGTGCTCCCCTCCACACTTGTGGCTTTTGCTGTGTCCATAAGATTGGCATCTGGTGCACTGGGAAATTATAGTTTTTTTTATGTGGCGGTTCCACCGTTATTATTTGGTGGTTAATGTGTTTTATTTCATATACCTTTTTACTGTTGTCTGCAAGTCCAGAAAAAACACAGGTAGCGGTACCTTGTTACTCGGTGTTAGATATTTGTGATGTTTCCTACCATATGACTTTGCTTTTTTAATTCTCGTTTGATTTATAATAATAATAATAACTATAAAATTTATTTCAGATAGAAAACCATCCATACATAAAAGTTAGTAAAGTAGAATTAACCTATGTTAGTAAAATTTAAAGTTTCCATTTTCATTTTCATATACATGTAGGGACATCCAGTGAGCTAATATATGTCCTTCTGTCCTTTCTGCAATCACCTTCAGGGGCAACCCGTTTATGCAGCACCGCGTGGAAGCAGTCCGTATTCCACTCAGCGAACATACCCGAGGCACTACAGCGCCAGGGCAGCCTCAACAACCTCCTGAAGGCATTATTGTAGGCTTTTTTGGTGTCATTGCTCCAGAGTTTGGCAATATGTTTTGAACAGCGTGACTTTCACCTCGCTTGAGCAGCGTGCAAACCTTCGTGATAGCACATTATCCCTTACCGACAGCTCTCTACGTTCCCTAAACAAGTCTACATCATCCTTTAAGATATCTGTGATCCAGTGATCCAAATATTTAAATTTTGTAACGGTTTGAAGAGGATACCCACATAGCGTTATTGGCGGTACTGAGTACGTTTTAGTGCCAGATTTAAATACTAGTATCTCACTCTTTTTTACGTTGTATTTGAGTCCGTGGGCCATAGGATACCTTTCACATATTGTTAACAATACCTTTAATGCATTAATTAAGGGGCACAGCGGCACCATGTCATCAGCATAGCTAATATTATTAACAGAGCAGCTATCTACCGAACAATCCACTCCAGCACTGTTGAGCTTCTCAATCAATCCATTAACATATACATTAAATATTGTGGGTGAAGTTAGCCCTCTCTGTCTCACGCCACACCCCATCTTGTAGACCTCTGAGTATGCCCCTGCCCATCGCACTAAGTTTGATTGGTGTTTATACCAGTATTTCAATATTTTTATTGCTTCTCCTGCTAAGGTTGTACTACTGCTTAGCTTGTTCCACAAAACATTGTACGACACCAGGTCAAATGCCTTTGACAAGTCTAAGAAGGATGCGTAAACCGGCGTATTCCTATCAGTATAGTATCGAACAGTGTACTTAAGACATAATACTGCAGTCTCGGTTGATAACCCTGGTCTAAAACCGAACTGGGCGTCGTGCAGATTTATGTGATGGTTTAGATGCGTATTAAGCACACTGTCCAGCACCTTTGCTAATATGGTAGCAAGTGAGATTGGCCTATAATTAGACTTGTCAGAGGCATCACCCGTCTTGTTTTTATTATAGGCACTACTATCGTTCGAGATTGTAGGTGCTCAATGCTCAGACCGTCATGTCCGGGTGACTTACCTCTAGTCATGTGTCGTAAAATCTTAAAGATTTCGGATGAAGTTATCCTGATAGGACTTCCACCCACACGATTCTCAGCATCGAGCACCGGCTCACAGGCATCCACCTCCAGAGGCTCCACTTTGAAATGATTCCTGAAGACGTTGGCTATATCACTAGGCTTCCCTTTACCCTCAACACACACTGGCAGGCATACTTTCGGATTTAGTTTGTTAGTCGACTTCCAAAACTGTACGAAGTTTTTAGATCTGTGATAAGAGGCAGTTATGTCCATCTTTATTTAGTCCTTGTGGTTTTGACAGTATTTAAGTTTGGATTTAAACTCTTCTGTACTGACGCATTTACTCATAAAGTTGTCCCGATAAAGGCTTACCACACAAACACCACTCCTGGAAATAGAGCCTCGCTTTCTGATAAGCCGCCCTGACGTATTTATTCCAGCCTGTGACACAGCCTCGACCTCTTTTGTGTTGCACTTTGTAACAACTAGCAACCGATGCCTCGCTAAGTATGGTGATTATAGAATTATACATATTGTCAATTATTTTTCTATGCTCCTTATCTTTACATAAATTATCACAGCACAATTCTAGCTCATTTGAAAAACCTATGTGTCTTAATTTATTATTACATATACTAAAATATTTCTTTATTTGGGTTTGTTCCTGATCTCAACATATTATCCCCTTCAATTTACTATCATCACTATCCATGGTGTTGCTATTGAGGTGTTTAGGTATATTGTTACTAAGATTACAAACGATTTCACTAGGTAAGTGATTAGACCAAAACACATTGTAATGTATCTTTGCACTTACAATTGTCTAACTAACCGCGACGTAGTCACGCAATGGTCTAGCCATCGCCTGCAACCGTGACTATCGCTTATATAAGTGTACGAGTCAGCCGGCAACAACTCAGTGTCCATTATACTCAAAAGGATTTTCTGGTTTCCATTGCCCCAGTGCCATTAGTTTTTCTGCCACGGATGTCTGAAATTCCTGTACGCACATTCGCGGTTCCGATTTCGCAGCGTTCAAGTCTGCCTGTAACATCGGTGTTCCTGCCTGCGCACTAGCGCGACATAGGTGCGTTTACCTGCTCAGTGCTCGGCAAGGTCGTCGTATCAGTAGTTATCGATGTTGTTGTACTAAACAGCTGATTCGACATTCGCAGTATTGAAGTTCCATGTAAGTACTGCTCGTTACTATAATTTGACCTTTTAATTGATATATCAATATCCTTATCATTGGGACTAGGTTCTGAAATATGATGCAGTCCCATGGGCCCACTGTCGTAATTGCAATTTCTTTGCAGGTAGTTACCTCTTCTTGTGTTCACATTGTTGACTTCAACGAACGACGACTGTTTTAGGTCATCTACCTCTTTCTTGAGCATTTGAAAAGTATCTACTGTGATATAACGTTCCTGTACTGTCTTTAAGTCCTCCTTTAATACCAATATATCTTTGAGGAGATGCGTCACATCAATATGATCGAATGTGATCGGAGGCAATTTCTGGAGATCTCGCGCCACAAATATAGGAATAGAATCAGGAGGTGCCCGTTTTAGCGTCGTGATTATATCGTCAATGTCTTGTTGAGTTTTTTTGTCACCTTTACGGATATTAAATTCGCTTATCCGTTGGGATGGAATCAAATAGTAACTTCTTTGCACTATTTATTTTTTCTGACTTGAACGCCGTCACACATATTCTACTTAGACTGTCCTCGTCCATTATATCGAGTTTATTTTTACCGAAGGCTAAAACCTCACTGATCACGAGATTACAACCCGTACATTTAACAACATTCGTGGCCATTGTCACGGTTTAAGGAGGCGATAACAGGGCACTCTCGTAGCGTCTGCACTGCTTTACGGTAAATACTTTATTTTTATTTATTTTATTTCTTTGGTATCTATAGAATGATGTATATTTCTAAGTACCACTTTGTAGGCCTTCCTTCAGCTGATAAGTGTGATGTATAATTCATTCCACTCTAAGATGTGTCTGTATGATTCGGAAGTGTTTGTATTGCTTTTAATGGTATTGTTTGCTAGAGCCTTTGTATTGAATTGTTTTTCTTGCTAGTAGTTTTGTTAGGTTTTCAAACATTTTTGCGTAATTTGTAACACTATATATAAATATTGGGGGAGGTTTAGGTATGTTCTTCACCTCGCTTACTTCTGATGATTGCGGTTTGCCTAATATTGCATGGGTATTCATTTACTTGTGTTGCAGATTTCTGATTATTTCGTTTGCGTTTTTTAATTTGTTTCCAGACGTATGGGTTTTCTGTTTTGTCTTCAACGAAATAGTCAACAATTATTGACTGTGTTGTCGGTTAATTAAGGGTTATAAGCTTGGTTAGCTACTGCTACAAATGAAAGTGTGTTAATGTACCCTAGAGATGCTGATATGCAATTTGGATATTGAACTGATGATGTTTTGTGCGAATTGTTAAAAAAACAGGTTTTTAGTTGTTTATTGATTTTAAGCAAGGGTTTGATAAATACATATTCGGATCGTTACTTTGCATATTTCGGCGAAGCGGGATTTGGTAACTTGCTTAAAATTTTAAAATTGTAGAGCTGTTGTTTGTTACGGGTTAGAGGTTGGGTACACGCATTTCTGATACTGATATTTTACAGTAATATTTTTTAACTACGAGTAAACCAAATAAATTCCAACTTAAGTCTTCATTTACCACCTCGCTGAAAATGCCCAGAAAGTTAAAACTTCAACACTTCAACCACATCTTTGGGAGTCATTATTCCACTATGTTAATTGGAGACCTTAACTGCAAACATTAAAGATGGGGATGCAACGCAACCAACCTCAATGTAGTATCTCCCGATAGGGAGTTGTAATAACGGCTCTCACAGAATCCACTATTATGCCTCGAGATATAAACAACAACCAGACATCTTCGATATCATATTGTATAAAAATGTTAACCTATTGATTTTTCCTAGAGCTTCTACATTGACCAAATAGGTTCATTTTTATTCATTGTACTCAATACAAGATTAGCTATATATCTTTAACATCAATTGTTTTATCTACCGAAGACCATACAAATCTACAGCCAATGTGCTTTTTAATTTTCGCCATTGCGTAGTGATAATAATGTCGACATATTTTTTTCTTAATATTGACTAAAAACATTAACAATGTGCTTAGAAGTACAGTTTTTTAAGAAAATTTTGAAATAAGGGATGATCTGGTTTATAAAGTGAAATATCGTACCCATAAATAAACCACACGACTCTTTGGAAAATTTTGTCTGTTTTTCCTATACAAAATTGTTAATATTTGATGTTAACAACTACTGCACCAAGTTTCCCGAGATTGTTCGTTTTGTTTTCGACGAGTAAGGTTGTGCTTGTCTAGAATTAGTTAAATGAAGATGTAACAAATGTAAATGTGTTTTTTCTGCAAAACAAAAAACAATCTAGGTACAGTCCAATTTAACTCCATTTACCCCACGTATCCAACTTGCCTCTAAATCTGTTATTAATTATAATAATACAACACAAACTGCCGCAATATGCAGCTACAGCAGAGACAAACACGAAAATTTAGAAGTAAATACAATATGGAAGGAATATCTCTGGCAAAATGTACGAAACAGGAAACCCAAGCAGATGAGTCTATTGTTACTCAATTAAACAAATACCCAGCTCTTAGTAATCTGAATAGTGATACCTATTAACAGGAAAGTAATAATAATATTGTAAACCCACAAGAACCTCTAAGAACATCAATACTCAAACCGCCACCTATTTCCGTTCATGGGGTTATTGATTACGAAAATACGCTAACTTTATCAGTTGTTGTAAAAAAAGTCAATTTTTAACCAAACGTTTACCAGAAAATGTAGTCAAAATTAACGCAAAAACAACAGATTCCTACTGTATATTAACAACATTTATGCAAGCAAAAACCATTATACACCATACGTACCAACTGAAAGAAGAGAGACCGTATAGAGTGGTAGTTAAACATCTTCATCTTTCAATCCTAGTAAATGATATAAAGGAAGACAGAAAAAAAAGGTTTTGCTGTTAGGAACAATACTCCTACAGAAAAAAAAGTAATTATAAACAAATAGGACTTTCGATATTTTTGTGGATCTGGAATTTGTCGCTATCAATAAAAATATTAGAACCAAAAATACTTTGATAATAAAGTTATTTCAGATGAACCTCCACGGAAAAATACAGGCTTAGTACAATGTACAAGATGTCAACCATAGAAAAACTTACTGTAATAGACCGTACGCTTGTGTTAAATGCGGAGGACCCCATAACACCAAAACCTGTAAGAAGACAAAGGATACGCCTGCTAAATGCGTTTTATGTGATGGTATACATCCACCAAACTATAAAGGGTGCCAGGCGTATCACAAACTGCAAAATAAATATCGCATCACACAACAATCAAGGAAGCGTATTACTGACTTTAAACCATATAATGATCAAACTACTTACGTGCAAATTACAAAACTTAATATATACTTTGGATGTAACCCTTAGTCAATTTCTTAATGAATTCAAAGGGATGTCCTATCAATTAATTCAGCAAAGTAACATGATCCTCAACATGTTGTCTACTGTTATAAATAAACTAGTTAATAATGGGTAAATTCCTTTATTAACTTTATAAAACACAATGTCTACTGTATACTGTCCACCAAAACACCAACTTGCTACTGATGACCCTAAACAGTATTTTAAATTACTTAATGTTAAGTCAAATACGGTGAAAAAACTTCAAGACTTTACTCTATTATATCAGGAGTTCCACAAGGCAGAGTATTGGGATCAATTTTCTACTTCATCTACAAAGCTGGTCTACCAATCACCCCATATACTGAAACTGGAATATTTGCTAATGATGCAGTAATTTTAGCTACAAATCAAATCCGGTTACTGCTTCCCAACATCTCCAGAACCACATTAATCTACTGCAACAATGGTTTATTAAGTGGAAAATTAAAGTGGACGAGAGCAAGTCTACGCGCGTGCCATTCGCTCTTAGAAGACAATGGTGTTCATCTGTCCAGTTCAACAATGTTGACATACCACGTGCCCCAGAAGTCAGATACCTCGGACTACACCTAGATAACAACTAGAAGTGGAAGTTACATATAACAAAAAAAAAACGAAAAGAAATAGACCTTAAATTAGCAAAGATTTGGTGGCTACTCGGAAGAAAACCCCCCCTTTTCTTAAAATACAAGGTTCTCCTCTATCCAGTTGTCATAAAACTAATTTGGACATATGGATTGGAATGGTGGGGCTGTTTCAATATGTCTAATTTAAAAATTATTCAAACGTGTCAATCCAAAGTTTTTAGACAGCTAGTCACTGCACCTTGGTACGTAAATAACCAAACACTTCATACAGACCTATAAATCCCCTTCGTAAAGGAGATGATTTACCAACGCGCAATAGTATATCACAATCGTCTAGAAGCCCATTCCAACCCATCTGTACAAACTCTAGTCGGAGTGCCTGCGCTCAGAAAACTTAAAAAGAAATGGCCTCGAGACATGTCATCCAATTGAAGTTTTTCAGATAAGCTTATAGAACACATATGTATTAATGTATCTTGTATACTGTCAATGTTCTCATTGCTAGTCCATTTTTCCAATAATTTTTTTTTGGACGATTAGCCTTTTTTGTGTATCTAGAGTTGTTCGTACATGTTGCTCATTTTGAATTTATCTATCACAAAATTTAATTATAAAATCAATCTGCCTTTTTAATTTAAATATTCTTATATATTAAATTAAAAACACTATAAGAAAACTATATTTGAGATTTAAAACCCTACTACTATAATTTTAACATAAAATAGCCATGAAAAGCTTACCCTTTTTATCACAAACTGTGCAAAAAATGAGAGAAGTCAATCATTTCCAAGTCCGTAGTATTTTGACACTATTTTTTTAATAAAGCACTTCTCGGGACTGCTTATTTGGGCATTTTTAAACAGATACTATTTTTATAAAATAAAATGAATCAGAGGAATATCACTTGACGTGGGCTGGTAAATATATTCTAACAAACACAATAGGTATGAAGGCTGTTATATAGTTTCTGTATTTATATAAGTTGGAAAGTTGAGTCCCCTAATTACTTTTAAATGCATTTTAAGATGCGTACTTGTCAAAAAATAATCCTGGATTACCTTAAGGTATTACTAATCCCTTAACAATAGAGCGAAGTGTGAATAGATATCGAATAAACCTTTGAAGCTGTTATAAAGGTATTTTAACTACCTCCTATAGGTATTTACTAAATATAATACTGATATTGATTGTAGAAACTTAAAAATCCATAACAGGGATTCTGACTATTTTTTGTAAATAAAATCAAAAAAATTAACCAAATAAACATCAAAAATAGCATTTTGATGTGCATTTATAAAAAACTTCAAAAAAAAAATTTTGATGTGCATTTATAAAAAAAAACTGCCAAAATATACATGCGTGCAAAAATATGCATTTTGCATATATTCTAAGCTTTAGTTATTAGTAACATTAATACAGCGCATGATACTAGTGTCATAACTGTCATCTGAAGGTTCCACGTGGACAAAATTTTCAAATTATTTTTTTTTAATCCGGCCAGTTTAATTCAGATAGGTGAGTTAGATAAGGGCACTACTCGCATTACATTTTTCAAGAAATCGTGTAAGTACTTAAATTATTTTATATTTTTGAAATATCTAAAAGCCATTTTTATATATAATTTAGTAATTTTAAGAGTGTTATCTAGTATAATTAGTTAGTGAAATTAATAAGTAATAAACAAAGCTGACTTACTACAAAATATAATACCTAAAGTCATGTACACACGTGGGTATTTGGCAAAAAAGTGATCGATTTAATATTATCGTAAAAATACTTAACATTTAAAAGGGGACTAAGGAAAAGAAAGCAACTGTAATACATAAACTGTTAAAAATTAAATTATTATAATTAATATGCCCATTTACAATTCATTCAACTGTCTCATCAAATTAAACCGCTATGGTACACCTATTTTTATTTCTCTCATATTACATTTATTCTATTTGTTTATTCTGCTTGGCATACGAGAATATATGTTTGTAGTAACACTTTCAATATCATTCAACTTTCATTTTCTCTTATATCCTATTTTAACAATACCGTACATCTGTTACTAGTAGGCCCCGGAGTTTATTTGCAAAATTGGATAGCAGACTCGATATGCATTACAGATCGGTGTTTACGCGTCAATTTTTTTTTTGTAACTCGGCGTATATTTGGGAATTATTCTTTTACAACTATGTTCTACATAAAACAATAAAATGACAGGTAAACATATATCTTATTTTCGATAATTTTGGTCGTCATTGTCGTTGAACTTTGAGATGATGATCTTGTTCTTGTAGAACTCTTTCAATTCTTTGTTCCTGCTTTCTGTGCTTGGCTTGCAAATACGGTTGACTGTCTTTAAAGTAATGAATATGATGATCGTTACCTTCAGTTGTATATTTAACTCTATATTCTCTAAAAAACTTTTATATATATTTTTTTAGTGCGGCAGCTCAAAACATAAAACATTATGGAGGTGCATTAAGCTTTTTAATTTATATTCTTTGTCAACATTACCCCCCATTTACTTATCGTATAGAACTGCCAATTTGTCTTTAAACGAGTTGCTCCAAAAGACATCAGGAATTAGAATACGCTTAATAAAATCTTCTGATATTATAACAGTGCTTATGTTGCTATATTTCTTTTATTTTTTGTAGCTTTGCCTATGTGATTCCAATATACACCATATGCAAAGCGTGGATGTATTTTAAATAATTTATCCAAATAATTTAGGAAAACATTATAACTTCTTCTTTTATATTCTACAGTTGTAAGTTCTCTAATACCACATTAAAATAAAATCAGTAGATTTATCATGCTTTCATCGGATTTTTAGCTAATAATGGCAATAAAATTGCTTCCTTAATTTATCTAGAAAATCACATAAGGTAATAAGAGCAAATCTTTAAAGTTTACGTAGACACAGGTGAAGTCAACTAATTTACTTACATAGTCCACGAATGGAATGCATGGTTTTCTGGAAGAAGTCGTGTAGGATATTGCTGAGAACCTCTTGTCCTTCAGTGTGTCAGGCTTAGTCCTGCACATATCTTTTGCATAGCCGTACAGATAAAAATTACTTAAGATCTGGACTTATTGAAGACCAACTATGAGGTTGGTATCGTTCCAACTAACATATTGGAAAAAGGTTGATCTATGCATGCATAGTTAGATCAAAATGGAGTGGTTCACCATTCTAATTAAAAATAAGATCGCCAATGTTATCTCAGCCATACATCTGGTCATTCCGACCACACGATCACTTTTCGTTGAGTTTGCATCATTTCAACCGTTATTCCGGGATTGCTATTACGTGATGCGGAATAATGACAGGCATGACGATTGATGAAGTACGACCTCGTTAATCTAGAGGATGTTTTCAAATACTCCAATCCAATTTTCATATTCAGCACCTAATGAGGTTTCCACATGCAGAAACTCAATTCTTTATGTAACTCTTACAGTGTTTATCGAGCTTATAGTTATCAGCTTTACATGACACTTTTCATTATATCCGAACGTAGTATTTCATTCCAACATTTTTCTGTATATTGGCATTTCTGCAAAAAAATGGAATTTCACACTTTATAACATTTTTTTTTTATTAAAATCATACTAAAATTAGTTATGGTCGACTAACGGATAGTTTAAATCCGACCTCATCACCCTAATTGTTTATTTGCTAAGACGTTTCATCGGTCTTTACTTAATTTTTAAAACGTTGACGCTATTTTTACGTATATCATTATACTCTTCTTTTCACTGTAATTGTTGTACTATTCTAGTTCAAAAAGCTGAACCCTGTTAGGCCTTTGTTCCATATTGGTGTTGTCGAGAATTTGTAAAACTTCAGGGATGATGTGACTATAGAGTCTATACTCATGTCATGTTACAAATTTCTTTATTTTCTCTCTCTATGTATGTTATCATTCCGTACATACCATGGGGCGTCCACGATATTTCTTAGAATCTTATTTTGGTTTGTATGAATTATATTTACATTGGTCTTGCTAGCACATCCCCATAGTTGGATCCCATATGTCCAGATGGGTTTCAATATTTGTAGGTATACCACTATTTTGTTATGTATTGTCAATTGAGAGTTTCTTCCAATAATCCAGTGAATTTTTTTGTATTCAATGTCCAATTTTTTCGTCTCTTTTATATGCTCTTTTCATTTGAATTTGGTATCGAGTCATTCCCAAATACTTTCCATACTGCTATGTGGAATGTTATTATACTGTGCTCATACTTATTATTAGTGAAGTTGACATGAGCCGATTACCCTTCATTTATTCTAATTCTCTACCTTCTAGTCTATGTGTCACTTGCTATATATAGTTTTTTTGCTGCTTTCTCACTGCCGTCTCCAACTGCCAGGATTGCCGTATCGCGCGAAAATGTTGCTAATACTGTCTTTTCAGTTCTTGAATATCACAGATGTATATTGAATAGAGAATTTGTCCTAACATATTTCCCTGTGGTACACCCGCTTTTATCTCTTTTAAAGTTGAGAATTAATTTTCTTGTTTTACCATAAATATTTCAGTTATATAGGATTTAAATATATCTACATATACTAAAGCTTGGGCTACGTCTAAAAACATCATTGATCAGATCTTTTTTCTTCTACACTTTTTCTATGATGTTGCTCTCTGAAGCCAAACTGGTGTACAGAAATCAGATTGTTTCTATTTATTATAGGTTTTAATTAACAGAAATTTTTCAAATACTTTTGCTATGACTGGCAACAGTGATATAAGCCTACAAGAAGATTCTCTATTTTCTAGTTTACTTGGCTTAAACATTATTATTACTTCTCCCACATTTCAGGTATCCGAAACTTGGGTAATTGTTTAACTATCGTTCCTGTTATTAGATCGTTTTTCGGTGCTTCTGTCGAGCTGATATTTTGGTTAATTTTTTTAACGACTTCTTTTGGAGTTACTAATGTGATTTCTTCTGATTCCATTACTTCCCTACGATCTATAACTTCCAATGCTTCATTTTGGTGAAGGTTTTCCTCTAAATATGCTACAAAACCTTCAGCTTTTTAATGATTGCTTTTAGCCCAGCTACCATCTGCAGTTCTAATTAGCGCGATATGCTCTATTGGCTTTTCAGTTTTTTTTGTGGCTTTCCTCTGGCATTTTAAAGAATATGAACCTCAAAAAATACTTGCTCATAGAAATCCAAAGGTAATAACGAACACATTCACTGATTTCGTGGTCTTTGTTTAAATTACAGGTTAATAGACAATATTCGGGACCGCAATATTAGGGCAAATGATGAAACGTTCGTCTAGTTTAATATGTTAAAATAGACTATATAGAGTAGTACATGCAATGTAAATAAAAATGGCTGATTTCTTGACTGTTTATTAGCGAGCTAAGATTGCAGCATGCTATTAAGTGGGAATCAGTCTTAATGCCAAACTCAAATAGAAGGAGCATATAAAAAAGAAACGGGAAGAATTGCATATTAAATATAAGAAAATGTACTGGCTTATTGGAGCAAAACCTCAGTTGTCGATGCACAACGAAATAGAGATATACAAAAAAATATTAAAATCCATCTGGATATACGGGATCCAACTATGGAGATGTGCTAACAAGACCAATGTAAATACAATTTGGACATTTTAAAATAAGGTACTAAGAAATATTGTGGGTGCCCCATGATACGTACGGAATGTTAAAATATATAGAGATTTGAAGATCCCGACAGTAATAGAGGAAATAGAGGCATTTGTAACACGACATGAGGCAAGACTTTATGGTTACATTAATATTGAGCGCAGGCTTAAAAGTTTATAACTGGTTTTTTAGAATCAAATTTGCACGTTGCATGTTAAAATGGTCGTGTTTCTTTTCTAATTCCTCAATTTCCTTACATTGTTCTTCTAACCACTTTCTCTTAGCTATTCTTATTTCTTTCCGGATATTTGTTTGTATTTCTCTATATTTTTCTATGTTGGTTCTCTTATATGTTCTTCTCTCGTCCATCATACACTAATCTCGTCGGTCATCCATTGATGTTTTTTAGGCTTAGTCGGTTTCAAATGGTCTTTGTAAATTTTTTCTATTGTTGTTTTGAATTCTGCCAGTTTTATTTCAATATTGTTACTGGTATCTATGTTCGCAATCCCTTTCTTCAATGTAGCTGCTACTTGGATTTTGATGTTGTTTTCTTTTAATTTCGTCGTGTCGTATTGTTGTTTACGATTGTTTTTCTCTACTTTCTTCAGTCTTACGTTTATTTTGGCTACCAGGGCGTTATGGTCAGATCCTATGTCAGGACTTGGGTAAGTTTTCACTGATTGGATGCTATTCCTGAATCTTTTATTTATTATTAGATAGCCAATTTGATTTCTGACCACATTTCCAGGTTTATCTTGAGGCGATATCCAGGTATACAATCTCCTGGCAGGTAGTTGGAAGAAGGTGTTCATAATAGCCAATTGGTGTTCTTGTGCAAATGCAAGTAGTCTATCTCCTCTCTCATTTCGGTCTCCCAAACCATAATCCATTTTCCAATTTTGGCGTTATAATCTCCAATTATAATGTTTATATCTTGTTTTGGGAGTTTTATAACAAGATCGTCTAATATTCTATAGAATGATTCTATTTCATCTTTGGTTTTTCTGCTGTTGGAGCATATACTTGAACGATATTGCGTTTAATTGGTGTTGTGCTTAAAGTAACTATTAACATTCCTTGATTAACTGGTACAAAATTTTCGATGAATTGATTCATTTCTTTGGACACTATAATTCCGACGCCGTTTTCACGCTTATTTTCGCTGTTGCCAGAGTAGTAGATTATATGTTCTTCAACTTGGCATTGACCTGTTCCCGGTCACCTCATCTCACTGATGCCCATGATGTCGATAGATAGTCGTTTCATTTCTCGGATAGCGTTATGGGTTTTTCCAGCCCCATAAAGTGTTCTTACATTCCACGTACTTATTTTGAACGTCTTCCCTTTTTTCTTTTTAGGGGTGCTAAGTTTGCAAGGATTTCGCTGGATGACGACCAAGGGAGCCTTGCATTCTTTCGTGGTTGTTCTCCCCCTACCGGATCTCGGATTCCGAAGTCCGTGACCAGTATATTTACAATTCTAAGCTTATCTGCCATATTGATGTACTAGGAATGTCCTTAAGACCTTTAATATAGTGTGTTTCCGTGTCCTTCTGCATTCCCATGCCGTTGATCAGTGGTGATTCTTCCGCCATTTTGGGACAGTTTCCCGTCCGAAGAGCAAGAGATTGCCCTGCCTGTATGATACAGAGGGATCATTTATACCGGCGATCATTCGGTCTGCTTGGTCGGGGACTGCTTATTCGTCAGATAATCTGCTTATTTCGCAGTGAACCTCTATATCTAGAGGCCATTCACTATCCGCCACCTGTGACCCCGCTGGCAGCCTGTAGCACAGGCCCAGCATTTTTTTATACATAATATGTGTTATATTTATATATTATTTTATTATTCACAGAAGGTTCCACGTCAACGAAAAACATGGGTGCTTTTATAACTCTATGCCTAATGTTGATAATTTTGCAGACTTTATGGCCTAGGATAACTAATTCTTCTTTTAATTATTCGATATTTAGAGAATAGTGTAGATTTATTATAACGATTTAATGTACTCTGTCTTCCTTTAACTGGTAGGGATGATAAACTATATTTGAGTTTTAAGGTGTGTGACTAAATTTTTTTAGGACTCGGGGGGTATGAGTATAAATTTTTATTGTATTATTTGTTAACGCCTTGATGTTGTATTGTTCTCTTTCCAATACATTGGTGAAATTTTTGATTATCCCTCTATAGTTATTAATGTTATATATGAAAATGGTGGAGAGGAGATTTAGCTACTTTTTGCTCGATGTTACTACTTGTAATTGATGTTTTGTCATTAGTTTTTTTTAGGTAGTAAGGTATATCTATTATTATTGTTTAATAGATTCTGATTTTTTTGTTTTGCGGGATCTTGACTTAATCGTTTAAGTTTTTGGTTTTTTTTGGCCTGTTGTCACTTGTGTGGGTTTCCTGTTTCTTCCTCTTTACTTTCGTCAACGATTATCGGCTCGCTAACTTTTGCTTCTTCATTATTTATAGTTTGGCTTGGAACTGATAGAAATGTAGGTAATTAGGAAAAGTTGTCGTATAATTGTGATTTTGTAATGCGGGCACATCGTATTTTGTGTAAACGGTGTTTGAAACTATTTGTTGGATTCCGTATATCGGCTGTTGCTGATTGTAAGGAAATTGTTGTGAATAATACATATTCGAATTATTATTTTGCATTTTCTGTTAATGCAGATTTGCAAATGTATTTAATATTGTCTTTAATTTACACATTAATAATTTTATTTATTTATACTTAACAAATCGTCCTATCTGCTTCGGTTCAATGGTCAAGTGCTTGTACTGGTGTTAACTCGCAGTAATCTCCGCACGGCATAACCATACTATATTACGACTGGTATGGGACTCTAAAGGAAATTGTAATATATTCATTTTTAAACTATATATCAGTTGGTTTAATAGCGCAATTTCTTGTCACAAAATTCTATTTGGCTAGGTAGTTAGATATTAATTGTAGTTTTAAAAATAAATTTTACTTCAATTTTTATATAATTTACGATGCATCCCGGCAATAAGATGGTTTCTTTGATACTCAAGACAACAAAGTGAAATTTAAAAGTACAGTCTTCGTGTCGTGTACCTATTATTCAGCGGAAACGTTCTCTTATTCTGGTGGTAGCTCGCATAAATTCTCCGCATAGCTGTTTAAATATTTACAACTTCAAGCCTTTTGACTGTACAGTCTGGTTGTCAAAGTTAACGCCTTCTAGCGTGGAGCTTTGCGCGAGCTCTTAGCTTCAGGTAAACGGTTAATGCAGGAGTTTGCCATTCAAGGAGGAAAGGAATTGCTAATGAATCCTGGTAAGTGGCTGCGGTGGCGCATTTCGGGCGGCTTCCGACGCGCGCTGCACAATGGCACCGAGTCAGCTGATTCGCCGATCCGCCGCCTTCGCATGCTGGTGAAATTATGTTACTCGGCTGCATTTCGGTTTTTATCTGCAAGATAAATATAGAAAAGAACAAACCGCTGCGCACATCCCGGAAAATGTTTTCTTGCCGATTCAGCTTAGAGCCGGCATCTCTCGGAGCGCCCCCTGGAATGACAAACGGCCCTTTTCGATTTTTCACCGCCGCGGCGCATATATTTAAAAATATCAATTTAGGAATTCCGTCGCGTCTTGCCACGAAAGCAGTTTGTATTTCAAACAACAAATATGGCCAATGTTTTGGAACGTGTCTCAATAACTGCCGGGAAATTTGCAGCTCCCTCCAGCATGGCCAAAGACATCGCGTTTTCGAGTTAAAGAAATTCATCGCAAGGTGCCACGGCCTAATTCTAGGGAAAATTTATTACAACTAGGTACTTTGACAGCGCTTAGCTAGGATGTTTGCGAACAAAAAACTCCCCCGAAACTAATTTGACCCAACTTTTCTGACAAAGTTCAGATTATCTGTATCAATTAAAGTGCTTTCGTGGTAAATAAAACTTTATTAATTTGTTCGATTAATTATATTATGCCAACAAAGCTCAATCAGCTTTTTTGACATGTTTTATAAATCATAAACTTTCGGTTAATAGTTGATATGTTAATTCAATATTAGCATTTATGCATCTCATTCATTTGTGAAAATTGCAGAATCCAAAAATGTTTTGTAACGTTTTCTTTCGTTCTGATAACAATTTTTTATGTTGAGACGCTAATAAAACTAACCCGATGCACTCTTGCAATTAAGAAAATTCTTCATTTTAGTCTGTAGTTTTCACAATTTGTATTTTTATTGATGTTGACTACGTAGCATGGGGTTGCTTAAATAATTTTTGCGCGAACTGTTAATACCTGTTCTGTAAGAATGTAAAATAAAAAGTGGAATACCAATTTCTACTATATAAATAAATCTAAAAGCGCCAATAAGGAACCAGGCAAACAACCAATTATAAATTTTTCTTGAGGATCATGTTTTTAATTTTCCGCAATGTTCGCTTTTGGGTTACTCAATATCCAACTCTCAAAACCAATGTCAGTAATACATGCTACCAAAATATATTCCTAATTTTCAAAAAAATTCAAATTAACCTTATTCTTCTTCTTCATGATCCTTATGCCTTTTACCGAGCGTCGGAAAGAACTGTTGTTTAACTACTCGTCCACTACTTCCATGCTTTACGGTCCTGAGTCATTTGCTTCATTCCTGTCAAAGTCTTTCCTTTGTTTTTTAATTTTCACTATCTACTGGGTCCATGCTTTTCTTGGTCTCCTTTTTTTCTTTTTCTTTTTTTTTTGACTATATTCCTTACTTCCATTACTCTTTTGGGAAGTCTATTTTCTTTCATTTTTCAGACATGGCCAAACCAATTCAATTGCTTCTTGTCTATTCAGTTCACTAGTGCTTCAGTTTATAAAATTTTCCTTATTTCCGTTTTTTATCTAATTTTGTAACTTCTGTTATTTTAATTTCCATTGTTGTGTCCATACTTCGCTAAAATATGTTAAGGTCGGAACTACAATTGCTTTATAGACGAGTATTTTTGTTTTTCTACTGATTTCTTTCTTTCCAAATATTTTTTTCATCAGCGCATAGTATATATTATTTCCTTTTTTGTCTATTAGCAATTTCCTCTTCTATCTTTCCATCATTTGTAATTCTAGTACTTAGATAGTCAAAAGTCGTCACTTGTTCCAGATCTATTCCTTTACATATAATCTTATTTCCCTCTTCTTCCCTTTGTTTCTTACTGATGAACAAGATTTTTGTTTTCTCAAGGTTCACCCTCACACCGTTCTCTTTTATCTCTTTATTCCATATTTATTTTTCTGTTTAGTTTACTCGGTGTTTCTACCATTATAATTGTCATCGGCATATACAAGATTATCTATGTGTATCGATTGTAGGTTCTTATATCCTAGCAATGTCTTTTCTATCTGTATTTGTTATTCTTATTTTTAATTATTTTGTCTATTATTATGTTAAAAATCAATGGGATGAGGCTAGTATTCTGTTTTATCTCTCTTTGAAGTTCAAATTCTTTTGAAGTAGCTCCGTATATCCATATGTGTGCGGTAACGTTCTTGTATACATTCTCAATTTTTCTATTTTTGATATCTGCATTTTTCTTAGGCCTTCGCATATTATATTCCTATCTATAGAATCAAAGGCTGTTTTCATGTCTATAAAGCATAACCAAAGTTCTCTGTTTGATTCAATCATTCCCTCGATATACTGTTTCAGAACAAAGATATTGTCCGTTGTTTGCCTATCTTTTCTATATGCGACCTGTTCTTTTAATTTCGGTTCTATCAATGCTCTTAGTTTTGTTTCTAATATTCTTGTGTAAATTTTGAATGTTGTTGCGAGACAGATTGCTCTATTATTATCGCATATATCATCCCCTTCTTTGTGAAAAGGTCAAAGTAGTCACGAATCAAATGTCTTTTGAACCCCAACAACTGTTTCAAACAACTTTTGTACAATAGAAACCATTTATCAAAATTTAACTACAAAACTACCTCCTAGAATACTCTAAAACCTGCAAAATTAAACATTTGAGTAACATCGGAAAACCTTATTAAAATTGTTGAAATTAGCAACCAAGAACAAGACTTTAACGAGGAAAAAATAGAGCAGCTCAACTTATGAAAAAAGCCAAACACAGTTCCTTGTGCTGCTGCAACACCAGCAACAAAAATGCAAAACCCCTATAGCTCAGGTTTAACTACCAAAAGGTGATTCAACAAAACAAAGATATTAAAACCACCTCCAATATTCACATATGGAGTTAAAAATTTCAAAGATATAATAATAAGCTTCTGTAAAGTAACAGAAGAGGAAATATTCTATACCTAATCCCTCCCCACTGATACTGTAAATATTAATACACTTACGTAGTTAATACATACACAAAATTAATAAGACACCTAAAAGAAGAAATTAGAAGGGAACAACCATATACAATTAATATATGTCATCTCTATCAATCTATACTAACTGAAAACATAACATCTTCATAACCTTCGTATCCTCTTGACAGAAGAGTTGTGATTTATTCGCGAGCTTTCGTTACTTTTTTACGATTTGTCTCTGTCTTTCTCTATTTTGAAAGGTATATGTTATGTTACCTGATAATCCATCGCTTAGGAGGCTTTTCCTTTGCTTCAGTACCTTTCATTTTGCCCTAGACTTTCTAGTTTATGTTTGTGCCTTCTTTATATATAACCAAAATATTTATGAATGTACCTATATCTTCTTCTTCTTGTTGTTCTATTTCTACCGGAGATTGGCAATCATCATACAGTTATACCACTCACGCAGGTTCCGCAGCCAAGACATTCTTTTTCTACCCACGCTACGTTTTCCTCTAATCTTGTCTTTCATTATATTTCTCAGTAATAAGTATTTATCCCTTTTCATAATGTGACCCAAATATTCCAGTTTTCGTTTTTTGATTGTATTCATAACTCCTGTTTTTTTCTTTATTTGATTTAATACTCCTATATTTGTTTTATGTTCTGTCCATGATATTTTCATTAATCGTCGATAGCACTACATTTCAAAAGCTTCTATATTTTTATGTTGTTTTGTTTTAACGTCCAGGCTTCAACGCCGTGTAGTAATGTAGAAAAGACAACAGCGGAGCATCTAAGTTGTAAATTAATAGTCACGCCACGGTTGCAGAGAAAGTTTCTCATCTTGTTAAAAATTATTCTTGCTATTTCAATACGGCACTCTATTTCTTTCGTTCGGTTGGCATCGTCTTTTAACCGTGTTCCTAAATATTTGTACTCTGACACTCTCTGTATCTGTACATTGTCAAGAATTAGATTGCCTGTAGCTTTTTATTTTTTGTTATTACCATAAGTTTTATTTTATTTAGATTTATTTTTAGTCCGTAATTGTTACACCGGTGGTTCATACTTTCTATTAGACGCTGCAAGTCTTCTAGATTCTTGGCTATTATAATCGTATCGTCTGCATACCTAATATTGTTCACAATTTCATCATTGATTATGATGCCCTCTGCTACTTCCCTTAGAGCTTCATCACAAATAGCTTCGCTGTATAAATTAAAAAGCAAAGGTGACAAAATACCTATATACTATATGGGATAATTGTTAAGATTCTGCGATTTCTCCTAAGATTGACTTATTGATCGTTCTGGCGGTCTAGGAAATTTGCAATATTCTCCTCTATCTTTACATCTCTAGTCCATTGATTCCTTTTCTGCCTTGGATTTCAGTATTTCGTCAGATTTTAGCTTTCTTATTGCGAATCTGACTTTTTCTTTTTCTCCCATTTCTACATTATCCACATGTGTGTTGTCATGAACGTTAAACAGAGAGCAACTAGGAAACCTTTATTGTTATTCTCCATATACTTAGAAACTCAACAAAATAATAGAAGAATTTCTAGGCAGCAAATAGCTGTTGAAGCTTCAAAAAAGGATCATGTTATAATTCAATGCCAAGATCCCAATCTTACGGCTATTTCAAAACTTACTACCTAATTCCATGATACATAGACATGTCAGCATGGTCGTTGAGAGCCAATACCTGGCCCTGGGAAAAGACGCCTAAAATAAACTAATTTTTAAAATAAGAATATCAAATTAAGAATCTAACTATAAATCGCATATACAAATATTTACCTATAAGTAACTCTGTTACAGCTAAGTGTGAAATTGTATTTAAATACCTGTATTGTTTTTCCTTTATTTTGTATTATTTTCACTCATATATATTTTCCCGTTTTGTTATTGATTTGGCATTCCATATTCTTTTTACCGGTCTTATCCCGTCTATTCGTTACCAGTTCGATTGCCTTTCTTGGATGTATTCCATTATTGAGTTAGTTTCCAGTTCTTGTCCTGTTTCATCTTGTTATTTCTTTTACAACTTGCACGTATTTCATCTCGACTGCCTGTATTTTGCTTTTTCTTTGTTTGATCGTTATTCATGTTTTGCTGCCATAAGTTAGTATTAGTCTATATACCTTTTCAAGCTTGTCATCTTTGTCTTATGTGTTACTTTTTTCTTCCTTATAAAATTTTGTCGTATCATGTAGATGTTTTGATAGTTTTCTCAATCCTTTCATTAATGCCAATCTCTTGGTCTCTGTTGCTGTCTCTGGTTATTCCTAAATATTTAACTTTTGTTATTTGTTCAATATTTATTCCTTTGATGTGTATATTAGTTTTTTCTTGTTGCTTTGCTATCATCATTTTGGTCTTTTCTGTATTAATTTTCATTCTTATATTTCATAGCGTTTCGATGCAGATATTTATATTATATTGCAAATCTGTTTTACTACTAGCCATAATTACGACATCGTTTGCAAAGACATATTCTGATATCCCCACAGGTTTAAGTTGATGATAACTTACGGTTAACTTTTTCAAACAAAGTTTGCACTCTTTTATAACAACTTCCATAAATATATTAAACAGTGTAGGGCTCAACATTGCTCTCTGTCTGAATTCTTCATGTGTTTGAAATACTGTTGACCTTTTATTTTTGTAGACGATGTAGTTCTTATTACATTTATGTATGTTTTAATTACTTTTATGAATTGTTTATTTACTTTTCTTTTCTTTATACTCTACCACACATTTCTCTTCATAACTCGGGTCAAGACTTTCTTTAGGTTTATAAATACAAAGTTAACTTTTACATTTCTGCTCAGAATTTTCTATATTATTTCCTGTATTGTAAAAATGTGGTTGTGTACACTTCTTCATTTCCTAAATGCATTCTGGGCGTCCTCTAAAGTTTATTCTGTGTGTTTTTTAGCCTTTTCTATAGTATCTATTTGTTTATATGTTTTTAGAACTGTACTTAATATATTTATGCCTCTGTAATTGCTGCATACTCTTAGGTCACCTTTTTTGTGTACTGGCACTATTACAACTATCTGCCAATCCTCCGGCACTCTTTCATCCTCCCAAGCGTTGTTACATATTTTCTCCTTCTTGTCCCATGTTTTCTAGCATTTTTAGAGTCAGTTTATCATGTTTTGGTGTTTTTCCCTTTTCAAGCATTTTGATAGCTTTTGTTACTTCTTCATATATTATCGATTGTATTTCTTCTTCCTTTATTTTTGTTTACTTTTAGTGTGCCGCATACTTTCTTTGCTGTATCGATAATTATGTTCTTAAGTAACTTCCATAATTCCTCAGTGTTTTTATTGTTTGTATCAATTTTTTCTTTTTTCTTCTTTACTATTTCTTTGTAGTGTTATTTTCTCTTAATTAGTTTTTTATAGTTTTATATTCGGTATTTTTATCATTAGTTTTCGATCTTTTTCTTGTATTTTTCCTGTTTTATTTTTGCTACTAGTACGTAATGATCGGTTTAGATTTTAGGACTATGCATAAACTCTCACATCTTGTATTTCGTTTATTCTCTCTCTTTCAATTAATATGTAGTCTATTATTAATGTATCTAAGTGGTTTCTGTCTTATCGTGTGTACTATAAATCTCTTTATGTTGATAAGAAGTATTAGTTTTATTAGGTTATTTAGAAAAAAGTACTGTATTAACCATTTTCCGTTATTATTTTTGCTTTTTTCTTCTTGTTTGCCTAATATTCTGATACTTATATTTTTTCTTTCCATTCTCCTATTTACGTCTCCAGTAACATAGTTCTTTTCATTGCTATTTTCAGTAGCTAAATTTAACTGGTCCCAGAACTTGTCTTTCTTTTCGGCTGTCATATTCGTTTGGTTCGTAAACTGCCAGTATTGTTGTTGTTTGTTCTTCTATGTTTATTTCTACTCCTCTAATATTTTTTCCGTTGAGGTATGTTTTTTGCTAATTCTTTGCTTATTAGACAACCTACCTATGCTGCCGCTTTGTCCTTCTGTATGACTCTACTATATATCTATCTATAGTCAGGTTCTAATGTTTTTATGCCATGGTTATTGATGTGTAAGTTTATGTTTTCAACTAAACGCTGCAGGTTTCCCAAATTACCTGCTGTTATTAGCATGTCGCACATTGTTTATATTTTTACCGTTTGTAGTTATTCCTATTTTTTATTGTTCTAAAGCCTTTTGACATATTGCTTAACTATATATATATATATATATATATATATATATATATATATATATATATACAAAATCGGAGAAACAATACATCCTTGACGGACACCTCAGCATACTTAATTTTTTCTTGTATTTTATTTTCTACTTTTACTTTAGCTGTTTGATGCCACCAGAATTTGGCTATTATCCTTATGTCACAATGATCGGTATTTTTTTAAATAAGTATTTCATATAGTTTTTCATGTCTGACTTTATCGCAAGCTTTCTCAAAATCGATAAATTATGCGTAAAGGTCTTAGTTTAAGTCTAAACATCACTGCATTAATGCAATTGTTTCAAATAAGTCCTCTTTTGTTCCTAATCCCTTCCTAAATCCCATTTGTGTATCGCTGACGTTTTATTCAAATTTCTTTATATTTTATGAATGACTTTAAGAAAGATTTTGAAGGTATT
Organism: Sinelater perroti; assembly: GCA_036346155.1. Taxonomy (NCBI): domain Eukaryota; kingdom Metazoa; phylum Arthropoda; class Insecta; order Coleoptera; family Elateridae; genus Sinelater; species Sinelater perroti. Next base: position 555,280 of record JARFIY010000366.1, read on the forward strand.
ACGCATTAGTGCTATAGTTCTATGATATGTATAGTTCTTTGTATTATTTCTTTGGTATTGGTACAAAATTTGACGTCAGCCATTCTTCTGGGATAACACCTGTTCTATAAATGGCATTAGAAAGGTTTACCATCATGTCTATTGTATCCTCGTTTATAGTTGTACTGGAATTCCACCTGGCTCCACAGATTTTTTGTTTTTGCATTTCTACTTCACTTCCTAATATTTCTGGCCCTGTCTCTGTCGCTTCGTTTTCTATTAGTTCAGATCTGTCGTTCTTAAACAGTTTTCTATGTGCTTCTTCCATGTTTGTCATTCTTGTTTTATATTAGTGATAATTTTTTTATCCTCGATTTTTAGTACATTGGATGCTCTTTGAATGCGTGCCACTTCCTTAATCTATCTGTGAATATTGTAACTATCATATTTTCGCTTATATTCTTCTATTTCTCTGCATTTTTCAATCATTTTTCTGCTTCTTTAATTTTTATTTGGATTATTCGATTAATTTATTTATATCTTTCTATTTTTAGTTTTGTTGTTCCGCCTTTTCTCCATCAAGTCTAAAATATCTTCTGTCGTCCAAATCCTGTTTTCTTAACTCTAGCTGGAATTAAGGTCCTTTTACTAACTTTAATAAAGCAGCCTTTATGTTTGTCCACCTTTCATTTGCGTTGTTAGTGTTCTTGTTTTGTTGTTCAGCATTTCTGAGATTATGGTTAATTTTTTCTTTTGTGTTGTTGTATACACTTTTCTCTTTTGGTGCGTGTACATTTATTGTTCGCTTGTTACAACTAAATTTTAACTTCTTCACTTTATTATCTAATGTTGCTATCACAGGATTGTGATCTGACCCGATGTCAGCTCCAAGATACATTTTTGCTGATATAAGGGCACTTTAAAATCAGTTTCTAGTTATTATATAATTTATTTGGTATCTGACACCTCTCTCTTTGTTGTCCCTATGCGACCTCCATGTATGCCATCTTTTATTTGGTAACTTAAATATTATACTTGTGATTGCTAATTCTTTGCTTTGATAAAGTTCTATAAGTAGTTCTCCTTAATCATTCCTCTTCCGCAGCCCTTATTTTCCAGTACATTCTTCAGTTTTTATTTTCTCATCACCTATTACTAAGGTTATGTCATGTTTTTTTAGTAGATTTTAAGACAGATAGTAATTGTTCATAGAAAGTTTCAATCTCTTCATCTTCTTTGTCTGCTGTTGGTGCATATATATATATATATATATATATATATATATATATATATATATATATATATATATATATATATATATATATATTCTGAATAGGAAATAAAACTTACTACTGATTGTTTATTTCCTTTTCTCTTATAATTTCAATACCGTATCTATGGGTTTGATCGACACATTTATCGGTTACACATCTTCCTGATTCTGGCTACTGTAGATCACTAATTCCAAGTACGCCCACTTTAAATCTATTTATTTCTGCTATAGCATTTATAGACTTTTAAGTGCTGACTATTTATACCGACAGTCTTTCATTAAGGTATAGTTACTATAGGAGCTATTACAATCATCAATTGAAGGTTGCCTCCTATAGCCTCTCATTTAGTTTGGCCTATGTACCGACATAGTGTAGCAAGATGTGGCCGTTTGAATAGGTAAATGAGAGTTGAAGCTCGTCTGGAGACCAATATCCCATAATGACCCGTAGGTCCAGCAGTCCTGGATATAGAGATGCTACTTCTAGACAATTCCCGTGCATCCCTATATTATCAGATTTGATTTACTAGCGGAATATATGAATAAGTCTGAAGAATAATTTTTGTAGCTTACATCCAATTGAATACACTGGAAGATAGCATACTATGAAAAATAAGTGAACAATTTCGATTTTATAATTAATCAATAACTTACAATACTAATTATAACTTCATATTTTTTATCAGTGATTTCAAAAATTATTTAATTATATTTAGCATTTTTGACCTAAGTGTATATTAAAAAAGTTTTCGAACTTACTAGAACAATTTTAAGATGTCTAACTTTAATTCCAAGACAAGAAGGTAAAATCAACGACGTATTGTTAAATTATTTATTTGAAGTAGTTTCTTAGCAAGAAGCGACTCTATTAAGCTTCAGTCTCTAGTCAGAATTCAGAGTGTTATGTATGTATATCACTCTGGATGTGCGCGTTCCGAATGCAATTTAATTTAGTTCCTTAACAAACCCTTTATTCGTAAACACGTCTCCTGCAATTATGCTCATGGTACAATGTAATCCTTTCCACGTTACTATAAACACTGTCTCGCATCTGGTTATTGTTGAAGAAACGTAGGTATTTGCACATGCCGCGAAATTCCTGACTGTTACTTATGTTAATGGAATTACCTACGTAAATTTGTGGTCGGTAAGTTAAGCAAACAATAATTGCAAATAAATTATTCCCTTAAATACAACAAAGGTGCATAATTAAATTATTAAGCCAACATTTCGCTTACGGCTCCATCGCGAATAATTCGACTTCGGCTTTTATTTATTCTGTTTAACAAAGAGACTCGCAAGTAATTCTATAAACAATTTGTCTTGACACTAATGTCGGCACTTTCTACTTGCCTTCGGGCGAAATTACCTCACATTTAGCGACTTGCTTTATTTTTTCCGGCCCTTATACCTAACGCAAATAGCTAGTTAGTTCGGCTTTGTTATGCAAAAGCGTTTCATTTAGGCCCTCGCCCAGAAGCCGCTTCTTTGCGCGCTCTAAATTTTTATTTTGGGTTTACAAACTCATTATGTGGTCGTTTCAAAAATGGAAGATTGGTTATTTCGTCGGATCTCTGCCGGCTCGGGCGCAGCGAAATCCTAACACGTTTGTGATGTAAATTTACTATAAACAGACTTTGTTTTATTCCAATATTGTTTTGTTTATGCACTTTGTGCAGGCACACTGTGCCACAGGCAACATAATGTTGTTTTATACTATTTGATTATGTATTGCATAATTGGCAGTTACATGATGTTCTGTAAACAAAACACACTTATTCTGTAATACCCATATTTTAGTAACTAATCAGATTTTGTCGCATTTTTAAAACTTTGTATAACATAATCAGCCTCTCCGTTATGCGCGTTGATGTAGGGCAATATAGTTACAATAAAAATTTAAAAAATATGAACTTTAAGTAATTATTTATAAACATATGGGTTGTGATTCAAAATACGACTCAACTCAGCCAGTTCAAACACGTCTGATTCTTGAACTGGTTTATTTACGAGGCCATTTTCGTGTCCCACAAAAGCGTAGTGATGGATAGATGCTAATTTTGGATTTTCGCTGGATGCATGGAAATCCCCAAATTTCAGTAGAGGGCTTGGTGAACCAAGGAGCATATGCCATTATGCGAAGTGCCTTAAACTGCAATCGCTGCATCATTTTAGTATTAGACGATTTCTTACGGCCCTGTAATATTGACCTCAGAAATGACTTTATAAAGGAAAATTTTATTTTCTAAGATCAGCTGGATCGTCTCCCAATTAGCTAACTAAGTTTTTCTTACTTTAAGGCCATTCGAGTTTTGTAGCTCAAGCAGTGCAGACGTGCGAATTCAGAGTGCTTTCAGAGTGTTTCCTGCGATTTTCTCGCGCAGTATCGGTGACCGCGCCATACGCGCCGTGCCATCTGCACCGCGCCATCCGCGCCGCGCCATCGGCCCAGCCACATATCTGTGATTAAACAGCGCTAGCAAACAACAAAAATGGAAATAGATCAACAAACAAGCATCGCCTACGGACAACCTAATAATTCGAACATCAACTACGCACAGGGTGCTCCAATGCAACTTCCACTTCCCACCAACCTTCAATTCGTAAGCCAACCGCTATCAACAGGTAACAATTTTAACTTACCTCGAAATCAGTATCCTCCCACCAATCTCAACAACAATTTGATGGCAACTACCTCACAATCTTTAACCAACAACGACAAAATTCTCTATCGAATGACATCTACTAGTGACGAAGAAATTCAAGAAGTCGTTAACAATAATTCCACCAACACTAACAAATGGCAAAGCGTTAAACGTCTTAAACGTAGAAAACTATCCCAACCTATCAAAGAAACTACGCAAATACCTTTAACAAACAGATATAACCAGCTAAATGAAGAAGAAGAGGGAAGCACCCTTACCAGACAAGTAAACTATACAACCATAAAACCTCCTCCGATATTTGTGTACGGAGTTACACACTACAGTGACATGATCAAAAGTTTAAATACAGTTGCGGAAACTGAACAATTTAACACAAAAACTTTAACAGATAACATCATAAAAATAAACTGTCATACTCCGGAAACATACAGAAAACTAATTCACCACATGAAAGATGCCAACATTGTTCACCATACGTACCAGCCAAAAGAGGACCGTACCTTCAGAGTGGTTATCAAAAACCTACACTTTAAAACCGACATAAATGAAATTAAGCAAGAGCTAGCCAATCAGGGACACCAACTCAGGAATATTTTAAATGGAAGAAGTAGAGTGTCTAACGAACCATTAAACCTATTCTTTGTAGACCTCGAGCCAGCGGATAACAATAAAGAAATATATAATTTACGAGGTATTCAGAACAGAATAGTACAAGTTGAGCCACCCAGAAAAACCAAAGGCCTTACTCAGTGTACACGTTGTCAGCAATATGGTCACACTAAAACATATTGTAACAGACCTTACTACTGTGTGAAATGTGGAGCAGCCCATAATTCCACAAGCTGTACAAAACCAAACAACACTCCTGCCACATGTGCACTATGCGGTGGTCCCCACACTGCCAACTATAGAGGACACGAATTCTACCATACTCTTCTCAAACAACCCAATAATGCCAACAACAGACTTAATATTCAACAATTACCAGCACCGATACACCCTATCTCACGAGACAAAATACAACCAATAATTCAGGCACAACAGGCCAATACGTATTCGAATATACTAAGAAATCAAAACCACCAGAGGAAAATTCAATTACTCTCAGCACTTTTCTAAATGAGTTTAAAAATATGTTCCAACAGCTAATGCAACAAAACAGCTCAATTCTTACCATGCTTACAACGCTCATCAATAAAATTCGCTAAATTTGTACGAAATGCCCATTGGAATGCCAACGGCATCATTCAACACAAAAACGAGGTAGAGACTTTTCTACATAACAATTCAATCGACATACTACTTGTTAGCGAAACGCACTTTACCGACAGATCCTTCTTTCATATTCCATCCTATTTAACCTATAATACAAACCACCCGGACAACACTGCACATGTAGGTACTGCAATTTTAATAAAAAATACTATAAGCCACTACATATTACCAAAGTATGAAATAAATCACTTGCAAGCCACTTCACTCAAAGTCAAAACGTCCTCCTACGAGATAACAGTTTCTGCAGTATATTGCCCTCCTAGGCACTACTTGAAAATCAACGACTTCAAGGACTTCTTCAACACACTCGGCTCCAAATTTATTGCTGGAGGTGATTTCAACAGTAAACACACTCTCTGGGGCTCTCGGCTAACAACTACCAAAGGTCGTGAGCTAGGTAATCTAATCCAGGGAAAAAACTACTTATTTCTGTCCACCGGTAAACCGACATACTGGCCCAGTGATCCAAATAAAACTCCTTTATCACCAACGGAATCTCCTCACCATACATGGAAGTATTTCCTAGTTATGATTTGTCATCTGACCATTCCCCGATAATTGCAACTATTAGTACTTTCGTAATTATTAAGAATTTTACACCTAAACTTCATAACAAAACCAACTGGGATACATACAAAAATGAAGTGGAACAACGGTTTAATCTAAAAACAAGCCTCAAAACCCATAACGATGTCGAAGATGCTTTGGATGCCCTCAAAAGTACCCTTAAACATTCAGTTATGGAAAGTACTCCATCTCTGCCAATAGCTAATACCACAAAATCAATACCACTTGAAATAAAACATTTAATTGGTAAAAAACGGAAGGCACGGTCTAGGTGGCACATAACTCAGGCACCCGTGGATAAAAATATACTGAATCGCATTAGCAATCAATTAAAGGCGCAACTTAGAGAACTCCGTGAACAATCCTTCACTGACTACGTGACAAGACTAAATAGATTCGACAACTCTATCTGAAGACCAATTAAATCCAAGAAAAAACCAAAAGAACACAATGCTCCAATAAAAAATCTTGCTGATCACAACGCTAAATGGGCGAAAAGCGACCAAGGAAAGGCTGATCTTTTTGCAAATCATCTCGCATCTGTCTTTAAGCCCAACAATCAATATATAATTAATGAAATCGTAACAAGTTTATCCAACATTCCACAATCCCCATTTCGAATTAAATCCTTCACTCCACACGAAGTTCAAAACGAACTTAACTTAAGTTATTAACCACGCTTTTGAACAAAAACATTTTTGTACTTCAGTTCTACTGGACGTTAGACAGGCCTTTGATAAGGTCTGGCATACAGGTCTCTTATATAAAATCAAGGAAACCCTCCCACTAAAGTATTTCGACATCTTAAAATCCTACCTTTTAGACCGCAAATTTAGAACCAAATTAGGAGATACCAAATCAGACTATCATTCCATAGAAGCGGGTGTACCACAGGAAAGCGTCTTGGGTCCAACCCTCTACAACCTGTATACATCCGATATCCCAACAACCACTGAAACTACTATCTGTACTTTTGCTGATGACACTGTCATACTAGCAGCTCATGAAGACCCAGCAATAGCATCTAACCTAGTACAAATCCACTTAAATGTACTCCAGGCTTGGTTGCATCTCTGGAAAATTGAAATAAACGAAAACAAATCACAGCACATAGTCTTCACTCTAAGACACGAACGTTGTCCTCCGCTTTTTCTCAATAACGTCGAACTCCCTCGAGCTATATGTATCAAATATCTTGGATTCCACCTGGACACTAGGTTAACATGGAAAGATCACATTACCAAAAAACGGAAGCAGATTGACCTGAAGATCAAAGAACTCTATTGGCTGTTAGGGAAAAACTTAAAACTTTCCCTAGAAAATAAAATACTGCTATATAAAACAATTATCATCCCTATTTGGACGTACGGAATAGAAATCTGGGGTTGCTCAAGCAAATCCAATATAGCATTGCTCCAAAAAAGCCAATCTAAAGTGCTACGTATGATATCTCAAGCACCGTGGTATGTCTCAAACCAAACGCTACACGACGACCTGAGGATTCCCTACGTCAAGCTACGAAGTAGAACCCACCACGACAGATTGGCAGCCCACTCAAATAACCTGCTTCAGCCATTACTAGAAAGAGAAGACCCACGACAACTACATAGACTTTGGCCAGCAGACCTTCTTGTGGATTAAGAGAGTCCTTCACTGGAAGAGCTCTCGTCACGTCATTTCAAGCTGAAATTCTGATATACAATTAGCCCATAAAATGTAGTAGTTCTGATTGCTAATAAATATACATCTATAAATAAATAAAAAAAAAACTTTAAAGCCAAGATGTTTTCTTGTAGTTTTTATGTAGGCTATATAAGTGAGTTTTTGGTCAAGATGCATTCCTAAGTGCTTCACTTCTCACTTTACTTGTGGACATCCTCCACGCTTATTCGTAAAGGCAACTTAGATTCTGAAGGTTTCCAGTTGCAACTAAAGGTACATCGCTAATAAATATACTACTGTATCTTCAACAAAAGTACCAAGCTTAATATTGCATAAAGTTGTACCAAATACAATAGGAGTCTCATCATGCTTCCTTGCGGTACCCCAGTTGTAACGTGTTTATAATTCAAAAAGGCTGTGTTTGTTCCGAGTTTGAAACTTCCACCACACAAGTAAAATTTTAGTAAAAGATATATTTGACTTAGAAAAATTGACAATTTTGAAAAATAAAAACCTTGCTTAATATTTAAGAAGGCTGTAGTACAATATTTTTTTCAGTGATTTGAATATTGTTGTAATAATCCTGAGTTTGTTGTACTGTCGAGTGACGTTTCGAAACCCAAATTAATATGTTGGAATCATTTGGCGCAAGTTAACAATCTCTTCTATTTTTTATTGGCTTATTGGTCTATATGATTATGATTACAACATATTTTCACCGAAATGAAAAATACCACGGTTGTAGCGTGCTACTATAGATGATAGTGAGCAGTTATAAGAACGTAAATCAAAATTTGGTATGTTTGATTTTATGTTTTGCAGTGTTTGATTAGTAAGGACAATTTTCAAAGTGCATTGATGAAGTTTTCTATATCCTCTAGTAGTCATACTCATAAATATGAATTTTAAAGACATACTTCTTGAGTATGAACGCAGGCTCATGTTCTGTTAGCTTTTCTAATTGATGGAACTGCAATGCTAGCTTTTTAAATCTCTTTATAACATTCCGTATTGAGCAGCCGTTGTTTAATAAGTTGGTTGTGTAGTACTGGAAAATTTAATTTCGCCTTTTTCTACAATGCAGCTTGTAAGCGATGAGTAACTTATTATATATTGTTTTGCCATAGATATTTCTAGTTTTCTGCTATTTATTTCTTGCTCTACTCTTTTTAATGACTAGTTCTGTTATTTGTTGACATATGTTATCAGTTTTATATGTTGACTGAATTCAGTAGATGTAACTTCCCGGATGAGTCGTGTTAAATATTTTGTCGTCTAGTTCTACAGTCTCTTTTGCTCTAATCGGAAAATCTATGCATAAATTTAACAGTTTTTGCAATAATTTTCAATTTGTTAGCTTAGAAGTAAGCATTTGAGGATTTTCTTTATAGATGCTATTATAAATTATTATATAATTATCGGTGAGTGATCGAATCTGAGGTCATAGTTGGATTTGATTTTGAAAAACGTATTAACAGTACCTTTTGTTACAGCAAAATCTAATAGATCTGGGATTTTGTTAAAAATACTAAGCCAATAGTTAATAAACAATTCAAGTTTAGGTTTTGAATAGCACCTAGAAGGTTATGTCTTTTTGGGATAATTAAACTTGATACCCATGTAGTGTGTTTGGCGTTCCAATCGCCGACGATTATAAATTTATTATCCAATATTTTAAAATACTCTTTGTACTCATCGATAGAAAATATGATGTCGAGGACAATAAACAGCTGCTATGTTTAAGAAGTAGGTTTATTAGTTTGGTATGACTATAATTCAAAGAGTTGTATGCTGAACTCAAACTTATGATCCAAAAGTGCAAAAATGAAATATCCAATGACCGTCTACAAAATTTATTGCCCGACCAACACGATGAACACTCTCCATGGCATGCAACCAGGAAAATGAAAAGATCCCAAGTTCCCAACATTTTTCAATGCAATGGAAATTCGCTTAAGTACTTAAACAAACCACCACAGCTACTCACTTCATATAGACCCATTTCGATACGATCCTCTTTAAATTACTTGAACGAATAATATTAACAACTAACTTGTGCGCATTAGTTCAGTTTCCGGAAAAAAATATTCGACAACATAACAAGTCCATAGGATAGAAGAAACCGAAAATCGAAAAATATTTTGAAGAAAAAGTTTATACCGCAGTATTTTTAGATAGAATACAGACATTTTACCAAGTTTAGCAGCCTGGTCTATTATATAAAATCAAAAAGGAACTTTCTTACCAATGTTGTCACTGTTGTCAAAGACCTTGTCAACAAATATAAGAATCTAATTCGTAATCATCGTAGCCCACTAATCACAACTCTGTTAATACATGACATGTGAAGACGTTCAAAAATCACTAAATTTAGTGACCTTACATACAATAAATGGCAGGAAGTCACATTAGAATAATACTTCTTATACGTCACATATCTTTATTGTTATTAAATTTACTTGTTGTTGACTGCTGATTCTCCAGATGCCGTTCCATTCAATTGATTTGTGTAGTAAACTGTAAAATTTGATATTTTATTTACAGTTTTATCATCAGCACAACAATTTTTTGTAGTTATAAAAATATTATTATTTTTTGGATGTGATCATTTACCCATTTGTATTTCTAGATGTTGTGAGTAATAACAAAAGCTATTTTTAAGCTAGTTTAGACACAACGGTAGTCAGCATATTTAATACCATGCTACTTTAATGAATTAACTGTGCAAACGGATTTACAAATTCTGTAAGAAATTTTGAGAGTTGCTCCCCAATTTGGTGTTGCTTGTTAACATTTGTGCTATTTCGACTAACAGTTATTTGCGTGAAGTGCATTCTATTTCGTAGTAATTTTGGATGAGGTACAGTTTGGTATACTGGTTGAGGTGATAAAGGAAGACATTTATTTAAAGTTGATACTTGTGACTGGCTATGGTTTATTGCTCGTCTGTAAGAGACTTGTCTTGTTTGTTGTAGATCTTTCTAGACTCAACAACCGGTATACAGAATCTGACAGGGAGGTATGATGTTTTTGTGGAAAGACTGTCACGCGCGCTAGGGTAGGTCAATGTTTTTGCAATGGTTGATATCTATTTATTGAGAGATGCTATTTTAGTAGCAATAGAGCCCAGAACATTGTGTTTGTTTAAAACAATTTTATTGAAACGAGTCGTTCTGTGGTGCTCACACAGCGACGAAACCATTTTAATGTTGGTTGTCATGGTCACGTTCCAACACGAGATACCATTATAAAGTACTTGAGCCAGTGCCTTCAAGCAGAGCAGACGTGCGTGCCGAGCTATACCTGTTTTATCGCAGCAGCGGAGCCGCAGCCTTGCTTAAGGCTAATCTGTGCGCTCAGCTAAACCAGTCGCCGCGTACGTGTGCCTTCGCTACATCGTTGCGCGTTGTTTCTACCTCCTAATACCTGCGCGCAGTAGTATAGATACCTACAAATATATTACTAAAATTAAAATTATAAGTAAAGATAAAATATTGCAAAATGGATTGTCCAAAACGCAATGAGACTGTTACGGATGGAGTGACCTGTAGCTCTTGTAAAGGTCTTTTACATTTTGCCTGTGCCGGACTTACAGAATCAGGACATAGGAGAATGAAACTCGAAAAGAAGGCAGTTTGGCGGTGCGGAGCGTGTACCGGCGCATCATCGCCCCTTCCTGGGAGCGATAGCATGCTTCTTTTACTAGTAGAAGTTAAGGCAATTAGAACTGACTTGTGTGTTATTAAAGAGGACTTGGCTGACAACACCAGAGCTGTTAAGGACTTCGATTCCAAGTTGGGCTCTTTAACTTTGCGTTTTGAAGAGATAGACAGCCGCTTGTCATCGGTAGAAAAGCAGTATACAGCTGTTACAAGTGTACAGAAGCAGTTGAGTATAGCCGAGAAGACAATCGCCGATTTGCAAAGGGACAGCCTAATACGGGATCAATTTTTACGTATAAACAACCTCGAAATATCTGGGGTACCACTGAAAAAAGGCGAAAACCTTCTGGCAATATTATCTACCATTTGTGCTAAGGTTGGCTTCACCTTAACGGAATCCGACGTCGATTCTGTATATCGGATACGAAGATTTGGAGGAGTAGTTACTGCTGATACTGAAGATGTGGATGAACAGCAGCGTGTGCGCTCCAACACTCGTGCTCCAGCTATCATTGTAAAGCTAACCAGGCATATTTGCAAGGATCGTAAACTGGCGGCAGTGCGCGTGCGACGCGGTCTTACCACTGCGGACATCGGCCTCGCAGGTCCAGCTGAAACTTTATACATATCAGACCACCTGACTCCTACCCATAAACTTCTTTTAAAACGTGCTAGACTTCGAAAAAAAATGGGTCAGGGATTGTAAGATCTTTGTGAGGAAGAGTGACACTTCTAAAGTTATTCGTATAAACAATAAAAACGATCTGTTAAAAATGAAGTGACTTTTTGGCATGAAGTCCTATTTTTTGTTAATAATTTACTGTGTTACAATTTTTCATTTGTTAAATTTAATAAGCAATATAAGTGTATGCAACGTAACAACTTATCATTGTGATCTACTTCGCACCCTATCAATAATTAGTGAATGTATTTACTGCCAGGTAGTTATTATTGCCATACCATTAGTACTACACTTGTACAAGCTGTACAGTTTTGAAGTGGTTTGATTATACCACAAGCAAAATTTTTAAAATGTTCTTGGCCTCATGTTATGACATTATAATGTTACAGTTACAGCAACCGCTCCTTTGTTGTGTGCGAGTGCGAAATAAGACTAGCAGTGATTTATTACTATTAATTGTTGCATTTGAAAATGGCTAATATGAATTTTAAACGTTATTACCAAAACGTACGCGGGTTACGTACAAAATCGCAAGAGTTCTATTCACAGGTCGTACAGTCTGATTTTGATTTTATTATCATTAGTGAGAGTTGGTTGACAGCTGATTTTTACGACAGAGAATATTTTGGTGGTAGGTATTTAGTCTATCGAGCCGATCGATAGATGGCGGACAGAGGTTTGACGCGGGGTGGTGGGGTACTTGTAGCGGTGCGCCGCAGCCTGCTGCCATTGCGCCGGGACCGGCCGTGTCCCCCCGCCACCGCAGCAGAGTGCGTGTGGGTCTCCGTGCCGTTGAATGTTGGAGCCGATGGCAATGACAGTAGCGGTGGTCCTCATACCTAAACATTGCATGCGTTTACTTTCCGCGAGGACCAGGCTACCGTGATGCGTTTACTTCTTTTTTCGATATCGCTAGTCACATTATAATTGATAAACCTAATGATGTTTTTTTGTTAACGGGCGATTTTAATTTACATGAAGCAGACTGGACGGATTCTATTTCATCACGCGGTTGTCTCCATTCCTCAATTCTTCCGAGCGGAAACTTAGCAGTTAATCACTTTAATGAGTTTCTGGCGTTTACCAACTTTATACAGACAAATAATATTAAAAACACTATTGACCATATTCTAGATTTAATCATATGCATCGAGTCTACGGACTGTCGCATTACTAGTTGTGATTGTCCGCTCAGGCTCGAAGACCCTTATCATAAATCACTTTTAATAGACCTTATGTTAAATTATGCACCGCATCTGAAGCCCTGTATTTCATATATTTATAATTTTCATGCAGCAAATGTAGAGAAAATAAATGATGAATTAAAACAAACTAATTGGCAATCAAAATTTTTAAGAATTTGGATGTTGAGCAATGCATATCAAAATTTTATAGCATACTTGATGATTTAATTTCGCGTTTTGTTCCCCGTCGTACAGTTTACTTTAATATTAATAGTTTACCTCGGTGGTATACCAGACCGCTTATAAAAATATTAAAAGAAAAACGGAAATCCCCTCGATTACAATAGTTTCAAGATTCTCAGAAAAAGGGCAAATAAAATAGAAAGGCAATGTTATCAAACATTTATTAAATATTCAGAAGAAAAAAATTAAGACTCATCCCAAGTTTTTCCGGACTTTTGTGAAATCGGTCTTCTCTAATGATGGTCTGCCGCAAACTATGTACTACAAAGGTGCGTGCGCTACTGACGGACAGCAAATTTGCGAATTTTTCAATGTTCATTTTCATTCTGTGTTTGAGGAAGCCGATCCAACAGTTATAAATATTAAAGAGCTGCAATCTCCTTTTAATTGCGTAACAAACATTAGCAGCATAGATATAACAGAAGAAATTGTCAAAAAGTTCTTTAAGCATATTGACATTAACAAGGGTGCAGGGCCTGACGGTGTGCATCCAGTACTAATTAGTAAATGTTATTCTACTTTGGCGTTGTCCCTAACATTGCTTTATAAAAAGTCAATTTCTGAAGGATGTGTACCAAAAATTTGGAAGAGAACTTGGATTACTCCGATACCTAAAGGGTCTATTACCCAAAACATAGAGAAGTACCGGTCTATTTCCAAGTTACGCCAGTTTGAAAAAATATTAGAAAAGATAGTTACTAGTCAATTATTCAGTGCTCTTCGTTGTTTTATTACATCTCACCAACATGGCTTTTTTAATGGTCGTAGTGTTGAAACTAACCTTTTGAATTTTACTGAGTTCATTCTTAATGCCATGGATAACGGCTGTCAGGTGGACGCCGTGTATACTGATTTTGCCAAGGCTTTCGATAAAATTTGTTATAACACATTATTGTTGAAGGTTTGGGGGCTCGGTATACATGGTGACTTTATTAAAATGGATAAAATCATACATTGAAAATAGATGTCAGACTGTAGTACTGGGATGATTTTCGTCGCAATATAAAGATATTAGTTCTGGAATACCTCAAGGGTTCCATTTAGGTCCTCTTTTATTTACACTTTACATCAACGACATCACGAAAAGCATAGCGCATTCAAATGTATTACTTTATGCGGACGACACTAAAATCTTCAGGCTTATTCGTAGTGTCGATGATTGTTGTCTATTACAGCAGGATTTACTTAACTTAGAATCCTTCTGCACGAATAATAACTTTTTTCTGAATCTAGATAAGTGCTGTTTTATTACTTTCACCCGAAAAAAGCAACCTATTCAGTATTCGTATAAACTTTACAATAAGCATCTTAATAAAGTGACAGAAGTTCGTGATTTAGGTGTTTTAATGGACGCTAAGTTATCTTTTGTGCCTCATATTGACAGTATTTTATGCAAGGCTTATAAACAATTGGGTTTCATATTAAGAGTGGGCAAGTCTTTTAACAACTCTTTTAAATATATACTTTTATACAATAGTTATGTTCGCAGTAGATTGGATTTTGCTTGCTTGGTTTGGCACCCACTGTATGAAGTTCAATCTAATAGAATTGAGAGATTGCAAAAGAAATTTATAAAAGCTTTAGAATATAGAATAGGAAATTACTATTTAAATTACGAAACCTCTCTTAAAACTCATAGCTACCCTAACTGAAATGTAGACGTGAATGTGCTGACGCTGTGTTTCTTTATAAAATAATAAACAACTTTGTTGATGTACCCGCCTTATTACAAAACATCTTGTTTCGCATACCCCGTAAACAGGAAAGGAGTTGCTGTAAAAAGAATCTTTTTTCTATTGCTAGCAGTAAAACATGTTATGCTAAAAACAGTTCCATTAGACGTGCATGTAGACTTCACAATGATAGGTTAAATAATTTGATCTCTTTAATAGCTCTTTAGTAAAATTTAAAACTTTAATAAATAAATTACTTTAAAAGTTTAAATTTAAATTTTCAACTTTATGTATTTTAAGTAATTATACTTTAAGTAAATATTGCAACCACGAATAGATACATAAAAGATAAAAATATAACTGTATTTACTACTAAGTACTAATTCACGTATGCCTGTACTATTTATTACTAGGGAACTCTAGGTCTTAAATTACTCTAAATTTATGCAGCAATATCTGTTTATGTGACTGTATGTTCCTAAATACAAATAAAAAAAGTAGGTAAATAGTTTTTAAACAACAGGATCTTTGAGATCGGGTACTGAGAGGTAATCGAACTGTTTCCATGTTTTCGCATTATGTTATCATTTTGAAGATTTAAATCAAGTTGTGGTGAACATTTAACACTTGTAGGTTGAAAGAGTTTGCTGAATAAAATTTTGTGGCTGTGCCGAAGATAGGCAGCAGAAATTCTGTGCAAATATTTATCTTCAAATTAGAGGCTGCGCTATGGCTTGATTAATTGAATACTTTAAATTACATCCGAGCACCGAGTTTGTTTGGCGTGATGCATTTTATACTTTCGCTGAGACTGTTACCTCTAGAGTAGCCACGATGCAAGTAAACCGCAGTTGATTAATAATTTACAAAATACATTTAAAACCAGAAGACTTATTGAGCTCAGTAGATAATAGTGTGACAGCTGACCGCCCATATAACTGCTCGATATTTTCGGTCTCAGGAATATGTCTGAACTCAACGAAAATTGAAACGAAAGCAACATTTTTAATAAGAAGAAACACTCCATCTTTTGGGTATTACATGCTCTTCAAAAATTCAGTAGAAATTATTACTTAGCAAACAACCACATTAAAGCCAATGACTTTTTGACAAATGTTTTTTTAAAGAACAGTAATGGCTTAAGTCATATTGGGACTACTTGTATCAATGATTGCTAAAAATTACAGAAAACCCAATAAACATTTTTTATCATAATAATAGGCCTAGTAAAAAGAAATCCATTATATTTCCAATAGATGGCTTTAATAAATTGTATCTCGCGCTCTAAAAGTCTGATCGGTTTACACTAGATCGCGTTAGAAAGCTGACATTTCGTACTAAAAAAACTTATTTGAGAGTTTTGTAAATGGTTAACTGAGTTTTGTTTGAGCTCACGTCAAAGATGGACACCATCAAAGAGAAAATATGCTATATTTTACAGTTTTTCTTCGATAAAGGTGAAAACGCAAGCCAGGCGGCTGAATAGTGTTTATAGTTCTGATACTGTAACAGCCAATCAAGCGCAGTTTTGGTTTCGTCGATTCCGTTCCGGTAATTTCGATGTCAAAGATGCACCACGCTCTGGAAGGCCAATTGTCGAAAATGTGGATAGAATCATGGAAATGGCCGAGTTCGACCGTCATATAAGCACTGTTTCTATTACCCAGGAGCTAAACTTTACACAAAAAACCGTTTGGGACCATTTAGAAAAGGCTGGATACAAAAAAAATCTGGATGTATGGGTGCTACACGAGTTAACGCAAAAAAAACCTCATGGACCGAATCTCCATCTGCGAATCGCTGTTGAATCGCAACAAAGTCGACCCATTTCTGAAGAGGATGGTGACTGGCGATGAAAAGTGGATCACTTACGACAACGTCAAGCGAAAACAGTCGTTTTCGAAGCGCGGTGAGCCGGCGCAAACGGTGGCCAAGCCAGGATTGACGGCCAGAAAGGTTTTGCTGTGCGTTTGGTAGGATTGGCAAAGAATCGTATACTATGAGCTGCTCCCCTACAGCCAAACTCTTAATTCGAACCTTTACTGTGAACAATTGGGCCGTCTGAAGGAAGCAATCGCCCAGAAATGTCCAACTTTGGCCATTAGGACAGGAATTGTGTTTCATCAAGACAACACCAGGCCACACACATCGATAGCGACTCGCCAGAAGCTCCAGAGGCTCAGTTGGGTGGTTCTTATGCATCCACCTTTTAGCTCGAACCTACCACCAAGTGATTATTACCTGTTCCTGTCTATGGCGAACTATTTTGCTGGTGAAAAATTCGCCTCAAGAGAGGCTTGTGAAAATCGACTGTCCCAGTTTTTTGCCAATAGAGACAAGGGCTTCTATGAGAGAGGCATAATGGAATTACCTTCAAAATGGCAACAAGTTATTGAACAAAACGGCGACCTAAATCGGTCCTTTCTAAGTATGTTAAATGAAACCTTCAATTGTATTCAGAAATAATAGATTTCTTTGTACTGGACCTATTATATTTTTATTCTCCCACGACAATCCGTCAGTTATTTTTTAGGACATTGTAAAATGGATTCCCAGGTTAGTCGAAAAATCATCTTTAGCTACAAGGCGCATGTTGAACTCGACAGGTTCGTAAAGAAATAAAATTGTCGTACTTTGGAATTCGGAGAATCCTCACATAAGTCGTGAAAAAGTAATGCATGCCCAACGAATTTGGTATAGATTTTAGACAGATAAAGTAATGGGACCATACTTCTTAGAAGAATGGCGATCGTTACCTATCGTTACATGATCTATTTTTGTTGGCATCAACCGGGCAATATGGCTCTAAAACAAATAAGGTTCTAGTAGGACAGCATCGCCTGTCATACAGCTCAAGCAATAGATGATTTACCACACTGACAATTTTCTGGCCCTTTTTGTGAAGCTACCTAAAATTCAACTACAGAGTTAATCTCAAGAACGATGTCAGATATGTTATCGATGAAATTTATCAGAACACGTGTAAAATTATAATAAAAAATTTTGTGAGGAGAACCAAGGTCATTTATCAGACACGATTGTCCATAATCGGAGATTATATACTTTAATAATCATTAAAAATCAATTTAAAAGTCGTTTTATTTAAAGTTCAAATCTGGCTCAATTTTGGTTACAATTTTTTGGGTTTTTACTTTTTTTTGAGATATTTCCTATAATTCAGAGTTCAACTTAATAAGGGAATTTATTTTCACTCATATGACACGTTAATTTCTATAGCGTTCACTTATTTTACATTGTATCACATTATAGAACTAAAACTTTTTTATAGTTTCAATAAAAAAATAATAATTACTTCTAATACTATAGTAAAGTTAATAACACTTTCTTCTTGTTTTTTCCCTTTCAAAGTAATTCGACATATTGAAAATATGTTGTTAGATTTGCAAGTGCATGCTTTTTATAAAAAATTAGTTGAATATTACAAATTAACAAATTAATTCTGTTCTACTTTTAACGTAAATAACAGTTAGTGATATAAGTAGTATTTTAGCAATTTTTTTATTTATAAATTTATTGTTTAGTGCATAGTAAGTTGTAATATTTTTTATTCTATCATTGACTTCTAATTCTTGATTACCTATGTCGTTTATTACTGCACTAGTTCTTTGAATGCTTATATAGGGTTTTTTATTATGGATTTTCTTTTTTGATAAATCATTTAGACGCTACACTGTGCGAAATTTTTTTGATATTTTTGATTTATAAATAAGGTTTATCATTTTATATTATCATATAGTATAGAACAACGTGTACAATTCGTTCAACTTTATTATGAAAATATAAATTGGGTGAAAAATGTTCTACATTTAAAGCGAAATAGGTATTTATGTTCGTCATAATCGTTCACGCAAAGATGAATGAAGAAATTTAATTAAATATTTGAAGAAATTGGTGCTGTAGTCCACATAAAACATCAAATGCGTTTAGCTGGTTCACAAGAATTGCTACGCTTCTTGGTAGTTTACAGAAAGATTCACAAAAGTCAATTCTAAAATTATGTGATTTAACACCTCCAGACTTTTTCCTTTTTCTTTGAAATTACGTTAAAAGCCAAAATAATCTACAAACGATTGATGATTTGAAAGTGGATATAATTTGTGTCATTAGTGAGATCAATTTAGACTTACGTGGAAGTCATCAAAAATTTTAATAAAATAATGCAAAATACGGTCATTTGCGTGTCATTATTTTTAAAACATAAATAACAAACCTATATTTTTTTAAAAAAAATAAGCACATTCCTAATGTAAACTTAATTTTTTATTTAACTTTTAAGAACAATTTTTATTTATTTTTTCTTTGTCCTTACCTTCTGCCACACTTACCACACTAAAAGCAAATGCTTTCTGCGATATTTCAATTTTTGCAAAATTATTGTGATGCATTTGTAATTTTTTTTAATTGTAATGTATACAAGATGTTTCGGAATTGCACGGCGCAATGTTAGGGATGTGTTCTCCGGCACGAAATAAACAAAAAGTTCATATAAACATATATTTCGAATTAATTTATTACCGAGATATTGAAATACGCGGTTCTTTAGCTCTTTTTGCTTGTCAATAGATGTAGAATAAACCACAGACTTCATTCAGCCCTACACAATATAATCTAACGGCGTTAGATCAGGAGATCGTGGTGGCCATTTACCAGGTCCGTTTCGACCAATCAATCGGTTACCATATGTTATGTTTAAATAATCAGTGGCAATACAAGAAAAGTGAGCAGAGGTACCGTCACGCATAAACCACATCCTTTGCCTATTGGCAATCGGAATGTCTTCTAGAAGGCCATACAGAGTATTTCGCAAAAAATGCAAGTAAGATATTCCTGAAAGCCTTGTTGCTAAAAAGAAGGGACCGATGAGACTATCACCAAGAAAACCACATCAGACATTTAATAAAAAAGTATATTGGTAACGCATAGTAGCAGTCGTGAAAGGGTTTTCTTCGTTCCAAGTATGAGCATTCCGAAAATTAGCAATTCCATTTCTGGTAAAGCCAGTATGCAGCTCAGGATATTAAGATCTAAAGTGTGTATTGTCAAATTAACCACTGGTAGAAATATTTGCGCTTGTTATAATTTCCTGGTAATAAATCTTCCATACGCGTAACGTGACATGGATAAAATTGTTGTTCACGCAATGTTCGCCATAAGCTTGTACATATAACATTGAAACTAAGTGAAAATCTTCTGGTGCTAGTACTAGGAGATAACTGAACAACATGGACTATCCCTTTCTTAACGATAGCAATTCGTCGAAATCTTTGTCGGCCAGCATTTAGCCAGTTTTCCTAAGACATTTTGCAACGACTTCAAACTTTTTACGATTTGGTATCCTTCTAGTGGAAAATGTGTCATGATACCTTCGAACGGCAGCACCATTTTCATGTACCTCGCCGTAAATTAAAAGCATGTCTGTTCGTGATATCTCCCATGATAATAATAAATTAAAGAGACTTCAAAGTATTAACACACAGTAAAACGCGTAGATCTAGTAAAACACGCTACTACCTTATATAGTGTTTAATAATAATCAATACATTTAATAACGAATGTTATAAATTGTTATCCAAGGCTATTTGATTGTCTTCAAAACTTTTAGATGTTTGTATTTCACTTTCAGTACTTCAGTAATAAATTAATTTGAAAAATATGTTTATATGAACCTTTTTGTTTATTACGTGGTGGAGAACCTCTCCTTAAAATAATGCCGTGCAATTCCGAAACACCCTGTACCATATGTAAATGTATTACATATAAAAGTAACTTCACGCCTAACATGTGTTTTAAAAACTTTTGATTTATTATTATTATTATACTGATATTAAAGTTGTAGATATAATTGTTTTATATTCGTATTATTTTATTCATAACACTTCTATGTTTTAAAATTTACCATAATTCTTCCCACGGTACTTTGTCAAATGCTTTTCTAGATTTCTTTATTGTATGCGAATTGGGTATCTTTTTTGAATTCTACATTCGCTTTGAGATTTATCTATTCTTTTTTTATATCTAGAATTTGGGCGATGATGTTTATAATTGTTTTTAGTAGTGTTGAACTTTTGGAATCATTACAATCCATTTTCTCTTTTTTTGCGTATTGAAAATATGAATACTATTTTTAATAATCTCTGCTGTTATTTTCTTTCTCTTCTCTTCAATTTTACTTTGTCAAGCATTTATGTTTATTTTTTTATATGCATTCTGCGCCATTCTATAATTCCTGAAAATATTCATTTCATCTATTTATTTATTATTTTTTTTTATTGGGTGTAGCTGGATCTGCAAATCATTATGCATTACACAACTTGGTTAACATATAAAATATATAACAGCTTACTTAAAATCTAATGAGGAATATGTGACAGGTCACACCTCTAACGTAAGATTACACAATCTATTAATATTTACTTCAGCTAAATTAAGTCTATAGGCAGTTTTCTTTTAAGGCGTATGTGAATGCCTTTTTGCCCTAGGTCTAGTATTGTAGCACTTGCACATAAGTTTAAGTTTTGATAGAACTTCTGAGTGATGTTATTTATGAATTCAGTTATTTGTATGATGTATTTGAGAATTACGCACAAACCACAGGCGCTGTATAGGAATTCTAAGCACTTTATTCTGCGTAGTTTGAAGTTTTTTTAGTGTTGAGTTTGAACCATATCGGGCAGGCATAAGTGATTATTGGCCGGAGTATTGCTTTATAAATTAAGACAGAGCATTCAGTTCTGAGGTGCGAGCTGCGGTTCATTAAGTGGTGTAACATACCCAGTCGGGTGTGGCATTCGTTCAGTTTGTGAATGATGTGGAACCTCCAGTTTAGTTTGTCGTCCAAGTAGACGCCTAAGTACTTTACTGCTGAGTTTTTAAGATTCCATGTTATATCCCTATTGTTTATTTTGATTGTTGGTAAGTTCGCATAGCGTCTAAGCGTGAACATTCTCGCATGGGATTTGTCAGGGTGTATTCTTATTTTCCACTTGGTGAGCTACCCCTGGGTAATGTTTAGAGAATGTTGTAGATGTTCGATAGCTGTTTCGACACTGTGATTCTGAGTTAAGATCGCCTTGTCGTCTGCATACATGACAAGTGTTGAATTTTCTACTACTGGTAAGCCGTACACGTATATATTAAATAAGCTCCCTTGGGGAACCCCGACTTTTATGGATTTGTTACTGGAGGTTGCTGTGTTTATTCTTATTCTGTGAATGAAAAAGGAATGAATAATCTTTATACGGTAGATCGGCAATTGTATCACATTAATTTTGTAGATTAGCCCTTCGTGCCAGACCTTATCAAACGCTCTTTGAAGATCTAAGAAGATACTGGCAGTGTATTTTTTATCTTCGAAACCTTTTTCAATAAGTTCGCTTATCCTGAGCAATTGATGAGTAGTTGAGTGAGATGATCGAAAGCCAAATTGATGTGGAGGGATGATATTTTTTGCCTGTAATACTTCTTGGAGTCTGGTAAGTATCACTTTTTCAAGGAGTTTGGCTAAAGATGATAAGAGACTAATTGGTCTATAGCTGTCCGGATTATCCTTAGGTTTGGCCGTTTTATAGATAGGAAGAATGATGGCAGTTTTCCATTGGACCGGAAAGTATACTAGTCGGAGGGAAGCATTACAAATTGTAGTTAAGTAGGCAACGGCTTTCTTGGTTAGTTGCTTTAAGATTTCATTCGTTATTAGATCAGGCCCAGATGCCTTACGGTTGGGTAATCGGTCAATATAAGTCTTCAGTTCTTGGGTCGTTGCTGGGAGTAGTGTGCTGTTCTCTTGCAGGAGCAAGTTCTCGGTTACGCTGATAACTTTGGTAGCCAACCACATAGTGGGGTTTCTTCAAGATAAGTGTTATATCTAGAAATTTTTAGCTTGTCTAGTTCTTGTTTGACTGAGTGACAAAGCTGGTTATATAAAGTTTTAAGATATGGCAGGCGAGATCTCTGCCAGTTTCTTCTGTATCGATTCTTAAGTTTGATCATTTCTTGTATGAAGTTAGGTGTTCTGTTGTGGTCAGGAGGTTTCCTGTGTTTCCTAGGAGTAGTAGATTCTAGAATGCTTTCTTGAATTGCAGAAGTGAGAAGCTGAACAGAGGTGTCTAAATCCTTAGGCGTTTCAATTGATTTCATCCATCTCAGCTTTTGGTCGAGGGTCGATTGGAGTAATTCCCAATTTTTTTTCCCTTATGCAAGTTTGATGGGGGGGGGGGAGTTATTTCAGGAGTATTGGACAGGGAGATAATTACAGGGAGGTGATCAGAGTCTAATTCAGTAGTTACTGTTTGGCATATTGGGTCACGAAGATTCTTATGTAGAATTACATCAAGGATGTCTGGCTGGTGATCAGCTCTGTGTGGGTGGTAGGTAAAATTAGTTGGTGCGGAGATCAGTATACCATGGTGGGTCAAGATGTTATATAGTTTAATTCCATCAGGATTACTGGCCCGGCAACCCCATATGGTGTTTTTTGAATTAAGGTCTCCCAACAGCAGAGTGGGTTCACTATAATTAAAGAGTTTTCTAATTTCATCTATGAGCCGTTTATTCGGAGGTTCATAAGCAGATGTGAGTATAAGAGAATTATTATTTCTTGTAAATAGCTTAATAGAGATCACTTCTATATTTTGAAGTGCATCTGTAGAAAGGAGATGATGTTTAAGTTTCTTTTTAATTATAATTGCAACACCCCTTGATGCAATTAATGCTTCTCTATCCTTATGATAGACATCATAACCAGGAATTCTGAATTTTTCAGTACTGATAAAGTGGGTTTCGGTGATGCAAGCAATATCAATGTTATGTATCGATAGGAAATCTATAAAAATTGAACGTTGGTTTTTTAGGCCATTTGCCTTCCAGTTGGCCATTGTTAAGTTAGTTATTATTGGGTAACTATGTTGATCCATTATTTAACAATGTTGGAGTTAATGTCGTTAAAATTGGCATTAGCTTATCTAAATGGGGTATAAGGAACTCAACTATTTTGGTGATTATGATGGAGATGAGGTCAGTGGATTCTTGTTTCTCTTGAGTTGTATTAATGTTGAGTTTCAGTTCTTGTCGATGACTTCTTGAGGGTGATTCGTTTGGCAAATTTTCTAGTCTCCGTTTTGCTGCCTCCGAATATGGTTTATCAGGTGTTCGGATACTGGTATTAAGTGAAGGTTTCTTACTTATCTTTAGGTAGTAGCTACAACCTTTGTAGTTTGCAGGGTGTTTTTCTAGGCAGTTAACGCATTGAGGGTCTTCTTTCGGACGTTTAGGGCATTGAGTGTATAATTGATGGCCAGTGCACTTGACACATCGCTCTTGAGATTGACATTAGTTACGCGTATGCCTATACAATTGTCATTTTTTGCACTGGGGTATTTCTTTAGCCTTTCTTCTTAACTCGACTTCTATCACGCTACTATTTAGTTTTGATAATCCGAAAATTTTTCTCCCTTTAGGGGAATTGTTAAGATCTACTGCACACAGTGGGATAGGGTATCTATTTTTATTGTAAAATCGGGCTACTTTCAGAACTGGGAATTTATTTATTTATTTATTTTTAATTTCACTTTCAGTTAGTGAAACAGGAATATTTCGAATTATTACTGAGAGGTTATTATCTTCCGGATCTTTGAACGTATGATAACTCAGTTTTATCTCGTTGTAATGTTTCGCCCTGTAATCTTCTATGGTTGTTAGATTAATACGCAGTTGGGTATTTCTGATTATTGTTGTAAATTCGCCTTTGGCCTTTTCCTTGAGGTCAGTAATAATTTCTTGGTATTTCAGCTTATCTGCATTACGCAGGTAAATAGGTGGAATTTTTATTTTCGCCTCTGTATTATCTTGCACCGTAGACGACGATGCGGCCTCGGAGGTGTCTATCGCGCTGATAGCCGCAGCATGTTTGCCTTGATATATTAGTTTCCCGGCATTTTCTATTTGCTCGGTCGAGACAAAGAATTTATTTTTTGAAAGCAAATTTGCTGGCGCAAATAGATACTTTTTATTAGGTTCCATAGTGGGCGGTGAAAGATCGGAACTACTTCGCTTTAGGTTGTTGTTGCTCATAATAAGGAACCCCCCGCAGGGGTTCAGTGAGTTATGTAAATTTGGTTGTTCACTTAGTTCACTTTAGTTTAACTATCAAGTAATGGTAAAACAATTGTAGTATAAAATAATTATATTACCAAAAGTATTTTCCAAGCAGCCTCGCGCAGAACGCGCTAAACGAACGTTATCACTCACACTTTCTCTCTATATCCTATTTATTTTATTTTTCCGCTAATATCCCACTTTGTTTTTTTTTTTAAATATTTTCAATGCCTTATAAAATTATTTTTAATTACTTTTGCTGTTTATCTCCCAATCATTTTTACATTTATACTTTTTTTTTATATATATATATATATATATATATATATATATATATATATATATATATATATATCGATCCATTCCAGTTTTATCTATTAGAGTGACACAGTTTATAATCTATATTGTATTGTTATGTATTGTGTATTTTTGCGCTGAGGCGCAGACCACACATTCACTGATAGCCTCAAAATGTCTGCTCCCTAAGGAAGGTTATGAGCTTTTAAAGGAGACTAATATTTATGTACTACACTTTCTTATTTACTGGGTTGGAAGTAAAAATTTAACAGTTATATAGTTATGTGAGAGATGCAGTGATTTAGAGAGAATTTCTTACTTTGGAGCTGTTGCTTAGTTCAAACCTACTTTTAATATTACTATATTACTTTTCTAAAGATTTAAAATATTTTAAATAATCTATTCTAATTTTTAATTTGAATTTTACAGGTATGCTACACGAAATTAGTATATTTAACTTAAAACGGTATCTAGTTATTATTATAGCATTATTCCTTTCTTCTATTGTGAAACAATGTTTTGAAATTAGTCAGGATGTTACTGAAGGTCCATTGATTTTTAAAAGTGTTAACTATATATGACACCAATTTAATTGAGAATTTCATATATTTTTTTTATTTAGACAATTATTGATTTGCTACCCTTCTTCAACTTGTTTTTTGTTGTATTCTAAAGGAAATGATTGAATACAAAAAATATTAATATGTTGTTTTCCAAACACGTCGTTGCTTGACAAGGTCATAATTTGAAAATGTCGCGAGAAGAACACCCGACGTGCCCGTGTACAGCGTCATAAATATTTAAACAAAGGCGTTCCGCTAAGGGAAGCGCGCAGAAATCGTGATTTCCGACCCCACTCGTGCAGCATTTTTTCCTAGGTGCAGAAAAAGTAACTCAAAAACAATCTGAATGTCAAGGCAAGTGACAAATTCCCAACGGTAACGTTTAAACAGCAGCGCTCTCCTCCTGACGTTTGCGTAATTTAAAATGTATGGCTCGCTGCAGCATCTTCTCACAGCTTGCCGCAGCGCTAAATTTTTAGTGGATGATTGGCATTTTTAAACTTTCATATAAAAAGCGTGGGTAACGTGTGTCTGTGAATTTTTCCCCGTTTATGATCATCACACGAAGACATGTCTTACTTGGCAAGATAGTTAATTATATCCAATTAAAGGTCAGTCATTTAATTTGGAAACTTTTTTTTCAATTTGGTTATCAATTTACACAAGTTAAACAATATATGATTATTAAAGCTTGAAATATTGGTCAATTTATTTGTATAGTTTTAAATAAATTTTGAAAATTTCTTATAATAGTGAATGAGACAGTGGTAACACGAAAATATTAACAGATCTCCTAGATGTGGTGATTTTGAAATATCTGGATCTGTTGCAATCTACACCTTTATTTTCACTAGACTATAGAGATAATTTCAGCACATAAGTGGAGGATATGCATGTTGCATATTAAACTTCAAAAAATGTATTAGCTTTTTATGACATGTTTATGAAAATTACGCTATCCATTCTAATAATATATAATAAATATCTATGGCTTAGATAATTTCCGGTAAATATTATTGCATTATTTTAACTATACAGCTATAAGCGAGACCATGGCATTGATAGCTTAATACCCCGTAGACGAAAAATAGAGGAAGTTTTGGAATTGTATTGTCTGTTTGCTTCTTATTGGATGTTTTGGTCTCTATTTCATTTAGTTGGCTGAGTTTATTACTTGGACTAATATGGTGGCTGTTAGACATATGTATTTTTCTTTTTTTTTGTTTGTTTGATATTTTGTTCAGGGATTTTATCATCAGTAGTAGAAGACATGCAATAGTAGAAGTGAGTAGTGTTTGAAGTCTGGTGTGTATAGGCAGCAGGTGAATTAACTGTCTCCTCTTGCAATAAGTAATAATTGATACCACTTGTTGTCGGCTGATTTACTTGTTGAGAGTTGAAAAATTGCGGTAGTGGATGATTTATCGAAATAACCTGTATAACATTGTTATTGGAAACGTATGGTTGACCGTTCATAACTCCTAGGTTTATAATGTGGACAGTATCCTTAGTTTTTAATATTGTGTTAAAATGTTGCGAATAAATAAATTTGCACTTATCTTAGTAATAATTGACCAGTTGGTTTATAGTAGGAGTCACTTGTTTATCGCAGCGCAGTGATAGCAGAGGACTTGAGCACACTTGTTTACGCTACAAAATTCAAGCGGGTACTCGAAGTAATACTTAAAGCAAAAAATTTAGCATTTGGCGAAGATATACTTGAGAGCAAAACAATAGACTGTGAGAGAATGTGTATCTACTCCGATAGCATTACAAGTAAAGTTCGCTCTACTTTAAGAAAGCTTAAAAACTTTACTTTGACTGAAATCGCACCTGTTTTGACAAAGTCATGAGACTAAGAATATGTGTAACACAAAAGAATTGAAAGGAAAAAGGTGGTTATGAAAGGAAAAAAATAAAATCCTTAGTTGAAATTAATTTAATGATTTTTTAAATACCTGGTTTAGCTCATCCCAAACATGCTCAATTAGATTCAAATCTGAGCTACACAGAGGCCAATCCATTTTCGGTAAACCGACGTCAGCCAAGTAGGTAGTGGTCACTCGCCTGGTGTGGTATCACGAATTGTCTTGCATTAGCATAAAGTTCTCACCAATAAATCCCGCAAATGGAAGAACATATTCCTCCAGAATGACCGTGATGTAGCCGTCCGCTGTTAAAACTCCTCCGAGTCGTCCAGTAGATACGAAAACCAACTTAGTTTTTCCGTGAATGGAAATGCCCTCAAAGAACATGCAAGAGCCATCTCCATATGCAAAAGTATCTTGAATACAGCAATGAGCAAATTGCTTCCCTGGCCTTCTATAGACCCGACGTCTCCTGTCGTTGCCATATAGATAAATTCTAAACTCGCCGTTGAATAATATCTGACTCCAATAGCTGAGGTTCCAATCGAGATTTTCGCCAGTAAATTCCAATTGCCTTTACTTTTGGACTGCAGTCAGCTTGGAACCCGTAGCTGCCCTTTTTTGGGTCAGGTTGACTACTTTCTTGGGAGTCTTTTTCTCACTGTCCAAGAGCTAGCGACCACACCTCTGACCGCACTCAGCTTTTGGTTGAGGTTATCACCAGTCGATTTTTAAGGGATATTGAGACATAACGTAGACGTAGCCACCGGTTTCTCGATACTGACTCCACACTCTCAACACAGCTGATTGACTAAGATTTAATTGATTTGCCATAGCTTTCTGACCGAAGCCGTTGCTCAACAATTCAACTGATTGGGCTGCTTCGGCGGCTGTGGTATCAATATTCTTGTGAATCACTTGAGCACTTACTTACGCCAACTTCGGATAAGTGATTGAGATCATAGTCGTCGCACACGTGCGTTCCAATTATTAAGATTCGTAAAACCCTGTGCGTGATGCATATTTTTTCTAATGCGTCATCAGATTAATGCATTAGCAACAATTTTTTAAAGCTTAATAATAAAGATACTCCTTGCACGTTAATGTTTTTATTTTCATTTCCCTTAGATTGCAGCTAGTGAGTCGATTGTTTTGCGCTCAAGTGTAGATTGACAAGTTTTCAAACTTACTTTTAGGAGATCAGATATTCAAATGTCTAGATATCTCGTATAAATAGGCAATTTATATTATCCACAATTTTCCGAAAAGTAAAAGTGCTTAATCTAAAATAAAAAGGCACTTCTGTCTAAACTTTAATCGAATATTTCAGGCTATAGTCAAATGAATTTTAAACTGTAGTATATGACTATAAATAAAATTTTGTTACTGATACACAAAAATCAAAAATAATATTAGTAAACTAGTGTAGGTTAACCTACACTAGGTTAATCAATTTGAAAAAAGTTAAATTATAGTCAATTGGTTAAAAATATTATGACAATTAAGTGTAAGGGGAATAGCGGGCATTAGAAGAAAAAGAAATTGTTATTTTGCACTTCTTAAATAAGGTAATTTCTAAGAGGAAATCTAAAAGCTGGAGAAATGTTTTTTATTATTTTTTAATTATACTTTCATTAGAATTATTTTATTTCTGTTTCTTAACCTAAAGGATTTTTAATAACGTAGTAAGTGCATAATAATATATGTCGCGTCCCCTGAAATTAACATTTGATGTGTGAATTTTTACTGTAGTTAATAAATTAAGATATATTATAGTTGTTTTCTTTTACGTGACTTAAACAATTAAATCATAACCCTTATGCTTCATTTTATCACTATTTAACACGTAAAATAATTTTTTATTTTACATATAGTAAACAGTACGGTAATT
Organism: Sinelater perroti; assembly: GCA_036346155.1. NCBI lineage: Eukaryota > Metazoa > Arthropoda > Insecta > Coleoptera > Elateridae > Sinelater > Sinelater perroti. Next base: position 584,878 of record JARFIY010000366.1, read on the forward strand.
AATACAACTGTAAGTGAGGAAACTTCAAGGAAAAAGTAGAAAAGTTATGATAGGATAATGTAAAAGTCAACAAATTTCTATAAGATAGAAAGGACACAAGATAAGATAAGTAGAATTGGGAACGAAAAGTGAAGTGATGACAAATAATATCTCAAACGGTGCAAAAATATTAATTTAGAAGAATAAAACGAAAAAATAAAAATATACATAAAAGAAAATACAAATTCTACAAAACAAGAGTATTTGACAGAGAGTGGGGTAAAAATTGAATACCAATAAAAAGGAAAAATAAGAAAGTATAGAAGGCAAAAAGCTGCTGATCAAAAATGAAGGAAAAACTATTAAATACAGTAAAATAATTGGATGTTTCTTTACTGTCTTGACTGGAGTTATGGAAGTAGAAAGAAATATGAACAGGGCGAAGAAATGAAGTACAAATAGAATGCACAAAAATATAAAAGAGCAATTAAGAAGAAATATAAGTCAAATATTTACTTCCAAAGAATGCTATCTAAAAGTTCTTGGAAAATATACGATACGTAGTAGAACTAAGGATTAAGGTTACAATTAACCAAGTGATTAGTACAAAGTTTAACCGCAAGTCAACGCCTAATGAAATGTAAGGAATACTAAGCTGGAGAACTGGATAGATTACACATTAGTAATACGCAAGAATGCAAATAAAATGTAAGATGTTGGAAAATATAAAAATTCTAGTACTAATACTGGCCACTACTTTGTAGTAGCAAGAGTAAAACAGAAGAGTAGTGAAAAAACAATATAACACAAATGATAGAACGCAAGAAATAGGATAACTAAATAACAATACTGAAAATTAAAATATCTAAAAATTGTTGCAAAAATTGCAGCCAGAAAGAAACTATAAAACTATTGAAACAAAAGGAGAAAGAATTAAACTATTAATAGAAGGTATTGAGAACAATATGAAATAAAATAGTATCCAAATATATAAAAAAAAATTAAAACAATGAAAAAAGCAAACTGAAACGTAGAGATAAAAAAAAATGGGGAAAATATCAAATATTACGTCAGAATGATTAAATAAGTATGGAAACTTGAAAAAAAAGCAGGTCTGTGACAGCTGATAAACGAAAAAACCGTGTAGTAACAGAAAAAGGAGAAATAAAGTTTCAAACACGTTATGAACAAAAAAAAACAGAAAAAAGTTAAAATAAAGTTATTTACTGGCTTGAAAGACATAAATAAGTCTAATAATATGAAACATGAACTGTGAATTAATGCAGAACCTTAAAATAAGGGATGTTGTAAGGAATATAAAATGGTAACTAATTGCAAACAAGCAAGAAAACAAGACTGAAAGTTAGAGAATGAGATTAAGTTATAGGAATATAAAGAGGACTGAAAAGCAAAATATAGTGATAGAAAAGCGTGGAAGTCATGATACACACAAAGATTCATTTACCATATTTCAAGAAAAGTATATATCTGATTATCTCGTCATAATCATCTCCATACTCTTTTAAAAAACTTTTCTTTTAATAAATAATACCTGTTTGATTTTTTTAGTCTGGTTGGTGGACGAACATGATCAAGTGAATTTTGTTTTCAGGCGTTACCTAAGAATCTTTTGTATCTATAATTCTACTCTTTTTCAAATGTTTATTTAAAAAAGGCAATACATAGTTTATGTTTTTTGTAAGAAACTTAAAATAATCCTTGCCAATTTGATAGAGTATAGTACAAAGCAGGAAGAAAAAATCTGTGGAAATTTGTTATATATTCCAAGCGTGAGTTGTTGAACCTATTGAACAAATCTGTTGATGAGATAACGCAGAAAACTATCTATGATGATTGATAGACGTCTACTTAGTTATTCGTCATAAACATTTTCTGATTGACCCCTTATTTTCCTCTACATTAAATTATTACTGCACTGCACTGTTAATGTTATGTCTCCGTGATTTAGTGATAATTTTACACGTTTGCCTTTTGGTTATATTAAAAATGCACTTATAAGAAATCTAAAATTCTACATGGGATACAACAAGCACATTACCACAACCAATACAATATACAATACAAACGAATATTAGTTTTCTAACGAGAAGATCAATTAAAATCCTGGTTGGAGTATAATTAACCTGGTAAAATAAATGGGCGTGTAGAGGTCGGCTGTCAAGACCGGGACTACAAGTCTTTCATCCTGAGGAACCCTCAACTATAGACTGAGAGAAACAAGATGTAAGTGAAAGGTACAAGCACTACTAAAGGACGTCAAACACGACAGTGCTAACTTCTAGAGATTATTTTCGAACGATAAGAACTTTATCCAGGACAGGAAGGTAAATTGCCAAAATGACTTTTGGATCTACCAAGATGCCTCTGAAGTACCTACTGTCACGCATATAATTGTTTCCCCATCTGTGATAATGCTAGGACTTGTGAGCAGCGAGGCGGATGTAATGGCGCTTTATTTCTTTGAGAAAAACATGTAGATGAACACCGACATCTATATTAACGTACTAAAGATAATTATGAAGGCCTGGATAGAGAAGGTGGCTGCAGGGTGGGAGTATGTGTACCAGAAATGATCCGTTCAAACCCAAGAGCTAAGGAAGACCCAGACATGGCTATACAATAATTTGTATTATCACTAGTCCCCTTGACTACTACGTATGGAGCGTAGTCAAGGTGATAGTGAATGAGAAGCATCATAATACGAAGCTTCCATCATAGAGATAATGACAAGTATAGACAAGGAAAAAGTTTAGGTCCAGGTTTGATAAGGTCGTGGCCGCTTATGGCTACTACAATGAATAATATAATTTTCATAAATATATATATACATATACATAATATATATATATATATATATATATATATATATATATATATATATATATATATATAGAAGAGAACCCTGCAGGCTTCGTCGACGAAGCCTGATCTAGACGCCAGGCAGTCGTATAGAACATTCCACATGTTTCTGCGACAATAATCAAAATATTGAAATAATTCAAAAACGGTTAAAGTTAGAAGGCTGATGTTTTGCGCCGAATTAGCAAATATAGTTGTGAATGTGGTGAGCAAGTTTCAAGGAAATCGGTTGAAGCGTCTAGGAGGAGATAGAATTATAAGTTTAGGGAGATAAGACAAATATATATTAGATATATATATATATATATATATATATATATATATATATATATATATATATAGCGCATAAAAATCAATTACTTACTAGCAAAAACATTAATATCAACACGTGTTTGAAATAAAAAGCAATTTTGTGGCACAAATGCGCACAATGTCTTCCAATAAGTTGTATGATTCAGAATTTACAACTCAAATAAAACTAAAGCGTTAAAAGTTTTAATTACATTTTCTTACACTACATGACATGTAAAGTAAACAATCTTAAGCATCTTATAGCACTTCAAAGGCATAACATCTGTCCAAGTAGTAAATTTCCTTATAAACCCCCAGCTCCATTTACAAGACGTAAAACGTTTAACTACTCTTCGTCAGTTTACACTTAAAAACGCACTTAATTAACCTCTAATTACACTGTGCACAGTATGTTGAGATGAATTATTAATTTAAATACTTTGTTAGCGTTGTCTTAATGAAGAATTTAGTTAATTAAGAGGTTGTACAAGAACTACATATTTTTTTACTAGAATTAAATTTTGTGAAATTTTTCCTAATAGTTTTGCAGAACGCGAATTGGCTTCGCCAATTATAGCTCTAATATTGCTTTTTAGTACTTAAAATCATTGCTGAAACATTAAAAAAGACCTTATCTTTAATATGGCTCCAAAGGAAGAAGTCTAATAGTGTCAGCTTGTATGATCTAGTAGGCCAAGTTTCCATTTCGAGAAATTACTCACCCAGAAAATTTCTCGCTCAATAACGCAATTTGTGACATGTAGCTCCTTCCTGTTGGAAATAAAGGTTGTCCTCGTTTATGCCATTCACTTCTAGCCAAAAAAATAGTCTGCATTCTACGATAACGTACACCGTTCACTAAAATAGTCTTACCAGCCTCATTCTCTAAAAAGTACGACCCAGTGACGCCACTAATCCAAAAAGTGCACCAAACTGTAGCTCGTTAGAAATGAAAAGGTTTGTCGACTATTTCTCTTTGATTTCCAGACCACCAGATGAGATAATATTTAGGCCCAGATCTTTGTGCAATATATAGTGCAGGCTAGTTCGTGAGATGCTCAAATGTTGCGAACGTCTCGAAATTAATAAATTCAGATCTTTCGCAACATTTCCAGCTATCAGATCTAGCTGGCCGAGTACGTTTTGGATTCTTTACATACAAAACTTGACCAAAAAGCCCATTTTTTTCGATTAGTTGTAAAATTCCTGTGCGAAAAGAAGCTTTATTTCGACCGAAAAGTGTTCAATACTTGCGAACGCCATTTTTGTAGTACATTTCCACAATTTTAATACATTCAGCGAACATGTATCGTTCTATTTTTATCAACCGTATAATTATTACTACTCACGTGTGGAAAAATGACAGCGCTAACATTAACAGATAAAAATAGTGAAAAATTTAAAATATCTCTTAGTGGAAAACCCTTCACTACGAATTCCTAAAAATACTGGAAAAGGCTAGATAAATTCAAAAAGTTTACAGTGTTTTGCTGAATATTGGTTACTACACCGCTCAACTACACTTGTAAGGAGTGGCCGCAATAATAATTATAACACAGAGAAAAGACCCGGATGTAATTGTGATAGACTTTCCTAACAATATTTTTTATTATTAGGAGTAGAACTTTTTTAGGTTTAAGAAACTAGACAATAAGGTGAGAATAAATGTTAGTCTTTTTGACGCAAACCAAACCTTTTAATTGTTTTTTAGCTCCATTTGTGCTGTTCCACACAAAAGGTTTGATTGTCAAATTTGGCATTGTAAATAGGACATTTTCTATAGTACATGTGCATAAGCCATTGCAATTTATGAGAAACTTGTAGAGTAAACTGACAATCGTTCCTGATTTTATCTTCATGTAATAATTTTATGGAAATTCATTGAGCTGAATTTGATAATCCAACTGATGTAAACCGATGTAAAAGTAGAATTAAAAAGCATTAGGTTAATTTAGTAACACCATATACTCAAAAGTCTTCCAGGTTCTTTCTGAAATCTTACCATATTTAAAAAAAACTACTAGAGATAAAGTTCATTCATGTTTCTTTAGCGTAAAATTATATAAATATATTTTGTCTTCTTTGAAGGACATGATAATTATACTACCTTCCAAAAAGTTTACAAGTAAGATTTTTTTATAAAAAAAAACAATTTGAACAACTTTGCACCAATTAGAGCCATATCTTACTTTTTAATTTAGTGAAGGTAAAGTTAAACCAATCAAAACATTGGATGTATGTGTAAATTTTATATCAATGTATTTGCTCTGTTATATTATTATTTTGTAATGTTTAACACCAAAATTATTGTTTTTGTATAACTTTTATTTTGAATTTTACATGATCTAGGCTAGAAGTCAAGGAAACCTGTAATAATTTGCTAAAAAATTTTGTTCATCTTCCATCTCTTGCTTATCAAAAATATATGTATATATAGAAAACTTTTTCTGTTTCTATTTCTTTATTGCTAACCTTACTTTCATCGTGTTGTTGCATGTATCTATCGACTTTCCGAAGACTAAGGGCCAGTAATTTAATGTTGTCATATCATGAAGGGTTTGATAGTCTTTAGAACCTCATAATAGCAAAACAGGTTGGAAAGTCATCCATGGAACGGTAAAGAGGGTGCTAAGAATCTCCGGAATCTAAACAACAATCATTGTAGTAAAACTATAAAGTTATGGGTGGGAACTAAGAACGTTAGAATATTAATAACAGGTGATCGAATAGAAGAATTGGAAAGTGAACTTTTTTTATTGAATTTATTGCAAATTTACAATCTACTCCGACTACAGAGTAATAAGTAAATAATGTGACCGTGTTGCTAAATGTCATGAGTTGGGCTCCATCCACTGATGGGTCTCCAAGATTTACTCGACGAGATCTTCAGGCCACTGCCTTTTGAATCTCCGATTTGCGGGTTGGAGGTTGTAGAGATTGGCGATGAGTTGATTGGTGTGGTTCAATGTGCGGTCTCGGCTAATGCGAGCTGAAGTTTTGATGACATCTTTGATGAAGGGAATTCTGAGATCGTGGTGCAGAGTTTGGTTACTGATGTACCATTGAGCGTTTGCCAGAGTACGTATAGGCTTCGACTGAAAGGACTGTAGAATCTTGGTATTGGAGGGTTTGCTACATCTCTAGAGCTCGATTCCGTAGGTCCATACAGGCATTAAGATGGTTTTATACAGTAAAATTTTATTTTCGATGCTTAGTTGCGATTTATGCCAGATGAGCCAATATAAATTTTTTGTTTTCAAATTTAGTTGCTGCCGTTTGGCTTTTATATGGGGTTTCCATGTCAGCTTTTAGTCAAGGTGGAGTCCTAGGTATTTAACCTCAGTTTTTATGGGAATGGGGTGATTATAAATAGTAACTTGTGAACAGGTGGCGTGTTTTGTAGTGAATGTGATTTGGGTGGATTTTTCACTATTTACTTTGATTCTCCAGCGATCTAGCCAAGTTTGTAGGAGGTTTAGGTGTAGTTGCAGCTTCTCGGATGCCCGGTTAGGATTAGTATCAGATGACAATATGGCAGTATCATCTGCAAAGGTGGCAATGAAGGTATTGTCTGTAGTGGGAACATCTTCGGTATACAGGAGGTACAAAAAGGGCCCAAGGACACTGCCTTGTGGAACTCCAGAGTTAAGGGAGTGGTAGGATGATAGTCAACTTGAACCTGGAAGTGTCGTTCATTTAAGTAGGATTTTAAGAGGAGATAAATTTGATGAGGTAACTTTCTTTTTATTTTATATAGTAGTCCTGTGTGCCATACCTTGTCGAAGGCCTGCTGCATATCTAAAAACACTGACGCACACATATTCTTCCCTTCCAGATTTTCTTTGATGTAGTTAACTATCCTATGGCATTGTTGAATGGTTGAATGCCCCTCACGGAAGCCAAACTGATGGGACGGTATTAGTTCATCTGGTTGTGTGATTCTGTATAGCAGTAATCTTTCAAATAATTTTGATAATAGTGGCAACAGACTTATCGGCCGATATGAGGTGGTTTCATGTGGAGGTTTTCCAGGTTTAGCAATCATGATTATTTTAGCGTATTTCCACTGAGTAGAGAAGTGAGAAATGGCAAGCATGCGATTAAAAATTGTTTTGATGAGTACTACTGCTTTTTTCGAAAGGTGTTTTAGTACTTCCCCTACTACAAGGTCGTAGCCCGGGGTTTTATATGAGCTGGTTAATTTAATTTCCCTATATACTTCTGCTGGTGAAAAGGGACTTACGGGTAGGGATAATCGGCCAGGCGCGCATAAATATTCTTCTATTTCTGCATCAAAGTTTTGGTCATTAGATGTCAGTGGTGTGAAGACTTGGGCAAGGTGTACTCCGAAGGTGTGCTTTTCTTCGTTTGATCTAGCCCAGCTATGGTCAGGTTAAATTATTTAAGATGGTCTTGTCTCGAGCGTTTCTGGTCCTTTGCCATTTTCCACGAGCTCTGCGTTTTTCTATGACGAGCTGCCTGATATATAGGGGTATGTTATATGTTACTGAACCATTTTTGTGTTCAGTCGGTGTAGCTTCCCAGGATGCCTTTTGGATTAGGTTTGTGAGGTACTCCACGGTTTGATCAATTTCGTTTGGAGTATGCATTTTGTGGGCTAAGCTTATATTACAGTTGATGTGGTGTTGGAATTGCTCCCAATCAGTCTTAGCTGTACAACGTTTTGGTATTGGGGTTTTATAAATAACATTTGTACTCAAAGTAATTATTATTGCACTGTGGTCTGAAAATAAATCAAAGTTGCTTTCAATTTTGCTGTACACATCAGGAATATCTCTGGTAACTGCGAAATCAAGCAGGTCGGGAATTTTATTTAGATCTGACGGCCAATAGGTCGGTTCGCCGGTAGATATATATTTTAGATTATGTTGCTGTTTGGTTTTAAAGAGTGCTCGTCCTTTGGGTGTAATCAACCAGGTAGTGTGTTTGGCATTCCAGTCACCTGCTACAAGGAAGCGGTGTCCTATTGGTAGTAGAAATTCTTGATATTCTTCAATTGAAATGGTGTCCCTAGGGGGACAGTAGATGGCTCCGACAATTAATGGCCAGGGAAATAAATTTATTTTTATCAAAGTGCTTTGGATTTTGTTAGTTGTATAGGGTGGTAGCGGGTAGTGGTCTATTGCTGTTTTGATTATGATTGCTGAACCTGCGTGGGCAGTTCCGTCTGGGTGATTTCCGTAATATATAGAGTAATATGGAATTTTTATAACTGTATTTAGTGTACAATGGCTCTCCGCTATCAGCTGAACGTCGATTTTATTGATAATTAAAAATAGAGTGACTTCATGAATATGGTTTTCAGCCCGTTTGAATTCCATTCCGCTATTCTTATCGATGTAGCCATTATTGGGTTACTTTATTAATGATTGCCGAAAGCATAGATAAAATCATGCTGTTCTGATTTAATAATTGAGTGAACATATTTTTGAATTCGTTTAAGAAGGTGTTTAATTTATCGGCTATCTCGTCATTATTGTCAGTTTTTCTTGCAGCTATTTGTGAATAACTTGGGTATATCTGAGAGGGATTTTGTAAGATTTGCTGGCTAGTTGGTAAACTTATTACTGGGTTTATTTTATTTGGTGTTCTTATAATGGGTTGCTTAGATGTGTTTCGAGTTTTTAAGTCTCTATAGACCGTGCATCCTTTATAATTGGCGGGATGATTGCCGCCGCATAAAGCACACGTAGCAAGAGTATTCTTAGATTTGCTGCAGGTTTTGCTATCATGTTGTTGTCTACATTTTACGTAGTAGTAGGGCTTGCTGCAGTATGTCTTGGAGTGGTCATAGGCTTGACATCGTGTATATTGTACTATATTGTTTTTAATGCGCGGTGCTTCTACTCTTATTTTTGAATTTTGCAAAAACTCGACTTTGTAGATTTCTTTATTATTTGGTTTTGCTTCGAGGTCGATGAAAAACATTGGCAACGGTTGTTTAGTTACTCTATGCCTGATATTCATGATGTTCCTTACCGAGTGACCTAATTCTTGAAGCTCAACCTTTATGTCTTGGGTATTAATTGAATGATGAAGGTGTGACCACCCGGTAGGCGCGTTCTTCTTTGATTTGATAGGTGTGGTGGACTATGTTTTCTTCTTGTAAATGTGAAATTAGTTTTCTGTATGCGTCGATAGTATTGGTATTTATCTTAACTGTGTTGTCTGATAACGCTTTAGAGTAGAATTTTCCTTTTTCAATGACTTTGTGTAGGTTATCAGTCATGGCTTTAAAGTCTGTAACACCGTAAATATATACTGGTGGGGGGTTATGTTTCGGTAGTTGAAATTTTGTTTGTGTTTCACTGTTATCATTTGGGTTGTTATTTTCTTCATGTTCGTTGAATACTTGAAATCTATTTGCCGTGTTTATTGTGGGAGCGTTTTCGACAGTTTGTGTTAGTCGCATTCGTTTTCTCTTCTTAGTAATAGTTTGGCATGAGTGTTTTTTATTATTGTCCTCTTGGTTTGTTATCATTGTTTTGTCATCGTCGGTTTCGCTATTGTGGCTAGTTTGTGAAGATTGTATGAATGGTGTTGCTGGATAAGTGATGTTAAAGCTAGTTGTGTTAGAAAAAGGAGATTGGTTTTGGTATTGCTGGTAAAGTTGAGGTGCTTGGTTTTGATACATTTGAAATGATTGATGATTTGATTGTGTTTGACTTAGCTGACCTGGATAGATTGATGGTGGTTGAAATTGGCTTTGCATTGCGGACATCGGTTGTAATTTATTCCAGTTGTTTGTATAATTGTTGGATGGACCGGGTATATTCCCGGCTGGAAACATTTCACTGCATGAATGTCTTTAATAAATAAACGATAATTTAAAAGAATTTTTAAAAATTATTATAAAACTTATTAACACTATGCGTGAAAATTAACTTGAAACTATAAATTGGGATATAATAGAACTTAGTGATGAAGCGAATGGGCGAAGGATCACACTCAAATTAGGAAACACACTATTATACAAAGGAAATGAAAGTGAAAGTCGGAATGAAGTAGGTTTTATAATACGAAAAAAAAACACGCAGACCGTATGCAAAATTTAACATCATATCAGATCGAGTTGCATACATGACTCTCGAGTTAAATAAAAAAAAATCAATCGAAATAATACAAGTATATGGACCGACACCTCACGAGAATCAAGTAATAGAAGAATTCTATGACCAGGTTAGAAACGCATTAAATAGATCAATTAAACAAAAAATATCGTACACGCTTATTATAGGAGATTTTTTACGCAAAACTCGGTGTTAATAGCAATATAAACAACCACGAAGAGTTCTTAAAGAAGTATGGTATCAGAAACCGAAACGAAAGAGGAGAAAGTTAGTGAAATTATTAAATGAAAATAAATTATACGCAATGAATACATTCTTTGAGAAAAAACTAAATAGACGATGGACTTGGATAAGTCGAAATACGCGAACTAAGAATGAAATTGACTGCATTTTAAGCAGCTACAAAAATATTACTGCAGGCGTATCTACCTTAAATCGTTTCGACGCAGAAAGTGATCACCGGGATGTAAGAGCAAAAATAACAATGAACGCCCAATGGGAACGACTACAACGCTTAAAAGAGAAATATCCACATTAGAATAAAGACATAAAAGATAAAAAAAGAAGAATATAAAATCGCAGTAGAAAATAAGTTGCGAAGAAAGTAACACTAAAGTAATACTAAATAAAGAAATGGTAGATGCTATCTCACATAGAATTAATATAACAATGACAAAAATCAGAAACTTACAAAAAATAAAACCAAACAATATAATTAAACAACTTCTTGCAGAAAGGAGCGAAATGGCAACTTAAGATAAAAAGGATATTGTGGAATATATATTTCTGTGCAAGGAAATCAAAAGAAAAATTAAAGATAACAAGAAGAAAATAAAAGTATTGAGACCAAAGCTAGGTAAAAAGCAAATCCACGTTTTAAGAAATAACTATGGAAATAAGCCTGCAAAGCTTGCAACGCATAGCGAAGTGGCGAAGCACTAACGCTGACCTTTGACCAATCAGTTTCAAAATCACTAGCAAACAAGCCTTTTTGACCACCTGTCGATTGGTGACAGCAGAATTTGGAAATTCCAAGCCGTTCTCGAGTTATTGCTCGGACGGACGGACGGACAACATGAAGTTAGTAAGTGACTCCGCTTCGTTTCGCCACTTAATAATAAGTGACAGAAAGGAATTTCTGAAAATCGCAGAACAATACTGTAAGGAATTGTATGAATCAAAAACTCTGAAAAATAGAATTAATGATAAAAATTTACTGAGAAACAGTCAAAGAATCATAAACGTAGGATCTGAAGAACTACCAGATATAGAAGAATAATACCAGTAAACTGGAATGACTCAACAGTAATTCTATTTAAAAAATGAGATAACATACGACTTAAGAATTATAGACCAACAAATTTACCATCAGTGCTAAAAAATTAATGATAAAAATATTAATTAATAGATTATTCGCTAAACTAAAAAAATATTAATTATAAAAGCATGATTTAGGAAGGGATATGGAACAAGAGATCATTTATCTACGATGAGACTTTTAACGAAAAAATCAAATTAATATAGCATTTCTATCCATTTGGTTTTCATAAATTTTGAAAAAGCTTTTGATTCGGTAGAGATATGGGCAGTAACAGAATCCTTCAAAAACTGTAGAATAGACCAAAGATACATAGATCTCATTAAAAACAAAAGCAGCAAAGCTACAACTACCTACAAACTACATGAAGATACAAAACCAATCTCTTTACAACGCGGAGTTCGTCAAGACGTCTGTCTATTACCAAAACTTTTTACTTTAGTACTAGAAGAATTTAAAAAAAAGAATTTAAAAACTTAAATCAGCTAAGATACGCGGATGGCATCGTTCTTATCACTAATAATAAAAGACCACAGAATAGATGGTACGATGACAAAGAAATTAGCAGGGCTAAACTGGATAAAGAAACCACAAAGCCTTCGACCAAAGATAAACAGAAATGGACTAAGAAGAAGAAAAAGAAAAACCTTTTTATCAATGCTATTATAAACGTTATAATAAATATGGTTTATTATTAATTTAAATCTAAACTTTATTTGATAATAGAGGTTCTTAGTATTCTCAATTATTCCCAAAATATTACATTACAAAAACTAGCCAAAAATGCAAGACGATAGTTTTTTCATAATTTCATGGCCGAAAAAGTTTGAGAATGGCTAATCTAGACTACAGCAGACGTGATCTCCTTATTCGAAGTAATATGCAACAAACACGACTTTTAACATATAAATAAGTCATTTTTTAAAAATGTATTCTTCTTTAAGCCGCGTTTTTCTTTCGCTAGCGTGGACTAAAGTAGCTGCTACGTTTAACCTACCAGAAAGCACAACTGAGCGCCTTACTTCTCCGCGCTTTAATACCGCGGCTTTATGGATTTTTATTTCCTGTGGAAGCCTCGCACGAATTAAATTTTCCCTAAATTCCTCCTCAAAAGCTGTTGATCCCGTACGGTTTCGCGTAGTCTGCGACCTTTCAACTCATCCCACTATAGAGCGCCGACAAAAGTGCGCCCCCTGAAAAACGGCTTGGTTTAACGTGATGAGTTCGGACGATTGGCCGCGGAAATGCACCCTGTTGATTAATAAAATTGAATTCACAACCTCACCCCAAACCTGGTCGATTTATTATTTCTCATACGCAATTTTGTTTCAGGTGAGTTATTTCGACAGATGACATCGTTTCTTCCGTTTAATGATGCCAGCGCAAAACGCAAAGAGGTAACAATAATTGTAATATACGAATTTACTCATTATACATAGTTTTAATATATTTTTAAATCGATCCTACTACTAAATTACTTTACGTGTTTATTTTGTTGTTTTAATAGCATTGACAACTTAATTTCATATAAAACTCATTCATCATAGACAAAGTTGGACTAACAGTTCCCCACCTATTTTACCCCTCTATATTGGATAAACGGGTTATTGTAATCAAAAATTGACAACAAAAAATGAAATATAACATCATTTTAAAACAGAAGAGGGTTACTTAAAATATAATAAATAAAAAAAATTAAATTGATAGTATACTCAGTTCATCTACCTTTCTATTTGACTAACCTATATAACTTGTTTAAAATCGTAAACTATTTAATTAACTTTTTTAAGAATAATTAACAATTTTTAAAAACATGTGGGAACGACTACGTACTTTTAGTTGCAAAGATTCTATGTTTAGGGAAATCAGTTACTAATACGGAAACAGAATAAGAGAAATTTTAATTATACCCAGTTTAAGATGAATTTATCAAAAATTATATCAAAGGAGACTCGACTAGAAACCAAACAAATTTCAGGCTGAAAGCTTGAAAGAAGTATAACACGAAGAGCAGTATAAAACAAGAACCAATGGAAGCTTTAGGTAAAAACAAAAGAAATATTTAGATGACATGAAGATATGTAAATAAAAAACAACTATACAAAAAATGGTTTAATTAGACAAATCCAAAGATTTTTAGAATTACAGTAAGAAAAAAGACTGACGGCTAGAGCAAAAAATCAAAAGTGGAAATTGGTATTCTAAAATATAGAACAAAATTTAAGAAGAGTTAGGATTACAGAACCATGACGAACAATGAAATTCTTAAGAACAAAAAATAAAAAACGAACGTAAATAAATCAAATATCGGAAAAAGGTTGGCAAGGTTAGTACATAGAATATTTCTTGACATTTATAACCATAAAACTCAGAGGAACACTTAATATAAGACATTGTAAAAACTCAAAAAAGAAATTACTAGACCTCGTAAAGCTTTGGAAATTGTAAAATGCAGACTCTAAAATTATTTTGTATAATCCATACAATGTTTTAGAGAGCCATTAATAGAGAAAAGCTACCGTAACAATAGACAGAACCCTACATAACATCAATAATTAAAAAGAAATAGGAAAATATCTGAAATCTACCGAGAAATCTATGTTATATCTATAATGCAAAGACTATGAAACTTTAAGTAAAAAAAAAATAGGAAATGTAACAGATAAATTAGAAGAAGTTTAAGCAGGAAATATTTTGTATAAATTATACATACACAGCGGATTTAAAAGAAAATGGCTAAAAACAGATTAGTATTTATATTTATTTAACATTTATTAATTTAAAAAAGGCATATGCTTTAATATCACAAAAAGTTTTGATAATGTATGAAACAACTTAACATATTAAACAAATTAACGGTAGCAACCAAAAGTTTATACAAAGAAAACTCTGTTTCTATTAAAATTAAAAATAGGGTTGGATGAGCATTTAAGATATCAAAAGGGTTATTACAAGGTTCCTTAACATCCTTTACACTCTAAGAGTCTTTTCAAAGTAATGTTAATACCTTGGAAACAAAAATCCAGAGGCACGGGGTTTGGCAATGTACATCTTAAATTTCTCCTATGATCAAGGCACAAGATGGAAATGACTTTAGCTTTATGGTTCGTAAGCTCTCTGAAGAATATTCAAAACAAAATATTGAAAATTAATATTAATAAAAGCTTTTTGGTCACAGGAACAAAAGAGCTCAGAGATTTGGAAGTTACAGAGGATAGTAAAGTAAGGGCGAAAAAAGTTTTAAATACGTAGGTTTCACAATTGCAAACAAAGGGACAATTACAAAAGACATGAAGAACAAAACTAGATCAAACAAGTTTACGAATAAAGCAGTTAAATAGAATTCTATTGGATGGATTTTTCATAAAAAATGGAGAGAAGATGATATTTAACAGAATAAGTATTATGACATACGGTGCAGAGTTCAATTATAAAAAAGGAGATCAAAGTAAAGTTATTATTACGGAGATGGAATATTAGAGATGTGGCAGAGTAAAAAGTAAAAAGGAATACAGAGAAGAATTTTAGTGAAAAAAAAGATATACTTACCTAGATCTAGGAGAAGGGCCTACTCTGGCACAATAACGTTAGAAGAGCACTGTAATATCAATGGGTAACAAATTAATGGTATGGAGTCCGACAGAAAGAAGAAAGCGGGAAAGACAAAGATGTTTTAGATATGGGATTAGGTAAAGTCATGGTATAGAAAGCTCTAAGGAAAGAAGATTGAAACAATAAGGAGGAATAGAGAAAATATTTGAGGAATAAAACATATTTCTTGCAAATTCCTAACGATACCTATGCACTATTTTATGTTATTATTGACGTTCTTCATTTAAGTACACTTAAGCTTATCTATTTTTGAAACACAATAAAGATGGTAAGACATATCTGAATTAAATAAATATAAGTTCGTGAGAGTAACGTTGGGATGTATAAACAAATTGAAAGAGGAAATAACGTTTTTTATTAAATCGTTTTAAACTTTATAAGTAATTATTATAGGCTCTATTATGTATGAAATAAAATTGTAGTTATCAAATTAAGTTGGTTGTACTAAACCATACTGAAAATTATGAGATTAGCAAAATCATAGTAATTAACTAACAAGCAAATTAAATTTGACAAGGGTAAAACGTTCAGATCACATTATCTTTATTCTTGTTGCTTTTTAGATTATTGTCTTTGTGTACACTAACATAAAAGTTATCTAATACAAACTCGGTGTTATTTTGTGAATTATCTTACGGCGATACATTTGAGTTCAGACGTTCAGAAGTTGCACGCTCACTAATAACGTGCTGTGTTATCGTGCAGTGAACTGTGATTATACTTGAACTGTTAGCCTTAAGGTAGATCATTGAATAATACATTACACCTGTAGTTTCATTTTACAGCTAGACGTCTGTCAATGTAATTAAAAATCACAAAATGTTGCTAATGGAAAATCAAAAATAGAAATTCTGTAATAAATCCGCCAAATTGAATTATGGTCAAGTATCACAATTTCACTACATAATAACGTCATAATTGCATTCACAACAAACCGAATTGAGTTACGGGCATATTCAGAATGTTAATGATTCAGATGAAGAAGTAAATATTACCAAAAACAGAAACACGTGACAAAAAGTTTCAATAAAGAAAATAGCTAGCAAACCACAGATAGTTCATACTTTGAAGCAAGTGAGTAAAATGTTCGCAACTATTAAAAGTGACAGAAGAAGAAATGGAAGAAAATAGTTGTTTAATAACCAATGCAACAGAGAAAGACTAACCAATCAACCACCTCCAATATATGTATATAGAGTAGCAAATTATCAAAAAATAATATAAAGCATACAACATATCGTTGAAAAAGAGCAATGGCTACTCCAGACACCATAGCCATTAACATTGTTAAAGTTAATATTAATAACTCAGATATATACAACTATTTGACTAGGCAGTTTAAGGAACAAAAAATTATTTATTACATTTGCTATATTTAGCAAAAACGCGCATATACCTCTACCCTATTACTCCAACAAAAAAAAATATAGTTAATCTCACTGAATCACAACATCAGAAACATAATTAACATTAAACACAAACAAAGCAAAAAAAATATCTTTTTTCTTCTTAGTAGATTTAGAGCCATCTATTAACAACAAAAACAGGATATTTACAAAACTTAAAAATTGGTGTAGAAGTTAGTACGATATATTATGGACTGTTGCTGGCATGTATGAAATCTGAAGATCCTCATAATACACGGACATGCACTCAGTCAATTGCAAAGGTGGAACTGCAAAATAAAATGCAGCAGAAAACCCAACCACATAAAATTCTTCGTCGATTGTTTAATATATCTTTGAGTAAATTTGCACCACAACTAAATTCTACTCAGCCACTCAAAGACATTTATGGAAAAAATAAATAAACTTCTCTGAATTTAAAGGCAAGTTCAGCCATATTTTACAAGAGAATAACATCATTTTTAACACGGCAACTACAGTTATAAATAAACAATGGCTAATTGCTTAGATAGTGCTTTATGGAACGCCAACAAACAAGCAACTCCAAGCAAATAAGAATGAAATGAAAGCTTTTCTTAACTACAATAATATCGATATTTTACTCGTCTTCGAAGCTTATTTCACAAATAAATCGTTTATAAAAGTATTTAATTTTGACATATACAACACAAATCACCCAGACAACACCGCACATGACGGTTGAAAAGTCATCCTTCACCGAACAATCTTATACCATTAATTGTTTAAATTTCAAACAACAGTAACTAAAGTAAATAAACTACCAAACGCAATTGCAGTAGCTGCAGTTTATTGTCCTCCTAGATACAACAGCACTAAGATATTATAGCCATTGTTCGATTCGATTGAACTAAGGTTCATTGTAGATAGTGATTTTAACGCAAAACTCAACTATATGGGAAGGAAAATTCAATAAATTGTTAATAGACACTAACTTTGCATTTTAATCTACTGGTGCATTAACATATTGGCCTAAAAACCCCCTACTTGCCAGACTTTTCTATAATCAGTGATATATTGTCGAATTATCTGTATATATCTTATGATTGCGATTTATTATCAGATCACATTCGACTTCAAGAAATGATTAAAAAAAGCACCACCAAAACTGAGTGGAACTTATTTAAAAAATTCAAAAAAAAACACATCAACATCAACATGTGTCTTCAACGGCATAAAGAAATCGACAATGCAATAAATCATTACGTGAAGACTGTGCAGAAAGCAAGTTGGAATTCTGTTGTTAAAAGATGTTCCAAAAGATATAATCGAACTATTAATAGAAAAATATGGCACCGTACCCGAAATACTCATTTTAAAACCAAATATCATCAGCTGACTAAGCTTAATAATCGTATTCAGAAATAAATTAAATAAAACTTTCAATATTACCATACAAACTTATCAAAAAATTATGACATGTATTACCGCTACATACCGAGAATAGTTTATAGGTTAGATTTCAACAAGAACAAATCGATTTATACCCGAGACATTTAACTAAAGTCTTTAAACCTAATTTTGACAACTTTCTTGAAATCCCGCTTCAATTATTACGACAAATTAGCAAATTTAATTGAAAATTAAAAAAATATCAAAGTAATTGGTTATAATCTTATAAAGGAAGAGATTTGAAAGTATTTACCAGAAAAGGGTTAAAAAATGTGTGGCACTATTTAATGCAATAACACGAATAGCACACTGGCCACCGCAATTGAAAGCTACTCAGATTATATTGATAGACCCAGAAAATATCTAAACGCTGTTAAATTTGTTGAAAAAGCTAAAATTTAATTTATTGAACAATAAATATTTTACAACATCAACTAGATTTGAGAAGGTCCTATTTCACCATAAATCAATGTCATAGGATAACCAACTTTATCCCGAATATCTATAGAAAATAAAAATACTGTTCAGCGATTTTCCTCTATTTAACATTTGACAAAGTGTGACACTAGTCTCCTTTTTAAAATCAAGAATATCCTTCCACATTTTTATTACTTCTTGTTCTAATCGGACTTGTCAAATCACTATTTCTAAACAAAATTAAGAACTCACTATTTCCAACATTGCCAAATTACAACTGGTATACCTCAAAGCTTCATTGTGGGGCTGCTTTTGTATTTTCTTTTCATTGTTGATTTGCCGAAAACATCAAATACAACAATTAGAAAACTGCCCAATCATATAGCTGCTTTTACATGTGATGACGATCTCTAAAATTTTTACAAAGTAATTGCAACAGAATAGAAACAGTTGAAAATGGAAAATAAAAGTAAATGAAGCCTTTGCTATAGTCCAGCAACACTGTCTACCTGTTACTATTAACAATTTTCACATGCTCCGATCTGACTCAATTAAATATCTTGGACTGCATATGAACAAATGATTCACTTGGAAATAACATTCTCAAAAAAACACGAAGAGATAAATCTAAAAAGTAATCAGTAGGTCGCGGATCGAGACTTTTTGTGAAAAACAAATTACTGCCGTATAAAATAATTATGCTACCAATCATTGGGATGCTTTTCTCGTTTCAACAAAGATATCATCCAAAGACTTTACGAAGCTTTATAAGCTTCTTGGTATGTGTTTAACCTCACTTTACATTAAAATACTTACGTATCGTTCATACTACACTTAATTAAAGGTCAAGATTGTCTTCTCGAATACTCCATTAATGTAGTTTTGTCTCCAACTCTATAACCAGAGCTCAGAAAATTTCAACGAAAATCGACATCTGATTGCATATTTTCAATTAACTGAACAACCCTTCCGGACGAAATAAACCAGGACGCACCAATAGATGATAAACTCTTACGTTATTCACATTCATATAATTAGATCTTGTCATTACTGTCATTCTGTTTTTTATGTAATTTTGCTACAATAAAAGAAAGAGAAATGGTAGCTATTCTTATAGACAATATTGGGTACTTTGCTGTGTTAGAAAGTATTTAACGGTTATTTGGAATAAAAGGTAAGCACAGAAAAAAAGGGGACGACAGATAGACTTACTCTTAGCTGATTCTAGGAGACAAAAGTCCAAAACATGGCCATCACAGAACATTTTTTTTGTAAAATTGCATAACAATATGTTAAGAAAGAAGTGGGCAAAATTATGAATCTTAAAATGCATATTTTTGCATTATTTTTATAAATATCTAATATTTATTGTTGTATTAAGCAAAATAATATATTTGAGTTTTCACCTACATTAATCTTGAGAATTAAGGGACGTAGTGAAATAAAATACATATAAAAACGTGAGTTAGAACAGACAAACTGTGAGCTTAGTGTGGAAGTAAAAATAAAGCTGAGAATAATCAAGGAATTCAAAGAACAAAGTACCAATAATCGAAAACTTTGTGTGAGGTTAAGCAGATAACAACTAATTATAGCAGCAGACGTTGGCCGAGGAAAGGAGGTGTTGTCAGATTTCCGTTTATACCCAAATTAAAGGAATTTGCCGGTAACCGAAGGATGAAATACCATAGACAGCAACGAGTTCTGAACAGGTGGTAGGATAAAGAAAAAAGGTTTAGAATAAGTAAAAGAACACTTAAAACGCCTACGAAAGAGGGAGATAATTAGAATAAAATAGACGATATATTAAACATGCTACAGAACTTACCAACAGAAATGAAAGAATTGAGAGCGGACTAAAAAGAATATAGAGAAGAAATAAGGAAGCTTAGGAATGAAAACAAACAAATTAAATAAGAGAACAAAGTATTGAGGCAAAAAACACTAAGAGGCGCAAAAAAATAGAGAGCCTAGAAAATGAAATAAAGAAGAACAACGTCGTAATACAGAAAATAGAAATAGAAACACATTAATTAAATTTGATTAAAAAAGATGTAGAAAACTTTATAATTAGGACCATAAAAATAGAGATAAAACAAAAGGAACGAGAAAGCTAATTAGTAAAGTATACCTAGTAGAATTGAATAATACTACAAACAAAGAGAAAATAATGAAGAACAAGAGCAGACTAAAAAACTTGAAAGTGTTTATAAATAATGATATAAAATTTAGAAAAAGGCCAAGGAGGAGTTAGCAGCTGAAAATAAAGTAAAAATGGGCTTTTAAAAGATAATAATTAACGATGAAGAATGGACTTGGAACAAAGGAAAAAATATTTGAGAACGCAATTAGCCAAAAAACTAAACCTTAAAGGTAAGCGGATTACGATGGCTATGGAAATGGACAAGAAAAGGACACGTGAACAGATAGGAAAAGAAAGAATAATAAATTTTATAACAAAAAAGGATAACATTTTGTGTAAAATAACATAAATAGGTCAAACATATAATAGTTTAAAGAAAGAGGTGGTCAGAATGGGAACGTGCAACGTAAGGAGAACAAAAGAAGAAGGGGCAATTAGAAATCTTCTTGAAATAATAGAAAGATATAAAA
This sequence comes from Sinelater perroti, assembly GCA_036346155.1. Classification (NCBI taxonomy): domain Eukaryota; kingdom Metazoa; phylum Arthropoda; class Insecta; order Coleoptera; family Elateridae; genus Sinelater; species Sinelater perroti. The sequence continues at coordinate 605,895 of JARFIY010000366.1, forward strand.
TAGACATACTGGCGTTACAAAAGACAAAACAAATATAAGTTGGAATACACACGATACAAGAATACAGTTTTTTTATTAGCGCCGAAGAACATATATATAGGAGTAGGTTTCATTGTTAATAAAGAACTGAAAACTACCGTATTGAATTTGGAGACCATTTCAAACAGAGTATGTAAAATATAATTAAAAGAAGGGTATAGAAAAATAACCATAATTAACGTATATTCGCCCACAGAATACAAGGACTCAAATGTCAAAAATAAATTTTGTAAAGAGACAGTAGAGATGACGTAAAAATTTTAATTGGAGACCTGAATGTGAAAATTGGGATTGAAGAAGAATATAGAAATGTAACAGGGAGCTAAAAGTAAACACGAAGAGGGTAATGAAAATGGAAAAGTAGTAATTCAATTTCCAGAAGAAAATAACTCAAAAATCAGAAGCGCAGCATTCGATCACAAAGACATTCACAAAGAAACGTAGATTTCATCAGATGGAAGAACAAGAAATCAGATCGACCACCTCTTAATAGAAAACAATCGAGTGACTAAAGATATACGAAACTTTAGAGGAGCAGGTGCAAACCCCGACAATGTGCTAGTAATAGCAAAATTGAAATAAAAACTACCACAAATGTCACTCAAAAATAAACTGCATGCTTCTCTTATTTCGTATCTAGAAATGCTTACTTTTAAATTTCGACCAATATAAATACAGAATTCCTAAATCGGCAAACTTGACGTCACAATTCTATTTATCGATTGCTTCTCTTACTTCACCCGCTATATTTCCTAACTTCTACCATATTTACTTCAAGTATTTGTTAGGGTCTTTATTACTCCATTAAAGTAATAGTCCTATCACTTAGTTGCTTACTACACCAGTCTGCTCGTAAATTTCTGCGCGTTTTTGTAGTTCCGTCCCAAAAATAGTGGCGAGGCAAAAACAGTGTTACGCCCCGTTATAAAAACCGCATTGCGCCATGAATTTGTACGTTGTCTTTGCATTCATTTAACGTTGAAGTGCCGGTTTTTATAGCTATCATAACGTTCTTCTGCCAATAAATGTGTGGTTTAATCGTCACCGCGCCCTCAAAGACATTAGTTGTAAGCGATTTGTACTGGGGAATTCTTCATTTTAATCCGCAAGGTGCTGCTCTTAAACGCCGGGCTTGCACTTGGCTGCTACACGCAACATCTCCATTACACAGTTAGTGGCCTATTGTTTTCAAAATTATAGCCGGCGCTTCGTCAGCAAATCAAATATCTATGTAAAGTTTTTCCTCTTCCAATTAAATTAATTGAGTCGCCGTAGTCATTGACATTTCCCTTGATTTCCGCATGAAGCACACTCCAAGAGGCGAAATTCTGAGTAGAGCGTCCCGGCAATTGTTTGAGGAAGCAGTCGTTTTTTTTGTGATGACAGAGTAGCACAGCTGCTTGAATGAAATAATTATGTGCTTGGATCATTCGAGCAGAAGTTGCAATTATATATCGGAATACTGTGAAATTTAACCTTCTTGGTTTTATTGGATTTCTTTATGTGATTAAATTTCATTGCAAATTTGGTAGTCTTGTAATAAAACATTGTAAAGTGGTCGCCTTATTCTCTTCTTCAAACTTTTGCAAAAGTAAAGTAGGACCTTTGTTATTCATTAAAATCAAATGACATTTGTATTAATAAAACTTAGTATGTATATATGTGTATGTGTTCGTCTGTGTTTGTATGTGTCGTATTAGAAGTCGTTTTAGTAACTATGTGATTGCATGACTTTAGTTGAATTGAATAACGTAGTGCAGAAAATATCGAATTGATTCTCTTACATAAGCTTCGTCTCGTCGTTCCACTGAATTTAAAATCAAATACCTCGCAATAACATGTGCTTTTTAAATCAAATGTGTTTTCATAGAAATATGCTACATAAAGGGAAAGATAGTTTCCGATCCCCTTGTTAGTGGGAATTAATAGCATAACAAACAACTTCTTAGCAACGTGCTGTTCTTTTATTTAAAGACCTTGCCGGTAACAAGCATCAAGCAACTTTAGAATTTTCCGCACAAGAATACGGGGAGATAGGTCCCTATTAACGTAGATAATCTTATCATAATGAATCTTTGTCATTATTCTTCACAAACCATCGTCAGGGTAGATTAATTAGTTATTGATGAGGCAGTCTGTTTTCCAATTATGTTGTTTACGTTAGCTCCATGTTCTTTGAGAGGCGACGTACAATTTCGTAGCTTCCATTTTAACTTTACTAATTTTATTTATTAGTAGTTTAGTAAATGTTTTATTGTCAATTAATAATTGTAGTGAAAAAAAGAAACACAGGAAATTTAACCTTGGTTAATTTTATAGTTAGTCGTAATTTTAGGCACATTACATTTTATGTTAGTCAACTAGAGGATTTGGTAGAATGATCTCCCCTTTTCAAAACAGCAATAAAAAGAACAACGTAGATTTTGTTTAATGTTTTATTGTACCATCATACACAACCATGCTTGTTATTTAGTCATTAATTACACTCGAGAGCAAAACAATCGGCTCAGCAACATGCTCGAGTTTTGAGAGAATGCGTAAGTTCAGTGTACTGTTTGAAAGCTTAAAAACTGATATCAAATGATATCACTTTGATTGGAATCAAACTGGTTCTAACAAAGTTATGGGCCTAAGAATATGTGTATCACAAAAGAGTTAAAAGGAAAAAGGTGAATATGAAAGGGAAAAATTAAATCATCCGTTAAAATTAATTTAATGCTTTTTTCAACATATTTACTCCTAATTGCACTTTCCAAGCGATTACCCATAGATCGGGTGACTTTTCTATGCTGTCTTGAAGGATTGCTTCCCACTCTTCAATCAACGCCGCTCTCAGTTCTGTCACACTCCGTGGTGCAAGATTTCTGGTTCGGACTCTTCGCTTAAGCTCATCCCAAACATGCTCAATTGGATTTAAGTCTGGGCTACACGGGGGCCAGTCCATTTTAGGTATACCGACATCAGCCAGATAGGTAGTAGTCACTCGCGCGGTGTGGTACCACAAATTGTCATCCGATTAATGCAACAGCAACAGTTTTTAAAGATCAATAATAGAGATACTTTTTGTTAATGTTTTTATTTTTATTTTTTTTAGACTGAAACAGAAGACAAAAATGCACGTGTAGCTAGTGAATTGATTGTTTTGCTCTTAAATGCAGTTTTGAAGATGATATCGTCCAAATATTTGCCCGCACGGACGAATGTAAAAATGTTAAAATATAATTAGACTAAACGACTTGGACGCATTTGTCCCAGAATTCTCAGAGCAATTCTTGCCGTGTTTGCAGTAGCGTCATCTTATTGGAACCGCAGTCGTGCATTTCCATATACAATGTGGGTTCCACAAAATTACCTAACAACGCAACATAGCGACTAGATGTGTCATTTCACCGTGCATTCTGCTTTTTCAAAAAAATACGGCCCTACGATATTAAATTCTATAACGGTATTACATTATTAAGTTTAGAGAGTTCCCTAATGGAGTTGTCGAGGGTTTTGTGCGACTTAATATTAAAAATTTTGCTTATTGACGCAGCCCAAATGATTTCATTTTGCTGAACCAGGCTGTCGGAAATGGCGTACCCCTAAAGTTATGGTTATTTTGGTTGGAACTTTTCCGTGGCGACCTATGAAATGGCTGCTGCATCACAATCATAGAATCACCATTTTTAAAATAAGTCTACAACAGAAACGCACTAAAATGTACAACTCGAGTGCTGTCTACCAATTAATTGTGCACGGCGGTAAGTTCAAGAAGGGAAATCGTTCTGTCCAATAATTTCCGCTCGAAAGAAATGGGTCACAAAAATATAAAACTAAGTGATTACCCTACAATTAGTATAGTACTTGCCATTACCACAGTTCAAATTTAAGAAATCTAAACTTGATTAGTACAAAGTGGTTTAAATATGACCGCAACTGATTTTTGCACAATATAAAAAACAAATTTCTAAACACCTACTTCCGCATATTAGTCTTCACCTTACTCCCCTCTAGAGTCAACACATTTTTACAACTTTCTAGAAAAAAAGGCTTTTGGTTGGTGGCATATCTACTCCCGACTGTACGGCGAATGTAGCAGAAGGTTCCATTTCAATTTCCAGAGGGCTTTTATTGTTGTTTCGGTCGTATGAGAACGTGTATTGTCTTGAAGGAAGGCTACTCGTTTTCGCTTGGGTCGGATCTTTTTTTTGCGTCTGTTGCCAGCAGGTCTAAGTAATATGCTGCGTTGACTGTTCTGACATCCGTCAAAAAGCCCACATGGATAACCTCCTGCTAGTTCCAGAATAACCTTGCCATCATTTGCCATCCGCGCTCTCTTGGGTTTGGAAGAACTAGTATGTTACCACTCGCGTGATGACTGCTGGGACTAGGGAATGAAGTAGTGCACCCACGCTTTATCGATGGATACTATAGGCTTCGTTTTCAAACTGCGGTAGGAGACGACTGGCAGCTTGCATGCGCATCATTTCATTCACGTCCGTCAAAGCCCATGGTACCCATCGTGCATTCACCTTGCAATAGTGCAGGTGGTTTTTCACGATATCTTCTACACTACCAACACTTGTTGGCAGCATTGCTTTAAGTTTCTTGACAGTGCCGCGCCTATTCTCACTAATAAGCGCGTCTGCACGATCAATGTTTGTCTTGGTGACGGATGTTCGCGGCCGACGATTATGCGGTTTATTCTCCACACGCTCTCTGCCGTCTTTAAAGCGCTTACATTACTCAAATACACGGGTCTGTGAGAAACACATTTTTCCATACTGTTGTTGGAGTCTGTAGTGAATTTCAGCTGACGGAAAGTTTTTCCCAAAAAAGAATTTGATTGAAATGCGTTTTATTACATCCCACGGTACCTTTTGTTAGCTTATCACTCTAGCAACTCCGAAACTGAACTGAACAGTTTCTAACCTGAGCAGGGGGGAGAGCAGAGGTTGTGGTTCCAGTTTCTCAAGTTTGTACAACTGTTGCGCAGTGCAGCTTGTTTACACATAAATCAGTCTAGGTCACATTTGAACCACCTTGTATCAAGAAACAAAGAGTTTGTAAAAATATTTTATACAAGCTATTGGTAACGAAGCTGTCAATTCGGTTTAAACCCATTTCTAGTTTAAAATTTCAATATGTTTTTTTTTATATATATATATAATAATAAACGCTTTAAGAGTCTTTGTCTGACTAGCATTACATATAATCGACAAAAAATTTAGGATACTTATAAAGCTTTAAATTTTCTACTAGCTTTACAAATTCTGTAAAGAAAATCTGCAATATACCTCTCAATAAAGACTTAATTAGCAGTCTCCGCCCCCACTTAGTCAAAGAAATTTTGGTATAATTTGAGTAACATATTCACAAAAGTTTATTACTTTTTGTTCGATAAATTTGAAAACATTTTTTAACAATGTTTAAAAACAGTTAAAGGGCCATACCAATTGGTTAAATTACGTCAAAATTTAGCAATAAGTTTTAAAAGATAAAAAATGAATGCTCCGCCCAATGATGGTTAATTCAATAACTGCAAGTTAGGCATCATCATACAGATAGGACAAGTGAGGTGATAAGAATATAGAATTAACAAATGGGAAATTAATTGTTACAATATTGAAGTTTAAACTAGTAGAGGTAATAAATCTAAAGCGGCGATCTGTGGTGCCAACGGCAGGAGTGAAACTAAAAAACCAAATATAGAGTAAGTTAAATATGAAGTGGCAAACAAAAAGCGGATTCTAGCACAGGTGTCGATTATTCATAAATAAAGCGTAAGACAAGAAATTCAAATAAAATAAAAACATTTTGAGAGGATTAAAAAACTTCAAGGATAGCAACTAAAGCATAAGAAAAAGATAAATTGGATTATATACTTAATATGATGAAAACTATAAGAAATAATCAGAAGGAGATAAATATGAATCAAAGAATCAGAGAAGAACAAAGATGTTTTAATAATTAATATGCTATAGAAAGAAAATGAGGTCTTGAAAAAGGAGAACTAAAAGAAACAAGAACGGTGTAATACCGTAAAGGAAACTTTCTACAGCGGTGTGGTGAAATTAGGATAAAAACTTTTAAAAGGAATTAAGATGTTGATTAATGTCTCCATAATGATCAGCGTCAAAAATGCTATCGAATGACATGCTACATATGTCATTGTGAGTATAATGAATTTTCGAAATCGTAACGGTCACTTCCGGTTGCCGTTAACCTATTTGGCTAAAAATCAATCCTATGCAAGGTACTGGCCTATGATGTGTGTATGCCACGTTTTAACTTAGTTATAGTGTCTCCAGACACACACACACAGACAGACAGGATGATAATCTCATTAACTTTCTATTGTAATCTCCACTGTAAAAAGTTAATAAAGATACCAATAAAGAATTACAGAAAATAAGAAATGTTACGTGGACTGCACGATATCTTTTCAGAAGATTCTCTCTGGCAGTTTATATATTGTTTCATACCCTGGAACCAATTTTCATAGAATTTTTTCCATATTGAATTAGGTATCTTCACAACATGGGGTTTGAACGCATCAACCACCTTATTCGGCGTCAAAAATTGTTATCTATCCAATTTGTCCTTTATGTGTGGGAACAAAAAGAAATCGTTAGGGACGGTGGATAACTCATCAATTTGACTTTTTGAATGTTTAAAAGAAGTTTGCATTGGCATGGTGAAGAATGATCCGGCGTTACGTGTTGATTTTTATTATTTTTCCGAAGACTTCTGGCAAACAAATGGTTTTGTACCATTCAGAATTGACCGTTTTACGATTCTCTAAAACCGCGATTGCGACATGTTCAGTTTTTCCAAAAAAAACAGGCGAAGTGCTTTGAACGTGAACGATTTTTGTTGGGTTTGGTTCATTTTGGAAGACCTATACAGCCGACTGTTGTTTACATTGTGACGATGTTTTTGTGACGGTTTTTGAAGCATCACGATCGTATTCCTTGAGCGTTTCTTTTGACCAATCAACACAAGCAATCGTTAACTTATGCGCAATCTAATGAGCACAAAGCTTTTTTGGGGTTTAATGTTCATGCACTATCGAATATATGCTAGTCACACTAAGGCCTAAGCATGTCTGATTTTCACGATAAGTCACATGACGATCTTGATTTATCAATTCGCGTACGGCATCGATCTTTGCTGGCACAACAGCCGATTTTGGATGGTCTTCTTTAAATTTATCTGCCAGAAAACTACGACCATGATTAAATTAATTGAATCAACGATATACAGTGACTCTATGCGGAACTTTATCACCAAAAGTTGTTGAGATAATCCACGTCGCAAGTTGTAAAAAATCCCACTAAGACCTTCACGAGTTAATTCCATTTTTTGGTCGAGAGGAAATTTTCAACTTAACGACAACAAAACAAATAGACACAGATACAAAATGTTCAACAAAACTGAAATAACAATTTAGTTTATTAAGAACCACTTAAGAATATGTCTAGAGAAAACAACAATATAACTAAAAATATATATGTCTAATTTAATTATGTACTAAGGAGAACAAAGACAAGGTAATGTAGAACAAGGCAAAACTTGAAAGATTAGAATTAGAATGGGTTTATGACTTTAATTTAAAAGGCAATGGGAAAACACGGGTAAATCAGAGTGATAGTAAAAAAGAAAAAGGCGAAAGAATAAACTATAAATATGGGTTATAACAAATTTATAGTAGGTAGAGTGGAATGTAAATGTAACAATACCTAGGAAAACCTTGAAGAAGTAGAATAAACAAATTGAATGAAAAAGATGTAAAAATGACAACAAGCTAGGCAAAGAAATAGAAAGCGATTATAAATAAGAAAAAGAAAAATATTTCAAATGTAAGATTTTTATTGATTATCTAACTACATGTAAGAAAATGAAAATTACTTGGAGACACTTCACAGCGCAAATTGCAAAGCATACTAATAGTTGCATTGTACCATTACGTCAAAGACGCACATTGTAAAGATTATCGAAAGATCTAAATTTTAAAGGGTTGAAGGATATGCCATGGCATCATCAATGCGTTCTGAGTAACTTTCATTACTACTGAAATAGGAGAAACAACAGCATTAATCAAAATTCTGCGACTAGCATTAGGAAACATTTGAGTATCTTATTTTTTTAGATTTGTCATTATTCTCTCGGACTTACTGGTTCTCGTCTACTATACGTGTCTTTGGGTCTTTTGGTTGACCTTGAGAACTTTATCTTTCGAAGAGATATGCTATTTGATCATGAGTTGAAGGTTCTCTTCTTACTATTTTTGAATTTTAATCGATTTGATAAAATTGACATTGTAGCAGTTTATATTGAATAATAATCAATATAGTAACAAAACTAAAAATATATATTTAAAGTTGAGTTCCTTTTTATATAAAAGAGCACTTGGACCGAATTAGTACTCTTGATCATTTTTAACCATCAAAACCCAGAGGTTGCTTTTGTGTTGGCGCTAATTTCAATTAATTTATAATTGCCATGCCATTAAACAAATGAATATTTAATACCTAGGCCATTAAAATAATGAATATATGATTATCCAGCCATAAAATTAATTAATATAGGATTTACAATTTTTCTTAAGTATTAGCAGTAATAATAAAGGTATATAATATTAATTAAAATTTAGGAATTATTCAACGTATGTCCAAAAAGCTTAATATATGGAACTAAGTTTGTTTCCTTTTAAATTATAGTGGAATTGACAATTTAATTAATTTGTTAAATATTTAATTAAAAAAAAATTAATTTTATTTTTCACTTAAACGCACCGTTTATCAAAATTGAAGCACCATTAAAAATAAATTGTATTGCATCAAACTTTTACATTAAATTAAGTATATTATAATCAGAAAACGATTATAGTTTGGCAACCATATGTTCATGTCTGTTGGAGATTTGATTATATCGTTCTTTACACCTGAGTTTTGGAGGAAGTAGCAATATAATATATAAAATATGCGTAAAATTATTCTCAGACGTTTAGATTTGGCAAGTATGTTAGCCCACATGAAGGGAGTATTTCTTTACGAGAAATAGACTGAAGAATTAGTCTCTACATCAATACTGTAGCACAAATATAGTACCAGTAGGTCGAGAAACCGGGGTTTGGAGCAATATGGAGAGTAAATAACCAGGAGGATGGTCATCTTCAGGGTGCTTGCAATTATAGCCTAACGCAACAACGGTAGACCATTACATGACCACGATTTTCTACCTTCTCTATTCAACGTCGATTATTTAATAGAACTAACAACTAACGACTATAAATGAAACTTTCTGCATCGACAACAAAGTTGTCTGTAGACATATAAGTCACGTATAATCGTTTTTTTTTCTTTGTTGAATCAAGATTTTGTTTAAACTGAAACGATGGTCGAATATTAATACGCTGTAGACACGAAAAAAGTATAAGAAATTGAATTCTACGAAGAGTACAACGTTAGCTCTGGATATTATGGTATGTGGAGCTATCTGTTACAATAGCAGGTTACTTTTACCCAGAATTAGAGGTGCCGAAAAAAGGGATACTCTTTACTACCTACATTTTTAATGCCATTTTAAGACTGCAGCACTGGCCTCCAATGCTAAAAACGGCAGAAATGATCTTAATAAATAAGCCAGGAAAGAACCCAAATGACGTAACCTCATACCGCCCAATTAGTTTGCTTCCTACAACTTCCAAGGTATTAGAAAGCTTATTACTACAGAGACTAAATGCCGATATTTCACCAGATACCTAGCTTCCTCCCCATCAATTTGGTTTCCGAGCAGGACATTCTACAGTTCAGCAAACACATAGATTAAGCCAAGTTATTAACCACGTTTTTGAACAAAAACATTATTGTACTTCAGTTCTACTGGACGTTAGCCAGGCTTTTAATAAGGTCTGGCATACAGGTCTCTTATATAAAGTCGAGGAAACCCTCTAACTAAAGTATTTCGACATCTTGAAATCCTATCTTTCAGACCGCAAATTTAGAACCAAAGTAGGAGATGCCAAATCACACTATCATTCCATAGAAGCAAGTGTACCACAGGGAAGCGTCTTGGGACCGACCCTGTACAACCTATATACATCCGATATCCCAACAACCACTGAAACTACTATCTGTACTTTTGCTGATGACACTGCCATACTAGCAGCTCATGAAGACCCAGCAATAGCATCTAACCTAGTGCAAATCCATTTAAATGTACTTCAGGCTTGGTTGCATCTCTGGAAAATTAAAATAAACGAAAACAAATCACAGCACATAGACTTCACTCCAAGACACGAACGTTGTCCTCCGCTTTTTCTCAATAACGTCGAACTCCCTCGAGCTATATCTATCAAATATCTTGGATTCCACCTGGACACTAGGTTAACATGTAGAGATCACATTACCAAAAAACGGAAGCAGATTGACTTGAAGATCAAAGAACTCTATTGGCTGTTAGGGAAAAACTCAAAACTTTCCCTAAAAAACAAAATACTGCTATATAAAACATTCGTCATCCCTATTTGGACGTATGGAATAGAAATCTTGGGTTGCTCAAGCAAATCCAATATAGCATTGCTCCAAAGAACCCAATCTAAAGTGCTACGTATGATATCTCAAGCACCGTGGTATGTCTCAATCCAAACGCTACACGACGACCTGAGGATTCCCTATGTCAAAGACGTCATCAAGCTACGAAGTAGAACCCACCACGATAGATTGGCAACCCACTCAAATAACGTGCTTCAACCATTACTGGAAAGAGAACACCCACGACGACTACATAGACTTTGGCCAGCAGACCTTCTTGTGGATTAAGAGAGTCCTTCACTGGAAGAGCTCTCGTCACGTCATTTCAAGCTGAAATTCTGATATACAATTAGCCCATAGAATGTAGTAATTCTGATTGCTAATAAATATACATCTATATATAAAAAAAAGAATTAGAGGCAACATTACCAGTCAGATCCACATCGTACACGCCTGATTTAATTTTAAAATGAAACACAGTAAATTCTTATTTGATTGTGCAATATTTATTGATTTATAAATCAGACGTTTTGAGATTAATTATGCAATATAACGTCGGCCGAATAGCCGTTAGGGCTGTGCTGGCGTACCCCGACACTTTTGGTTAAATTTTCTAACATTTTTTCCAAGTCAGTTGACTTAATTTGAGCAATAACGCGTTGGATTTCTATTTTCAGTTCAGGAATTGTTTGTAGTTTGTTAGCATAGACATTGGACTTTACAAAACCCCAAAGGAAAAAATTGCATGCCGTCAAGTCGCAAGATTCGGGCGGCCAATTAACGTAAGCATTTTTGGAAATCACTTGACCAAGAAAACGTTGTCTTAACAAATTGATGGTTTTGTTGCTGTATATCATGTAGTACGATCCTGTTGAAACTACATTTCTTTGAGGTCTATATCATCCAACCGATCTCAAAAAAAGTTTGATATGTCACGATATTATACTCCATTTGCAGTTAAAGCTTGGTCAAACTCATTCGTGGTTTGGTTTTCCATCACTCAATTAGCGAACTTGGTTTCGTGGCTTGAGCTCCTGAGTTAATTGAACATTGTAAGGGTAAAGGTGAAGATGAGAATTTGTTAAAAATTGGTTCTGCCAATGTTTAATTGTTGAAAACGACGACGTGTTGATGTTCCGGAGTTCTTAACGATACTCTCACTGACGACTGCAATGTTGTCGGACGACTGCACAGGACGAGGACGCAGTAGGGTTTGTATGTCAATAACCGAATCAGTTTCTTCAAATTTTTTAATTAATCTTTATTAAGTGAATTATGGACACCAAGAATTTCACGCACTTTTCGCACAGTCTCCACAAAACTTTCGCCAAATTTGTAATGCGTTTTAACAATAACAATATGTTATTCTCTTGTATAGTGATCCATTTTTAATAACCTCAACAACTACAGATAACAAATGTCAAACTTAAATATAAAAAAAATACTGGAAAATTGTGATCCGGCATACCTATGGGTCATCTATCATATTCTCTTATAAATAACTGTAGAAAACATGTCGCACTATTTATTGTAGGAACCCTGTATTTGGTAAGAGTATTTTGCTTGTTAAATGGAACTGTGTTAGTCAATCTTTAAGAATTAAAGATGAGAAGTACTGCAACCTTAAACTTTAGTGTACTACTTATCTCTCTATTTATTAAAGAAAAAGATTTGCTCTTTTTATCAAACTAAACAATCTTTAATTAGGATTATTAGTTTAACTTACTATTTATTTATTTGTAGTACAAGGTGACACAAAACTTATACCGATGTTTCAAATGTTTATAACTGTTTTAATGGCGACTTTAAAATATTCTTTGTTTTTAAGAATCATAGCCAAAAAAAAAACAGTATGGTGTGATGTTTCATTTATGGACCTTACCTCTTTAAAAATGACTCCGTTAATGGAACAACGGTAAATGGAGAATGTTATCGTCAAATGCCCAATAATGTTGTACGGCTCGCGATTTAGCACACACCTGATATGTGGTTTCAGCAAAATGAAGTCAATTATCATATTTATGAAGTCTTAATCTATATGTTTGGAGATGGATTAATTTCGTAAAGCACTGAAATTAGTTGGGCGCCACAGTCACTTAATTTGATGGCTCCATACTTTTCTATGGAGCTATCTTAAAGAGAAAGTCTATATAAATAGGCCTCGAGCTCTACTAGACGATTACAGCCTGAGACTATAACAGCTGTAATGTTCTTAAGATTTTGAAAATAGAAGATATTTAAAAATGTAAACTTTTATGTATATACCTATATATTCTTACACCCATATAATAGCAAATATGTTGTCTTTTGCAGACATTTCTAGAGCAGTTTATGGTATATCTGATAACTAGCTAAGGCTTATATATGTTTAGACTAGGATGTCTTCATATTGATAGCTTCTATTTAAGTTCTTAAAGATAGACGTTTACAACAAATATGTACTAAACTGAAGACATTTTTTACAGTCGGTTTCGGTTCTATCCGTGTTCCTGTTTAGTTTTCTGCGTTTATATACAAATCTTTTAGTCCAGTTAAGATATATTTTAAAAAGTTTATTAAAGTTTTATCTATTAAATTAGTATTGGCATTTCTTTTTCTTTAAAGCGTGCCCTAAGCAATCTTTAACCAAGATAATGTTCGATCGCTTATTAAACTTTCTTTAATAAAATAGAATCTAAATTCTCCCATGACCATCCCGAGCATCTGACTTTTCATCTATTGTAATGTCTGAAATATCATTTCGTAAAGGATACGGCGGTATCCACGGCCTCCAAGGAATCTGGTAGAATTGTAGGAACGTGTCGGTCATAAAAGAAATGCAACCTATCAAGACACCATTTTTCGTTTACTATTTGACTTGATGCCCGGAAGAATAGAGATGGTTGCAAGACTCCCAAGAGACGCCATGCATTAATGAATAAATTTAAATGTCTATGAATAGATAGTTTGTAAATTTAATCATTTATTTGTCTTACTATTAAATAAATCCGCAAATGTGTTAATCTTCATTTTTCTTGGACTTGTAAAATTACGTTTCAAAAACTCGCAGCTTTTACAATTTAAAGGTATGTTTAATGTCATGGTAAAAGGGTAGCGTCTTCATTTTAAAGGATATATTTTAAGATATTTAAAATTTTTCTGTAAAAATCTAAGTATATGTACCTATATTAACAAATTTTGTAACGATGTTGCTGACGTAATTTGAATTGATACTGTAACAAATTCAAATATCTAAGAAAATATGATAAATAGAATTACAGGTTAACGCTACGATTATGAAAGTTTAATGTTCTGCAAAATAGAGAAGCGTCCTTTAGCTAGTTTTCACTTCACAGTGTCTCTAGTGCATTTAAATAAATCACATTTTTATGACTTTTCCACTATTTTAAATTCATTTAAGAGCTGTTCGAATGATTAAATTAATTATTGGTTACTAGTAGATGGCTAGTATGTCCTTTTAAATATAAGCATCAATAAATACATAAAACTGATTTTACTAAAATACCGAAAAGAAAATGAAAAATCTGCTACCACGCTTCCTGTAAAAAGGGACCGGGCTGCTGCGCTGGTCATTATACCAAATGACTTGTTCATGAATTCGGATTTTTCTTACGAGAAGCATTAAGTTTTATGTGAAAGTCCATTTCACTATAAAATTAGCTGCCACCCGGGATATGTTCATTCTCGTTGTTATTATAATTATTATTGCTATTGCTCTTTTGTGCCGTTGGGACTTTTGGGAAGTACGTATTGTGTTCTAAGAGAAAAATAAACTTCAAAGACAGGAATTGTTCGTTTGGGTCTGCTTTGGAACAATAAAGGAAGCAATAATCATTGTTGTAATGGTCTGCGTTTACCAATATACACACACCTGCCAAAGAATTTGAACGATTATATTATTTAAAGCATGCAGGAATGCAATGACAGGAAAGGGTTTCCTCATAAGACCGTTGGTGCCTCGCCGATCCGGATGACAAGCTGCGTGAGGTAAATATGCCCAGGAGGGTTGCCGCCCGATGTAGGTCTCATAACACTGAGAAATTGCTCCTTTAAAATATACGGCGAAGTAATGCGACGGTTTCGGTGGTAATTAAACGGTATCACGTCCGAGCAGGACAACTATAATGAGTTGTCGTCGGCCGCCAGCTCCTAGTTTTCGGCTACGTAATTGTTCGCAATTAATTCGCGGTTAATTAATGTCGAGATTTTAATTGAAATGGCGGCATCGGACGGGGAATGGCTCGATTGTTTGCGTCTCGACCGGAGTTTTCCGCAAAACTTTGATTTTCCTAGTCTGCTGACTAATTTTTTCTCTAATTAGGAAAACTTGTTTGCGCGGTTTGCATTTTCAGTATTGGTCAAAAATTTTATTTCAGTCAGTAAATATTTTGAAAGTGAAATAGGCTCTAAGTTTTAAAAATTGATGTTCTTTCGAAATAACTGAGAAGTGTTGTATTTTCCTTTTCTACGTTTTTTATATATGATGATGCCAAGAAAACCTTGAGCTAACCATGAATTTGCCAAATCGATGATTTACTGCTTGTCAAAAAAGTTTCCTGTAAAATTATCCCTTTTCAATACATGCAATATTCTTTTTTTTTATTGTACAATAAATTAGCAATCAGAATATGTATTCTATAGGCTAATGTGCTAACATAGGATCTTAAATATGAAAATCCTTATCGGTCATGATGAGGCCTCTACCATCGAAGAGTCCTCGTCGTTTTCATCGGATGTCGTTTGGCCAGAGACGTTTTAGCCTTCTGTTGTCTTGAGGATATAGAAGTGGGCGTATAAGAGGGTTGCTGTGTGTTGTAAGTCTGGTATGATGATTGTTGCTTTTTTGCTGGATAACTTCAGTGATGTATGGGATGCGGAGGTCATTATGCAGTGTATTATTAGACATATACCATGGAGCGTTAGTGAGTTCACGCAGGATTTTGGATTTGCTGGCACAGCCCCACAATTCAATGCCGTATGTCCATATGGGTAGTAATATTACTTTATAGAGTAAAATTTTTTTCTCGAGTGGTAGATGCGATTTTCTTCCAAGCAGCCAGTGTAACTCTTTGAACCTCAGATCTATTTGTTTCCTCTTTCTGGTTATGTGTTATTTCCAATTCATTTTTTCGTCAAGATGTAGTCCTAGATAACGCACTGAATAAGATTGTGTAATGGGAGCATTGTTGAAGGTGACCGAAGGACATCTACCTTTTCTCAGTGTAAAGGTTACTTGGGTTGATTTTGATGCATTAATTCTTATTTTCCATTTGTTGACCCAGTTTCCAATTAGGTTTAGATGGTCCTGCAGGTAAGAAGCTGCGATTATGGGATTTTCGTGACTAGCCAGAATAGCTGTGTCATCAGCAAACGTACCGATTAAGGTATTTGTTGTGGTTGGGAGATCTGCTGTATATAATGAGTATAGCAGGGGGCTAAAACGCTGCCTTGTGGTACTCCAGCTTTAATATCCTATGAGTCAGAGAATTCACCATTTACTTTAGCTCTAAATTGACGGTCTTTTAAGTAGGATTTAAGTAGGTAGAGAGAGGAAGAAGGAGCTTGATTTTATAAAGAAGGCCATCATGCCAAACTTTGTCGAAGGCTTGGCCTATGTCCAAAAAGCCGATGTACAATATTCTTTATTTTCCAGGGATGTGCTAATTTTGTGAACTACTCGATGACATTGCTGGATCGTTGAGTGCTGTAACCGGAATCCGAATTGGTGGTCAGGGATAACATCTAAAAATGAGTTCATTCTGCTGCGGATTAGTTTTTCCAGTAGTTTGGATATAGCTGATAACAAGCTTATTGGTCTGTAGGAAGATACATGATTTGGATTTTTGCCAGGCTTGGGGATCATAATTATTTCAGCAACTTTTAGTTGTTTGGGCCAATACTGTAGTCTTAAAACCGCATTGAATATATATGTAAGCATTACAATACCTTTCTTGGGGAGTTCTTTCAACATTTTTGGTGTAATCAGGTCAGGACCTGGAGCTTTTCTAATATTTAATTGAGTTATTACATCTATGATTTCTTTAGGAATGATTGGTTTTATAGGTTCTGCGGGAGGAGGATTGTTGTTCAGAAAATCGAAAACTTCTTGATTTGGTGTGTTATCGTGAGGAGTAAATACTTCTGCTAGATATTGGGCGAATAGGTCGGCTTTTCCCTTGTTCCTTCTTGCCCATGGCCCCGGGGTGGGATCTTGCTTGCGAACTGGGGGGTTTGCGTGAACTGGTTTGAGAGCTGCTTTAACGGGTCTCCAGATGGAATTATCATAACGATTCAAGTTTAATATGTAGTTTCTAAACGATACATGTTGAGATTCCTTTATTTGGCGTTTGAGTTTCCTTGTTATTTGGTTATAAGCTGTTTTGTCGGTTGGGGAATGGCTACGGTGCCATTTTGCTTTGGCTTTTCTTTTTTCTGCTATTAGTTTTTTAATTTCTAAAGGGATATTAATGTTACTAACATGAATTTTCGAGGGCAGCGTTGCCTGGTGAGCGGCTTGTAATAATATTGTGGTTAGGTTATTTAAGGCATCCTCTACTTCATTGGGTTCTTTTAGTCTTATTTTTAGATTGATGCTTTCGTTGATTTTATTCCTGTAGTCTTCCCAATCAGTTTTTGAATTATGTATCTTAGGTGGCTTTTTAACATTTATTATAGTTGTGCTGACTGTTGCTATTACTGGTGAGTGATCGGAAGATAAATCTAAGTTGGGGACAATGTCCAAATAGGAGTTTGAAATGCCATTAGTGACGAAAAAGTCCAGGAGGTCTGGAATTTTCCCGGGATCAGTTGGCCAGTAAGTTGGACTGCCCGTTGATAAGAAATTGTATTTCGCTTCGTGTAGGACCTTGGCTAATTCTCTTCCTTTCGTGGTAGTAGTCCGTGATCCCCATAGGGTATTTTTACTGTTGTAGTCGCCACCAGCGAGAAACTTAGTGCCAAGCGTTTTAAAGAATTCTTCAAAATGTTCTTTTTTAAGTTGGTGGCGAGGGGGACAATATATAGCACTTATGGTTATGTCAAATGGTAGAGTTTTAACTTTTATCGAAGTGGCTTGTAAGTAATCTTTTGCATATTCAGGTAGTACATAATGTTCGATGGTGTATTTTATTAATATTGCAGATCCTGCGTGGGCTGTGTTGTCTGGGTGGTTAGTGAGCTAGAATTTGTATCCGGGAATCTTAAAGTATGACATGTTGGTAAGGTGGGATTCGCTGATTAAAAGAATGTCAATTAGGTTGTAGTGAAGGAAGGTTTTAATTTCTTCTTTATGTTGTAAGATACCATTGGCGTTCCAAAGTGCTATTCGAAGGAACTTAGCCATTACTTTTGTCCAATTAACATGGTTAGCATGTTTAGTACCATGCTATTCTGATGTAAAAGCTGGTTAAACATGTTTTTGAATTCTTCTAAGAACTTATTTAACAGTTTGCTGATGTTATCTTCTGTATTAACATTCTGTGATTGTGGTGTGTAGTTAGTATTATTGTTGGCTGTTTTAGTGTAGTTGTAGTTTTGAAGTGGGTTGTTAACAATAGGTGCAGGTGTTTGTTGATTAAGATTTGATAATGTTGGAGTAATATGAGGATTAATATTGTTGTTTGAGACAGGGTTTCTTTTGTATAAACGATGGTAATATTCACAACCTCTGTAATTCGCAGGGTGTGGACCTTCACATAAAGCGCATGTAGCTGGGGTGTCCCTAGTTTTTTTGCAACTGGCGGTACTGTGCGTATTGCCATATTTTACACATTTAAAGGGTCTGTTACAGTATTTCTTGGAGTGTCCATATAATTGAAATCGTGTGAATTGTATTACGTTGTTTTGTTTTCTTGGAGGTTCGACTTGTACAACGCAATGACATAACGTACGGATATCGTAGACTCTTTTATTATTGTCTGCTGGTTCTAGGTCCACAAAGAACATATTCAGCGGTGTTTTGTCCTTTCTGCTTAGCACATTGATGATATTCCTTACCTTATGCCCTGATTCGAGATCATCTATTATATCTTGAGTGTCCATGGAATGATGTAAGTATTTTATTACCACTCGAAGAGCTCTTTCCTCTTTAGGTTGGTAAGTATGGTGAATGATATTGTTTTCTTTCATGTACTTAGATAGTTTACTGAAGGTGTCAGGGTGTTACAATTTATTTTACTGTATCATTGGACATACTTCTAGAGGAGAACTGCTCCTCTTCAATTGTTTCATTTAAT
The DNA here is from genome assembly GCA_036346155.1 of Sinelater perroti. Lineage (NCBI taxonomy): Eukaryota > Metazoa > Arthropoda > Insecta > Coleoptera > Elateridae > Sinelater > Sinelater perroti. The sequence goes on from JARFIY010000366.1 coordinate 624,688, forward strand.
TTTTTTATCATTTCTGGGAAGTTGGCAACTCCGTATACGAAAATGGGAGGAGGTCTAGGGATGATAACTGCGGTTTGGTTGTCGGTGCTTTCTGGGTTAGGATTTAAGGCACTAAATTTATTAGATAATTGTATGTTAGTCGGTGTTATTCCTTTGTTTGTGAATGTTTTTCTTCTCTTGACACTTTTAATTACTTGCCATGAATTTTCGTTTGATGAATTTGCAATTTCTTCATCGCTGGTTGATATCATTCTTTCTAGCTGTGTGTTGTTAATTTGCTGTGGGTGATCATAAATGAATTCTTGTGGGGCGTGCTGTGATTGTAGTAAATATTGAGATTGTTGAGGGTTTAGATTTTGCATGTAAGGTTGTAGTAATTGCTGTTGGTTAGCTGGGAATGTATAAGGCTGTGATAGGAACGTTTGTGACATTTGCGTATTCGTAGCTGGCTGGTGTTGCATAATATTTGTTGATGTCATTGAGTTTTTAAAGGTGAAACAGTTGTTTAACACTGAGTTAAACGTTGAAATTAAATTAATAAATACATAAATTTGCATGACCTTAAGCAAGGCTACGGCTGCGGCTCCGCCGTTGTGATAACTCAGGTATAGCTCGGCTCGCACGTTCGGTCTGCTTGAAGGCACTAGCAAGAATCATGCAATATTCTTAAGTTAACATTAAAACTTGTACTGAAAACTCACTTTAGGAAGCAAAGTTAAACATATACAGGAAAAAGTGGTGTTTCTCAGTGTATGATTTGTATTTTTGGAAAAAAGTTATTTATATTATGACATTTAGAACATTACATTTTAGAATCTAAATATTTAACTATTGCCTATTAAATTATATGATATATTATTATTTTCTAAATTGATATTGTTAAAAAAACTGAGTAATCACATTGCTTGAGGTACTACTGAACTGAATGAGAAGTAATTTGGTGTCTTATTAATTTACCTTGGTTTAAGCATTCCCTCAGTTATGTGTGGTTTCAGCAAATTAAGCCAGAGAAAATGCTTGTTTGAAAATTCAAAATTAGTCTAGGATGCCATTTATTTTAAACTAACTGTCTAATGCTAAGGAATACAGCAGAACAATCTCGTTTATTATTTAATGCTTGGTTTATAGTTCGCATGATTTGTTGGCCTTTCTACACGATGTAGTATACCAGGCGAATTGCATATTTCAGAGTAAGTTCTTTAAAATTTGTTTTCAAATAGAGTTATCAATTATAGTTAGTTCGGATATATATTTTTAAATTATTTATTTCGTGCTTCTCAGGGTTTTGTCTTTAATTTATTACTCGTGTTTGGAAGAATTTTTTGCGGTATGTATGACTTGCAGAACAATATTAGAACAAATTTGTTGACTTTTGTGCTGGAATTTTCTTGAATTTCCTATTTATTGATATATACTTAAAACAAACATAAAAAAACTATTGTTAATAAAAACTATGCATAATATATAAATTAAATAAAAATACATTTCTACAAGTAAATGAAAATATGCCCTGAAAGGTTGCTTGTCAATGTATATATGTTTACACATAAATGTTATCAACAAACGTAGATGAAGAACGCTTATTGCTGTTATACTGGCAATTAGTTTGTGCCCAACTCCTAATCTGTGGTTGAAAAACACAAACAACACATCACAACAGATTAGACTGGTTAGCAAATGTTGCAATTTGCACTTTTTGTTTAGCGCAAAATTATCCTTGTACCATAATCTCCCAGAGTCAAACTATTGGAATATCTGCCAAACACTGTTATGAAATTATATTTGTAATGAGTGTGAACATACTTTTAATTTTTACATCATACAATTTTTATAATTACGATTTAACAGATCAGAGTTTTTACCCTAACATAATTACAATTCATAGGCAGTTTAAAAGGTTCCCTGTAATTAAAATTTGAACTACCTGTATTTTATTTAACAAACATTTATTGTGTAACTAAATGTATGTAATATGTTAATGGTATATATCACTGATGAAGATGAAAATAGCACCTACTGAGGTAATTCCATTCTGCTTCTTGGCGATAAATTACAATGTTATGCAATACCGACGTTTAAATGAATGCCCCACTTTGTGTTCGACAAGCTGATTGTATTTATTTTTTCTTGAGTCAATGGCTACATTAATATAACATTGAGAAATTGCTATTGTGCCACCTGCATACAAGGCTATAGAATCATGTTTAATAGCTAAACGTTAAACAAATTTGACCAATATTACAACATGTGTTATTTTTGCTTTTATGGTCTTGCTCTGTCTTTAACTTTCCAGCTGGTTTTGTCGCAGCTCTCCATTCCTTCCTATTCATACATTTATTTTTTATAGATCTATACGTAGCACATCCTGTGTCTTCCATTATTTGTTTAATATATTCCATCCGTGATCTGCCACGAGCATTATTTGCTTCAATAATTGTGGTTAATAGTCCTCCCTTCGTTATTATGTGGCCCATTAGTGTGCCCCTTCGTTTTTATATGTTGTTCCAGAAACACTTCTCTTGTCCGATCGTTCTCAGTATTTTCTTGTTCACATTTCGGTCCCATACAATAGTACGTTCCAACCATGTTTTCATAAAATTTATTCTAGTCCAAATGGAAATTGCGCTTTTTATTAGTAAGCTCTTCTTTTACTAGAAACCCCTTTTCGCTAGTGCAATTATCATTCTAATTTCCCTTTCGCATCGTCCATCTCTTGTTATTGTGCTGCCTAGGTAGAGGACTTTATTAACTTGTTGTAGTCGTATCTAATTTATGTCAATGTTTATAATCCCTATATCGTGTTTATCACATATTATTTCTTTATTTTTTTCTGTTTAGTTTCATTTTGTAATTTGTATTTAGTATAACTTCCAGTTGTTTAAGCTACAGTTTAAGTTCTTCTTCGTTTTCAGCTAATAACGCTATATCATCCGCGTACTGCATCATACATATTCTCTCTCCACGTACTTTTATACCCTCGTTATTCTTCTTTAAGAATTTATTTACAGTTTGTATATATATAACGTTAAAAAGTACCGGCGAGAGAACACATTTTTGCCTCACACCTTTTTTTATTTTGGGTTGTCTAATTTCATCCCCTTGTGTTATTGTTGTAATTTGATTATTATATAATTGTTTCAGGATCCTTCGGTCTTTATGTTTTATTCCTATCTTTTTTAGTGCTGTAAATGATTTCCTAGTTTACATAGTCAAAGGCCTTTTGTAAATCGATAAAGGCCATGAAAGTGTTTCATCTTTTGGTATTCTTTTTTCAATTATTGGTCGTAGTGCAAAGATTGCCTCTCTTGTCCCAATTGGTCTTCATTCAAATTCTTATCAATATTCCTATCTATTCTTGTATAAATCGTTTTTGTTAAAATTTTTGATACATGTTTAGTTAAACTTATTGTACGGTGATCTGCACATTCAATTGCTGCTAATTTTGTTTTGGTATCGTTATTTTTGTAATTGTAAAATCTGTAGGAAGTATTCCCGTCGTATAAATCTCTGACGTTAGTTTATATAGCTTGTATTTCGCGGACTCGCTTATGGATTTTAATAATTCGGCGTGAATGTTATCTACCCCAGGGGTTTTGTTTGACTTCAAGTTTTGTAGTGCTTTATCAAATTCTTCTTTTAGCATGTATCCTTCTATAGTTGTTTGTTCATCGATTCTTTGCATATTTTTCCATCTGTAGGCAACGTCTTCTTCATCTAACAGCACATTACCCTTAATATCCCTTATTCTTTTTGTTTTGGGTTTTATTCACTAGAATTTTTTTTTACTTGTTTATATGCTTGATCCATTCTATTTGTTCTGAGGTATTCCTCAACTTCCTCACATTTTGCTTTTATATATTGTTCTTTAGCTAGTCTGGTTTTTCTGTTGGTGCTATTTCTAAATTGCTGGTATTTTGTTTTACATTCTTCTGTTTTAGCACCCTTATACGTCCTTATTTCTTCTATTAGGTCAATAACTTGTTTTGTAATTCAGGGTTTATGTGCTGGTGGGTTCTTTTGCTGTAGTATGTCATCGGCTGGTTTAACCTATTTTTTTAAATGTTTTATTTTATTTCTATATCTTCTATCTCATTATCTGCTTTGTTTATTTCTATATCTATATCAACTGGTTTCCTACATTCTTAAGTCTATTTATATCTTCCCTGTGAGTTTTGTTTTTCTTCAGCTTCTTTATAGTGAATTTATGTTTCATTATTATCAGATTGTGATCTGTATCTGCATCAGTACGGGGATAGGTTATGCAGTCTATAACCTAATTTAGAAAACATTGCTTCACTAGATTAAATCTATTTCATATCTTCCTATATCTCCAGGCTTTGTCTAGGTACAACGTCTTCTAGGATGATGATGAAATAAGGTATTCATTATTGTAATGTTAGGCTTTTCGCAGAACTCCACCAACTTCGATTCTCTTCCGTTGTGTTTTCCTATGCCTAATTTTCCTACTATTTTTCTCTCTGCCCTTTCTCTTACTACAGCATTAAGGTCTCCCATAACAATGAGGTTTTCGTTTTTTTTTTACTTTCTTTATCATGTTACTTATGAATTCATACATATTTTTAACATCTTAAGCGTTATATTCGCTTGTTGGGATGTACACTTGTACAATGATGGTATCCTCTGGTTTAGTACGTATCTATCATTATTGCTCTTTAATTGTATTACCATTATTCAGTTATCCTTTTTCCATATGCTTTGTTAAGGATAATATCAACACCTGCATTTTCTTGGTTAGCTCCTGTGTGCACTACTATGTAGCCATCACTCCAAATATTTCTTGTTTGTGGCCATCTCATTTCATAAAGACCTAAAATTCCAATTTTAAGTCTTTTCATTTCTAACTTAATGTTTTGTAATTTTCCATACTTTAGTAATCATTTGGCATTCCAGTTTTCTACTTTGCTGATATTTAAATTACGTTTGTTGGATCTTCCTTTATTAGTTGTCCCCTCCTAGAGATCCGAATGAGGGACAGTTTTACCTCCGGACTTAACTATCGAAGACTTGTCTATATTTATTGGGTTTTGCTTTTTTGGGAAATTTCCTCTACGGTGGTTTCTCCTTTGCTTTCGCATGATATTCAATATATGTTTTAGTGTACCAGGGATGACATTTTTTTCTTTCACTTTATCATAATTATAATTATATAATATTTATTTATTTATATGAGATTTTATGGTAGATTGCTGTAAAGTATTTTTCTCTGACACTCATTGTGAAAGTGCGTGGTTATAATCTAAGAAAGAAAACTGAGATATGCTTTATTCCCAAAACTGCTTTATTTTTAATTACAAGAAATTAATTATTTGTTTAATGATGAACATTAAAACTAAACTCATACTTTGGAATCACGTTTTCTGTTGTTAATTTGTTTGTATATTTTTTAGAAATAACCTATTGGTCTAGAATTAACTAAAGTTTAATCGGTTTTACCTCTTTATAAACTAAGTAATATCATTCCATAAGAACGAAAAATAACTTTTTCTCAGATATAGGTATATAATAAAATGGTAGCCATAGCATTTTTTGTCAATTTATTTAAGATAATATTTAGGGTAATTGCATCCCAAGAACTTTTTGAGCTTCAATCTACAATATGTATTTGTTAAGTTCTACTGGAAATTTTAATTTTATTTGTACGAGTGCTTTCTTTGTATAACAGTATAGTTTAGTTCAGTAGCAAATTGTTTAAATAGTTTTACTTGTAATTAACCTTGATACAAGCCAACAAGCAATACTGATAAAAGATACATTAGACGAACAGAGTTACACTTAATAATGAATACATAATATCAGTATTTTGTCTTCACCTTGTATAATTAAGCATTTGGTACGAATTAGCTACTATTCTTAACACTTTGTTTTGTAAGTGTTGAGTAATGTTAATTTTTTTATTCTTCCCCAAGTCTGTATAGGTATTTTATACACTAAAATGTTGCTGTTGTAACTTCACAAATAATACGTTTTTTTAATATTGATGTCATATGATCTGTCAGTTGTTTGTCTAAGTACATTTTTAGATATCTCTTGTTGTTATCACTTTTATAGTTGTATTCGAAATTGTATGTCTTTTGGAAATTTTACTTTTATCCACCATTTGTATAATTAAGGTGCTAAAGCATTAAGTAAGATTTACAGCTTCTGTTGGAATATGTTCAGAAGAACGTATTGTCGTATCATCTGCAAATATTGCTACAATCACATTTTTATTACAAGGTAGGTCAACCATAAAGGTTAAAAATAACGTCGGATGGAGCAAACTATCTTGTATAAGATTGAAAAAATATCTGCAATCTTTACTTGGTAAATTGTTTAATTATATATGATTTAAATAATGAATAGAACTGATGTAGTAGAGCTTGTTCACTTTTGTAGAGCAATCGGTTACGCCCAACACAATCAAAAATTTACGGGACATTAAAAAGCACCACACGATACGCTCGTTTCTCTTCAAAGTTTTTTTTTAATTACTTCTACTATCTAGACCTGTCCGAAAATGGAATAGTCCTCTTTGAATCCTAACTGACGTTACTGATTTGTTGTAAAAATTTTAGCACTAATTTTGAGATGCTTGAAAAATAATTTTTCTAGTAATTTAGATAAATAGGGTAACAATGTTATCGGCTTATAAGAAATGGTTTTAGTTACAGGAAAATATGGGATTATTAATATTGAATTGAATATTTCCGTGTTGTTTACAATAATTTTATTGTTTAGTTTTTTTGACACTTTTGGCGTTATTAACTCACAACCATGTGATTGTTTATTATTTAGGCATTTTATTTGTTCATAAATCTCCGCAGGGGTAAAATATTTAATCAGCAAATACATTTGTAATTGTATAAACATGGTTCCAAATTTATTTATGAGGTGAAAAGAATTATACCGTTTTGTTATTTGCTTTTGCTATTTGAGCTTTTATAGTTATGATTTGGAGTTTATTTACTGTTAGTTAGTTTTAGTTGTAGGAGCTTCTATTATTTGTGGACGAGTATATTTGTGTTGAAGCTATTTTCTGATTGACATTGTATATAAAATTTTGCAAATTCTTATAAACAGTACAACCCTTATAGTTTACTGGGTGATTCCTATTACATAACGTACACTTTCCTGGCGTGTTGACTTCTTGCATACGTTAGTATTGTGAGGTTCACCACATTTGATACAGTAATAAGGTTTGTAAAATTTTGAGTAATTATATGCTTGGCCTCTAGTACACAGAATTATTTCTTGTTTCTGGGAAATTTTTTATATTGCAAAGATCCTTGAGGTTGAATACATTCTTGTTATTACTCCTTACTTCCAGGTCCACAAAGAATAGTGGCAACGGGTCTTTAAAAATTCTATGTCTTACGATGATGCCGTTTTGTACTTTATGTTTGAATATGGAGGGGCGTAAATTTTTAATTACTGTTTTGTTTTAATTGACTTTTATGGTACATTATTTTTTCAATTTTAAGTCTTATAAGTTTGAGTGGTGTACGTTCTTATTTTTACTATATCATTTGCACCGAATTGTACTGTGCTATTATTTATCTTGAACGATTTCTGTAAAGCTATTCATCATTGCTTTACAAACAATTACTTCATAAACAAAAAGTTGGAAATAACCTAGGTACTTTCAGTTGATTGAGGTTTTCTTGTGTATTATTTTCAGAATTGTTTGTATTATCATTTGTTTTGTTCTTTGTTAGTTGGTTAAATCTATTTTCCATATTGAGATTTGTCAATGCTCGAATTAAACATTTGTTTGAAAGATATCTTTTCTTTTCTTCACCTGTTGCCACGGATGATTAAACCGCAGCTACTATCGAGCTGTTACCGTTTAACTTTTACTACATATAATATTTATGTATATTAATTTGAAACAAAAAATATTAATGTTTAATTTTATTATAAAACTTGTTTAATACATTGTTAGTGGTATAATGATATAGATATTATTGGTCAAAACATTTTGGACACAGTTTCTTACAACATTCATTGCAAATGAGTATTTTGCAAGCACTGCATGTTATAGCTGTTTTTCGGTCCTTGCTAATAGGACAAATCGCACACATCTTTCGTTTTCTTTTCGGCATAGGTTGAATAGGTACTTTTAAAGTAGGAACTGGTATTCCCACGACGTCTCCTGAGGATTATCAAAGGCACCTTATTATTGGACATTTGCAAACGTAAGTGTTCTATCAATTAAATTTCCAAGTCTCTGAGAAAATCGACCGTCGAATTATTTTACCTTCCAACGCAAATGGATAGATAACGCGGGAATTAACAACTGCAATATTTAATATAGCATGAAAAATTGCCATCGGCTATCTATTTGTACGCTTAGATGTTGAGTATAATGCACATTTTGCATCCAAAGCATCCACACGTGATTTTATGTCGTTATACATCATAATAATTTCTGTTTTTTGTTGCTATTGTCAATTGATGGGCTGTGATCTATACTGGATACAAATATGACACTTTTTTCTTTTTTGGCACATAAGACACAATTGTATTAGTAGAAGTAAATCCAAGAGTCGACGACTTGACTGGTCGTTTTCTATTTGGGAGAAACTCGGGTGGTACCTCTCTTTGTTTTTATAGTTCCAACATAAGTGAGATTTTTCTCAATTAATTGAGAAGTTCTATGGAGGTATACCAGTTATTCCCCATTCTGTTCCTCCTGAACCCTTCAATACAATCGGCTAATCGCAATACAACTTTTGTTAGGTTCAATAATTTATTTTTAGAAGGAAGGACATTTATCTCAGCACCAGTATAGATTTCCGCATTTTAATGCTATACGTGGCCGGCTTATTGGGAATATACATACGAAATGCACGTCTTCCCCGAACCGGAATTAGAAAAAAAACACTCAGGAGAATAGCAAGATTTGGATCAAAAAAACAAACTCGTAAAATCTTTTTGAGGTGACAGCAAGCTGATTACTTACAACTAAGTAAAAAAAAATCGGGCAGGGCTCATCGTACTCTGAAAGACAGGTTTTCCTGTACAATTAGTGACCCATAGCAACCGAATATCTTCGTGACTTGTCTTGTAAATATAAAAGCCTTTAGAAAGGCTTTAATTTCAGCTAAATTTCTATTGTCCACAAAGGTAGGTTTGCGCTTTACTTTGGAACCAGAAAATATTTGAAATTTTGCATATTTTTCTTTACACAACGACATTTTTTTATTTATACAGTCAACAGTTGTTTCTAGCATCTCATTACTAAACAGCAAATTCCAGGCCTCAAGAGATGTCCTTAAAGGATAATTTCGAGCAAAACCTTTTAGACAAAGTAATACAGTTACCCAATTATGCGCTGAAGTTCGTCCCCTAAGCACTTGTGTTTTTGCTCATTTAGTATTATCCACTCGCTCTTCGTCAGAATCAGAGTATTCCTGTTTACTTGATGTTTCATGAACACTAAATAGTTCATTATTTTCATCTTAGTTATCAGTTTGTTTCGCAAAATTCAATATTTCATTGAACGTGTAGATGCTCCCATTTAATGAAGTTTCACTTTCTTCATAATCTTTGTTTTCCATTGATTCACTGGTTTCATCATTTTCCCAAAATTCGTCAGACTCCAGTATTTGCTGTAGTTGTTGGTCTGATAAATACGTTTAGCAAGACTACGTGTTTTATTAAAACCTGTATATAAATAACTACGTAAAGAAATGAGGAATATGACTTACTAAAGATACAAAAATTGTATCACACTTTTAATACAGTTAACAAATAAAACTTGTCACGTGTTTACTATTGATGGTTTCTGAAGACCCACTTAACATTCTGCAACGACAACCTCAGACCTAACCATAGATTTGTTATGCACCGCTATAAATACCCTCAATATTAGGAGAGTATAGGAGCGCCCAAGCGCCAACGGTCTAAACTAAAAGTTTTACAGAGATTATAAAATTACCTCGAGTCCTCATGACCAATCAGTGGTAGCTGCGGGTTAAAATCCATATCCTCGTCACTAGCGTTGCCATCTGTGTTTTGCAAGTATTGCGATGTTACTGTATGATTGTCAATTGGATTAAATTGTGCAAACAGTATGAAAGACACATATATATATATAGGCATTTAAATTCCTAATGGCGTTAAATTATTTATTTGATTTAATTAGTACAACTGTATTTGATTTTGTGATTGTATGAATATTGCACCAGCTGCAAATCCACGATGAAAATGATTCATATTTGTTTTATTTTGATAGTATAGTGTGTGCTTTGCGAAGTTGACATCTTTTTGCATATAGTGTTAGTTTATTTAAGCGATATGGAAATATTCAGAATAAACAGAATCATACACATCAATCCTCACTGACTATTCGACCACAAGAGATTTGCTAATGATTAACAAATGTTTTTACTTTATCTGAAATTTTCTAGTATGTATATCGAATTTGGTTATTTTAGTATCTTATACTAATTCTTATCTTATGGCTTTTTAGTGAAATTCTAGACGAATTGAATTATTTAGTTTTCCTTTTAAAATTACATCTTACGTTCTCTGCTAGATTTTGCAAATTTTATCCTTTATACGTATCAGTTTTAGCATATATTAGAGGAGTTGTGTATGAGAACTATTTCTTTATTTTTAGAGTAAAAGTGCTTTCCAGGAATTTTGTCTTTATTCGCTGCTATATTTACAGGTACTGGACAAAATAATGAAAACACTTGTGGAAGTCGGAACGTTTTGTATTAATACGGTGTAGATCCACCTTTTGTACGTCTTTTGCAAATCTTGAATAACGGTGAGTGGAACTTGAAGCCGTTCTTCGTGCAGCACAGCTTCCTGTTCAAGTAGAAATGAAGAAGGTGGAAATCGACACCGGACTCTATTTTGCAAAACAGCCCACAGAGGCTCGATGTGGACCAAGGAAGATGTTGAACCTCATCAGCACGCTCTTGAAACTCCTCTTCAATAGAACCAACTGTGTGAATGAGGACATAATCATACTGGAATATGGCATTCCCGTCTAGAAATAAAGTTTGCAGCATTGAGTAGACCTGGCTATCCAGGAGTTCTTTATACACTGCTGCTGTGATCCGACCGTATAATGTGACAAGTACCATAATATAGCGCTCCAGACCATAATAGAGCCGCTATCATGTTTTACAATGAGACGGAGACTGTATGCTTCAAAGAGTGTACGCCAGATAAACACATGTCCAGTGGCGGGGAGGTCCGGCGGTTGTTATCCTACAGCTTCATTTTTCAAACATTATTATGCTTCGCCGACCCTGTTTTACCATAAAAGACCAAAGGTTTGCTTATTTTTATTGAAAGCAAAACTTTTAATTTCCATGGAGCACTCAAGAAAATATATATAGAAGGGAGAAGACTAGTGAGTATGCACGTTGCATAACGTTCATTTCAACCTCTTCAAAATAAAGATGTAAGTTTTAAACAAGAATAATCAACGAAAAGCAAACGCAGAACAAGTATTCGTAAATTGTTCAATATTATTAGTTTATCTTAAGATGTCATGCATTACCACCTTAAATTCTTTGACAGTTTACAAGCGTTACCGACTCACAATTTGTTGTCAATTGTTTATTTGTCACACGACGACCATTTTTCAAAACACTTAATACGTACGCTAAAAATGGATTCATGTGAATAACTCTGATTTTCATATGTAGATCCTATGATTAAGCACAAAGGTTTTGAAAAAAAATTGTACAAAAGTTTGATGAATTTGTTCTAGATGGCAAAACCGTAAATGCGGAAGTATATTCTTAACAACTTGAACGACTATAATTGCACGCTCACATACTCTGAAAAAATACGAAGAAAGTACACGAACCCAAACATATCGAATTTCACCTCAACGTACAGACATTATTATCTGGGTGCAATGAAGGTCCCCAATTGTTGCAGTTTTAATAATTAATTTACCAATCTATTTCATTAGTCTGTGAATTATTACAATTACTTTTATTTAAGACTCGAAGTTATTTTTTATGTTGTGAGTTCTCCGAGCGGCCTACTGCTTATTTTTGCCTTTTTAAACGTTTTTAGTTTTCTATAGGAATTAGTTTAATAAAGATGGGATTTTATTATCTTGCACGTTTCTTCTTACAGGTATCGGACGATTCTATTGCACCAAAGAAACTAACGTGAAAATCTACCACAGATGAGTGTTTTCTTTAGATGTAGAACCAGTATCTTATCCATTTCTTTATTTTCTGCATTTAAGACGCATTGAACAGAAATAAGCTTAAATTGTAAATAATTATTATTCACTATAGTCCCTATCAGCAGCTACGACCTTCTCAAGACCTGCTGCAGGCCAACACAACTTCTTTGTCCATATGTGTAGTTATCTTTATGATGGAAGTTCTTAAGCTATTCTTGATGTTAAGATGTCTCTCATAGACCTTTGCCTCGATCACGCCCCATATGTAGTAATCAAGGAAGTTGCAGTCTGAGCTGGAGAGAAGGCGGGAGACTAGTGATAATATAAATTTTTGTATAGCCATGCCTGGATCTTTCTTGCTTTGTGGGTTAGAGTGGAGTCTTGCTGAAACACATATTCCCACCCAGTGGTCACCTTTTCTATCCAGGGTTCGACAACTGTCTTCGCCACGTTGATATAGATATCAGCGGTTACCTTCCGCTCTTTTTCAAAGAAGTGGGGCGCCGTGACATTTTCTTCGATGCTTACAATCCTCAGTATTATGACTAATGCGGGAAAGCATGCGTAACGGTAGGCAGTTCAGACGCATCTTGTCAGATCCAACAGTTATTTTGGTGATTCACCTTCTTGTCCGGTGAAATTCCTATCTATCTTATATTTCTCACTCAACAGTTGAGGGCTCCTCAAGACGAAATATTTATTTTTCAAAGCGCTAACAAATTTGCCATTTATTTAGCGATCAGATCACTTACTGTAAATTTCTCTGTTAGCAGTTACCTCCTTCTGATAGCCAGATTACCTGTATTTCTTAGCTCGTTATAAACTTGAGTCTTTCTGTAGCCAAACCACGCAATAATTTATATCGGCGATGTTCCAGCGCAAAAGAATCCGAGTATAGTAACTTTGATATCATAATATCGGGTCATTTTACCGACAATCGTAAGTTGTTGATCATGTAAAGCTAACTTGTGTTATCTAAACAAAAATTAGGATTTACCTTGACAACCTTGTATATCTAATAGAACATAACAAGATAAAGTGTTTACTAAATGAAAAAATCGAAACTTGGGGTATGTTGTACAGAGTTGCCGGTATGGAGTCACGGTTACGAGCTTTGTTTCTGTTCTCGAACCCAACAAGGGCGAGTTCGAGTCTCGCTGGAAACGTATGGACGTATGTGACGTTCTAGTTACTTAAGCAAGTGAGTATTAGTGGACACAATAAGTTTTTGACGCTGTGGTGTCGATGAAAAAAAGTATGTTGTATGAATGTTTTACTGAGTTTTTGGATCTTTTCACCTAGTATAAGTTTAATACCATTTATTCATGAAATTTGATTATGAGAAATTTTTAAACCTGACGACTTATCTTTTTTTAATTCAATTTTTAATTAAAAATATAATTCATGATTTTACAGATACATTGATTATTTGGGACCTATTATTTAAGTCATCTTTAAACAGCTTATATTTTATGGTGGTATTTAAAGAAAAATCGTTCAGACAATTTAATTAGAAGTCACAAATGTGATTTCTTTAATTTTCAAGTTTTTATTACCGCGAAATAAAAGATTGTGTAGATGGTGATGACCCAACATCGAGAAAAATATATGAGTGTAAAACCAAATTTTAGCTACTGCTTTATACTTTGTATACCTTCAATTTTTTTTTCTCAAACTATCTACTACTAATAATATCTATGCTATCCTATTTTTTATACATAATACTCTACTGTAAAAGTTGTATTAATATTAAGATTTTTATTGTCGAAGATAAATTGAAAAAAGTGTTTAGTGGCTGGACGTGATTATAGCAGTAGTTATGTTTTCAGTCATTCGGGCTTGCAGTATGTTGTGTGCAATGCTAATTTGGTTTCATTTTAATTTGCAAAAACGTTATAAAATTCAGCTGAATTATCGACAAAAAGAGACATGACTTTGTTTCCGAAATAATAAAGGCAATATTCTGTTTATACTATTATAGAAGTTTAACTTGCTTATCACTTTTCTTGTCACAAAATTACAATTAATTTCAAATTTTGACAATAGCAACATTTCTAACAACTTAGTTTCTCTCTCGGACTATGTTTACCATAAAAATGATCGCAATATTTTTCGTTAGACGTTTTTGGTCGTATATTAATCATAAATATTTATACTTCACTCCCTGTAAGATAGAAAAAAACAATACGAAAAAGCAACTTTATTACATAGCGCAGATATAAATCATCCAACATGATTAGTTGCTAAATTACTTTATTTTCAGGTACTTTTTCAATCAAATCCATATAAAGCGCTTTGTTTACTTTGATCCCTACTTATTGTTTTGTTTTTTAGGGAATGCGAAGTGTTTAAAAGTATTCCAAATTTATTTTCTTTAAATCGTAGTATTTTAGTTTATTCAGTTCGACAAATTTTTTCCTTAAAAATTATGGTTTTATATAAATTTTGCCACTAATTTTCAAATTAGAAACTTTAAAAAATTTCTTTTCAATTTACAAACGATCTTCACACGCCACTTCCTAGGCACAAATAATTCTTAAACTACCTTCCGTTAAATGTTTAGTTACAAATCCTTGCGGCCGGTACGTTTTACCAACTTATTGTTCTTTATCGATTTGGATGTGTTTGTTCTCAAGTGGCGTTTCTCAGATATTCAGGGAAAACGCTGCGATAAAATAAAGTATTTCTATTGTAAACGTATTGCAGGCGCAGAAGGAAAAGAGAATAAACAAACTCATCTTAGCGTGCCCTTCATCTGTGCGTGGAAATATTCAACTTCTGATGATATAAAAAATATATATGTAACTGAAATTTCGTTCGGACGGCATGACAGATTGAAACTCTGAGACGTATGGATTATTACATACTGCGTGGCGTACAACAAAGAGACCTTTTTGCTGGAGCTCTAATGCTTCATTTGAACCATGCGAACTAAATTGCTAGTCTATAATATTTAGGTTAAAGTGTAACTACGGGGGGTTCTCTAAATAAATGTTTTTTCAAATATGTGTGCAAATAAATTTTGTGCTTTTTGTCAAAATTTACTTTTTTATTAGCAAGTAGTTTTTAATTACTGAAAATGAGTTGTTGTTAAGAGCTGCTTTTCGCGATTGTCTTAAACGCACTTTTTTGGTGCTAATATATACAAGTCAAAACATCTTTGAGGTACTTATTGAATTTCATAGTCATAGGATTTCTTTTTTCATCTGTACGAAAATATTATTTTTTGCTTAATAGCCAAAAAAAGAGTGGTACCTGCGCATATTTTTTTTTGTTTTTGATAGAAATAGATTGTATTTGTTTTCTAAGTTTAAAAAATGAATTAGTACATGATGGCTTGGTAATCTTGAAGTCATGTTACACAAGATTTACATTTTCATCGTAGGCAGCACAAATTGTTCTTTTTTAAATGGTTTTGACATTAACTATTTTGTTTAGAAAAGCATAAAATATTTTAATACAGACAGTACTAATCGTATTTATATACTATTAGTCTACCGTTTTTAATCATTAGACACTTTTCTTTTTCTTTCCCCAAACCACTTAATTTCGTTATTTATCTTGAACCATATAGTTAAAATAACAAAGCAATTTTTCAAAATCTAACAAAACTAAACAAAAAAATCAGGTTCATTTTTTAGTTTGACGTTTTGCTTAACCTAAAACAAATAATAAAGACTCGTAGAATTTAAAAAAATATTATTTTTTTTATTTACTGCATATTTACAACTAGTCTAACTAGACTAACAAGCAAATGAGTTAATGTACATAGCATGTGGGGAGGAACACCAAGAGTGACCTCCTGTCATTACAAGGTATACAAGTCTTATTACTAATTTGTTAGGTCACTAAACTTTGTCCGTTTCAGGCGTCTAACTGCGTTTGCATTATTTAATAAGTCTGTCACTAGAACACTAGGGTGATCACTAATACGATCGTTGTATCTGATGCAGCAAGCTTTGATGACATCTTTAATCCATGGGATCTTTAGATCGTTATGTAATGTGCGGTTGTTCACATACCATTCGGCGTTTGCTATTGCGTGAAGTGTTTTGCTTTGAAATCGCTGTAATATCTCGATGTTCGATGACTTAGCAGATCCCCAAAACTGGATCCCATACGTCCAAATCGGTACTAACATGGTTTTATATAACAACACCTTGTTTGTTAAACTGAGCTGGGATTTTCGTCCGAGGAACCAGAACATCTTCTTCACGCGGATATCTAATTCTTTTCGCTTAGTCTGTATGTTTTTTCCAGTTTAGTTTGCTATCGAGATGGATACCGAGATATTTGATATCTTCTTTGTGTGGTATGTTAGTGCCGTTGAAGATTATAGGAGGTGGAACAACCTTGCGGAGGGTGAAGACCACTGAAGCCGATTTGTTTTCATTGATTTTGATGCGCCAGGTCTTTATCCAGTTTTCTAAAGCTTCCAGCGCATTTTGCAGGTATATTGATGCCTGAAGTGGATCTCTGTGTGAAGATAATACAGCCGTGTCGTCCGCAAACGTAGCAATTAAAACATTGTCGGTAACAGGAAGGTCTGCCGTAAACAACTGGTATAATGTCGGTCCCAGTACGCTACCTTGTGGTACACCTGCTTCGACTGAGTAGATTGGCGAGTGGCTGTCATTGATTTTGACCCGAAAGTATCTGTTTTCTAGATACGACTTGAAGAGCAGATAGTACTGTTGCGGTAGGGTTTGCTTGATCTTATATAGGAGGCCAGGGTGCCAAACTCGATCAAAAGCTTGGCCCACGTCTAAGAATGCTGCTAGGCATAACCGTTTTCCTCGAAGTCTTTTCTACCTTATCCACTATGCTATGGACTTGTTCCAATGTTGAATATTTTCTGCGGAAACCGAATTGATGTTCCGCAACTAAATGCAGTTCTTCTATAATGGGTTCAAGTCTTCTTAGTAGAATTCGCTCAAAGAGCTTAGAGAGGATTGGTAACAGCGAAATCGGTCTATAAGAAGCTGGTAATTGACCTGGTTTTCCTGGCTTTTGAATGACAATTACTTCGCCAAATTTCCATTGGATTGGGAAGTACTGAGTTCTTAAGATGGCATTATATATACGTGTTATAGCTGCTATCCCTTTTTTTGGCAGTTGACGGAGTAATTCGGACGTAATTAGGTCATATCCGGTGCTTTGCCAGTTTTAAACATTTAACTTCTGTTTGGACTTCGTTGGGTGTACAGCGGCGAATGGGTAAATGGAGTTGGAGTGGTGATTTGAGGAATTCGAGAATTTCGTAATCATCTTGTGGAGTTCTGTCTGATTCGTGCGGTTGAAAGGTTGCAGCTAAGTGTTCGCCGAATACCACTGCTTTATCTTTGTCACATCGGGCCCAAGAGCCATCATTTTTACGAATAGGAGGGATAGGGATAATAGGCTTTTCAAATTCCTAGTTGCGCGCCATAAGGAGTAGTCATGGTGTTGACTGGGGATAAGTTTCGCACGTAATCATTGAACGTTTCGTTTTCTGTTCCTTGATTAATCTTTTAGTTGTGTGGTGAGAGTGTTTAGTATATTTTTGTCTCTTGGGTGTCTTGTTTGTTGCCAGATCCGTCTTGCTTTTCGTTTGTCGCTGATCTTTTGTCTAATTTCTAAGGAGTAGTTGTTAGTGTTTTGTTACATTTATGTTGTAGTTTTATGGGCGTAGCTGTCCAAGAAGCATATTGTAAGGTTTGTGTTAGTCGTTCTATTGCCGTTTCAATTTCATTTGAAGTGTTAAGTACTGCTGGAATCGATAGATGTTCATCAATATATTGTCGAAAAATGTCCCAATCCGTAAGACTGTTGTGTAGGCTGGGCCTTGCAGGCTTGTTGATTATGCAGCTACTCAACGTGCATATTATAGCAGAGTGATCCGAGTTTAGATCGTAGCAGTCAGCAACATCGATGTAGTTGGGCGAGAAATTTTTGTAATAAGGAAATCTAATGCATCCGGCAGTTTATTCAGATCGGTTGGCCAATATGTGGGTTTACCTGTGGCTACTGCATTATAATGATTATTTAAGATGGTTTTATATAGTTGCCTTCCCTTTGGGTTAATTAATCTGGAACCCCATAAGGGGTGTTTAGAGTTAAAATCACCACCTGCTATGAACCGGTCTCCTAGCGTCCTGAAGAAGTCTTCGAACTGGTTCTGCGTTATTGAATGCCGCGGAGGGCAATATACTGATGATACTGTTATGTCTCCAACGTGGTCTTTAATTTTGACATTTGTGGCTTGTATATGATATGTTTCAAATTTCTCCATTTCGTAGTGTGATAATTTGCTGCTGATTATAATTGCCGTTCCAGCGTGAGCTGTGTTGTCAGGATGACAGGTGTAATAAGTTCTGTAGTTGTGGATATTGAGGTAGTTGTAATTAGTAAAGTGTGCTTCAGATACCAAGAGCAAGTCGATTTTTGGGTGTTTAGAAACGCTTCTACTTCTAAACGGCGTTGTAGAAGTCCGTTTGCGTTCCATACGGCTATTCTTAGGGTATCCATTATTGGGAGATTTTGGTTATCAGGCTAGTGAGTAGGTTGAGCATCATAGTATTTTGTTGCATTAACTGGCTAAACATGGTTTCAAATTTGGAAAGGAACTGAGACAGGGAGATGTCATTGCTGTTTTGATTTTGAGTGTTGTATGAGTCTGACGTTGTTATGAAATTTTGTTGTCCAGCCACGGCTGCGAGCATAGCTAGTTGGAAACCTGTTTGCCCTATATGTGTTTGGTTGAATTGTGGCCGCCTTTAGAGCTTGTGGTGCTTGCATCCTAGGGTTGGCGGTGTTGTTTCCTCTTTTTAACTGAAGTTGTTGGTAGATAGAGCATCCTTTATAGTTTGCTGGGTGGGCTCCATTGCACAATGCACATGTAGCAGGAGTGTCTTTTGGCTTTGTACACGTCAGGGTATTGTGGTTACCACCACACTTTACGCACGCGAATGGTTTTCTGCAGTAAGTTTTGCTGTGTCCGTATGCTTGACAACGAGTACACTGGATGATATTGGTTTTTTCCTTGGTGGCTCAACTGTAATTATCATATTTAATAGAGATCTAAGTTCGTATATCTCTTTGTTGTTACTGGCAGGCTCGAGGTCAACAAAGAATAAAGGAAGTGGTGTTTTGTCTACCCTGTGTCTTATATTCATTAAATTGCGTACAGTATGTCCTTTCTCTTTCAATTCTTCTTTTATCAACGCGGTATCGACTGTTGGGTGAAGGTTTCTGATTACAACTCTAAATGCCCTTTCTTCTTGAATCTGATAAGTATGAAAAATAATTTTCTCGTCATCAAGATGTCTCACAAGTTTTCGATATGTTTCAGGGTTATTAGTATTTATCTTGACGACGTTGTTTGCTAGTGTTTTGAGTTGTATTGTTCAGTTTCTAATACTTTTGTCAGATTTTAATCATTGCGTTATAATTTTCTACTCCGTGTATATATACTGGAGGGGGTTTCTCAACTGCAGCTTGTGGTTCGTCTCTAGTTGTTTCCATTACGTTATCTTCGTGTATGTCATTTAATAAATTAAATCTGTTGTTATCGATGATTTGGCTTTGTAATTCGAGGTTATTATCAGGGGAGCGTGAGCATCTTTTCTCTTTCATTACTTGCCACTCATGAGAGCTCGTTTGGGGTTGGCCATCGTTTGTTGCGGTCATTTCAGGTGCTGAATGCTGGTTATTAGGATTTTGTGGCGGACAGTGCATGGGTTGTGGAATATTAGTAGGATAAGATACATATGGAACATATGTTTAGCTTGATAATGATTGTTGCGTAGGGGGATTAGTGTAGGGCGTTAATGGCTGGTTTTGATATAATAAATGATGTTGAGAAATTGGAATTTGTTGTTGAGCAATAGGCATTTGTGGTTGAAACGGAAACATATTTAAAATAAATAAAATAAACTCACTGATTAATGCGGGTCACTGGCATTCGAGTGCATGGATAGATAACACGCGCGTCACAGACACATCCACTCATCTACGAGGCCAGCGGCCGAATCTAAAAAAATATGATAATTATTTATTAATAAGTTAAGGTACTGGCAAGTATGAAGTATTATGAGGAAAGGAAAATTTTGTGTAGGACTAAAGTGAAAAGTATTATATAAGTCATTAATGGCAAAGCTTAATGGTCAAAATTAATCAACATGTAAGTTACAAGATAGGTTTTCTTACTGGAAAATAAATTTTTAAATTTTATAAACAGTATTGTTTTATAATATGACGAATATACGATGTATCTTAATAATAGTGAGTATATCAGATCCAAAATTTTTTATTGCAAATAAATATTTAGCAGAAAGATAAGGAAACAAATATTCCTAAAACAGCATCGTCCAATAATTATAAAATAATGATGGTATTATTTGAAATATAGTGTTGTTAAAGGTTGTCACTTCTTTTGGTGTATATACTGTTTATTAAAGAAATGCTACTATTCAATTAATTCAATAATCTTCTAACATGAGATACTTATAAAGATAATCCTCAAAATATAAAGTATAGTAGATTATAGGAGATATTTTTGATAAGCTTATTGAAGAGATTTATTAAAACTTTCAAAAGGAAAGAAATTACAATTTTCTTCTGACATCAGGTTTTATAATAGAAAATTGTTAAATTTATTTAACAGTTAAACACACGCAAAATATTACATTCGTAGTATTACTCCATTCTTTCTTCGTAAATCATAGTTGATTAATAAGACTGTATTTGTATTTGCCATTAGCGGTTTTGATTTTGTAACCACTTTAGTTTAGCTTTAGTTTTCTAAATTGAAACAGTAATCATTTTCTGTACATGTTAGTACGGTAAACACACAAAAAAATTAAATTTGCAGAATTAAGTGCGGAAAAAAATTTAATCACATATAACAGTCAATAATAGAAAAAGTGGGCAAATAGGCTACATCCATAAATCGCTGTTTTTTAGAAATGATTAATCTTTTTCTAGCAAATTTTAAATCAGTTAAAAGACAATGTATGGCAAAGTATGCTACAATTTCATAGAATTTCGATTAGCCAAATTTTAAAACTCAATTTTTTATTTGAACTCAACCCTTTTGCTCACACAACTTATGACCAGATGGGAAGAAATAAAAAATGATTTAAAATCAACGTTAAAAACCGACTTATTAATTTTCTATATACAAGTAGTAAAACAGCAACAAACTAAATAGAATAGACTAGAAATTTAAAAGTTGGCTAAAAAAATTGTTTATACTAATTTATCTATATTCTTTACCTCGGTTCCAATACTATATTTGGGTCTCCCTATCAAAGGGAAGCTTTTTTGACATTAATGATATTGCGATCAAAGGAGATTATTTGTGGATAATGTTAGAAAAGCTAGTGGTGCAAAAATGTGGGGTTAATCATAAGCCAAACTTAAAAACACACAATAAGCTGTTAGAAACCTGTAGTTGCGACTGCATGGCATTTAGTAAACGTGAGCAGTGATTTTGTGTTTGTAATTGTGCAACATCGATTTTAAATAAAATTCCAGAAAACAGCACCTATTTTCAAAAGTATTAAAAAGTATATATATATATATATATATATATAATCTTAACCCATTTACCTTACGGTGTAGGGAGTTTGTAAGCTTACATACATTTACATTTCCGTGAAATCAATTTACATTCTAATGATTATTGTCAATACCGTTCTTTAAATTAATTTAAAATAAACCAAATTAAATTAAATTAAATCAAATTAAATTAAATTGGATTTACAATACATTTTATCTTACAGTTCCTATGCAAGTTGTTCTTGTCTATCTGATATTCTATTTACTTCACTTGCATTACACTACACTATGTTTCGTATGACGATCTTCAGTCATTCTTAACCGCACCAACCTATAGTTCACTCACACGCTTCACTACATTGATTACTCTCTCTTTTTATTGTGTATTTGTTATGTACGTACGAACCTTGCCCATTCCTTTTTGTTCTGTGCCAATGTTTTGGCCTCTTGCCAGTTTCGATTCTTCCTCTTTAGGACTCCCGCTATTGTCTCATCCCATCTCCTTCTTGGTCTTCCTCTTATTCTCTTTTTTATTGTTTTGGTTTGCCAAATTATTTTTGTTTGGCTGTTATTTCCCATTCTGATCAAGTGTCCAAACCATCTCATCTGTTGTCTTTCTATATCCTTCTTTATTGGTTCAACATTTAGCGCCGTTCGTATTTCTTCATTTCTTAGTCTATCTCTTTTAGTTACACCCATGATTCCTCTCAGAAATTTCATCTCACATGCTTGTATCTTATTTTCTTGTCTTTTCGTGAGCGTCCAGCTTTCGCAACCAAACATCAATATCGGCTTGAATATCGTGTTGCATACTGTTAGTCTTTGTTTTATTGATTATCTCTTTTTTCCTAATTAAAGCATTGTTTAGGGCGTAATACACTTTATTAGCATTTTCAATTCTGCTATTTATTTCCGTTTCGTTTTTTCCATCTTTCTGTATTGGTATTCCCAAATACTTAAAACTGTCTACTTGTTCGATCTCTTTATTATTAAGTTGTATTCTTATTTGTCTATTGTTTCTTCCTAGTATCATCACTTTGGTCTTATTAGTATTTATCATTAGATTTCGTTTTTGTAGTGCTGTGTTCCACAGTTCTAAGTTTTTTTGCAATTCTTCCTGGTTTTTTGCACAGATCATCAGATCATCAGCGAATGCACATTCTGTTATATATACCGGTTCCAAATATCTATAGCCCACTAACAGTTTCTTAACTTTATGTTTAACTTCTTTTATTACTCCATCTAATACGATATTAAAGAGCGTTGGGCTTAATACTCCCCCTTGTCTCACGCCTTCTTTTGTTACAAATTCGTCTGACTCTATATTATTTGTTCTGACCTGATTTCGAGTTTTATTGTATAAACTAGCTATATTGCTTCTCAGTCTTTTTCCAATTCCTCTTTTCTTAAGGCTATTCCATATAACTCTTCTTGGTATGCTATCGAAGGCTTTTTTAATATCGATAAACGCCACATATATGTCATTGCTGTGGAACTTCTCTATCAGCTGCTTTATTGTGAATATGTGGTCCTGTATTCCTCTCCCTCTTCTAAAACCACTTTGCGATTCTTCCATTTGATCTTTTGTTTTGGCTTTCAATTTGTCGTCTAGTAGTCTTTCATACACTTTATATGCATTGTTGAGTAGTGTTATCCCTCTATAGTTGTTGCAGTCTTTCTTATTTCCGGACTTGTATGGTGGTAATATTATACCAATTTCCCATTCCATCGGTATTTTGTTTTCTTCTGCAATTTTATTAAACAGTGTTGTCAATACTTCTAGATCGTTAGGCCCTAGTAGCTTTAACATTTCTATTGTTATATTATCATGGCCTGGTGCTTTGCCTCTCTTAAGCTTCTTTATAGCTTCTCCTACTTCTTGCAGACTAAATGTTCTCCCTTGTTCTACGTCTTCTTCTTCTTCCCTATTTTCTTCTTCGATATCCCATGTACTTGATGTGTTTGCGTTTAGCAACTCTTCGAAGTATTCTTTCCATCGTAGCATTATATCGTTGTTTTCCGTTAATATTTCCCCTTTCTTTGGGTTAATATATTGACATTTTGTTTCTTTACCTTTCCTTAATGTTTTCAGTACTTTATAAAACAGTTTCTGGTTACCTATTCTGTCCTTCTCCATCTTTTCGCCGAATTCTTCTCATGTGTGTATTTTCGCTCTTTTCACCATCTCTTTGACCGTTAGTCTATATTTTTTGTATTTTGTACAGTTTTCGTTATTTTTGTTTTTTAGATGTTTTCCATGTCATTTTCTTTAGCTTTGTTTCTTCCTTTATCTCTTCGTTCCACCAACTCGATTTCTTTCTATATTTGTTATCACTCGTCTGTCCACATATTGCTTTGGCTGTGTTTATTACAGTTTCTTTGAATTTTATCCAAAGCTCTTCTATGTTATAATTCATAATACTTGCTTTTAGAGTTCCCATTTCTTTTTCTGTTCCTTCAGTATATTTATTTGCTATTTCTTCTTCCCTTAATTTGTGTGATCTTATTTTTATCTTCTCTTGTGTGTTAATAATTTTATCCTTTTTGTTTCCCTTAGTTTCCCTTACTAACTCCATTTTCATTTCTGATACTACCAAGTAGTGATCCGTGTATAATTCGGCTCCTCTTTTTACTCTTGTATCTTGTATGTCTCTTCTATATTGCTTATTTATTATTACGTAGTCAATGATGTACTTCTCATTGGTACTTACTATTTCTCTCGTATACTTGTATATATCTTTGTGTTCGATGAAGGAGTTTGTTAGAACTAGGTTATTCAACATACAGAAATCTATTAATCTTTTCCCATTTGTATTTCTTGTTTCTTATCCATATGCCCCTATTGTTTCCCCTGATTCCGCATCTTTTTTCCCTACTCTTCCATTTAGATCTCCAATTATAATTATTGTTCCATTTAGGCTTTCTATTGTTTCTGCTAGTTGCTCCCAAAACTGTTCTTTTATTTGTGCCTTGTCATTTTCCCCTGGTCCACATGCAATTATCATCGTGCTTTTGGCTGTGATACCCGCTTGTATCTCTATCATAAGTAATCGTTCTGTAATTGCTACCGATTTCGTAATATATTTAGTTATTTCCTTTTTAACTATACAGCCTACTCCCTCTCTTGCTCTCTGATTTCGTTCGACTCCTGAATATATTAGTAGGTTTACACTTGGCAGAATTATCTCTCCACTCCCTTTCTTTTTAGTTTCAGTTATTCCTAAAATTTGTAGTCTTGCTTTGTTAAATTCTTCATCTAATTCATGTTCCTTTCCTGCTATACTTGTTATGTTCCATGTTCCTATTTTCCATCTCTCAGTCCTTTTCATTGCCTTGTTCGTTATCCCATAGATCGGACCCATGTTCTTATCTTCCGCTTTTAGTTTTTTCTCCAGGTTATGCGTGTTATTTTTCTCATTTGTTCCGTAAAATTTTGCCCATCAGGGGATCTCTCAGTTACTGTTCTCTTGTAGTTAGTATTTTGTCTCCCTACGGCTTCTACTAGACTTTCTTGTTGTGTTTCTTTTTTTGCGTAACCATTTTGTTGTATATCTTTAATTTATCGTAACTTAAATATGCCGTTTGTCCTTTTCCTCTGGCTTCTTTTAACAAAGGTATTAGTCTTCTTCTTTCTTCTTGGATCTTTTTCGTATAATCTTCATCTGTCCAGATGTCTGATCTTTGTAGGTTTTTTGCGTTTCGTATTATCTCTTGTTTAGTACTCGTCTTAGTTAGTTTTACTAATATTGGCCTTGTTTTTCCGTCCATGGGTTTTCCTAACTTTTTTATCTCATCTATATCGACTTTTCCATCTAGGGTTACTCCTATTTTATCTATTACTGCACATGCTTTTCTTCTAGTTATTTCTTCGTCCTCGTTTGTTTCTTCTTTAATACCCTTCATTACCAGATTTTTTCCTCTTACTTCTCTTTCTAGCATTTCTATTCTGGTGTTTTGTTCTGTTACTTGTTTCATTAGTTTCGTGTTTTCCTCTTTAACTTGATTTAATTCTTGAATTATCTTATCTAACTTATTATTCGTTTGGCTCGTATTTTCATTTATAGTGGCAAACATTGTTTCAATTCTTTCCATATCCATTTTTATTTTTACTGTTTTTAACTATTTCTATTACGTTCGTAAGTTTTGTATCACTGTAATTATTCGTATTTAATATTTATGCCCGTGTATAATTTTATGATACTATTTTCGCCGTACCAATTTTTATTGTTGGCTTAACAGTCCGGCTCGACCTCGCATCAGCCGATATGGGGTACACGTGCGAGTTTTATACACACGCCTCTTTCTGCATTGTTGAAGTTATAACATTCGTAACAGTAAAAATAATCAGTTTCTTACCAGTGTCTGCTGTACTTTTGTTCACTGGTATCTACTCTACTCACATGTAATTTTTTATAAATTTCTATCCACTTTCGCCGTATTAACAGTAAGAAGTATAGCGTGACGGAGCCGATGTGTTCGGTTACCCGTCGCCGCCTAACCTTCGTATTAAAAAGTGATATGCGAAATTCTGGGATGCACAGATCTTAGTTCGAAGCATCCAAGACCAAGTGAATAGTATTAAAGAAGTTTACAAGCATCTCTCTCCCCTCATAGATTAAATTTCTACATTACAATGCAAGACACTTTTAAAATGATTGTATGTTGCCACGATGTGCCTATCTGAGGAACCGAATATCCCTACATAGTCACAGCGGACAATAACAGCCGTAGCCTCCAACAAAACGGCTGTCCGGCTCACTGCCACCAAAGACGTGCCGGAGTATTTTAATCAAAATTTGCCACAAAATGGACGGAATGCAGAAGACAAGAAGATAACGTGTTAATGATTTAACTTTTTGCGATTTTGTCTACTCGGAGGGGGGAGTAAAGTACATTATCTTAACTTTATCACTTCCCGTTAACTTCCAGAATCTTTGAAACGTATCTCTGCGACAGCTCTGTTGGACCATGATATGCTGACACATGTATGGAATAAAATGGATTGTCGTAACGAGATTGTTATTATTTGTAACCTATAAGTCCAGATTGGTTTGATAATTGTCTTATAAAGTAAAAGCTTGTTATTTAGGGGCAATTTGGATTTTCTTCCAGGAGTTTAATATATTTGCATGAATTTTAAATTAAGCCCTTGCCTCTTAGTTTAATGTGCTTGGTTCACGTAAGACATTGATCTTGGCACAAGCATAAATACTTTGTTTATGTTTTGACAAGTATGGCAATGTTATGTATAGTGACTTCTAAACACGCGTTTTTTCTTAATTGCAAAAGTTACTTGTATTTCTTTAGTTAGGTTGATTATAATTTTCTATTTATTTAATAAGTATAGGTGACGTTGAAGATTTTGGGGTACAATATCAAAATTATCGTACGTAAACAGGACGGTAGTGTCGTTAATAAAAGTAGTGAAAACAATACATTGACCTTCTGGTAGATGGGCAGTAAATATTAAATAAGAAGGAGGCCAAGGAAACTTCCTGGTTGCATAAGATATTGTTGGAGATTTTATTATTACAATTTGTGTGTTAACTATGACTCAAATAAAAGATGATAGTAGCTTGTCAACGGTGTTTTTTAATTTGTATAGTAACCCAGCATGCCAGACTCGATCAAACGTCTGGGCTACGTATAAAAGATACAATATTTTGTTTCTTTACGAATTCTTGATATTTAATTTAGTATTTTCTAAACCCGAACTAAAATAGAAATGTGTGCTAGAATTTCTATGTCTTCCAATAATTTTTTCAGAAACAACTCAAATATTTTGCTTAGTAATGGCAGAAAACTAACTGGTCTATAAAAAGCCACATCCTCTGAAGGGTTACTTGCGGCCTTTTAAATTATTGTATTTCTTTCATTTAAGATTAGTAATGTAATAGCTAAAAGTATAATTTAGCAATCCTGTAGAATCATATGAAGTTTTTGAGTTAATCCGTTATAATTAAGTGTATCAGTGACGCTCCGAGATTTTTGTCATTTAGTTGTAGCTCTTTTTTCTTCGGCTATTAATGTCTTGATTTAAAATGATATGCTAATTATATGATTAACTTTGTTAATGAGATTTGGCGTAGTGTACCAGACCGCTTTTTAGATAAACTTAACAAAGTTGTATGCTGTTTCATCTAGATTTTCAGATTACCTTATGCGTACTGTGAAATTTACTTTAATTTCAAGACTGCTGAAACTTTATCCAGTTGATTTGGTACCATATAAGGCGTAGATATAATTCTCTATCGACAGTTCTAGTGCTTAAGTATGTTATCATTAGTATATGATCTGAGGATAAAGTGTTATTCGATTCAGTTAAAAATATGTTTGTAGTTATCCTTTTTGAAATATAGAAATTTACTAAATTTGGAATCTTAGATGTGTCAGTTGACCAGTATATTGGCTCACTAGTAGAATAAAAATTGTATTTGTTAATTACAAATACTTTGAGTAGATTACCGTTTTTTGTTGTTATGAGTGTGTTTGGGATTCCAACGGCCATCAACCACAAACAGTAAACAGTATTAATTGCAAAATACCAAGAAAATGTATTTATTTCTGTTTGAGGCTTGGATTGCCATGGTTTTATATAATAGACTAATCTGATGACCAGATATAAGGGATTTGACTATAACTGCAAATTTTCCATAGACTATAGATAGTATCAGGGCAATTTCTCTTATATGTTATATGGAGTAATTTAGAATTGCAAATCGAGTTCTGTCTGTATAATGTGTTTCTAAAATTAACATGATATCAATTTTGTTTAAATTCAAAAAGACTATCAACGCCTGTTTTTAGATTACAAGCGTGTTCCAAGTAACGATTCGTAGTATGTTGTCCATCATGATGATATTTTAGTAATTAGGACTGCCAGTAAATTTAGTGTTATGTTACTCTAATTAATTCATTGACTGAACATACTTTTTAATTCATTCATACTATTTTTGTAGTGATATTTGTTTGTACGACTTTATGCGATTTGGTAGTTTAGCATTACTAGTCGGAATTGTTACGGTAGGGATTAAAGTAAATGTCTATACTTTTCGCACATCTTTGTGTCCGTAGTTTTGGGATCTAGTACTTTAAGGTGATTTCATTTTTATACTGCTGTTACGGACAAATTTTGTTTCAAATACTCTCTTATTTTCAATAGGCTCTAAATCAATATAAAAGAAAGGTAAAAGATCTTTTCTTGTCTTATATCGTATATTTATAATATTTAGTATTTAGTGTCCCGCTTTTTCTAACTCGCCCTTAATGCCATCAAGTACTAGATGGTGTATATGTCTGACAACTCTTATGTGAGATCGTTCCTACTTAGGTTGGTGAGTATAATAAATTACTTTTTCATCTTTAAGTATTTAATAATCTATCTGTATATTCACCACTTCATTGTAGTTTGTCACGTGTTGTATAATATACATGTTAGTGGTAGTTTCAGAATTTTTTATTGTTGTCATTGTTGTTAGTTTTCGTTTGGTTTGAATTTTTATTATTTAAATTTGCTATAGATTCATATCTATTTTGAGTACTGGTAAGTAGTTGATCTAATACTAAGTTTTCCGTTGATCTGGCATAATATTTTCCTTTTTTGATATTTTGGAAGGGATGGTGATTATATGGTGTTTTTTGACGTAAAAACGTCTGTAAGTCCGGTACGAATATTGAGTGTCATTCCAAAATTATGAGCGACACCAAAACGGCTGAGTTTGAAACCACTAATAATCGAGAACTGCTGGACGGACAACGGGGAGGGTAGCGTTCAATAGAGGAGGGTTGAAAGCAATAAGCAAACTAGCCGAAATTTTGCCTGCCCCCCCCCCCTACGATGCAAGAGAGGGGAGGATGAAACGACGAGTCCGTGTTATTGTTTGTAGCGTAGTTTGAGAAAAATAAAACTGGTTTGTGTAAAAACAAGTACTGCGAACAATTTTAGCATTATCGGAGATATGTAACATTAAATTTGAGAAAACTGTAACGCATTGAAGTTGAAAATGTAGCAGTATATGAAAGGAAAGTAAAAGCAGAATCGGCGTAACGCAGATCGAATTAAAGCGGATTCGATTGAAAATGCAGAGAAGTATCGCCGCTACCCATTAAGGAAGAAAAGGCCATGCGGGGGAATGAAGTTGGCATCGAAATTTCGGCACATCAACTTTGGTGGGATCCAGCGGTGTAGAACTGGAATTACAGCAATATAACAGCCTCCAGTGGACGAAGACTATTGAGAAGAATTTGACGGGCCCATAAATGGTTAACCTGGAGGTCATCACAGACTTTATAAGCGCGGATAAATAGATGTGCGGCAACAAGATTTCGGTGGGTTGACTCTGCTGGGATCTAGTGGTGTGGTGGGCAGATTTACACCAATAGAATAGCCCCCAATAGACTATTCTGAAGAATTCGGAATTCCCGTAGATGGTCATCCTAGAGGTCATCGCGGACACCCCAGGAGCAGACGAAATTCAGCGAATATATGCGTTTATACTATGTCGTCCTATTAGAAATCGGCTGATATATCGTTCAACAATTTGTTCATCTACCATTGCCCAATACTATAAAAACTTCTGCTTAGACAATAATCCATTATATAATATGTGTTGGCGGTTAAGATTTGTATATGTATCTGATAAGTTTCACTTCTGTAAACTTCTTCTATATCTAATCTAACACGTGTCTTATCAGTTAAATATTGAGTAATGTAAGTTTCTATTGTGTACCTAAATAAATGTTATCAATAATATTTTTGGTTTCATTGGCCAAAGTGACGTTTTCACGGAAATCTCACTTTAGCAGCCCCGACTACTACCCGCAATTTTTTTGAAAACTATTTTGTGTAGTAGGCATTTGTTTTATTATAGTTGATGAATAATTATTAAGGACTGATGTGTTGGCGTTTAAAATGGGTTGAGTGAATATTTGATTAGAGAATCGTATTTGTTGTTGGCGATATTGAATTGGCTGCTGATTACCAGATAGATTAGGTACACAACACTAAATGGCATTTAAATTTGCCGTTTACATGAGAAACATTATATTCTATTTAAGTGCGTAACTCATTATAAAATTATGTTAAATTTAATCTTCATCTAGAAATGTAGATAAGCACTAAATCTTAAATTTATGAAGTTCATCTTAGGTCACCTCGTTTACGTGTTGGCTATCTCAAAGAATTATATTGCTGCACGTTTTTATTTACCGATAATCAAACGTATACTAATTACATAAAGATATGGATATATCAAAACATCTATATCAAATTAAATTTATAGAAGACTATTTTATCGGCTTATATAATCTGGTACGCTGCACTATATAGACTTATAGATAAATATTTTTCGGTTAAATATAACAATCAAATGCTAACATATCCTATATAATCTGGCGCCCCTTAGCATAGTGTATTTGGCTTTCACCTTTAAGTGATATGAATACGTCGCGATTGGAGACGATATATTAACTCATAAAACCTTTAATTATCATCTAAAGATCTTCAACATTATTTTAGTCCAATAAACAAATTACTATAAAGGGGTTATAAAAATCAACAAACGAAATCACAAGTGACGTTTTCTACGCGACATAGAATCTGCCTACAAGTTACTCTAAATAACATGCATACATATACTTGTTAATATTTCAACCCAATACTTAGACTTCTAGCTGAATTAATACCTCACATGGAATAAACATATTCAAACTAAACTCCAACAACTTAAGTTTTTGTTGTATGTATTATTGTTAGAAAATAATCTGAATTATATTTAAATAACAAACCTTTGTGTTACACTTCTGGGATTGTGCCAAACCATCCCCGATAAAAATAATAGAACAACTTTAGTACAAAACAATCCACGCTCTAGTAGACGCGCAACAGTGATCATCAATCAAACGTTACATGAGTATTTCAATAATCCATCCATTTTAAACTAAATCTGCAGATATCTAAGAACTATTTTAACAAATTGCGGAGACCCAATAATGTATTGGCTCATCAAACATTCAATTGTCATGACTTAAGGCTAAACTTGTAGGCAAAATAAAAAATAAAATTAGACAAAAAAATTAAAAACAGGCACTTTTCAGTCAAAAACAATCTGATTAATGAAGCAAATAAACAAAAATTGCTAATTTTTGGAAGTTTTATTTATACTATTTTGTATTTTCACGTGAAAAGAATGCACTACTATGTATTTCTCTAAATTATTTTTTGTAAAATTCGTTTTTATATCAGTAAAAATGTGTTTATGTTGTGAAAATGAACGTATTTAAAACAGAATACTTCTTTAGGGGACAAGCTATCCAATTATTCTTACACCTTCTCCCTCAAGGGCATTTTTGATGTTGTTAATTTTTTTCCAGAACCATAACAATTTTCTGAGGAATTTTTTTTCTCCCTTGACTCCAATTTGAATGGAGCTTGATTCACTAACTTCGTGCTCTCCGAGAAGAGTAGAGATGAATCTTCCAATTGCTTGGTTATACTTGATAGATGGCTAAAATGGGCTCCAATGTAGCCTAAATCAACCACTACAGAATTAGAAGAAAACGCAGCTTTGGCATCTTTCAGAATTAGGCCTATCTCTTTGCACCTCGATTCTTCCTTTTCCTCGCACAAGTGATCTACAACCTGTGAAGGAAATAAAACAATCAAGGTTTTGAAACAGACAGATCTAACATTTACTTAAAAAAGAATTTGAATATTCACCTTTTTAATCGCTCAAAAATTTTTGTTTTAATATAGAGCCGCCTCCAACCAAGTGCCCCACGAGTGATGACGGGAACTGAAGGAAGGGAAGTATTGAGAAGCATATTTTTAAAAGTAGCGTACCTACTGCGGTCTTTTAGAAAAACTTTCTTAACTGCTGAAATTAGAGCATTGACATCGGGAAAAAGATTTCTAATTTCTTCCGCCACGCGATGCATGTCATGGGCTAAACACGTTAAGTGTATCATTTTTTCAAAAAAAAGCATTAGCTTTTTCTGCTTTTACCACATAGGGGGCTGCATCTGTTACCAGCAGCAAGAGGCGGTCGTCCCGGTCTTCAGAAGGCCACAAAATTTCTATTAAAATTAAACGGAAGGAGTCGATTAAATCTGTGTAGTTAGTTCTTTTGAAATTTACTTACTTAATGCCGCTTTTACTGTACGGGCTATTGAGGCATAATTTGCAGCATCCAAAAAGTTTGATAAAATAAAACGAGGCTTTGTGCCATTTGGAGAAAAGCCACCAACCACAGCATTTACATGTCACCCAATGGCGTCCGTGCTCTCATCAATCGAAAGCCAAATAGGATTTTTACCTACTTCCTCTTAGAAAAAAATTGTATTTAGTACTATATTTTATATTAAAACACGTTACCTATGTACATACTGTAAGGTACATATTTTCAAGGTAATTTTTCCGAAGCATCGATTCGCCCGGTATTATTTTTGAGGTATATTTTGCTAAAAAATTGCGAAATACGGGGTTTAATAGCTTGGACTATCGAATATTGGCAGCCACCAACACCACGCAAGGATCTATTGAAAATGTATGCTGGTCCAATGATTTTTCTTGCATAGCAGTCAAAAATCTTTAGATCGTTTCAGATGCCCGGCCGAGCCTGAATGTTGATCTACGTGATACTTTTTTTTACATGCAACCTGAAATAACAAACAGAATTAATGAAATGGTTACTTAATTAATCAATATGGTGCTTGCGCATTTTAGAATATTCAGATAATGCAAGTGAAATTCAGAATTAAAAAATGCAAATGTACTCTTATCTATTTACTTCAGACTACAAAAAATAATTTTTTCGTCAGTTGTGTAGACATCATTTCCAGAAATCCATTGCCTCAGATACCAACTATGGTTTTCTTTAACTTTTGGCATTATTCGACAAAAAAATATTTCACAAAAAAATACGAATAAAGACAAAACAGAAATTCACAACAATAAATAAACTGCACTGTTTGACACAGAGTTGCACACACAAATATGACAGAACGCATAATGCAACTTTGGCATGCAGATTTCTGTTTGGAACAGATTGAGCACTTCATGGAAAAAATGTTTACTTTATGAAGGCAGTGACCTTCGGCTTATCGGTTTTTCCATCATTAGTGACTCATACCTAAGAAGGCAGTAGCAAAAAACGTGCTGGCTTGTGGACAATGTATCTATTAGACCATTTTAAAATTCCGAGAAAAAATTATGCGTCTCAGTTTTTTAAAAATTGTCATTTCAGGCAAATTTTAGGCAAAATCTTTCAAACAGGCAATTTTCGGCAAAATAAAATGTCTGTAGAAGCATTCCCATTTCTGAAAACAAATTTATAATTTATTAAAATATCAATATCTATTAGCAAAATAGGAAAGATCCGGCCTTTAATCATCACCCTATGAAAAGATTGAACAGAAATGAGCCTTATGACTACATAATAATTATAATACTATATCTTATTTACACCATCTCTCTTTGTTTCATTGTTTGAATGCTAATAGTTAAGTTTTAGGGATTAGTAAACTATGTCTAGAAACTTTATGGGCTCTATTATTTTTAGTTGAATTAGGATTTATTTGTAATCGCCTGAAAATTTAGTTATCTAGGTGTGTGTCTGTTCTCTTCAGTACAACTCTACTTTCCCCAAATTTATTTTTTCATTTTCACTGTTTAAGTAATATTTTATTTGATTTTATATTTCACCATGTTATAACTAGTCCAAATTAAATTAAATTACTGTAGTTGTGTGTTCAGTAATGTTTTTGACCAATACAAATATCACAATATTTATTTTTATCATATTATTATTTATATTTCATAAAAACGCTGGTTTTTAATTACATTTCTTCACAGGTTTATTTGAAATCCAAGCGCTTTTCTGAAGGTGTTCCGGCATGCTCGAGGTGCTTTTGTGAAATCACACAAATTTAAAGAGTAAAACGCGTCGCGCACTCAATCACTGCGCGATTACGACTTGGTGGGAATTTCGCGATGGCTGCTTTAGTGAGACTGCTCGTGGCTGCAAGCGGCCGCGTGAGTAATGAGCTTGTTGTGTAGAAACGACAAGTGCAGACTTGCCTTGAAAAACTCCTTTCAGTTTCAAAAGTCGCGACTATGGCTGAGTATTTTAACAGCTGAAATAATAGGGGCTTGCGGTAGTACGCAGCCCCTCTCCAGAGAGTTCTTCTTTTTATTGTCATCACGATTTAGTCTTAAACGTGTCTGTAAACGGCGTGTATTTTATTGAGCGTCCCGTGCACAGTCCTTACCTTTTCACTCCTGTCGATTTATATTTATACCACGACATTTGTAAAAAACTTTTTGCGGGGATAAGCAAAATGAACTAAAGTAAACTATTCAATAAATATCCAAGTTTAAAGTTGTTCTCGTGGGTATATAGTGAAGCGCGCTATCTTATTGATTTATTATAATTATATTACAATGTTATGTTGGTTATTCAATATATTATATTTCTGATAAATTAAGATTTATAATTTAACGGTTTTAATATTTATTTGCCATGTTCCGTAATACATCTATTGCCTTTCATGAAACGAATGAGCTGGTGCATTCTTTCAGAGGCATTTACGTTGTAACAAGGATGGTGAATTAACCCAAAACATCCCAAAAATGGCGCTTCGTGCCGCCATCAATCATTGCTCTCAGGAAGAAGGAAAAGAGTGCTGTAGCGCCTAATTAACACGTCGCGTATCGTTACGCGGCTGAAATCTACGTGTAGCAACTTCAACATGTACACTGAGATTCATGTGGAACAGCTCTGTCAGTAAAAAAAAACTCAAATTGAAATTAATAACGCCAGTCCGCTAAGAGAAGTGTGCAGGTACTTTATTTCCCTACACTTCAAAAGCTTTGTTCGGAACTTGGAAACTCGACTTTCTTAATACTTAAAACTTATTTTCATGTCGTATTATTGGATATGTTGAAATAAATAGTTCTAAAAAAGCACACGAATCTATGGGACTATTCTTAATAAAGTAAAATAATGGACTAAAATAGAACAAAACGTTAGTTGTTATAATTATACAAAATTGACTTTAATTGATCCCCAACCTTAAACAAATTATTTTAATGGTTAAAAAAAGAATGTTTTTCTTGTTTTATTTTTGATTATTTAATTTATTAGTTTGACAAATATAATTTGCTTTCTATAATAAAAATAATAAAATTCTTATAGAAGTTTCTCATATTTATTTCATATTTTTTTATGCTTCATTATCAAACCAAATAACTACAGGCGAGACTTTGGGGAAAAACCGATTATATAAGGTAGTCTAAGCCTTTTCTCAACAATAATATTGTGTGGAATCTAATGATCTGATCTGACCTTGTTTTGTCAAAATCAGATACCAATGAGCTGAGTGCTGCATAACAAAATATAGGCAAAATTATCAAAATAGCATTTATTTTTAGTTTTCTCTTTTCTGAAGATATCAATCGTGATTATAAGCAAGATTTTAAGTTTTGAAAAACTCCATACAAGATCTAACCTAACAATTAACAAATTAATTCATATTTTTATCGTAATAAATCCATTGTTTGATTAATTTTGGCGCAGTATTTCTTATTTTAGTGAAATTTGACTATGATAGATATTTCAATTAAACACGTATATTTGTAAATTGTAAATCATTGTACCGTATTTCATGGGATAAATTTAATATTCAATACTGAATCGGAAAACGTATTTCTTGGTTTTTAAAATTTATTCTTAAAAAATACCAAATTAACGTTTTAAACAAAGTTCGATTTTTTGTGATTAAGACTAATCATCATCATCATCACACATCCATTGAAGTCCACTGCAGTACGTAGGCCTTCTTTGAAAGTTTTGCAATTTTGCAATTTAAGAGGGATTTGGCAATTAAACGCCACGCTCACCAGGCGGGCTGACGAGTGGATAGGGTGTATGGAGGATAATACTATGTAGATTATAGGTAGGATTAAGGTTGGGACACGACTTTTCACGGTGTTAGGAGATAGAGAAGAGTTGAGGCTCGCGTGGGCGGGGTCGTTCCATGAAGTAGATTTATCCTCTATCGATATCATAGAGTAGCACCTACCCGCTACCATAATTAAGACTAATATGAAAGTAAAGCAATGAAAAAATGCATTCCCTTTTCTTGCGTTAATGACTGCTTGAAGTCAACTTAATTGAAAGACGAGGCATACTCTCAATTGAGTTGAGGATCAAATTCTCGTCGCTGTTATTCCACTCTTGCTATAGCAACTCTACTAGCTCCTGGGCAATTCTTGAAGCTGGTGTATGCCTTCGGATACGTCGTCCCAGCTAATTCTAGATATGTTCAATGGGATTCATGTCTGGACTGAGAGCTGACCACTCAAATTGCCTAATTCCCACATCATCAAGTTACTCTCTGACAACTCTGGCTACGTGACGTCTAGCATTATCTTGCATAAAAATGCCATGCCGCCCAAAGTGATTATGAAAGATACAACATGATTTTCTAAAACCTCCGTAATGTACATGTGAGCTGTCAAAGGGCTATTATGTTTGAAAACAAACTCTACGCGTGCTTGTGAGGAGATTCCCCCCAAACCATAACCGACCTACTCTCAAATGGAAATTACTCGTCAATACAAACTGTAGCATATCTTTCTCTGGGTCTTCCCCATACTTGCCAAAGTACGTCTGATCCAGTGAGACAAAAACGCGACTTATCTGAACCCTGTTCCAGTCCCCACTATATCATCCCAGATAATTTCGAGCAATACTCAATTTTATAATTCAATGTCGGCGTTGCAATGGTAGACCCGTAGTCATCCTTTTACAAGACACAAAGTTTTCTTCTAACGGTCCATTTACTAACATTTACATCTTTAACTTTTTAGAGTTGACTTTGGAAAATTATGGACACCAAAAAAAAAAACGGTCATCTCTTTGGGTGGTAACTCTTTTTCGACCGGATCCTGACCTGGTTATCAAGCCAGTCTCCTTAAAACTCTGGTGCACCTTTTGTACAGCATAAAGGTTCTTACTAATAATCTTGCAGTTTCACGCTGTCCTCGACCATAACAACGCTATAATTTTTGTTACAATAACAAGAACTAATGACCTTTTAAATAAACCCTAAAAACAGTTCACCGTGCGATGAAAATGTTTTACACGGGCACTAAAATGGAAATTTTTAAATATAACCAATGAACACTATTTAATAAACCTCGTAACTACGGTGGCAATACATGACAGACACCACTATGAAGGATAAAATTTCTTGGAAAACAAATAATGAAGCACCTACTAGTACAAGTATAAGCGTTTAATTGAAAATTCTAAAAATATATCACGATTTCAATTTTTTGCTCGCCAATGTATATATTTAATGTTTTTAAAATTTATTTTAAATTTTTTATGGTATTGTGCTAAACAAGTTTTAGGTATCTAATATTATTGGAATATTTATTAAGTTTTAATTCCAAACTTAAAATCTGACTCAAAAGAGTTTTAGTTGTTTTGAAAAAAATCCTATGGTATAATCTATTTGGTTCTAATTATAAGATTATTTGAATTATAAGCATTTCGTATATGTGTGAAAAGACAGTGGTTTGAAATATAGATAAAAATAGTGAATATAAAAAATATCAAAAATAACTAATAAATAAAATAATATTTTTGTTAGGTACAACAAAACATTAGTAATAAAAGTTGGATATTGATCAAAAACAATCTACCTATTTTACCATAACTTTTATTATAAAATTAGGCGTTCTATTTGTTAGCTAACCTGACAGGTCTATGACAATTTTAATATCAATAAAGGTATCGCAACGCAAATTAAATATAATTAATTTGTTGCGACACGACGTAGCACTCCGTCAGCTAACTTATCTTATCAGTTTGTGTCCTGTCTGACACGTCTTTCTGTTAAACTTCTTTGTCGTTTGAGGTTATTTGTCGAACAAGTTCAACAATTGAGCATTCTTGAAGAACTTGGTAAAAAGAGGACTTTATTGAATCACAATGCAAACGATCATTCATAAATGTTCAAGAAAGCGATCCAAAATGTTACAGAATGACTATTGGCATTTCCCAAAGGACAACTTCACTAACTTTTATAGAAATCAAGATTATTTTAAATCTACTGCCAACGCAATATATAGAAAGCAAAAATCTATGCATATTATATCTCCGTAGTCCATAAATTAAAAAGCCTGATGAAATAGCATAATAGCATGCTGCCGGTGATTTCAAACACTTCCTTAGAAAAATATAAACATTCTGGTCTACATGGGGTTCCCAGGCATGGCATATATATTTATTGATGCGAAATATATCAATGCGACACAGAGCTCCAGATCAATATATTTGATCTAGCGAGTGGGCAACTTCTTGATAGTCCATCATACATAGATATAGACATAGATAGTCCATCATTGTTCAATACATTTGCTTTGGTATAGCTTAAGTCACAATGGTAGTATGTTTTAAGGAGCTGCACAATATCTATTGCGAATTGGCAACCCTGTATGTGCTAGGTGCGATCTGACGTTTGCATCATATAGTTTGACATTTGTGACGGCATACTTAAAAGTTTTTGTCTTAAAGACGCTATTTGTTTTGTAGTTATTAAATTGAAAATTTCCTTTCAACCAAAAAAATGGAATTAACTCTTAAACATTTTCGTGCAATAATTTTTTACGACTTTTGACGTAGATTACCTAAACAACAGTGTGTCAATCAATTATCTCGACTTTCGGTAATGAATTTTCACACAGAGTTACTGCATATCGTTGGTTCAATAAATTTAATTGTGGTCATAGTTTGCTAGTGGATGAATTTAAAGAAAGCCGAATAAAATCCGCTATGGTTCCAGCAAGTTCAATGCCGTACGCGAACTGATAAAGAAAGATCCCGTATAAGTTAACGATGCTCAATAAAATGTTCTTGTCAATTGATCAAAAGAAATACTCAAGAAATACTATCTTGGTGCTTCAAAACCCGTTTACAAAATTGTCGCAAGTAAAAACTCTTGGATTTTTGCATGTGAGTCCGAAAGTAAAGAATAGTCGACTGTATGGGTCTTTCAAGATGAGCCAAATCCAAAAAAAGTCGCCTTTTTTGAAAAAATTAGACATCTTGCAACCGTGGTTTTA
Source organism: Sinelater perroti (assembly GCA_036346155.1). Taxonomy (NCBI): domain Eukaryota; kingdom Metazoa; phylum Arthropoda; class Insecta; order Coleoptera; family Elateridae; genus Sinelater; species Sinelater perroti. The sequence continues at coordinate 664,524 of JARFIY010000366.1, forward strand.
GAGTATCGTAATCAATTCTGAGTGGTACACAATCATTTGTTTGCCAGAAAATTTCGAAAAACTAAGAAAAACCAATGCGCGACGTCAGATCATTCTTCACCACACACAGACGCAAACTGGTTCCTAGACGTGAAGAATAACTGAATGGACAACGATTTTCGAGGCCGGAAGAGGTGGTTGATGCGATCAAAACCCATGTTTTGGAGATACCTGACTTGCTGTGGAAAAATACCATGAAAATTGGTTAGAATATTTTGAAAAATAATAAAAAGATTTCCAACATTGAACATTTCTTTTCGTTAGTTTTTTGCAATAGATATCGTACAACCCGCCTATTAGAATTTCACGACTCTTTGTGCGATAGGTGGTTCTTGTCTTTACCAAGTTGTGTTAGTATTGATCGTTAAATATATTTAGTTTGGTAACAAACATTAGTGAAAATTAGTTTTTGTGATCCCATTTTTGTATTTACCATTTTATACTTGCTCGTTTTCGCCTTGCGACAAAAGTTTGGACAACTATTGGATCTACTTAACCTATTTGGTTGATACTCTCAAGTGATATCCTCCGTATTACTGTTAGTAAATCCCATCACAAATCTTGCTCAATATCAACAATTAACTAACAAACTAAAAAAAAGCTTGGAAATTTCCCGCTACATAATGTAGACGAACTTAATAAATACGATTAAATTTGATTTCTTTTTTTCTCAGTAACAAACAACAAACACTTGCTCATACTGTCGTAGGGTACCTTGATAATTTTAGAATCAATCCGTTCTGCATGGCGCTCAATTTCCGCAGGTAACTAGTTTTTGTTCTGAAACTGTCTTTGTTGTTAACTTTCTCCTGCAAAATGCTCAAAACATTCTCAATCAAATTTAAATTCACACTACAGGCTTGTTAATTATGCTCATTTTCTTGTTATCAAAACGCTTGGTGATCTTACGAGCTGTATGAGTTGTTATATTGCCAAACTCGAGATTTTTGACCCATTTCACTCCATATTTTACTTTTATCTTTATTTGAAATTAAACCCAAAATCATATCTCTGTCACTCATTTGATATCTGATTTATTCGAAATTTATGTTTTCTGTTCTGTAGGATCCAAAATTGTTCGACCTATCCAAACTGAAACAGTAAAAATCCTACGGCAAATATTAATTTTGAAAATCATATGTCACCGTGCAAAATTGAGTCTTGATTTCTTGCGATTAACTGTCAAGAATAATTTCTTCTTGGCGTTTGTGTAAAATAAGTTGTCGTTCTTCAGTTTTCTTTGAATCATTTGATGGCGATGTGTTCCTAGCCCAAACTGTTCTTGATTAAATGTGAATTAACCCTATGATCAAATTGGACCTCAGCGACAACATGATATTTGATTGGGTAGCGATCGTAAATCGACAATATTTTCGAATGACTCATACATTTGCTCGTCTTTCTGTTTTCGTTGCGAATCACACACTCAACTGTACGGTTGTCCAACTTGCATTTTTAGTGATATTGGCATAACTTTGAAGTTTGACATACATCCGATTAATTTTTAGTTTTTCCTTGAAAATTATCTAAAAGTATTCATAACTACGCGTTGAACACATAATAGTAGGAGTATGAAACATGTAATAAGAAAACAACAACCCTATCATGGTTTATAAGTTTGTTTAAAATTATGTCGCTATAAAATTGAGAATTTTTACGTTTATTGGCTGATAACATATCTTAAGAATATGAATTAAGTGGTTCAAGTACACCAAGAGGGTCGTCGAAACTTTTATAGCGCGGTGTGGACGTAGGAGTATATATCTTCATACATCAATATCTTGATGCTTTTGACAAATCTTAGGTCACAATTTTTATTTAGTGTTAAATAAAAAAAGAGGGCTATCTTGCTATTTTTTAAAATTTCAAAAATTTTTGATTATTATTTAAGCATTACCATGCGGAGTACTGATTTGATCAATTATTTTGTCTTTCATTAACGACCAATTACTCTTAATAAACTAACTAATTTGAGGAGTAAGCATCTTATAAAATTTTAACATTTGTTTTAGTAAACTGTCAACATAGTCTATTCAAAATATCGCCTACCTTAACAAGTTGTGCAATATTGCTAGGTTTTATCTGTTCAATTATCATAAGCTTACATATAAGCTAATCACCTTTATTTAATTATAGTTTCTTTGTGCATTCATATGCGATTCTCCTATTTATATCAATGTTGAAAGTTATAAAAATTTATTTTGATGTTTTCGAATGATCTCTTCTTTTTTAACTGACCATCGCGCGCAATATATTGATAGACGGCGCTCGATCGCACATTCTTGAGTAAACAAAGGCATATCATTTTATTGTCTATCATGACGTGGAGTAATAAACACCGTGCGCTTGTGGTGGAGACTTATTTTAAAAATGGTGATTCTGTTATCGTAACGTGGCAGCTATTTCATAGGAATTTTGGAGTACGTTATCACAGAACTAGTTGAGCATTAAAAAATTACTTGGTAGACCTCCTATCGTTCTGACCGGGGCGTGCGAAGAATTATACAATGCGATCCCATGTTCTATCTATAAAACTGATGGTTCAGGAACTTAAAGAATGTGACTGGTACACAGATGTTTCAGCTAATGCTATTGTGTTCAGTAATGACAAACCCCATTTTCATTTATCAGGCTGTGCCAATAAGCAGAATTTTCGGTAATGAGCCCCACAATATTTTGACAATTCTCAGTCAGAGTGTAATTGTATTGTATGTTACCAAATTTGGTATGATAGGATCGTTTTCTTCTTGGCAAAGCAGGAAGCGTCGTGACTGTTACATCGGCCCACTATGTTTCTATGTTATACAATTTCCTGGAGCCCAGACTCAACAAACCGCTGTGGTTCCAACAAGATGGAGCTACAGTAAATATTTCGAGAAGTTTTGGCAGCAAATGTTTCCAGACCGCCTCATCGCATTACGTGGTGGATACCTGAAGGCTTTCAATACGAGCCGTAGACTATTAAGAAATTAAAGAATTCTTTTGCAATACGATTGCAGCAGTACCAGTGGGCATGACTCGGGAAACATTGCGAAATTTGAAGGTGAGGCTGCAGCGGTATATCGCTTGTACAGGCAAACATTTGAACGATATCATCTTCAAAATTAGTTGATAACTAAATGACAAGCATTGTTCTGTGTGATGGTACAATAAAGCATTAAACAGAGTTCAATGTTGTTCTTTGTATTTCTGCCGAATCATGTATTAATAGGCTATGGAATTTAAAAATAACAGATATTGGAAGAAAATATTGGTTGTACAAAAAATTAACACATTTGTGATGTAACCTTTTTTGCTTGAAAATTGTTAGTTCGACAGTAAATAAAGTTGCAATTGGTTTCATGTTGTAAGATAAAGTAATCCAAACATTTATAAATTGTGACATCTGCTTTACTGTTCAATAAGTTACTTTGCTATATATTTTATAAAGATTGGGAAACGTGTATAAAAAGCATTATAATAATTTTATTTAATAAATTATCCTATCTTAAAATACTTCAAAAAATATAAAAAGGAATTTTACCAAGAGCCCCTTAATCATTATTAATTCAGGTCCTTATAACAGAACTAAATAAGATAATGAAATTACAATATAAGAGAATATAAAACTACAAATTTCCAACAAGTAAAAGATAAATACAAAGACACTATTTGAAACAAATTCACAAACTTGAAAACGTAAATACAGTGCATGGTACACTAAACAACAGTAGACTAGAGATATTGACAGAAATTCAATGATACTAATAATTCAAATTTGCCTTAATAAATCTCTTTGCTATGAACTATTACACTTTTTACTAAAAATGAAGAATAAAAAAAAATCAGTTGGATATCTTTTGAACGTGTTAAAGTTGTGACCTGTAGTTAAAAAAGATTAATTGTGGTTCACCTTTGACTCCTTACAAGTAATGCGTCTTAGTCTATAATCATTAATAGGGTTCAGCGTAAATCTATGAATTTAACCCGTCATTACCTGCTTAAATTATGGTTCTCTCTCTAGTATCATGTAAATTATAGCCCTGAGCTGTTTGAAAATTAGAACGAATTAATACTAATATAAAGTAATCGTATTTCTTTCACTATATGGTAATTCAACTGAAATATGCACATGCTTACCTTATTCAAATAAATAGCTATTGAATATTTTTTAAAATAGCACCGCCGCATTCCTTTAATTGGAACGAATTTCTCCTTTCACAAAAAGCAATAGCACCCGTGAAATTGCTTAACTTTAATTAACATATGTAGGTGGAAAGTTCGCAACTGTAGCATTCAAAATCTGAGCGGCGCTACAATGCGTCAGCTAGATGCGCCCGAAAGCCGTAACCGCAACATTATTTTTCTGATACATATAAACAGCAGCCCGAAATTTCCTCTGTTGGTGTTTTAAAATTACTCCATAACGTTAAAATTCCAAAGAGAGTGATTGCAAAGTCCTTTCTTGTTCGAAAATTCAAAGGACCTGAAATTGCTTTCATGTGTCGGGGCTATTAACTATGGCGGAATATAGTGTCCAATCAAAGCTTTACGGTTTTTTAGGACAAAGTTTACATTTGTGGCCGCGCAACTACGTAATCATTCCAATGGAATGGTTCTATGCGGCAGCTTTTCTGAATGCAGTTGACCTGAATTGGTGAAGGGACGTCATCAATTTAAGTCGGGACGATGTTTTCAATACAGCAATTGTCCACAATTAAAATTTAAAATTTAAAACTGTTCTTTAAATTGTCATTGGTTGATATACATAGTTAAGCATAAGGATAATAGAACTAACTAATAAATAAACTCTTTTTAATCTTCGCATTAAAAACTATATTTATAAGTTACTTTAGCTATAGTTTTGTATTTCACTTTCTGTATCAATTAAAAACATTTGTCTCCATTTTCTTTAGTATTTTTAGTATTTCTGATAGTATAAGAATTTTTAGGGTTTCAATCCAACAAATACTTTAAACTGCTAGTCATCATTGAAGGAAGTAATTTTTGTGAAAACTTGAAATATTTTTCTTCGAAAAAATATTTTATTTTAACGGTTTGCTTAATTATTGTCTATAATTTGAAATCAATCAGTTAAAGGTTCAGTTATGATGAGAATGTTGTAATGATATAGAAACATTAAATTGTGGGAAAGATAAATTATAAAAATTATATATATAATATAAAATATAAGAATCGCAATTCAAATATTTTATTAATGAGGGCATATTTATACAGACTATTGCACGATAACATTTTCCATGAAATAAACAAGTATGGTTTTAGAACTACTAGAGTGTAGTTCCCCAAAGACACCAAATTTGATTCTTTTTCTTTAGTAATAAGACACATTTCAACATTAGTCTAAAAATAAATGTTTTATGACTTACGTTTTATGGCGTCTGCATCATACAGTTTGATACTTTTAGCGGCATAGTGCTCAAAACGTTTTGTCATAAAAAATGGTACTCGGCCAAAAAAAATTGAATTAACTCGTGAACATTTTCGTGCGATGATTTGTTATGACATTCGACGTGGATTACCTCAACAACAGTGCGTCGATCAACTCACTTTGACTGTTGGAGATGAAGCCCCCACAGAGTCACTTTATATCGTTAGTTCAATGAATTTAATCGTTATTGTAGTTTGCTGGCGGACGGATTTAAAGAAGGCCAGCCAAAATCGGATGTGGTGCCAGCAAACATAGGTGCCGTGCCGGAATTGATAAGACAAAATCGTCATGTGACTTATTATGAAATTTAGACATTCTTAGGCATCAGTATGATATTCGATATTACAAGAACATTTAATTGTAAAAAAGCTGTTTGTGCGTTGGATTCCGCATAAGTCCAAAAACAGGCTCGTGTCGAATGATGGAAAGAAATGCTCAAAAAATATAATGGCGATGCTTCAAAAACCGTTTACAACATCGTTACAGATGAAGACTTTTGCATTTATGCGTATGAGCCCGAAAATAAGCAGCAGTCGATTGTATGGGTCTTCAAAGATTAGCCAAATCCAACAGAAGTTATTCCGCACTCGAAGCACTTCGAAGCAAATGGTCGCCTGTGTAGAAAAACTGGACATGTCGCAACCGTAGTTTTAAGAATTGTAAAACTCTCAGTTCTGAATTGTGCACAATCATTTGTTTGCCAAAAGTCTTTGGAGAAATAAAAAAGAAAAACAATGGACGACGCCGCATCATTCTCCACGATAACACTGCGAATTCACATACATCGACACATACAACTGTCTTTTTGAACCCTCAAACCGTCAAATTGATGTGTCATCCGCCATACAGTTCTGATTTGGCCCCTAATGACTTTTTTGGTTCTCACACGTAAAGACCAAACTGCGTGGATAACGATTTTCAACGCCAAAAGAGGCGGTTGATGCGTTCAAAACCGATGTTTCGAATATATCTAATTCGCTATGGAAATTGGTTCCAGCGTATGCAACAATGTGTCGATCGTCAGGAAGAATATTTTTAAAAACAACAAAACAGTTTTCAATATTAAATATTTGTTTTAGTTAGTTTTTTTACAATAGATATCGAGCGGCTCTCGTATTCGCCTTTTTATATTAGCTATAATAGTGCAAAAGCAGTTTTTCTTCTGTTTCAGATATTGAAAAGGTTAATATTAAGTATATTCTATTGATACTATAATAAGCAAATCAAAAATGAAGTTAAAAGGTGCTGATAAATTCATTGAGTTTGTAGTTACTTTCATGTAACCAAAATTAACAAGAGCTGTAATGCTGACTTATTTTTGGGGAACTTTCTTCATGCGTAGCCTACGGATTTTTTTTAAAAGATCAAATTAGTTTATGATCTGTTTTAATAGTTTGATTTTCCTTGGCTACAAAAAAATTATTTTCTTTTTCATTTGAACTTGGGAGTTGCCGCTTAAGTTTCAACGAGTAAAGACGCCCCGTTTTCGCTGAGATTAAAAGTGCACAACATATACGGCAGGTGTTGCCGTAAGGCCGAGTGATTATAATTGTCAAGTAAGTGATCGCAGCTGGACCATCTAATGGTATAACATCAAACAGGTTTAACTCTCTAACAAACGAAACTGTTGAAACACCTACAACCCAAAATGAAAGTCTCCGAAAATATCAAAACCTCCACCAATATTCATCTATGGAGTAGTAAATTTAAAAAAAAATGACTGAAAGCCTATTCAAAGTAAAGCTCTAGCTAACGATACTATTAAACTTAATGCTAACACTCCGCATACATACAGGAAACTTATAACACGCTTAAATGATGAAAAAATCGTTCATCATACCTACCAAATGAAAAATGATAGAGCTCACAGAGTAGTCATTCGTAATCTCCATTACTCTATTCCTATATCGGAAATCATCTGCAATATTATAAACATAAGACACCGAGTAAGCAAAAAAATTACCTTTAATGTTATTCTACATTGACCTCGAACCACAACCAAATAACAAAGATATATACGATCTTATATTCCTAAATAACATGCGAATCCAAGTAGAACCGCCACATTAAAAGAAAAGTATCATACAATACACAAGATGCCAAATATACGGCCATTCAAAATCGTACTGTACAAGACCCTACAAATGTGTGAAATGCGGAGAAAACCATAATTCTACATTATGCAAAAAATCTAGAGATACGCCAGCTAAATGCTCATTCTGTGAAGGCAGTCATACAGCCAATTATAAAGGATTTCAAAAAGACAAGAGCCAGGCCTACAAATACGAGCCATCAAACTTTAAACCGTCCCACATCACAACTTACAGGAAATATACAGCAGGGTATAAGAACCAATCAGTCATACTCTGAAGCACTACAAGGAATTACTTTGCAAAACCAACAAAACTTAGAAACTCAACTGAACAGTTTTCTCAATGAATTCAAGTCAATGTTCGCTCAACTTATCAATCAGAACGATATGATATTAAACATGCTGCCTACCGTCATAAACAAAATTGCTAATTAATAGACCTTTCTTCAATTCGTATTTGCTCATAGAACGCAAATGGTTTAATCAACCATAAAACTGAATTATTATAATTAGCTTTCTTCAATAGAATAAAATCGATGTGCTACTGGTTTCGGAAACACATTTTACCGAAAGGACAGTATTAAAAATACCACAATACACAATTTATCATAATAATCATTCTGATGGAACAGCCCATGGTGGCACTGCAATTATTGTTCGGAACACCATCAAGCACCGTGACATACCTACAAATCAAACAAATAAAATCCAAGCAACAATTATCCATATCAGTGGACAGCCGTGGTTCTTTGATACAGCTGCTATATATAGTCCACCCAGACATACAATTTCAACTGAAGAATATGAAGCACTTTTTCAGCAGCTGGAAAACAGATTTATAATAGGAGGCGATTGGAATGCTAAGCACACAGACTGGGGGTCAAGACTTACTACCACCAAGGGTAGAAATCTCTTGCGGGCCATCAATAATAAGAATTGCTTGTATCTTTCTACTAGAGAACCAACCTATTGGCCGACAGACCAAACCAAGCTGCCGGATTTAATCGAGTTTTTCGTGCTTAAAGGTATCTCACCAAACTACCTTAATATAACATCAAACTGGGATCTCTCTTCTGATCACACTCCCATAATTGCTACGCTGAGTACGCATATCATTTGCCTACCCGACGCTCCTAAGCTCGTTTCAGCTAAAACAGATTGGGATGCTTTTAGAGCTTATATCGACAAACATCTCAATACCAATCTCAACCTGAAACATCCTGACGATCTTGATGATGCGGCAAACCACATCACTTGTGTAATACAAGAAGCATCTTGGAAATCTACCCCAGTGACAAGTCGAGATGCACATACCACAAACAACACACACATACACATTTGCGAACTTGAGAGCCAGAAGCAAATGGCAAAGAAGTCAACATCCTATTGATAGAAACATACAATAGACTTACAAGACAACTAAAGTCAGCATTGCAAGAAATCCGAAATGCTTGAAAACTATATTACTGCATTATCAAAAGAGGACCATTCCATCTGGAAAGCGACGAAAAAATTAAAAAGACCAGTCGCCCATATCCCTCCTTTAGGAAAACAAGACGGTAATTGGGGGAAAACTGAACAGGAGAAGGCGCATCTTCGCGGAGCATTTATCAACTATATTTAGTCCACCTCAGGCAAACAACAACACTAACGATCAAGAAATCGAGATCTTCTTGGACAGTCCTTGTTCAATGACATTGCCTATTAAACCTTTTTCCCCAGCGGAAGTGAAACACGAAATATTTAAAGGAAAAAACTATAAAGCTCCTGGGTTTGACTTAATCTCGTCTCTAATACTTAAACTAGCCAGGAAAGCAATAGTGTTACTGACCACCATCTATAATGGCATGATGAGGTTAGCTTACTACCCAGTAACTTGGAAGTTCACGCAAACAATTATGATCTACAAACCCGGTAAACCACCACAAGATGCTGAATCATACCGACCCATTAGCTTACTTCCAACTATGTTCAAAATATTTGAAAAACTCTTGTTGAAAAGGCTTACACAGGCAGTTGATCTAAATGAAATAGTACTATTACACCAGTTCGGTTTCAGAAAGCATCACTCAACAATCCAACAAACGCACAGAATAGCTAATGAAATACTTAAAGGTCTTGAGGAGAAGAAGTTATGCACTGCCGCCTTCCTGGACGTAAAGCAAGCCTTCGAACGCGTGTGGTATACTGGACTATTATACAAATTAAAGCTTACTCTACCCACACCCTATTATCTATTACTCAAATCCTATCTATCCGACCGCTATTTCCAAACAAAATTCAATCTGGAAACATTCACATATCATCTCATCTAGTCAGGAGTGCCACAAGGTATTGTGCTGGGACCCTTCCTTTACCTACTTTTTACTGCCGACATTCCAACAACAGCCAGCACAAAAATCGCTACTTTTGCGGACGATACTGCCTTAGTCGCTACAAACGAAAACCCACAAGTGGCATCAGTTAACCTTGAGCACCACCTTAACCTCCTCGAAGACTGGCTCGGCAGGTGGCGAGTAACAGTGAACCAACTGAAATCATCACAGGTCACATTTACAAATAGACTTATTGAATGCCATGAAGTAACAATAGGCGGTATCCGACTTCCTGTGAAAAATGAGATAAAATATCTAGGATTAACATTAGATCGCAGACTAACATGGGAAGCACACATCATGAACAAGAGAACACAAATAAACCTCAAGCTACGACAGATAAATTGGTTAATTGGCCGAAAGTCGAAACTAACAACTGACAAAAAAATTCTACTGTACAAATGTATAATACGACCTATTTGGACATACGTAGTTCAACTTTGGGGTTGTGCTAAACCTTCAAATACCAAAATTATCCAAAGGCTACAATTCAAAATACTAAGGATTATATTCGATGCCCCTTGGTATGTTAGGAACAAAACCTTACATGATGACTCAAGCATACTCCTTTTAGAAGAGGTAATCCGCAACCTAACCAGCACCTACTTAAACAATCTACCTGGACATCCAAACGAAGAAGCCAGTACTTTTTTAAACGGTCCTCCATCAGTACGAAGACGACTAAACAGAAGATGGCCTACAGATGTGTATCCATAGTGTTACTATTATATTATTTTATATTATTAATTATTATATGTAAAACAAATTACATAAGTAGTAATTAATTCGGAGTGTAATCACTGGATTACTTCTCCCTTCATTGTAACTTGCTAAGCTAATTTACTTATTGCTATGTAAAGCAGATTGTAAATATTCATTAAAATAAAAAAAAAATTTGAACTTGAATGTGTTTATCAGTAACCCTTTTTATAGGTGTAATTAAATCTTGCAATATTATCAATTAAAAATCTTTCATTAGCAGTTCTGATAGGTCAAAAGATTTGTATATAATAAAAGCACTACTTACACATCTAAGCAATAAGTAAAAAAGTATTCTGTATCATCATTTGTGACTTTTTATGTCTATTTTGTAAATAGTTTTGATTTGACTAAATCAATCTACCCCGCCTATATAGCAATTATAATTAATTAAAATTTGTGCTTCCATATTTGCTTTAAAGTTTGACAGAAGACGTATTTTGAGGTCTATAATAATTAAAAGCTAAGTTAATACTTTTTTATATTTCTATTTAACTACAAAGAGATCACAAAAAAGTCAAAATTGCCACATTTCATTTGCTTATTTGACTTAGTTGCCATATTACGTCTTGTGCTATTACCTGGTTTACAAACATAGAGGGCCTGAATGACCTCCACTTTTCGAAACAGTAGTGGTACGGTTGTGTTACAAATAGCATCTCTTAATTTCTCAATATACCGCGGCTTGCATTGAAAAACTTTACCCTTCAAAAAGAAATCGCAAGAGGACAGGTTTGGTAACCTATCCGGTCAAGATTGTTACCATGTAATGAGATAAGGTGGCCTTAAAACATTCGTTCCAAATCTTTTCGAGAAATTCTTGCCATGTCGCGCATTTCCATGTTAGTTGAGCCTGGGCTCCTGAAAATTGTGTGTCATAGCAACATAGCGAGTAGATGTAAGTCACCGCGTGTCTTGCTTTCTCAAAATAATTAGGCTCTATGATGCCACGTTCCGCAACAACACACCAAACATTTACACTCTGATTGTAAAGAAGTTACTCGCGAAATTGTTGAAGTTTTGTGGGGTTCAATGACAAAAATTATGTTTATTAACGCAACCCGATAAACGAAAATGACTACTGAGCACAACATGTACTCGCATGCAGCTTTTTATTAGTTTCTGAACTGTTATAAAAGTAAATCTTGTGCTCTTTACTTTATGATTCTTTAAACACCATAATTGATTTATCAATTGCAGTGTGTTCAGAAGGATGAAAACATTCGGTGAATATTTTTTGAAGAGCTCTTATTAATGTCAAATAATGGATCAGCGCGAGTTGGAGTAAGTTTACATAAAATAAAACTAAAAATCTAACTAAATTTTTTTAGACACAAGAACTACTAAATTTGTCATATAGGTACAATGAACTAGACTAATATTCCCGATAACTAGATATTAATAGTAAAAAAAAATTAATAGTAAATTCCTGGAGCTGAAATGCTTTCGTAACCTGCGTTCATTTCGCGCAAAGAGTAATCATACGATCGTCTAAGGTGGGTGCTCCCTATTGCTAAACAACGGAATATGAGAGCCTCAATCTCTTAGTTCGCAGACCATCCCGACACTTTTACTATTATTTTATTAACACTATTATTATTATTTATACGGTTTACCTTTTGCTAACGATAAGTTTGTATAAAAAACTATGTGGTGTACCAAATCAGCTGTGAAAAACAAGAAATATTTTTTTGTTGTAGAATTTTTTAAATTTTGAACAAATTTAGCTAATACTAATAAATTTTTAAACCGTAAAAAGTTTTAGTTATCTAATTTATTAGTATATTTTCAAATAGTTTGCTGTTATTCTGAGGTACTCAGCGGTGCACAAGAGAACCACCTAAACGTTTTTGAAGAATGTTTAATGGGATATCTGATCCTGATTAATTTACAATATTTATGTTATTTCTTTTATAAAAATGTGCAACGTTAGAATTAATTTCGTCGTTGACTACAAATTTATTTTCAACTGGGATGCTTTCAAAAAGTATAAATTTCAATTACGTGAAGCAGTTCTTCAAATGCCAACCCCATTAATCTAAAAGTAAAGTCTTTTCTTATTCATAATTTACGTTGGATACGTTTTACATTTAAAATGGTAAAAAACAAATTATGCCGAATGGGTATGACGGTACAATTATTATATTGTAGGTAAAGTTATTATTACGCTGGCGAAATAAAAAATCCTACAGTTTTAGGAATACTAGTTAGTATAGGGTGATCCAAATTGAATCTTAGAATGATTTTTCTGAATAAAACATAAAATATTGAAACAATCGAAATTTTATTCCCATCAGTGTAAAGTACAGACTTGGCAGCTACATCTGAAGTATGTCGGCCAAATTTTTTTATGACTTTGCTGACACACGACCACTGTTTTAGCAAAGTTTTTATAACCCTTTCCCATAAATGCATCTCTATGCTACACGTCTGATGTTTTGATTTATCCTTGAAATCGTAGTAGGTTTGTTGATATAGCCCTAAGAAAAAAAAGTCTTATAGGATTAGATCGTAAGACCGCGGTGACCAATTGATGTCACCCCTTTGCGTGCTTTGTGACATATGGCTTCATATTGTTGAGATCGCATGTTAATCAAATTGAAATCATTGATTTCATTGAAAAAAAGATTTTTAGCATCCACCGATAACATACACTATTTACAGTAACGGGGTTGTCAACTTCGTCCAGTCAACAATGCACCCCAAACAGTGCATTTTTGTGAATAACACGTGAATTTTTACTACCTCAAATGCGACAGTTCTGATGATATGTTTTTGCAAAAATCATCAGACATCTAAAATTCAGTTTAGAAATGTACGTTGCTTTTAGTGGACTTTGGTAAACTTTACCATGTGTTTAGATACCAACTGTACAATTTTTTTTTTAAATTATTGGCGCGTACATTGCAACTAGTCAATAACTATCTAGCAATTTTATTTTAACAATTGTTTACTTAAATCTAAGCTACCTTACATCTAAGCAAGTATTAGCGTTTGATGGATGTGTTTCCACTGGCGCACTCCACATATGGTTTAAAAGACTCTTTTCACATGTTTTAGATTGCCCTTAACTCACTTCACTTACACTAGCTCGAAGGGTTTTAGCCTTTTTAGTCTACGAGTAAGCTGATTGTTGTCGAGTAGTTGTAGCATTTCAACGTTTTCGTGTTCATGGAGTTTTGCTTCATGTTTTTTCGCGAACCTTTTTATTTCCGCACTTGTAGGTCCTTGTGGATGTCATCATTTCTGATGTACCAAGGAGCATTAACAATGTTACGAAGTATTTTGTTTTGAAAGGTTTGTATAATTTTGAAATTAGATTTCTTTGTGCATCCCCAAAGTTGCACGCCGTAGACCCAAACGGGTTTTAGAATCTGTTTATACAACAGTAAGCAGTAGCAGGGATAGCTCGGAGTGTTTTCCAAGTAACTACCACATATTTTTAAATCTAATGCAAAGTTCTTTGAGTTTTTTCTTGGCGTGTTCTTTCTACCTGAGCCTGGTGTTGAGTGTCATGCCCAGGTATTTCGCTGTGTTAGCGTGTGGAATTGTCAGCTAATTGATCACTATGGGTAAGTAATCAACTCTTTTATTGGTGAAGTTTATGTGAGTAGACCGCCTCATTTAATTTAATCCGCCATTTCTTGGTCCAACTAGTGACGTTGTTGACGGTTGTTTGCAGTTTGTCGTTGCTTATATCTCGTTGCTTGTGGCCAGAAATGCAGTGTCGTCAGCAAATGTAGCTGTCTTCACTCCATCGCTCATAGGGATGTCGCTGGTGTAGAGCAAGTACAAGATTGGTCCAAGGATATTTCCTTGCGGTACTCCTGCATCGATGTCTTTTAATTCTGAATATTCTTCGCCGTATCTTACCCTGAAGTGACGGTCGGAGATGTATGATTTGAGAATCTGACTCATTTGCTAGGGTAGATTCTTTTTCAACTTATATTGTAGACCCTCGTGCCACACTTTATCAAAAGCTTGGGCTACGTCAAGAAATATTGCTGAACAAACTTCTTTTTCTTCTAGGGATTTTTCAGTTACATCAGTGATGCGATGCACTTGGTCGATTGTCGAATGCTTGTTTCGAAATCCAAACTGATGGTTTGGGATAAGTTGCTTCTCCTCCATAATTGATTTGAGACGTTTTAAGAGCAGCTTCTCGAACAATTTGGATACGATTGGTAATAGCGAGATTGGACGGTATGATGTTTTCTCATTGAGTGGTTTCCATGGTTTGGGGATCATAATAACTTCCGCTACCTTCCACTGCATCGGTACGTATTGCAATCGCAGAGCAGCGTTGAATAGGTGTGTAAGTTTCATTATGCCCTTTCTGGGTAGTTCTTTAAGCACATGCGCACTAATTAAATCATAGCCAGGTGCTTTTTTGGCGCTGAGGTTCTTTCGAATCTCCGTGCCAATTTCGCTCGGGGTTATTGGATCAATGACCCTATTTTCCCAGGTGTCAATCGCGGGTAGCGGTTCGTTGTCATTAGTAGGGTGAGGTTGGAAAGTATTTGCTAAATGTTCAGCAAATATTTCCGCCTTTTCACTATCTTTCCTTGCCCATTCACCGTTTTCCTTGCGAATAGGTGGGTTATGGTTTTATGGTCAGTTTAACTCCTTAGTCGCCTTCCACAGAGAGTACTTAGTATCTTTATCGTCTGATAAATCTCTTAGGAATTCAGAGAACTGTACAAATGGAAACTTTCAACATTCATAGAACACACACCGCACCAATTCAAATAATAAAGTTCAATTTGCATCACCCTACACTGATCATAGTCATAAACACAATTAGTTGATAAACTGGTTTTGTTAACTTTTGTTTTAAAATTTTAAAGTTAATTTACGAAATTACGTGCATATTTTCTACAGCCTCGCACTAAGAATCTTTTTATGATTATTCTGTAAAGCTGTTGTAAATAATAACGATCACTTAGGGCTTATGGTTGATCCCTTAAAGCACTGCACAGAAACGGGAAAATATATTAAAGTAAGTGCACTCCTACACATTTAATAATAGCACACTGTTGCTATATATTTCAGTCCATTGACCTTGAAAGAGTTAAGTTTTCTAAATTATTTTCCAAAATAATTTTCAAAAATAGTTATAATCTATAACGAGATTATTGTAATAAATCTCTCATAGTTTAATTTCTTGATGATAACAGCAAGTAGATCTTTCTAAATAATGGTCATTGGTATTTCCTTGGCATTATAAACTTCAAAGGGATCAAAGGAATTTTGCATAACTTATTATTTATTAAAATGTTCTTCACCGCATTGAACTCCTATCTACCCCTATTAATATGAACAAATTCATTCCCCAAAACATACTGGAAAGTTTTATAATTTGTCTGTTGGAAAACCTTTGTTATTCAAAAACTGTTTTCCGTTATTTTAATCTATAAAACCTGTTATGGCATTGTTTAAATAGCTTTTTAAGCTTTTTCACATGTTTTAATGTAAATGAAACAGGTATTAGAAACAACGAAAAACCTCTTTCCATGCTGTATAATTTTATTAATAACCCTAATTTGCTCCCAGATTTTGTAATCTTATTTTGAATCAAACAAACGTGTGCTTACACTCTGTAGTACCAATGCCTAAGCATACTGAAATTATCCAAGAAAGTTGAAACTTATTTCTCAACACAACCTCCGTCTAGACATACACATTTTTCACAACGATGTCGCCATGATTCCATCGTTGCTGAGCACACTCTTTTAGGGGTGTGTTCTGCGCACTGAAAAATCCCTGATGCAACAGCGACTAGATTGGAAAATGAGCGGCCGTGGAGAGAGTCTTTTATGGATGGAAATTCATAACGGCATCCCATATGAACATATCAGCATTTGTGGCACCCACCTTGAAGAAATTTTGCAAATTTTTTGGTCATTATGCAAAATGGACCTCACAGATCCTACGAAAATGCCAAGGCGCTTTAGAAGAGATATCACCTACACCTAATCGACAGCCCTTTGTAACAACTTGCTCCACTCGCGCAATAATAGTTTTGGTTCGGCTAGTTCGTAGCCAAGACTGCTTCGGTTTATTGTCACACAACTTTAAACTTTTCAACATTGTTAACGCCTTTATCGTATGTTTAACCCAATTGGCGGTTAATTTCGATAGGAATTTCATTATGCCAGAGGATAAAACAGATGATTACACGTTGTTTTTGAATATTAAACGTCTCCATTTGAATTATAAAAAACAACACTCACTGCAATGGCGGGAATTCGACTTGTGTACATTATATGGTGCTGCCATCTATATTATAAATTTAGGAATATTTCCCATGTCTTTTAAAATTAACCGCATCTTTCTACTTACTCTTACTGTTGAGAAAAAATTGAAGACCTTGACCGCATCTCATAGTACAAAGGCAGTTTGGAAACAAATCTCAGTATAGTTATCGATGACAGAGATGCGTAGATATAGAACCTTTATTATAAACAGTAATAATCTGGAACAATGTATTATTTTTGGGTATAATCGCTGCGCAAATTGAGGCATTTGTCATGACGTATTACAAGATTTGAAATTTCTTCTACATAAGTCTCTCCTTCCTGTAAATAATGCCACCTTGTAACATCATCTGTAAGTGCAGTAGCATCATTAAAACGGTGCAGTGCTAGTCACTGATTCATGTGGATAAGGGACCTTTTTGTCATTGTCCTGCATAAGTTTATCTCCGACTACAGATTAGTTTATCCATCTTTAAACATGCGAAACCATTGACGTACGACACTGTCACTTATCATATTTGGCCGGTAAACATTACATGGCTTGCGAATTTAGTATGGTAGCATTCATTTTCACTTCATATGGTGAACAGGTAAACTGCTACACAATATTCTTCTTCCACTTCGCACCGTCTGCTAAATTACTGTGATGGGAGTTGTTAACTCTACCTATTTCTTGCGCATGCGCACACAGATACTTTTCTTCAAATTACTAGTAGACATTTGGCTGGAATGGATTAATTATTTACGTTCATAATTGTGCGCATTTGATATCTCAAGAAATTTTGATAATCAGAATCCTTCGACACGAGCCTATACATAAAAATTTTTAATAATTTGAGAAATGTACTCACAGCACAAACAATGACTTTAGAGTTAAGCAACTAACAAACCCTTTACATTAATACATATTTTAAATAAAATAATCAACTCTTTTGAGATTAAAAAATTCTGTTATATTTATTATTTTCAAGAAAAATATATTTTGCCTTCTAATGGCAAATTTATTTGAGATACAAAAAATATTCAAAAATATTTAAAATAATTAGATACTTTAAGTGAGAAAATTTCCTATTGCAACAAAAGAAGAAATTTTTATATTAGTAAAAGTTTATTATATTTGTATTTACAAAAACTAAAATAATACTAATTTTAATGTTCTTTAACAGAGAGCTTGTAATACTTGGCTCATTCTGTATACGACTGACGTACGTTTAGTAATATTGTTTTATTAAAAAGATAATTACAATTAAATAATGGCTGTCTTTGTATATAACTGACTGAAAATGACGTTCTATAAATTAACTGAAATTAAAAAGTCACTCAAGTAACACTTTAACCTATAATTACAACAAGAATTGGTTATATCAAATATGGATCCAACAGAGCACCTTAATTATGATACATAACATAATACCCAACGTAAATTGTGACGCAATTCCGTGTTAATTGAGCTCCATCGCGTGACGTCATTCCACGTTCCCAACAATCTGTTGGTTTAGGATAAGGTTTCAATGGACCTCAGAAAGTTCTGAATCGGTGAAATTTATCGGGCACTTCAATGAGCAGCTATTGTAGAACGCTGTAAACCTTGACATTCTCGAGCATTCGGGGTTGGATGCTTAATTAATGCTCGAAACAGTTCACGGAATATTAATTATTGCGGTTGCTGATAACCATTTCAAATGGAAAATGTATCGATTATATATGAATTGGCGCAAAAAGAACTAATATTTATTACTACTTTAGTCAGGTAAAAAATTTCACCAAATAAATTCTTCTAAAAATAATGAACATTGTAGGAAAACAAAGAAGTTAAAAAAACTTTTAACAAAAAAAAATATCATACCTTGCATCTAGACAGGATTATTATTAATGTTAAAAAACACAATGCGGTTGTTATTTAAAAATATATAAAATGTTCTTTGAATATTTTGGGTTTTAATGAATGCAGGATGTAATGATCATTAATTTGGTGTCATTTCTGCTAATTGTTACAACACATAAAAACGGGTTATTTTAACATTTTAGTACCTATGGCCGTAACCGGAAAACATGGTTCAGCTATCAGTTCTTTATTTAACGTGTTACTGTGTTTTAATAATTCGCTGAATAAATATTATTTACAGTTTGGTCATTTTGATGGAAATTCTCTGCAATGTTAAAATTATTTATTGTGCAAGTTAACACCGTTAAAAGTTAATAGATTTTGTAGTGGAAAATCTTTTAAATCTCAATAACTTACATTAAACAAATTAGTGGTAATATAAATTATTACAATAGTTTTTATTTCAAATGTAAATTTATTGTGCATCCATAAGTGGTACATAATTTATTGACAAAAAAAGAAAAATATCAGTTATACAAGGTAGGCTGCCACCGTAGCTTAATGATCAAGATCAGTGTTGGTCTGTTCGCGATCTGGTACTGGGGAGTTTAAGATATTACCTATTATATATTTTTTAATTAACTCCTCTTATGTACTGCTCTCTTTGAAGAACAATAAGTACTTCTTTATGTTTATATTTAGGTAAGTGGCATATAAGCTGCTCTATTCTCCCAGTAAGCCTCCAGTGAGTCCTTTTCAGTATTTAACTTAGCTTAATTTGTAAATAAATGATTGGTTCTGTATTTTTATATTAAATTAGTTAAATCGCATTAATAAATCATTCTGCTCGAACTGCTATAACCACCTTGGATCGCCGGACTCGTCCTTTAGTTTATTGAATAGAGTATTAGAGTGAACAGTCAATGTAACTTTATACTTTTTGCTGGTTTTGTACTTACTTTTTGCTGTTGGTATACCCACGTTAGTTTGAACAACTTTGTTTGGCACCTAGCAAATCGCCTTAACTATGATTATAAACACTAACTGTTACCCACAAAGAGATGCTTTAGGTCGGCATGGGTTGTAAAACAACTTTATATAATAGGTGTATAAATAAGTTCTCAGCTTTTTTCTGCAAAATTAAAGTTTTATTTAAAAACAAACAAAAAAAGCTTAAGCATCAAAGTATTCTCCGTTGGCATCGATGACCTTTTGCCATCTTTCGGGTAGCTTGCGAATTTCCTGGTGACAGAAGCTCACCGGCTTCGAGACGATAAAGTTATAGATGCATTTTCGGACTTCTTCTGTTTTAAAGTGCGTATCAGCTAAGTGATGCTGTAACGACCGGAATAAATGATAATCGGAAGGGGCCATGTCTGGGCTGTACGCCGCATGTGGGAGAAGTTCCCAGCCTACCGCGTCTGCAGCTCATCCGTGTCAAATGTTTGAGGGCGTCCAGCGCGTGGTTGATCTTCAAGACTAAACTCCCCTCCGCGAAATCTTTGGTACCACTTTTTGCACGTTGCATGACTTACAGCATTCTCACCATATGCAACACAAATCATTTCGGTGGCTTCAGGAGCGTTTTTCTTGAGTGAAACGCGAAGTGGATAGAAAATCAAATATGCTTTTTTGTGATTGCCATCGTGAACACAGCTGATTATTGAGGTTATGTGCATGATGGTTCGAAAGACCAAATGTCATTTTTTTAAAACCGTAAGAGGGCGGACTAAAACGTTACATGTAAACTGTAAACATGTAAAGCTGAGAACTTATTTATACACCTACTATTAATAGCTTATTATTTATGGATAGATTAAATTTTCTTCCTTTTATCCAATATAATTCACTGAGTTTAAGGTGAGTTTGGTGAAGGGATAAATTCTTTCTCAGATATTTTGCTGATTTTGCATGTTGATGTTGATCATTAAGAGTGACCGGTGAACAGTTATCGAATTTCATTGTGTACGCTACATATAAAGATTTAGATTCATTCATTTGAATTTTCTATACTTTAAACCAATGCTGAATTTTATTGAGGTGGGCTTGTACGTGTCTGGACACGGTTTCAGGCTTCACATGAGAAGCAATATCAACCGTGTTGTCTGCAAAAGTTGCGGTTGTAGTTAGTCTTGATGCTGAAAGGTCAGATGTGTATATCAAATACAATACTGGTCCTAGCATGCTATCCTATGGGACTCCTGATAGTATAGGTGGTAGGTTTAAAATTTGTTTTTGATATTTTACATAAAATTATCTTTCCGCTATGTATAATTTTAATAATTCATAAAGTTCGTAAGGCAAACATTTTTTTTTATAACATATATATTCCAGAGCACAACATCTTGTCAAAATCTTGGTATATGTCTAAGAATGCAGCTGAGCAGTACCTCTTCTCTTTTATTTTTGGTATATTTATTCTATCGTTCTGTATTAATTCCTGTATCTAAATTAGTGATTCAGAATTAATTATTTGTTCTTTAATATCGGCCTAATTCTTTTCAATAATAGCTTTTCGAAGAATTTAGAAAGTATTGGTAATAACCTCATTGGTCTATGCGATGTTATTCCAACGTTTGGTTTTCCTGATTTTTATATCATCACTTAAGAAGTGTCTGATTCTAAATGTCATTAAAAATTTCTGTGATGGCTTGAATCACTTTGTCAGATAGTTGATTGATATTTATTCCGGTGTTGATGTCCCAGCCTGGAGCTTTATTAATATTAATTTCTTTTTCCTACCTTCGCTTACTTCTATATTTCTTATTGGTTTAACTGGTAGCCTCATCTGATATGAAGGTTTTAAAAACCCATTTTTTTTATTCTTCTGAATAATGATCTGAGTAAAGTTTGAAAACGTTAGTTAAGGGTTCAATAAATATTGTTGCTTTATCTTCACTACTATTTGCCCAATTTCCGCCTGGTTTTGCTCTACGGTTTTGTATGTCATCCTTGCACAGGAAATAATCTTCTCTATATTGTCTCAATTTTAATATATGCATCGCCAAAGGGAATACCTTATAAACTATATCAGAAAACTGACCTACACTAATTGAAAGGATTGATAATGAGAAATGGGAAGAATATTTCACGGAACTATATAGAAACAAAGAAGTAAATACAGAAAGCAATAAGTCAAAAAACACACGATGAAAGAGAAGATAAAGTACCAACTTGCGAAGAAATTAAAACGGTGATAAACAAACTAACGGCAGGAAAGGTCGCCGGACCAAATCAAATAAATTACGAGTTAATTAAACAAGCAGGCGAAGCCGCTCTAAAAAATATACAGCTTAATAGAAAGTAGAAATATGATAAAACAAAATGATGCTATCAGAGAAAAGAAGACGAACACTCCAATACTAAAGAAATGAGACCCCACACTATGTCGAAACTACAGAGGAATCGTACTACTAAATACTACTTACAAAATTTGAACGTTAATTATCCACAGACTGGACCAATACTTAGAGACAGAAATAGATGGTTACCACCAAGGGTTCAGAAGAGAGACATCCTCCATTGACGCCATTTACATCTTAACATAGATAACGGAAAAATGCCATGAACACAATATAGACCTACATGTATTATTTATAGACTGTAAACAAGCATTTATAGCCTTAGCCGACATAAAGTTCTCGAAGAAATGCGTAACTTACTAGGAAAGCTTATCAACTTGACAGAAATGAGAATAATAGGATCAGAGGCAAACCTGGCAATACATTGAGATACAATAAACGCGTTCAGCATAGAAATAGAAGTCAGACAGGGAATGCCCTGTCTACAATGTTCTTTAATATAGTATTGGAAGGGGACTATCAGAAAGCTAAACGTTAAAGAAACTATCAAGAACAAAATTACACAATTAATTGCATACACCGACGACATAGTGATTGTAGCAAAAAGTAAGGAGGGCTTGAATGACACACTAAAGCTGGAAGAAAAAGGCTTAATAATAAACGAGGATAAAAATAAATACATAGTAAGTAGCAGAAAAAAAAAACAAATACAAAATACATCGCAGTGGGAACGCACGTGTTCGAAAGAACAGAGAAATTTAAATATTTAGGAGTAAGAATTAACGAAAATGGTAACAGAAGTGAAGAAATCCAAAAACGCGTATAAGCAGGAAATCGAGCCTATTGCGTCTTTAAAAACCTGGTACACAACAGAAACTTGGGTAAAACATTGAAGATTAAGGTGTATAAGTCAACAATTGGACCAATGGTAACTTACACTGGTTAAACAATAAACGCAACAAAAAAAGATGAGGAAAACTTAAGAGCTTTTGAACCTAAAATCATTAGAAAAATAATACGCCCCAAGAAAACAAGCGGAGGAGAATTTTGAAATAAGAAACATACTACAAAAAGACATAGTAAACTTTATAAAATCACAACGAATTAAATGGTATGGGCACGTCTACAAGAGAGACCCCGAAGAAGGAATAAAAAAGGTATACCATTGGGGGTCTAGGACGTTTTTGCACCGCCGGTTCTTCGCCGCCAGTTCATCGCCGCCGTTTCTACGCCGAGACGGTTCTACGCCAGCCGGTTCTACGCCGGCTGGTTCTAATTTATTTTTCGCATTAATGTTACTGTGGCTTAATTTCTAAAACAAGAATAAGAGATAAATAAAACTTGCAATGCAAATAAAACCAAGAAATTTACTATTACAATTTTAAATTAAAGGAATACATAATATACATACGAAAAGGAAATAGGAAAAAGAAGATTACTGAGTCATTTGGTAATTGTGTGCTAGGCCACGTAAATAATCTAGAGGTTTCCTGTTTCTAAGACAATTCTTCGAATACGTTCATCAGCGTTACGGTATTTTTTCAGCTTCGTCGGTGGTAAATGTCCGGCGATAAGTTGCTCAAAATAAGCGTCTTGTCCTTTCTGTACTTTTCGCCTGATTACTTTTCTTAGGGCTGTATTATTTGGAATCGCCGCTAAAACAGCTTGAGGCACGTCGATTACACACTGATTTATAACTACACCTGTGCCCTCTATAGTTTTTTTGTCACGACGTTTGATTTGGATGACAACAGTTGCTACTTCTATGGCTGCTGCCGAGGAAAGGTAAGAATGATTGTTGATTTCGTTGACCACTTCTACAGCCCTCGTGTGAATTCTTCCTTTAGAGCGATCCACTTCCTCGCACCGCCAAAATTGTAAACTAGCATCCCTTTTAGTAACTTTGTCGAAAACGTACAAATATCCGTTATATGAATATTTCTCCTTTCCTTTCTTGCTGAGAACTGCTTGTTTCATTATAAAGATCACTGGTTAACTGATTCGCGTAATAATTACTTTCTGGCAAATACACTTAAAACCGTTAACTTCTACCCCATATTTATACCAAATACTGTTAAATAGTTTTTAGAATTCTAATGTGTGCTAATGGGTCTGTGCGAATAACCACAACGTTTTTAAGATAATCCCGGGGATTGTAAACTTTCTATGAACGGATTAAAATTTCTGTTTACCTCCTTTGTATACCAGATTGTTTTAGATTTTTTTCGGAAATTTATGGCGTAGACACGGCCATTGTAGAACCGTCCCGGCGTAGAAGCGGCGGCGATGAACTGGAGCCGAAGAACCTTTCCTTACCAATGGAGACCTGAAGCAACCAGACCAAAAGCCACATTAAAAGGAAGGCAGCAAAATCAGGAAGAAAACGACCTGCATATTATGAGAAGCTAGAGCTGGAAAGCAAACATAAAAGATAGGAAAGAAATGGAGAAAGATTGTAAACAGAGAGAAGATAGTGAAAATGTGGACTAACTCACGACATGCCTGCCGAGTCGCTAAGGCTCGATGGAGGAGCGGTCTTAATTCCGAAAGGAATGTATAACCTTAGGGTTTGGACTATCGTTGCTTCGAATGCTCCCGATGCATGTAATATTTTTTTAAATGAAAAAAGTACTCGACTATTCCTTGTTTAAGGAATATCTGTAACAAAGAAACGACAGATATATGGATACCGTATATAGTCAAAGTTTAAGGAAAATGTTAAATATTTGTATCTTTTTTGTTAGCTAATCTGCCTATTTATTTAGATTATTACATAGATTCTGTCCATCTCCGCATCGATCTTCTTCTAGATCTTTTACTTATTGGTTATCTCTAATCACATTGATTATTTCATTTTTCTCAATTCTGAAAATGTGATAGTCCCCTTTTCTTTTCTTCTTTTTTTGTCTCAATCATTTACGGATTAAATTTGACATTCGTGTTACATATTCGTTTTGTTTTACCACATATTCTTCGTAACGTTATCATCTTCACTGTTGTTTTTGAAGTTTTTTAATGTTTCCTGTAGGTCGATCATGCACATATATGTTGATGCATTAAATTTTGTTGGATTATATAGAGGGGATCTACACAGGACCTTTCTCTTTAAAATGCCCATTGTTCGTCTGTTAAAATAATGATGTTATCTAGTTTTTCAGTTATTATTTCTGTGGTTACTTTTTACATAGCTTCCAATAATGTTATTCCACTACAATAATAGAATAACTTTCTTGTCTTTTTTCTTAAAGATTGATATTACTGTTCACATTCTTCGTTTATTGAATATTCACTCCAATACGTTTTGGTGATTTCTTATTCCTAATTATTTTTTAACAGTTCTCTCAACTTTGTTCTTTTCTATTGATTGTTTGTTCTCACTTCTCATAAAATTCTCAATTAGATTATCGTCGTTTAGTTGTAAATGTTAAATAATCACTTTTCATAGTCTTAGAGAACTTATATCAATAGTCTTCTTCCGTTTTTCTTATTTTCCTGTTGGTTTTGTTACATATTTCTCGATATTTTACATAGCTCTCTGGTATGTTTGTGTAATATTATACGGATACTATTTTTTACTTCTTAGCTAATTTCTTAATTTTTATTTTCTAGTATTTCTGTAGCATTTTCTTTAATAACACTCTCTAATTTTTCTAAGTTTTCTCAATAGTATCTTCCTGTATTATAGGTCTTTCTTTTTTTTTTCATGTAGTTGCTTAATCGTTTCAGCTTCTATAAATTTTATTTATAACCTCTCTTATTTGTCAATTATAATACTTGTGAAAGAAAACCTCACCCTCGTCAGGCGTGAGGTACTGCTAGATACACATTTAAATGTAAAAGAATTGTCAGCAAAGCTAGGGCTTTCTAACCCAGCCGTGCAATGGATTTTTCATGAGCACCTTCATATGGATAAGGTTAGTGCTAGATGAATACCCTAACTTTCAAAACAGTAATGTGTGACTTATCGTACACTATTTGTAAATTCCTGTCACAACAATAAAGACGAAATTCTTTACTCTATTGTCACAGGCGACTAAGGAAGCAAATTCAGCTCAGTCAACGATACAACATATAAAGAGAAAGTATTGCAACAGCTGACTCTATAAAATGAGCGACGTTATTAAATAAAAGAGGAGTAGCATACTAAATCAAATTGTAATCGAAATATTTTTATAACAGATTTTTATAAATGATGCTGATGGTATAAAATATTAAATTTTCTTTTTTTAGATAATTAAATAAAAGTTATAACTTTAAAACTGTTGACGTGTCACTTTATACTGGCTCATGTAGATAAGTTTTTACAACTAGAGTAATGTAAAAGTCTACTCCACGTGACAGCACCTAAACATCTATAAAATAAGTATGTTCTTGAATAAAGCCTTATTAACATGCGAATTTTTATAATTCTGCATGTGATAATTGACCATTACAGAAATGAAAATAATTAGAGGTAATATGTTAGCGCAAAAATTAGAATTGGTTTAAAATATTTTGTTTATAATTAAAGTAGATCATTAAATTTTTCTTCTGGTGATAGATATTCTAAATTAATCAAGACAACATATAGAATCTATAAGATAACTAGGAGTATACTTAATAAATGAATAAAGGGTGATTCATAATGATGAACTCAATTTTACAAGTCTACAATTCGAAATTAGGTTCAGTGACAAATATGATGAAAACTACATTTGTACTCGCATAAATGTGTAATGTACCTGTCCCTTTCCCTTTTTGGTTGCACGGATAACCCGCACAAAACGAAGAATTTTTTGCGTCACTAAGTTTACCGCAGTTATGGTACGGTTTGTTAAGTCGTCTAAAGTTGTTGGTAGAGGTAGTACATAAACTGCTTTTTTACGAACCCCCACAGGAAAAATATTGCAAGATGTGAGGACACACTGGTGCTAATGGGATGGAGCTCCGCTTTGTTGGGAAATAAAGTCTTCCGAATTTCAATTTATTTTCAGTAAGAAGTCAGTTTCACACTGTCAAGAAATACGTGACTGCAGTAACCGTTGGTCGTAATCTTTTGCCAAAATTATATGGAACTCTTTACTCTAAAAAATGTAATGCATTTAAAATGCTTCATCTCAACCATTACATTTATTAACTTTTCCGCCCCTGATTACCCTCTATTTCGGTTTCTACAAATCTGCAAAAATCTGCTAAGAGTTTAATACACAAAATAACTGAACTATGCAGATAATAACAGAAAATTAAAAAGGTTTTTAATTGTACCAAAAAATTAAAGGAACTTTCAGTTCGATCAATTAATGAGAAGCTTACAAGAAATGTTCTCTTAGTTTTAGAATATTCACTGGCAGAATTCGGTTTGTGTCAATTATTGTTGCCTCGTAAAACATAATTTATTAGAATTGATGACAGTTTAAGTTATTTGATTTTATATTGCCACGTATTCTCCAAAATACGGTTAACGTTGCATTTATAGTGCTTTTTGGTTGTATTTCTAATGGTAAATTCGAGTTATTCCTTCTCCTTTAGACACTTACAGCAACTACAGTTGTAAAGGACTCCACGGGACAAAAAACCAATTTGCTAAGGTAGCGCCACAAAGCCCTTTGATTGTTCGCTTCCTGATAGTGTAATTATTAGCATGGGAATGGAATTTCCTTCTCGGATCTGACTGCTAGACAGCCCTGTCTTGGTCGCAGGAGCCTCGTTAGCATTAACAGGGTTCGCGCGGCTCCGTAGAATATTAGGTGGGGTTGACGTTTAAACAGGACAGGCTGTGAGTTACCCCTCTATCCCATTACTGGCCCATTTGCAAGTCGTCAGTCATCAGAAGGTGTCTCCAAAAGCTATCAAGATGAAAATAAATGCAAATATAAGTCCAAATACTTCCGGGAATTAAATTCGTACATTTGTTATGTAGCTCTTTGAAGAAATATTTTCGAAATGATGGCGGTAATTAATATTTATTGTGGTGCGCGTATGTATATTAGTCCATTAGATGTGCTCGTCAGAAACGGCGAAGCAAAATAGATCTGCAGCGCAAATTTAATAGTAGTTTCATTGAAGTATCCAAGTTTTAATTTAATACCGTCGCACAAAGCTCCTTTTCAGACGAAGTTAATCACATAAAAAGTTTGCAAGCGGATGAAAGTATGGGCAAATGAGGCTTTGCAAATAATAGAGCGGTGGCTGTATCGCGCAGCTCAAAGTGTCTAAATTAATTCGAGCTGCAAGGCCACCTCGCCCTGAAAACTATCTGCAGCAAGTCGCAAGCTGCTGATTAAATATTTAACGCAACGCGGCGGAGTTGAACACAATTACAATAATCCGAATCTAGGAAAAAATTCTTCGCCCGGCCAACTCCGAAGAAGCACCGAGAGTTTGCAGCAGATTGGCAACAGTTTGCACGTCTCGTGAACATCGGAAAATCCTGAATTCATGGAAGTACAATTGGGACATCCTTCATGGAGATTACAAGCGCAGAGACGAACGAACTAGACTCTGTGGTTGTATCTCCCGTCTGCATTAGCCGTAATGCCCTCACGTTCCTCTCGGAAAATCTGCATGTAGCTTGCAAGCTTCCGTGCCTCGTAATTTTTTGCCTCGTTCACGCAAATTGGTTTTGTATTAAGCCCTTCATTTAACTAATAATTTCATCACGGTGGGTAAAGCAGATGCATTAACTTTATTTTTAGCTACCTTTAACGGTCGTTCTATAATGGAAGAATTATCAAAGCAACGCAGCTTATGATAGAATATTAAAATATGAAAACTTAAAACACTTCACTTGAATTATCTTACTAAATTGCATTACGAACAGGTAGCCGTTCACAAATTTAAATTTTAGAAAACCATGCTCGCTCTTTTACCTCGGTAATATAAAATTGTATTAAATAACCCAAAGCTCTATTAAATATACTTTTTATTTTTTTACATTTTATATGGAATTAAACTTTTTTGTAGAAAAAGAAATTTATGTTTAAGTTCCATGATATAATAGAACAAATATAACAAAATTATTAACTGCGAGCAAAGTTTCTAACAGATTCAAGATATTTGAGCATCATATCAGCCATACAAAATATCCATACTTTTTGCTATTTAAAGAAATCTTGGATAAGAAACTTATATAAATGTAAAAGAAGCTTTGTTTTTGTAAATATAAATCGTTAAATGGTATTTAGAAAGTACTATAAAAGCTTCGAGGAGTCAAAAATACATTAAACCTAATCATGGTATCGTGAAGAACGAGTTATAACGATATTACTGAGCTTTGAGAGGAAACGATAAAACTCAGTCAGAATTTTCTAAAAATGTATCATGAAGGCATAAAGGTGAAGAAACAACGAATGTTATAAAGTCGACCTTAATTTGGTAGGTCTTCATCTAAATAAATGTGGAGAACAGAACCACGACAATGCCGGTAACATGTCTGGGTGCTACAAAGGTATTCAGGTTAGAATAAAATAAGTAAATCCTCTAGTTACATGCATCCTTTGCGTGGGCTACCATTTATATTTAGCTGGCTCTGCAGCTGCGGGGAGCAGAAATCACTTATTGCTGTTGATTTTTTTTTATATTTAGAACGACAAATCTGTAACTTTATTAGTTTTTCAACCAAAACATGATATATCTTGTAATCTCACCTTAAAAATGGCTCATTGTTTTTTAAAGCTTTAACCACAACCGATAAAGTGTCCGTGCTGATGTCAGTCAAGCATTTACTTAAGAATCTTGAAATTGCATTAATGGTATCTTTTTGGAATAAAAAGTTCTTGTAAAGTCTTGAAAAGTAAGTGAAAGGCTTCAAAGAGAAATTACATCATCCCCAGCATTTAAATATTTCATTTCTGCACCTACGCCTCCCCAAGCTGTAGTCATGCTATTCGATCCTCCGTCGCTCCCATCCATTGTGTTCCTGAAATCTTATTGATGTCGTCTCTCCATATGGTTCTCGGTCTTCCTTGTTCCCTTCTTCCTGTCCTTGACCTCCACTCTATTACCTTTCTGCTCCTTCTCACCGCATAAGATGACCTGCTCATTGCCATTTCAAGTTTGCAATACGTCGTGCTACGTCTTCAACTTTGGTTTTATCTCGAATCCATTACATTGACTTTCTATCCTGCAGTCGCACTCCCAACATCGATCTCTACATTCTTTTTTGCTTAACTTTCAATTTTTTCATTGATTTTCGTACGGTATTGTGACCGTATCTAGGTACTGGTTAAATAGTGTTTCTAGATGACCTAGAAGAACTCCTTCTCCTGCTTTTATTAGTTCTACTACTATCCCGTACGGGCTTGCAGCTTTATTATTTTTCATTTGCTTTAGTGCCTGTTTTATTTCATGTTTACTAATTGCGGGCATGTCCTCTGTATAGTGTATGGTACTCGTATTTCCTGAATATTCGACCAGTACAGGTCCTCGTAAAATTTTTCAATATATTCTAGGATTTTTTTAGCGATTAGACAATGCATTCCCTTTGTCATCTTTTATATTTACTATTTCTTTTTTTCCTTCTTGTATTCTCCTCCTGAATACTTTTGGTCCTATGTTTCTTTTAATGGCTTCTCTAATAATTTTTTTTATTGTACTCTGATATGTCTAATCTTACTTGATTTCTGATGTCCTTGTTGATTTCATTTATATCTTCTTCTGACATATTTAGTTTTTCTTCATTTCTTTAGTTTTTTTTTAGTTTTCTTGTTTCTTCTTTAAGTCTAGTTTGTTTTTCGGTTTTCTTTGTCTTTTTAAGTACGCTGTTTGCACCTTCTTTTATGTTATTGATGTTGTAATTATAAAGATCTTTAACATTTATGGTCATTCTAATTGGGTTGTTTGAAAATGTCTTCTGTAGTACATTTTTGTAGGTATCCTCTTTGTTCCACACCTCTGTGTTTCTAGTTCCTTTTTCAATTTATCATGTATTTATTTTTACTCGTGCTCTTACCCTTCCATTGTCGCTGATGTTTATTAGGTTGAGGACGGATACATTTTGTATAATGTTCTTACGATCTGAGATGATGAAATTGACCTCGTTTTTCGTGATCCCATTAGGGCTTTTCCACGTCTATTTCCGGTGTTCTTTTTTTAGAAAGAACGTATTCATTGCTTTTAATTGATGCGCTTCAAGAAAGTTAACTAACGCTTTTCTTTTGTCATTGCCTTCTTTATATCTTCATAGAACTGTTCAATCTCTTTATCAGTGTATTCAGGTATTGGCGCGTATGCTTGAATAATTTTTTGTAATACCGATCAGTTATCTTAATAGTTATGTATATAACTCTTGGTGATATTCCTACCGCTGAGCAAATATTTTTGGTCCATTTTCTGTTTACCAAAATTCGAACGCTATTTATACTAGCGTCTTCTTCCCCTTTGTAATATAATGTGTGTTCTGTTTTCAAAACCAGCATTTCCTCTCCTCTTCTCTTGACTTCGCTCAGTTCAACAATTCCCCACTTAATATGTATCAGTTCTTCTTCTAACTGGGCTAATCTGCCGTCTGTACAGAGTGATTTTAGATTCAGATTTTCAATGTTTATCTTCACACAACGGTCTATTCTTCTGTCTTTTATTTTTAAATTTTCCCCCCTCCTTCCCCAGAATTCTCGAGGCAGACCGGAGTACCGGTGTGGGATTGTGGGCGATTAACCCTACCCACCTGGGGTATTTGTGTTTTAAAATTCTTCTTCAATTACTTGAGGGGTGTTTTGGAATTAAAACGCCACGCTTACCGAGCGGATTGGCGAGTTTTTAATCAACGGCTCCTATGGAATCAAACGCTATATGCGGCCGTCCAATATGGATACAGATACCGCTATTGAAGTCTGTTCCTGCGCCTCTTCCATAGTTGTGACTTCATTTGTCATTTTCCGTCTTCAGAACTATTGGCATTTCTTTCTTCTAACCCTAGGTAGGAGCCCTTACAGGGTTGGGACAGGCAGTGATAGTATAATGATCGCTGGCGGAGTTAAAGAGAGAGAAATTACAGACACAGAAAAACGTATTACTCTGTACAGTACTTTAGAAGCTCTTATAAACACTCTTCAAAGCGAAGAAGAGTTTTCAAGGATAAAAAACAAAGCAAAATTAATGCGTGAAACTGACGTCTACAAAACAAACATTACAAGAAAGAGGAAGACAAAAATTCCTTTTGGTGAAGACAATTATGAGTTTTCTGTAGGACAATATTTCGTAATAGAAACATATTATGCTGCAATTGATTTCCTGGATCTCAATTTAATTCAAAAAAGATCAATCTGTACATGTAAATACGTTTGAAGTGCTTGGTAATTCTCTTTTGACGTTTTCCTTCTATTGTTGGTATGTTGAGATCCGTATGTAGCATATGATTTGAAACATACCACGGAGCATTTGTAAGCATTCGAAGCGTTTAGGATTCAAAACCTTTAATAATGTTAATATTTAAGGTACTAGGGCACCCCCCAAAGTTCAATGTCATACGTCCATATTGACTTTATAATTGCTTTATAGAGCAATAACTTGTTTTAATGCGAGAGGGATGAGGGTTTATCTAGAAACCAGTATATTTTCCTGATTTTGAGATCCATTTTTTTTCCTCTGTTTGATTATGTGTACTTTCCATATTAATCTGCTATCCACATGTTGTCCAAGGCATTTTGCTGCCCGAGTTCGGGGAATTTGTATGTCATAACAGGAGGACATTTAGAACCTCTAAGTATATATGTTACATAAAAACTTTTTGTTTTGTTGATCTTTGTTCTCTATTTGTGTAGCCATATTTGAATTAGATTCAAAAGTAGGTGTGTGGTGGCATACAGTAGATTAGGATGTGTAGTCATTATTAAAATATTATCTGCGAACATGCCAATATGGGTATCGGGAGTATATGGTATGTCTGCAAAGTATAGGAAGCAAAATAGGGGGCCAAGAATATTTTCTTGCGGCACCCCTGAGTTGATCCTATAGATGTCTGAATATGTCTGTCTATGTTTAATTTAAAAGTACTTCTCAGAAAGATACATTTTCAGTAATAAGTAGCACTCACCGGCAACAGCAGTTTGAGCTTGAATAATAGTCCTTGGTGCCAGGTTTTATCGAATGCACATTGTATGACCTGAAGATAAATCAATATTACATTCAAAATATACATAATTGGTCGATAGGCCCTTTGTTGCAAAAAAGTCCAGCAAATCTGAGATTCTGTTAGGATCTCTGAGCCAGTAAGTAGGTTTCCCGGCTCATAAGTATTGATAGTTTGCTTCTTGCATAAGGGTCTATAGTGCTCGACCTTTAGGAGTGATTAATTTACTGTCTCAGCGGGTATGTTTACTATTAAAGTCACCTCCACATTTGTGAGATTATGTCTAGGTGGGCAATATACGACGATAAAGTTATCGGAGTTGGTAATTTGTGTACTTGTGCTATTGTTGTTTGTAAGAAATGTTCTTTATACTTTGGAAGTTCGTGATGATTAATAGAGCTACTGATAATTATTCCCGTGCCCCTATGAGCTGTACCATCCGGGTGTTCAGTGTAGTAAATAAAATAATTTGTAATTTTTATGTGTTTGTGTTGTAAAGTGTGTTTCTGCTACTAAGGGTACGTCTATATTATTTAGTTTTAAAAATAATTCCATTTTAAGTGTTTTTGATTGGAATCCATTTGCTTTCTATAACAGACGCAAGGAATTAGTCATTGTTTACAAGTTTATTTATAACTGTGGATAGCATTGAACTCGTCTAGGAAACTATTAAGAATTATGTCACCAGGGTGCTGTACATTTACATGATATTGTTTGGATACTTGGTTGGAGGGTAGAGTAATTTATTGTTGTAGAATATTGCTAGCTTTCCTGGGTATTTGCTTAGCTTGTCTCATTAAATTTGGAGTTCTTTATGAACTATGCACCCACGGTAATTAGCAGGATAGTTTCCATTACATATAGTATACGTATCAGGAATATTTTTAGTTTTTTTTGCATGTTTTTGCGTCTTGCGACCCCCCACATTTGATACATCTACAGGACAGATTACAATATGTTTTTGTATGGTTATATCCGCCATTAGGTGCATGGTACAATAGAGAAAGATTTTCTCGGAGGCTCTACTTTTATTATATGATTATTTATAGCTTTTAGGTTAAATATGTCATTGTTCTCATCCGGTTCAAGGTTCACGAAGAATAGTGGAAGTGATAATTTTGTTGTTCTATGTTTGACATTTGTTATATTTCTGACTTTGAAACTGACTTGGATAAGTGCTTATTTAATGCTCTCAGTTGGTGTTGTTGGATGTAAGTTAGGAATGACTATTCTGTAAGATATCTGTTCTTTCATTTAGTGTTGACGACATTGAAGTATTTCATGTAAGTTATTACTTTTATAGTCGCGTGTGATAACTTTAATTTTGACTACGTTGTTTGCCATAGTTTTGGTGTGGTGTTCTAATTTTGCAATGTTTTGGAAAGCTTTTTTATTATTTTTGTATAATCCGAATAAAACGAATATTGGGAGAGGCTTGGGGAGTTGAGTTGGTTGTGCTAAATTACTGGATGAATCCATGTTAGTGTCTGCTAAGATTTTATATCTGTTTTGTTATGGAATTTGGGTTTCAGATTGATTTGATGTTTGCAGTTTTACTCTTTTTCTTTTCCCTTTGTTCCCTGTGATCTGTTGCCATTCATTGTGTTGTACTGTAGTATTTTTGGGGCAAATTTTCTCTTTACTAGATTGGTAGCTGGGTATTGAACTCCCGTCTATATTATAATTGGTTTTCAAGAGTGGTTATTAATGTAATAGTTGATTTCGAAACTGTGGTTTTGTATAGACATTTTGTGACGACATATGAATACCTCTGTTATTTGTTGGTGGAGTGTTCATATTTGGTGATTTACCAGCTATTGGACTTGATAACCAGATGTTGATGGCTGATGAGGTCGTGTTTGTGTGGAAAAATTGAACGTAAATCCATAGTTTTCTGGGGGAGCTTGGTTTGGTAGAGTCGCGATCAGAGATCAAGGATCCTTCCCGTTTGGAAACATAAGTTATGGCTTGTTGATATTCGCTATAATATACTTATCTAAATAGTAACTATACATATAATATTGTAACGGCGATAAATGTTTGGGTTTATTGGACGAATTTTTAATCAAACTGACACTTGCACTTCACCTTCAAAAATAACAAAGCGTAGCAAGCGTGTGTTTATTCTTTGAAAGTCAAATGTAAACTTCCGTTTAAATTTAACTCACTTAAAAACATTTTAACATTTATTTTTTTATATATGAGGATTAAATATTGACTTTTGTCTGGAAATGTATCCATTGTTGAATATATAGGGTCCTAACTTTAGAGACGCTGTATTGTAATTTGATTATATTATAGTTCGAATTAATTAGAGTTAATCAAAATTAGTATGGGTGGATTTTCTATAGACATAAAGCTGTCATTTGAAGAATTTCTTGTTATAAGAGTATTCCATGGTAAACTTGATATTGGTGTGAGTTTGGTTTAGGTGGGAAAGAAATTCTGGAAGGGTATCGTGTCCATCAGGCCGGCTAACAAAAATGTCATAGACATATTGTATCCAGCACGCAGGTTTAAGTTGAAAGGAGGTAAAAGCTTTTGTTTCGAAATTAGTCATAAAAAGGTTAGCAATGACAGGTGACAGTGAGAACCCTATGGGAGCACCCGCAAGATTGTACGTGAGGTAAATGAAATAGAAAAACTCCCACAATGCCTCAATATAAGAGATGATAGTGAACGTTTACCCGTCGTATGGAAATCCCTCATTACCCCGCACCGTCAACTACGCAATACTCTTAAACCAACAAACTTTCCTCAACCCAATGCATCTCCTTCCAAACAACATTTCCGCTAAATGCTTACTTCCAGCCCTATAAAAGACCAAACAGGTCACACGAAAGGTCAGTCTTATTCAAAGACTCGTAGCTCTCCGTGGGGAGTAGGCAGATTGAGACCCCGAGTGAAGAGCTAAACTCTTGAAAATGGCATCAAAACCAAAGTTTATTAAATGTATTTCATATTTATGAAATCACATATAATAACTTTGAATACGCTCTATATTGTAGTAATACCATCCACTAATCATAACATTTTGAATTCAGGATAGAAAAATAAGAAATTATATCTCGAGCTACAAACAATAGAGAACATGGACCATTTTTTATTAAATATAAAGCTGCATTTAACTAAGTTAACAGTTAATGTAATTCAATTATAAGTTTCGTTTCTGTTAGAATTATTTATTAAAAATCAAAATAGTAATACAAAAAAGTGTAGAAAATTATTTACTTAGAAAATTGGTCTAAAAATAAATGCTCGGGCTTTATTTTGTACTATAATAATAGATGAACAGAGAAGTTCTTCTTCTTAGTTTATTTGATCTCATTACCATTCCTGGTATCGAGCAAACAGAGAAGCTTATAAAGTAAAACAATTAGTACTGATATTGTAAGTCATTTGCTATTTTGAATAGAAAAATTTACTAGAAAATATAAATGATAAAATTTATGAAAATAGATGCATTCAAAAATATCTAATCATTTAT
Organism: Sinelater perroti; assembly: GCA_036346155.1. Classification (NCBI taxonomy): domain Eukaryota; kingdom Metazoa; phylum Arthropoda; class Insecta; order Coleoptera; family Elateridae; genus Sinelater; species Sinelater perroti. The sequence goes on from JARFIY010000366.1 coordinate 701,138, forward strand.
GTGAAACATGGAGAATCTTCCTGTTTTTGATGCTGAAACTATATTAAATATACTTAGAGCATATTATGCTTTTAGTTATTATAAACCCAAGGTGGGATGCAAAATATATGCTTTGTTTAATTATATATACAGATTAAAACACCATTTGTAATATTTAGCCTTTTTTTCAAGAATAATTCTTTAAGTTTAAGCAAAGATGATTACTATACGTTATTAGTGGCATTAGCAGTGTAACATGCGACACCGTCTTATTAAAACCACATGTCCTCCAAATCAATTTAATTTAAATTTGGGCACAAAAATCTGTTAACATGAATCAGTCACTGCAAAAGCATCTCCTATTTTGTTTTGGAAAAAGAATGGGTCGATGATGCTACTATGCCATAAAACACACTATGCAGTGATTGCTTTCACACAAAAAACAACAATTTGTTTGTTAACATATCCACTTAACCAGAAATGAGCTACAGCTAAGAAGATAATTTTTTGGTCAAAATTATGATCCGTTTCTTTTTTAATTAATTCGTTAGTATATAAGTAGTTAAATGTCTTTTATTACTAGAAACATTTTCTTGAGATTATCTTCTTTGTAATCTTATGTACCATTTTGTAAAACTTTTTCTATACAGATTTCTGAAAACACTTTAGTGACTTTCTCATTAGCTGATTTCATCATTTGTCATTGTTCTTTAAATTTCCTCTGAGTAATATCCGGTATTTATGATGAATTATTTTAAACTTTGCTTTTTTTCTAAAGTGAGATTGACCTTTTTGTTAACTTCTGACTTGGTTGATAACTAATCTATATTTATTTTTTTTGTGAAGTATTATGATATCGTCATGTTGAAGAATTTTCTTTCTTTAACTAATGTATTTCTTGTTCACTTAATATAAGGCTTTTTTTAATTATGCTTGATATACATGCTGATGAGCGTTGGGAAAAAGTAGCATCATTATTTAATTTTAATTTTAGTTTTGAATTTAAAAAAGGTTTTTTTTCTTTTGTATTAGTCTATGATGCAGCATGACTCAAGTTTGTCATAAACTCGTTGACGTTTTATTACATAAATTGTAGCATTTAATACGACTTCTATTAATATTTTGCTTAAAAAAGGATTATATCAATACCTCATCACAAACAAATCGTTTGGATTGAAGATCGTTTTTAAACTTCTAAATACTATAGCTTAGAATCTAATGTTTATGACTCACCAATAATAGGTAATAAAATTGGGCTACTGCTAATTTTGCATTGCAATTGACATACTGTGATCAGAATTGCACTTTCTAATCTAAAAGGTTTATGCACTAATATTTTAATAGCAACACTAGAGGAGTGATAGTTATACTATAAAATTCAATAAAATGTTCGAATTATCCATTAAGTATAAAAGAAAATATTTAACAATTTACAATTAAACCACGACGTCTGGCTTTTGTGACTTATACACTAATATATTTTTTGAAGTAATTTTATTTGACTAGTTAAGCTAACTACAACTCTAGATTTATTAGCCCATATAAGAATATTTTGTAAGTAAGTTTATATTAATTAACGGAGAAGTCTAGATCCTGTTGGACTATCTACCTATCTAGATGCCTTTAAGTACAACACTAGCTACACGAGTAGACTGATTTTCACCAAATTTGGTATGAAGATTTTTTAAATCAAGCAAAAGATTTATTTTTATTTAGGTTTGTTCGTCTATCTGTGAACCTGTCAGCATGATATCTCGATATCTCTAATTTATCCGTACTTATCTTCTTCTACCTTTCGCGGTCGTTGTTGACATAGATCTTCCATTTTTTTTCAGTAGCCTATATTCCTGTTTCGTCTCAAGTGTGCCCCATTTCTCTAGAATTTTTCCAATCTGTTGATTTCAAGATTGCTTAGGTTTACCTCTTCCTTCATTTTAACATGTCCAAATCATGATCGTTGCCTTTTTATTTGCAATCTTTACTTTATTTTAGTATTACTTATTCTATCAATTTGACCTATATTCGTAATAGTCGTTAAAACTTTCATTTTCCGGCTTATAATTTGCTTCCACAGGCTAAAGATAAAGATATTATTCCTTTCTTCATTTTGACTTTAGTGGTGATTTCTCTTTTTCTTTGAAGAATGAGTTATAAAAGGGTCTCTATATTTATAACGCTGTTAATTCTGCTGTTTACTTCGCCTTTTATATATCATTTTTCATTTTTAATGGATCCCGTGGATTTATATGCTTACAAATATTATAAGAATGTTAGATTATAGGAAAATCTCTAATCTTTATTGGTTGAAGCGCTTTGTAACCAATTATTAAGTTTTCCATTTTGTCATATGTATTTTCTGAAAACAGATCCATTTCTATAATATACAACAATTGACTTAGAATCCCACCTTGTCTTATTCTTCTATGTGTTCTAAATTCATTTGTTATCGTTCTACTCAACCTTACTACATTGGTTGTCTCTTGCTGAATACTATTCTAGTAATTATGTTGCCATGTTTCTCTTAGTGTTACCCATATCACTTCTAGCGGTGAGGTATCAAAGACCTTTTCTGCTTGAATTCATTTTGTGTTCTTCTTCCAAGAGGAAATTCAGCTTGATTTTTGTGTAAGTAAAGTTCTGCCAGAGCTCTAAACTTGCGTCCTAAAATCCTAACATAAAGTTTATATACAAAAAAGTAAGAAGCTGCTTCTATAATTATTACAATATATAAATTTACCTTTCTTGTGACTTGTGATAATTGCTGTTTTCTAAATTTTGGGTATTGCTTTCGTGTTCCATAATTTATGTAGCCGCATAACTCCTGCATGTCCTAAATATTTTACCAATTCTGGTTTTATACTGTCTATACTTGGCACGTTGTCTATTTTTTCTTTTTAACTGCCCCTTGTATTATTAACTTCCTACAGCGGAGCTTATAGTAGAAAAATAATGAGATTATCATCCTGTCTGTCTGTCTGTGTGTCTGGAGACAAGATAACTTCCGTTCTATCCAACGGATTCATTTCGAACTTGGCATAAACAGATCTTAGGTTAGTACCTTTCATGGGATTGATTTTCAGCCAAATCGGTTAACGGCAACCCGAAGTGACCGTTCTGATTTCGCAGCTCTGTAGAAAGTTTCCTTTACGGTGTTACACCGTTCTTGTTTTATTTTTGATCATTTTTTCAAATAAAAATAAATCTATACTTGATTCCTCACGTCGTGGCGGCATTACTCTGAAGTATATGTGCATGTCTTTACGTTTCTACCAAGCATTTGATGCAAACAGTCTCTTTGCAATGCAGAAATCAATCTTTCTTTTGCCGTTGGAGTTAATAAAAACTTCACCGAATATTCCGTAGACTTTTTCAGATTCTTCTACACTATTTTCAACACTCCCATTATTACATTATTTCCCTTAACTTAATTAACTTTGCTTTGTACTTCCTTTGACCCATTTTCATCAGATTCGATTTACGTTGAATGATTTTCAGGTTTTGAGCTTACTATTTTTTAATGATCGCCGTTGACAGTTGTTATTTTTTAATAACAATTACCATTTCTTAGTTGACTGGTTAAAAATATAGTCAGTGTTACGACAATTTCTATTTGTTGCTATCTTTTTTTGTGATGATGGCCAACACTGAACTGTAATACCAAATGATTGTTAAAAAATAGTCAGGATGTAAAACAGGAATGAATAGATGGGGAACTTATTAAAAAAATAAATTTGGTACTTAATAAGTAAAACTTTAATTTAATGGACTTGTACATAAGGTAACATTGTTATTACTAGTGAGTAGCATAGTTATAAAAAAACATCCACTATTTTTAATTAGAAAATGTCGTAACAAATTCCTAGACATTCTAGCCATGTGTTGTTATTTTATCTCACAAAGGGCATCATAACGTTTGTGTAACGATTCATCTAAATTGAACTTCCCTTACATCCGAGCTTTTAGTAGAAAACTAGCACTATTTGGGGTGATTTCTCCCCGAGGGTTTCGTGTAAGTGCAATTCCGGCTCCGCGCTACCTTCTGCATGATCCGAGCACCTACTTGGATTGTCACATCTCCAGTACATAAAAGTCGCGTCACGTTTTGCTTATCACGGTCAGTGAGCTTTGCATTTTCTTTGGCGGTACGTGATATTTTTTGTAGCGTTGCGCAGCACGACCTACCGCAACGCCTGAAATTTAAGAATATCAGCTTGCACTTTTTCGGGCGATTATTGCGGATTGCAACAATTCCGAGCGTACGTGCAGGGCTTCAGTTTCCCACACCACCACTCGAGTGCAGGCGCCGTTAGTGTATTATATAGCCTCGAGACATTATTAAAGCTAAAGTTGTTCGCTCAATTGCCAGTTACTTTACCTCACCTGCTAGTAAAATATAATTTTCTAACTTAAACATAACATGATTTAAAAGTACATCACATTAATGAGAGAAAAAAGTAAATTTTGTTTTTTACCTCTTGATGGCCATTCTATTAATATGTATTTTGTGATACACGATTGTGTAATTACAGTAATATTATAGAACAACTAAAAATTAACTATTACTAAAGAATATTATTAATACTATTATGTAATAAATCTTCAAAAGACTGACAAAATAGCTTACTAATGACAATACTCAACAGTTTGGTGGTTTTTAATTTTATTCTATATTTTTCGTATTATCCACATTCAGATTAAATATTGCTGAATGTAATAAATTTATTTACAAAATGCCACAACGTTCCTACTTGTAGAAGGACTCAAATCAACTCAACCCATGACTTGTGGTCTAATCATATAGTTTTTCTAATTAACTTTCACCAATGTTTATTTACTTATGCGCTAGATTAAACTGCTAGTCTCCCACTCTTGGTATTCCATCTTAATACATTATGTTGGCAATAAAGAAGGCTTAAATTTTGATTGAAAAGTAACGATGGAATTCTTCCTTATATACTTAGTTTTGACAGAGATAATAGACATTTAAGATATTCTCTAACAGCATACAGACTTAAATATTACTCCTCCAACATAAGACAGTTAATTGATTTAATTTGTTTTCAAAATCCCATTTTACCATGTCTTTTCCTTTCTATTTGTTAACTCAGTCAGTATAAATCTTAGTTCTTAAAAGTTCTATTACTTAACTATAACACTAATCTATAATTATGCAACTTTTTTCTGTTGTTTTCAAATGACGAGGTATGTCGAAATAGATTTTTTTGACAGATTCCGAAAATGACTTAAAATTCCGTATTACGTTAGGGTTTTCCGCAAATCACGAAAATGTGGAAATTTAAAAAACGTAATTTTTTAATGATATTAATATATGGCAACATTTGTAACGTGTAAAAATGTTCTCTATAGGGACAAAATAAATGTGTAAGAAATAAAATAAAACTGGAAAACAGTACAAGCTTCATGAATGATTTATGTGAGGAGATTTCAAGGTGATTAAAATATTGATTGGCCAACAAGCAGGCAACACCAAGTTTTTCTTGCTTCTTGTGTGAATGAAATTCCAGAGCTAGGACGGAACATTAGATTCGAAAGCAGTAGCCACTCAGAAGTACATTTAAACCTGGCACTTCCACTGGTTGATTCCTCGAAAATACTGTTGCCACCTTCACACATTAAACTTCGCTTAATGAAGCAATCTGCGACAGCTTTAAGCAGGAACAGTACATGCTTTCAGTATCTTGGTGTTGTCTGAAAAAATTAAAAATGGAATTTTTATAGGCCCATAAATACGAAAATTAATAGCGGACATATTCGCGAAAACCGTGAGTGAGCATTGACTACATTCAGATATGCGGTACAAAACTTTTTGGAGAACACGAAGGCTGCAAATTACACCGACAAAAACAGTTTACATCCTATAAACTGCTTGGTTGCAACATGAGCGTCAAAGTTCACTTTCTTCATGCTCATCTAAATTAGTTTTCTGACAATCTTGGTGATTTTACGCAAGAACATGTAGAACGTTTCCATCAGGATATTGAAATGAAGGAAAAGAGATGCCAAGAAAAATCGACTGCACATATGATGTCCGACTGTTGTTGAATATTGAAAAGAGACTACGCACGAAAAAAAGGAAGTTTCAAGGGAAGCTCAGTGTTCAATGTTAGGTATGTTTGTTTTTAAATATGGATTTATCTTTAGCTATTTCTTAAAAGTTCTCCAGAACATTTTTACACGTTACAGACGTTGCCATATATCCATGTCATTAAAAAATTGCGTTTTTTTAATTCTTACATTTCGGTGATTTGTGGAAAGACCTGACGTGATACTAAATTTTAAACATCATTTTCGGAATTTGCATAAAAATCTATTCTAGCACAACTCTTCATCGCAAAACAACAAAACCTTGCATATTAGTGTAATTTTGGACCAACTTCAATAGATTTTTATTAACATGCATTGCTGTAAGGTGATAACAGATAGCCCCAATCATTAATATTGTCACCTGTTTCAGTAATTTGAATGAAAACGTTTACCGTAAATTCTCTTATTACAGCGACGTAAACTATATAGTAACAACCTGTCTATCTTACACGAAACCTGTTACAGAGGTCACATCTTTATTATAGCAGTTTAAATTTAGTAAGGTTTGCTGTTGACAGATTGTTTATGATGTGCTTTATTTTTGTTATATGAAAAGTTTTGTATACAATAATAGTAATTGTTTTATAATGTAGAATTGTTGGTAGAAACGAAAATATTAATTTAAAAAAGAGGTACATCTGAGAGTTCAATGTGTCACATATATTTTAAGGTTAACTACGATATATTTTTTGAATGTCATCTGCATCATACTTAGCAAATTCTCCAAACTTATTGCCATCATAAATTGGAAGCAAATCGAGCATTAGTGCTTATATTCATTTTGTTCAAATAACACCATCCTCATCTGTTTACCTTTTTGATCCTATACTACAAATTCCATATATGTTGCAATAATTATGATAATAGACTGTACTTCCAGTCCTACCTTAACTCACCCCTTGAAATTATTATTGCACAATACCTAGCAACTACAATAATGAATATAAAGAACTGGGCCAGCATCAACAGCAACGTGAGTGACATAACAATCTTGTATTATTTAAAAATTGTTTAATAATCTCAATCTGTACCATATAATTAGCGAAAAGGAATTACTGTTAACAATCTAGACATCAAAGTAATGATATAACCAGTTTTAGAGTCCACTATATCACAATAGCTACTCATAGTCAATAAAAACTTATGGCCGATCCTTCTGATGTCACTAATATAAAAAATTAAAAAATGTTGTTATGCTAAGCTAAGTTTGCTTTTACTTATTTGCTATTTAATACTGTATAACAAAAGAAAAGTGTTTATTATTCAATATCTTGGCGTGATTAATCAAAAACTTGAGGTATGCGAGTGGTGTTCGATATTAAATGTACCAGCCAAAATTACACTAACATCTATATTTATATATTTGTAGCATATACAGGCCATGTAGGCCTTGAGCTATAACTTTAAATTTGCTTACACATAAAATACATTTTCTATCTTAGCCATGAACTTAATCCGTTTACATAACATACATTAATAATTGATAACCAAACATAAAAGTATTCTTTACAAGATATAATATCTTTCTATTTCCTTCAATCCGTTGCTAGGGTCCTCCAATTTCTGATCCTTTTTTCTGCAAGGTCATTTTCCACCGCCTGATCTTATTCTCGGCCTACCTTTCCCTCTTATCCCATCTGGTGCTCTCCACATTGGCACATTCTTTACATTTCTGTTATCCTTTATTCTTACCAAATGCCCTAGCCATTGTAGTCTTCTATTCTTCACAAAGTCTCCTACTGATTTTTCCCCGTACATATCATATATTTCCATATTCTTTCTTCTTTCCCAGCCCATTATTGTCTTTTTCCCGCCCAGTATCCTTCTTAGAATTTTTCTCTCCCAGGTTTTTATTTTTCGCTGGATCCTCTGGTTCATGGCCCATGTTTCGCATCCATAGGTTAGCGTTGGCCTTAATATTGACTTATAGATCCTAAATTTTATATTTCTGGATAACTCCTTTGCTCTTAATATTTTATACAGCCCTCCTGCGCATTTGTTTCCTTTGGCTATTCTTAGATCCACTTCCTTTTCTTCATCAATTTTATTGGTCACCAATACACCTAGATACATGTAGTTCTCTACTTCTTCAAAAGCTACAACCCCCACATTTCTCTTTGTTTTTGGGATGCATAGATTTTTTTATCTTTGTAACCTTTTTTGAACTTAAGCTCCATATATTTTGTCTTGTCCTTATTAAACTGGAGCCCCATTATTTCAGCAGAATCCATCAGTTGTTTTGTGACCTTTTCTAGTTCTTTTGTACTTCTAGCCAGTAGTACCACGTCATCAGCGTAAGCAAGACACTGATGGCTTTTGTAAAACAGTGTCCATTTTCTATTTATTCCACTCTTTCTAAATTACCGCTTGTAGTGCTAGGTTAAACAGCACGCATGATAGAGGGTCGCCTTGCCTTAATCCTTTTTCTATTTTGAATTCTGCGCTAAGGTTAGTACCACTCTTGACTGCTGCGGCTGTGTCTTTTAGTGTCATCCTTATTAATCTGATTAATTTAGCCGGTATTTCTAGTTCTTCGAGCGCTTTCATTAACTGCTTCCTGTTTATATTATCGTATACGCCCTTGAAGTCAATGAATAGCATATGCGTTTCAACGTTATATTCGCAGCAGCCGTTCAGGATTTCCTTTAGCATAAAGATTTGGTCTGTTGTGGATCTATTTTGTCTAAAACCCCCTTGGTACTCCCCTAGCTCGGCTTCCGCGTATTCTTCCAATCTTTTCTTTATTATTGTGGCCAATACCTTATACGTGACATCTAAGAGTGTTATTCCCCTGTAATTCTCGCAAACCCTCTTGTCACCCTTTTTGTAAATTGGCAGGGTTATCGCCTTATTCCAGGCCCTTGGTATTTTTTCTGCTTGCCATATCTTTATTATCATATCAAGAATCTGCTCCGACAACATATCACCTCCGTACTTCAGGTTTTCCGCCGCTACTCCCTTTTCACCCGGTGATTTATTATTTTTCATTTTTCCCAGTATTTATTTTACTTCATCCATCCTAGGATTTTCTACCGCTACTCCATCATTATCAATCTCATCTTGCTCTTGGTTTTCCCTCGTATCTACATTTAAGGTTTCCTCAAAGTACCTCCTCCATCTTTCTAATATGTTTTCCTCGTCACCCAGTAGATTTCCGTCCTCATCCTTATTGTATGGAGGTCTGCTTTGGTCCCCTGAGCGTATGTCCTTTACGTCCTTGTAGAAATTTCTAATTTCTTTAGCTTGATATTTGTTTTCTATTTCTTTTACCTGATCTTCCATATATCGTCTTTGTTTTTGCCTTAACAACCTTTTCACTTTACTTCTGTGTCTAGCATAACTTTGGTAATTTTCCTCAGATGGTGTGTGTAACATTTTTTGTCTAAGCTTTTTCTTTATCTTCAGCTCCTGGTCACATTACCCATCGAACCATTTTTTTTCTTTTTTGGGTTTTGCCTTGTGATATTTCTTTGTGTTGCGTACCTTATTGTATTTTCTAAGTTTCTCCACTTCTCCTCTACCCCCTCTCCGTCTGCTACCTTTTTGCCTAACATGTATTCTATGTCCTTCTTATACTTTTTTGCCACCTCCTCGTCCTGCAGCATCCTTATTTCAGATTTACCCCTAATCCTTACTTTCCTTTTTGTTGCCTCTATTTTTTTCGACTCTATGCATCTAATTTGTACTCCAACCAGGAAATGGTTGGAGTCCACGTCCACACCCCTATACGATCTCACTTTCTTCATTATTTTTTCATGTTTCGCTTGCACCAGGACGTGATCTATTTGGTTGGTCCCTTGCTTCCCGGTACAATCCATGTCCCTTTGTGTATGTCCTTTCGTTGGAAATGTGTGCTCATTATTTTCAGATTTTTCTCTATTGCCAGCGAGATCAGCCTTAGCCCATTATCATTACTAGTAGCGTGCTTACTTTCCTCTCCTGTAGATGTCTTCTTTTCCAATCTTAGCATTTGCATCCCCCATTATCAATATTATGTTGTCCTTTGGAATCCTGTCTATTACTTCCTCCAATATCTCGTAGTACATATCATTTATCTGTTCCTCTTTTTCGTTCGTGGGGGCATGTATATTTATTATAGAGATAAACTTCTTCCCTTGCCTTATGGTTAATATGCACAGTTTGTCCGATATCTCTTCAAAACTCTTTACAGCCTGCTTTCTATTTGGGCTTACCAGAAAGCGCACACCAAAAAATCCACTTTGGCTCCCACTTCTAAACAGAGTGTAGTTATCTATGGTTTGCACGCCGTTTCCTTTCCAGTGTATTTCTTGTAATGCAACCACTTCCATTTCATATGCTTTAATTTCCCTTACTAAATTTTTCAATGCTCCCTCACCCTGGGTACCCGTAAGGTTCCACGTCCCCATTTTTATTTTCTTTGATCCTATACTATTTTTGTTGTCCAGTTTCTCTGCGTTTATTTTGCTAGTTGTCCTTGCCTTTGCGTTGCAGCCCTGTCCATTGCCAAGTCCGTCGTTCTTTATCCTCCTCTTGTCTGTCGCTAGTAGTTTTTTTGTCTTGACATTCTCGTTATTTTTCTCATCTGTTCTGTAAAAGCATTACCATCCGGCGACCTTTCATCCACAGTTCTTTTGTTACCTCCTGAGGGAATTCCTTGCTCCTTGTATTTTCCTTGCCCCTTGCCGTGGGATTCCTTAGTTAACTCATTCCTTACATTTTTTGCAACTAGCTTATTGTACCTTATCCACGCTCTATTTGCTTTTTCCCTTTCAGCTTTCATTTGTGGTATTAACAGCTTCCGTTCCTTACGTATTTTTTGTGGGTAGTCTTCGCCAATCCATATATCAGATCCTTTTAAACTTTTTGATTTCCTCATAATCTCGGTTTTTTTGGCGTCCTTAGTTAGTTTTAGTAGAATCATGCGCAATCTTCCCGATTTATATTCCCCTATTCTTATTGCTTCACTTATATCAATTTCATTATTTCTACTATTTTTTTTCTCTGTATCAGATCCTTCTTCATTTTCTTGATCAGCTACCCCTCTCAACACTAGGTTCTTTCTTCTAACCTCTTTCTCCAGCTGGTCAATTTTACTTTCTTGCACTGTGACTTGCACCTTCAGATTGTTATTTTCTTGCTTTATTGCTGTCATTTCCGACACAAGCTGGTCCAATTTGGAATCCATTTGTTGCATGTTGAGATTTAGTTGTTGGAACATCTTCTCTATTTTTTCCATTTCTGCCTTTATTTCGTTTAGATGGGATAGCACTTCTTACTGCAAGGGATAGTCCGCTGTATACTCTTTTATACACAAGCGGTAAGTGTTAAGCCCAGTTCGACACCTCGGAGGGCCAGCACTACTTTTTTGTGATTTTGATTTCTTAGCGCCAGTCTCCGATGGATGCTATAGTCAATTCCTGCGCATATGATGTGTTGCCTATCCTTAAAACATTTTAGAGAGCGGAGCCTTGGAGTTATTTTATTTCCTTAACACTTATCTCGTGCATGCAAAACTCGACTTTATTTGTCTTCTACTTAACCTCAAACTAGTCTAATTATTATATTTATTCACTCGCTATTTCTTAGGATCCGGCTGTGCCACGATCGTATTCGAAATACTAGGCCTTATATTCCACCTCCTGTAAGTTTCCGTATGTTTTGAGTCCTCAGTACGGTCCAAATTAGGCTTAAATACTGGAGCACCTAAAACACACCTACAGTTCAATTCAATCTTTACATCATAAACATCTATATTTAAAGAAAACATTTAATACATTCCACAAAAAACTATATACTTTTGTTTATTTTTTAACACAACGTCCATAAACGTTGAGACATTCATTCCAGCATGATAGTAGTTTAAACATCCCTTCATGGTACTGCTGCTTGTTAATTTGCTTGAAGTAGTCCACAACGGTGTCTTGCAATTTCTCCTGATCCGCAAAGCGTTACCCCGCTAAAAATTTTTCAACGATCGAAATAAATAAAAATCCAAGGGGGTTAAAACTGTACTATACAGAGGATGTTGCAGAGCCCTTCAATTTCGCTGTGTCAACCATAGTTTGTTTTGATTTCGCATAATCGTCTCGGTCTTTTTCTTTTAATATCTGTATGGAGAGTTTCGCAGTATCTGTCACGGTTAATGGTTGTGCGCGATTCGAGAAATTTACACATAAGTAGGTTTTCACTATCGTAGAACACAGTGACCATGGTTTTGCAGGCAGATGGTTGAGTTTTAAATTTTTTCTAAACTGGGGAAGCTGGACGTTTTCGTATCATGTACTGTTGTTTTATTTCTGAGGTGAACTCATAAATCCAGGTTTTATATCCGGTAATGATGCTTTCAATGAAATAATTTCCTTTCTGTTCACATTAGATTTTAAAGCGAAGCACTCATATTCCATTGGTTTTTTGTTCATCGAAGAGGATTTTTGACACCAATCGAGCCGAAACTTTATGTTTAGATCGTGTATGATATGAACACAACTTCTTAGGAATTCCAGTCATTTTATGAATTTTAATGCGACGATCTTTCCCAGTAAACGTTCGACAATTGTGCAGTTGCCATCCTTCGTGTGTGAGGTCCTTGGTCTGGCTCTTTCCTTCTCCGGATCATCACTCAGCTCCGTTCATCTATCTTTAATTTTTTTGCACCAAACAAAACGTTCAAGCTATAAACGCTCTGATTAACTCTTACAGTTTACAGAAATCTAATAATTCCATGCACTTCACATTTCGAATACTGTGCGATTACACACGCCACGTTTATTTGCTTTCCGGAAACTAAATTGAGTCTTGAACAAGACAACGCTCCAAAATCTACCATTACATGCATGAACGTGTCTATTCATGCATATGGCGACGGCGATATTGCGCATGCGCAGTTTGTATATCACAAATATCTTTAACATCGGATACCCCTCGTACATTAAAAAAAAATTATAATGTGAGCAGTTTAATTTTCAACGTTTACAATTCTAAAATTACTTAAAATAGATATAATAGATAAGGGAAGCTTCACCAGATAGTAAAATAATTTAAGACTTCCTTGAATTGTGTCTAGCTAACTAGCTAGCTACATATTATTTTCTTGCCTTAGTTCTCGTCGGCGACCGCACGGAGTTGAAGCACAATTTGTAGTGTTCATTTAAGTTTGGCACACTGTAACAGGCGAAGACTTTGTTAGATTGTTATAAAGTAAATTACAAACTGTGTTATAACATTGCCACTGTCCGCTTAATACCATAAAAGTTAACTATTGTATTGTGTTTAAACTCGTTAAAGGCGGTCATGTAAAAATTTAATAAAGTAGAAGTATAGAAATTAAAATTACAAGTCCAAATGAAACAGATTACAACAGTTGAATAGAGGATTTTAACAGATATTCAACGATACTCCACTCATCGTAGCTAAAGAAATCAGGCTTACAACGAGCGTCACAATCTTGCCACGGTTTAACCACAGAAAACTTATAGTACTGAAACTAACTATTGTATTCATTATAGTATGAGAAAAATTATGAATATTTGCAATACCGTAATACTACACTGACAAGCAAAAAATTGACGTCACATTGAAGTTGCGATATATTTTTAGAATTTTTAGTTAAACACTTAATTTTGTAAATTATAAATTATTGTACCGTATTTCGTAGGTTAAATTTAATATTCAATGCCGAATCAGAAAGCATATTTTTTGGTTTTTACGATTTATTTTGAAAAAGCAACACATTTATATTTTAAATTCGACTTTTTGTTATTAGGACTAATATGAAAGTAAGAAAATGAAAAACTTATCACTAATAAGATGTAATCCTTCCTCTTGCGTTAATGGCTGCTTGAAGTCGGCGAGGCATGCTTTCAATTAAGTTGAGGATCATAATCTGGTCAATGTTAACCCACTCCTGCAATAGCAACTCTTGTCCAATTCTTGGAGCTGGTGTACTTCGGATACATTGTCCCAGCTTATCCTAGACATGTTCAATGGGATTTATGTCTAGACTGAGGGATGGCTACTCGAACTGCCTAATTCTCACATCATTAAGATACTCTCTGACAACTCTGGCTATGTGAGGTCTAGCATTATCTTGCATTAAAACGCCATGCTCGTTCATGAAAGACATAACATGATCTTGTAGAACCTTCGTAATATACATGTGACCTGTTAAGGGGCCATTTTGTATGAAAACCAACTCGGCGCGTACGTGTAAAGAGATTCTCGCCCAAACCATAACTGACCCACCGCCAAATGGAAGTCGCTCGTCAATACAAACTGTAGTGTATTTTTCTCCGGGTCTTTTTTATACTCGCCGACGTTCGTCTGATCCAGTGAAGCAAAAACATGACTCATCTGAAAACAATACTCTGCTCTATTCCTCGTTATCCCATGCTATGTGATTTCGGGCAAAAGCCAATCTTGCAATTTTATGCCGGAGTTGCAATGGTGAATCCGTAGCCACCCTCCTATAAAACAGTCCCGCAGCACGAAGTATTCTTCTAACGGTCCATTCACTAACATTTACATATCTAACTTCTTAGAGTTGACTTCGCAAAATTGTGGACACCAAAAAAACAGACGTCTCTTTGGGTGGTGTCTCTTTTTTGGATTCTGATCTTTTGCTTATCAGGCCAGTCTCCTCAAAGCGCTGATGCACATTTTCTATAGCTCAAAGACTGCTCTTACCAACAATTTTTGCAGTTGTTCTCGACCATTTTGTAACAACGCTATAATTCTTGACACAAGAACTAATGGCACTATGACTTGTTAAATAAACCTTACAAACACTTTACTGTGTGATTAAAAGATTTTACACAAAGAAATCAAAGTTAAACACCAACACGTAGACACTGAAGTGGGAATTTTCAAATAGAATGAATCCGCGCCATTTAATAAAACTCTAACTACGGTGACAATACATGACTGATAACAATATGACGGATAACATTTTTCCGAAAACAAATGATTAAAGCACCTACTAGTGCAAATATAAGCGTTTAACTAAAAATTCTAAAAATATATCACAATTTCAATGTGATCTTAATTTTTTGCTCGCCAGCGTATGTGTATAAATAATAAAAAGGATTTTTCTAAACCTTTATTTAAATTGTTTTATATTGATTTTTATAATTCATAAGACTCAAACAGTTTAACATGAAATATTTTGTTGTCTTAGATCATTTTATTATTTTTAATGGCATAATTGATTTTAAAATCTCATTTAGCTGTAAGCTATATACATATATATATATATATATATATATATATATATATATATATATATATATATATATTCTTCTACTTCATTACCCATTTGATCGTTGATTGATATAAATACCTCAGCAAGATGTTCAGTAAATACCACTAGTCTTTCGTTCTCTCTTTCTGGCCTATTGTGAGATGAGTATTTTTGATTAGATTTTCTTCTACTCTTAATTAACTTCCAATTTGCCCTCTAAAATCTGTATAGATTGGTGACGTAATCATGGAATAATCTGTTGCAGTCTTCTTTTATTTTGCCTTTAACTGATTAGTTGTTCTATTTAAAGTTGTTTATCTTATGGAGTGTGTTAATTGGGTTCAATAATATTTGGTTAACTTCAGTTGGGTCTTGAAGACATATTTAGATTTATTTTTTCTTCTATTTCAGTACAGTATTTTCCCTAGTTAGTTTTCTTTTTCTGAAGATGACGCAGCGATTTTTTGGGAATAAAGCTACTGATTATCACTATTATTAGTAAGTAGTCGGAACAAAAAGACAGAAGCAAAACAATTTTTCTCTTGGATAAGGTTCTTTACCTTTTGTTGTAATAAAACGTGAATCTTAGAAAATTTTGCTTACTGTTAAGCTCTTCATCTGCAATGAATTTCGGCCCTAGTATCTAAAATATATTTTTTTTATATTGTATCGAAGACAGCAGTATACTGAGTTGATTGTTAAGTCATATATTGTCAACTTTATTTGTATTACTCTGCCTTGCCTGTTTCGGTAGTTTTGCATAACTAATCTGTCTGTATAGTGTTTCACTTACCAATAATTTCTATTAAATTGTGGTGAAATAATATTTTTAATTTATTTTTGTGTTCTAGAATACCATTGGCATTCCCCTTAGCGATTTTGTTCATTTTAGTGAATTTTACCAATCACAGATATTAGGAGACTTTATAGAGTTTTTAATCACCTCCATCATCTTTGTTAACAGGTTCTCCATACTATTGGCGCTCCTTATTACATTTTTATGTATACGAGATATCTACTCGTAAGTATAAACTTTGATTTTATTCGGTTTGTTTCCAGACAATTGTTTATATCTTAAAGTTAAGTAAGTTTTTTGAATGTTTTTGTAGATGGAGAGTAACTCTTATAATTAACGGGGTAATTTTTATCGCATTCGTCATTATTGTTGCGTGCCTTCACATGCCTTAGTTTTGTGATTATCTATATTTTATGTATTATAGTATAAACCTTTTCGAATGCGTAGGTTTTAATTTCACACTGTATTCAAGAATTTTATTTTAATTCAACATGGAACAGAGAGAGGTATACTTTTGTTCTTTTTTTTTGTCAAATGTATATATTTATCACTACATATTTATGACTTTTTAGTTTCTTCTTAAATAACGATAGTTATATTGAGAATTGTATGTTGCATAAAATTACCCTAAAAGACTTTACAGTCTTACCCTAGTAGATATAAAATTTACTATATATTTTTTTCCTAAGATTTTGAAAATAGACTTATGTTTAACGTTGGCTGTGAATTGACTTATTTATTCTGCAGAGCGTGAAGGTTGTAATTATTTTTAACTGTATTTTCTAATATATCTGTTAGAGGTTTGATATACTTGCCACCATTTATGAAGATGGATGGTGCTTTAGAAGTTTTTTTTATTTCTATTTTTATTTGCTTAGCTGCAGTCGTTTTTATTTTTATCGTTATTATTCTAGTTTAATAGTGCTTGTTATCCGTTGGTGATGCTGTCTGGAGAATTTAACCAGTAATATTACTATTTCTATTGGTTTCTATTGGTTTCTTGTCTTCACTTTTTTGGGATAAAAAAACTGGATTAGGTTGTGTTTTGTAATGAATTATTGGTATTTGTAATGTATTTTTTGTAGCTGTTGTGAGAAATATATACATAGAGGGGTGGAAGATAAGGGTTTTGGCTGTAGATTTTGTGTGTAAATGGGCATTTGCTGTAAGAACTGCATATTTTGAACGTAAAAAGCAATATTGTATGGCGACTCATATTAAATTAACGGTATTTGGTACGAATGCATCAAGTGACGTTTCCCGACCAACTATAGATGTTTAGGAAAGTTTGTGCAGTTGAAGTTATAGTATATATTTAATCTTTACTTATACTTTGTTTATAACAAAACATTTAACCGAGCGGCTTCAAATCATACACATTTGAAAGTCAAGCTACGGTATGTTTGTTGTAAATAAGATTATTTATTTTATTATTTTAATTTTTGTATTATAAATGATATAGTTATAATAGCATAATCGTGTGCTTCTATTTTGAAGAAGAAAATTTCTCAGACGTTCTACTAGAATGGTTGTAGGGCGTATACCAAACGTAAAAACACCGCGTAGTAGCTGTATTTATCAAGAAATAAAGTCATTGCAAATACATTATTTCAACATCACGTATGCAGAAAATATACATGGACGATGCTAAGTGACATAAGACGATACCAGATTTCATACTGGTTCAGAAACCAAATTAAAAATTGAAGTTATCTAGGTGTGATTGTGAGAGCGACCACAACAAGGTTATTATGACGTGTGATCTAAAATTTAAAAAACTAAGAAAAATAGTTTGGCAGCTAGAGATGTTAGAAGAGAAGATGTGAGGCAGAAACTGAAAGAAAAGCGGAAACAAAAAATACTACAGAAAATAGTGTAACAAGCGATACAGATCAGTCGTGGAATAACATTAAAACGAATTTAATCTCATTCGCAGAAGTGATACCAAAACAAAAAAGTGAAATACAAAAACTTTGAATTAGAAAAAATAATAAACTCGGTTAATTAAAAATAGAAAGAAATACAAGATTGATAAATCAGACGGTGAACTAAGGCACTACAAACAAATAACAAATACAATTAACAGGGAGTCAAAAAGAGCGAAAGATCAGTACATGCAAAACAAATTCCAAGAAGTGGAGAAATTATTTAAAGCCGGAAGGATAGAATCGGTCTACAAAGCTATCAAAATCTTTTTTCAAGAACCTAAAACACGCACTAATGGCTTGAAGGATCAAAATGAAAAAATATTACTAGATTGTGACGAAATCACAGAAAAATGGAAACGGTTTTAAAAAAAAACTATAAACGATTTAGAGGTAAACGAAGTAGAACTAGAAGAGGATGTGGATGCAGAAAATTTTAAAGAATACATAATTCAACCGGAATTCGATAAGACAAGAACTTAAAACAAACAAAGACGAATTCCCGACAGGAACATTAAAAATATCGCTGAATCAACTTATAAGAAGCTATATCATGCATTTTAAATAGAATATACGAAACAGAAATACTACAAGATTTAAGCAGAAACACAGTAGTACCATTTCCAAAGAAAGGAATAACGGATATATGCGAAAACTACCGTACAATTAGTCTAATTTTACATACAACTAAAATATTGAGAGCACGACAGCCGCGACGTAAAGGCTTCGGCCTGCCAGACTAACGCGCGGCGGGCCCTGGGTTCGACTCCCAGGTCAAAATAACGCCAAACATCGAGTGCTCTCCGGCCATCATACAAACACCTTTGGCGGTCGTAAAGTACATTCTCCTTCTTCTAACGGGTCAGACTAGCCACCTGCCCATGGTACGCCCAACATGGCTCATAGTACTACACGAAATGTGTAGTTAGAAACAGGCTTATAGCCTATATAAGAGTAGAAGAACTAAAATATTGACGAAAATTATATATAAAAGAATAGAAAGAGTAATAAAAGACCAACTCACAGACGAGCAGTTCGGTTTCAGAAAAAACTCGGAAACAAGAAAAGCATGTTTAATCCTTAATAATCACAATTTAGAAAAGAATAAGAAGGAATAAATCTACATTTGTAGCTTTTGTTGAGTTAGAGAAAACTTTTGACAAGTTAAAATAACTTATTTGACATTTTTTAACATAGAGACAGAATAATTATAAATTCTTTATTCTACGAGCAGAAAGCAGTTGTAAGACAAGGAGATGCCCAAAGAGAAGCGTCAGTACAGCTAAGCCTCAGACAGGAATGTGCGTTGTCGCCACTCTTATTCAACCTCTATATACAAAATGCAATCAATAAAACTAGAGAATCAGTGAACAAAGGAATAAATATACACGGAAAGGAAATGAATATGATACGATACGCTAATAATTCAGCAATTATAATTGAAATGGAACAAGGTTTACAACAATCGTTGAATATAATGGACTTAGTTATGAAAGAATACAATATAAAAAATATAAATAAACAATGGTATGTGGAGATATGAGACACGAGAACGTATAAGCAACCCTAGATGGAAAAGAGAATAGAAGAGGTTGAAGAGCTTGGTTAGTTGCAGCATTATAACTAAAAAAAAAGAAGCAAGAGAAAAATCGTTCGTAGATTACAAGCGAAAGTAATGTTTCTCAAAAAAAGTAATTATTAACAGTAAAAGAAAATATCTTAGGACGGGATAAAACAACTTCTTCACATTTTCCTATGGAATGTCGTACTATATGGGCCTGAAACTTCGGCCATTGCAAAGAGTGATGAAAGAAGAATACATGTATTCGAGTTATAGTGCTACAGAAAAATGTTAAAGGCAAGATGAGTTGACAGAATATTAAATAAAGAGATATTAGAAAGAATAGAAGAGAAAAGAATATTAATGAAAGATATAATAAAAAAGAGACATATGGATGGGACATAAATTACGGCATACGGGTTTACTACAAATAATAATAGAAGATGCGACAGATGGGAGGAACATACAAGGCAGACCCAGATTGCAGTATATGCCTCAAATAATAAAACGCCTAAATTGCTCCAGATACCAACAAACAAACAATTTACCCAAGATAGAAAACAATGGAGAAAAACAGTGTCGAAACAAATTAATCTAAAAAATTTACCACCTAGAAGAAGAATCGTGTGCTTGCCCTTAAATCATTGATTTATAATTGTCGGTAACTTTGCCTATAAACTAAATCGGGCCCTAATACACCGAACTGTCCCTAAGCCCGTTCCGAGAATATCGTCGCCGGTTGATTAATTCTCAACAATTCACTAATCGTCATCTGGATTCTGATTGAATCGTAAAAATGTTACTTAGCTAAGGTTTCAAAATAAATTTGGCTTTACATGACATCCCTTTCAGCTATTCACCTTTTTCGAGCACTTCGCCACAGGATTTACTGTAAATATAATTTTGTCTCTTTTTTATTAATAAGCCAACTGTAGGCTTCGCAGTGCCGTAAAAAGTATGACCCAAAAACGTAGTCGCAGTCATTATACAGCTGAAATATCAGCGCATCTCTCCCTGGTAAAATAATAAAAGCATCTTATTTGAGTTTGTATTACAGCATAAATCCTGCTCTGTTTTTCTATAAAACGCGTATATGTTACACTAACACAGTCAAGGCGGTTTGCAATTTTTTGCTGTGAATTTCAATTTTATAGAAAATGAAAGACTTTCAGCGGGAATTTTATTCGGCTATTAATATTCCCAATCGATCTTATGGCGCTATTTAGCGCCACTCCATCAAACGTCAATCGAGCGGCTCTTCCCCAGCTGTTTAAAAACGCAACCTGCTTTTATGCGCTTATTAAACACGTAGGTGTGTGCGAGTGCAGACATAAATGTTCTAAGTAATGGCAGCGTTGCCATCGGCTGCTTCCATAATATATGCGCTTTCAGTTGAGGGCACAAATGCCCGGATACATTTAACCTGTCTCCCCGTAGATTTATTGCCCTCGTTTTACTGGCTTTTTGTTAAATTTCCTATTGCTCGTGTGTCGTCGAAACAAAAGCCACTTTTGTTTCAATACCTATTCTGCGAGACATCGCCGCAGGACCCTCGTGGGACTTGTATGCTACTTTGGGAATTTTCCGGATGTATTAAGAATTTTGGTCAAACACGACCTCATAACACAATCAAAAAGCAAAGATGTAAATCAGAACTAATATGGACGGGTTCTACAAACGCTGTTCCTTATTTTTAATTATTGTGGAGGTTACTTAATCTTACCTTAATTAGTTAATAAGGTAACGAAAACTACAGCACAGTAACTTAAAACTATAATGAAAACGTTTAACATGAACATATCAACTATTAAAACAAAGTACCTCGCGGATTTAAAAAAAACACTTAGAGATGAAGGACAGTCAGACAATATAACGGGTTTTGAAATATAATTTTTGTAGGGGGGGTAAAAATAACCAGTAACTGAAATATATTCAATAATGTCAGGAAACAAACAACAAAGCAGCAGTAGTATCACAGCGATGTCATTTCGAAAAGCAAACTCATGTCTGTACAGAGAAGACCACATACATCTGATAAAGCTATGATAATCTATGCTGGAAAAACTAGAGCTGATATGGCAAAGTCAAAAATATTGCTAAGGTTAATACAAATGAAAACATTTAGATCAGAAAGCGGCCTAAGACTGAAGACTAGAGTACAAAACTATGAGATGCGAAATATGTAAGAAGGGCAAGGTATTATTAGGTGAATACGAAATAGAAGACGCTATACGTGCATACAATGGTGTATGATGAAAAATCTGTTGGTCTTCCACATGATAAGATAGCTAAGAAGCGAAGTTAAAAAAGCTACATAATAAAACCGTATAAAATAAAAAAAAAGAAAAAGAAAAATTGTATAATGAGTCTTGTCTTTTATTAATTTTTGAGATGCTCCTTTAATCTCTCTTTTTTAAAATTTTGTGGCTTATTTACAATCTACTCTTTTAGAAAGAGTAATTAGTAAATGGTTTAATATATAAAATGTTCGCCTAGAGTCAGGGACCGCCTATCGAAGGTTCTCTGGAATTTACAAGGGAGGGCCTTCAGGCCAAAGTCGATTCAGTCATCTATTCTCCAGGAGTTGGGTAAAGAGTTCGCTGATAAGTTGATTGCTGTGGGGGGATGTTAAGGTTTGTTGTAGGGTTAAGTTAGATATTAACCATGGAGCATTCATAACTATTCGGAGAGTCTTGGACTAAAAAGTTTAAAAAATTTGATGTTAGAGGGTTTGCTGCAACTCGCACAGCTCAATCCCATAAATTTAAATCAACTTAAGTATGACTTTGTACAGAAATAATTTGTATTCAGGTGATAACTGCGATCTTCTGACAAGGAGCCGGTTCATGTTCTAGAATTTTAAATCAAGTTGACGTTTCTTTAATATTTCATATCTTTAATATGATCTTTCTATGTGAGTTTTGCACTAAGATAAAGTTTAAGGTATTTTGTTTCATTTTGCATTGATATGGAATCGTTATTAATAGTGAGTTAAGGGCTGATTGTATTTGACCCAGGAGGATAAGATGATACTGAAGTTTTTCTGATGCACTAACACGGTTCGAGTCCGCGCACATAATGGCAGTATCGTCGGCAAGAGTTGCCATCCGCGTATCGTTTGACAGTGTCAATAGTAAATATAAAACCGGCCCACGGACACTGCCTCAAGGAACCCCTGCTCGAATCAGGTGGTAGGAGGAAACGGCATCACAGTATTTGACCTATGAAGATGGATTTTATCAAACGGATTTCGGGAATTTTGCCATGGATGTCGAGCCTTGCGTTTTTTTTTGATAAGTTTTTTGATGTGGAGAGAAAGGTTATAGTTATCCGATACTGTCTTGTTTTTTATTGGTATGGTTATCCAAAAAGTATCCTAGAAAATGTTGGTTATGTACTGTACAGCTTCTTCAACTTTGTGAGATTTTCTTAGATGGAAATCGAGCCTTATGTTTTGAGTGATATGATCCTTCAATAATTCCCATTTGTGCAGAAGCAAATATGATTTTCTTCAGACTAATCTAGTACTTAAGGTAATTATGATAGGGCTATGATTTTAGATCAGATCTGAACTAGGTTCAATTGGGGCGTTTAGTTTAGATATCTGTACTATATATAATAGCAACTGTTTGTATGTCTGTCGTCCGAACATTCAAATTGAGTGAAGTTCAAGTTTGATCATATGAGAAAAAGAGTCGACACGTGTTTCGTAAAAAGTTTTTAATTGTATAGGCGGCTCCTCTAAACAGGGTGGAAGTTTAAAAATCTAAAATTTTGTAATTTCTTCAAAACGATGACAGCTAGCTATCTCGAACTACAACCAATCGGTAGATAATACCCAAAAAGGTGCATTTTAAAATTTTCCTACTAGGCGGCGTTTCCTATTATCAGAAGTAATTAGGTATGTGTTGTCAAGCTAACTTTTAAGACGTCAAAAGGGCGTTTGCGTTGTCATATCGTTTTTATGTTGGAGAATCTGTCAAAACAAATTACAGTATGTTACAAATTTGTGATATACAGGTCGTAATAAAATTAAACGGAAAAAATAATTGAATAAAAATTTTAATTAGCTACTATTTTTTTTTAATTTAAGACATAATTATGTGTAGTGTGGTCCGTACTTATAATGAGCCTTTTTACTACCCTACAAAGGGGCGTCTTCTAGTACCTTTGATTATGGCAAAATTAAGTAAATCTGGGATTTTATTCACGTCGCTCGGTCAATAGATTGGTTCTCTTACTGCTAGGTAATTGAGATAATTGTCTTGGGTGACTTTTAAGAGATTTAAACTCTTTGTCATAGTTGTTATAGATCCCCATAAGATATTCTTAGCATTATAGTCGCCAACTACCAGAAATTTCGATCCCAGTTGAAGAAGAAAGTCCTGATGTTCGCCACAGGGAAAGATATGTTTTCGCGAACTATAAATCGCAGCGATTGTGAGAGGCTATGGAAGGGCCTTGAGTTTTAGTACTGTACTTTGTATTTTGTTAATTATATATGGTTGTAAGATGTAATGCTTTAAAGTTGACTTTATGATTATGGTTGATCTCGCTTGTGCAGTGCCCTCGGGATGGTTTGTGTAGTAAAGCGTATAATATGTTATAATCATTGTTCGATTGGTTGAATAGCTTTCAAAATTTAAATGTCAATGTTTATTTGTAAAAATGCAGTTATTTCTAGAACGTGGTTAATTATCCCGTTTACCTTCCATTCCTTTCATTATTTTGTTAGTTTATTTATAACAGTTGTAAGCATGGTCAGTATCATACTATTTTGAATAAGAAGTTAAGAAAACAGATTTTTAAATTTATTTAAAAAGTTGTAAAGTTTGTTAGTTATGTCTATATTGTTTTAATTGTTTATTTGAGGGACTAGTAGGCCAGATGCTACCTGAGCGTAATTAATTGTGTTTTGTGGTGAATTGTGGCTAACGAATTGATTTTGAGGATTGTTATGTTGCGTTAAAGGAATACATCTGATTGGCGTCCTTGGGTTATTTTTATTTCAAAGATTTTGAGCAATACGTTTGAATTATATCTGATTTAGTCCTGGGTAGTTCAACTCTGATCTTACAATGTTGTAGAAATTCCGATTTAAAAATGTCTTTGTTGTTTTGATGTAGTCCTAAATGAGCAAAGAACATTAAGAGAGGATTTGTTGACTCTATACCTGACTTTAATAATGTTTTGTACATTATGTCCTTTAGCTCCTAGTTTATCTTTTACATAAGATAGTGGTATGGAATGGTGGAGATCACGTATCACCACACGGTAGCCACTGTTCTATTTTATTTGACAAGTATGGTGGATTATTTCGTTATCACGAGCATGGTGTATTAATTTTATGTATGTATCAAGTGTTCTATTGGTGATTTTTATTGTATCATTGGACATGGCTGTAATTGTATAAGTTTCTTATTCAGTAATCTTAGCTAGGTCATTCATCATACCTCTATAATCTTTGACTCTATAAATATAAATTGGGGGGGAGGGGTTTAGGGCCTTGTTCAGTATGTCTATGCATGGGACGGGTCGGTTTCTGTTTTCTAATAATTGTCGACTTATTCTTTTTCTTTTGATGGTACCCACCTTTTGCCATGGGTGTTTTACAGTCTTGTTCGCCTTCATTGATAATATAGACATTGTTATTCTCATTAGCAGTATTATTTTGATTTGATAAACTAGAAAATGGAACAGGCAGAGATGTTGTATTAATATATGCATACGAGGGGTATGATGGTTGCGCATTCAGTTATTGAGAAAAGTATGCCGGTTCGGTTAGCTGAGCTAGGGGGGAGGGGTTGGTTTGAATGCATAGTCACAGACTGGAAATCAGAATCTATCTGAAGAGAATAAAATTTTGGGTGTTGCAGCGGTGCTTGATAATTATTAATAGAGGTAGTTGTAACGCATTATTCGTATTGATAACTAGTTCAGGATAGGCTCCAGTGAAAGATATTTTATATTGTTTATTTACACTTTACCAAATACGAATCTATGAAGGATTTGACCTTTGCGACAGCGGCTATCGCACCGCGCTGTTCAAATCGACTTCTTGGAGGCTGTCACCCCTCAAAGCTAAGTATTTTGGGGTTATAAATATTAAACTGTAATTTATTGTTACCCTACTGGTTTTAACTCAGTATAACGACTTTTTAAATAAATAGTAGTTGATCACGTAACTGTTTTATTCACAAGAGAATTATCACTACAAGAATTCTGGGCGCAACGAGCACGTCGTAATTTATTGAAAGTAAAATTGTTGCTCATCTTTTATTTAAGGAATAGTCCCTTGCTCCGTTTGAGGCTTCTATACCTGAAAGGGAAGCCTTATGAAATCGGTGTGGACGTCTGTCTGTTTGTCCGTCCATTCGTCAGTCGCGACTTTCAACTCGAGAACTACTGAACCTAAAGACATCATTCGAAATCCGATGTCCTACCGGGTTCACATCCACGAGCTGGCATAGGTGGGATGTCTTACAACAATTGCCAGCAGACCCAGCTTCCAATATGTCAATCCTTATAACGTTTGATCAAAGCAGCTTCCAAGCTGGAGACAAGTTTCTATTTCTGTCATTTCTGACATCTGTCAGCCTTATAATTTTGATCTGTGGTAGATAGAGAAATAACGTTTTCAGTAATCAACGCAAATTTTTGTTTATGTATAGAAACCTCGAAAATCTGTAGAACGGGAGTTTTGAAATTATGAGTCACAAAATTATTTCTTATATAAAAAAGAACATTTGTTAAAAATACAGAAGAATTTTCTAGAATAATAGAAATATATGCAAGTTCTCTGTTGTACCCCATAACTACAAACAAGTTTCTAAAGTGATTTGTACAACTCACGCTCCATTTACCAGCAGAGTTAATTAAGTTTGAAAGATATATTTTTAAATTAATTTATTGTCAATACATAATGTATGACGTTTCGTTGCCAGAACAGTTGGCTGTTTGGTAACACTGGAGACCAATTGCTTTTACATTTGATGAAAGTAACGCGGACATTACTTTCAATTGTACCATTTTTTGAACAGATTAATCTGTAGTCATTAAGATACACTTGTTGAATCTTAATTAAACGCCAAGGAAGTGGCATTATCCTCATACGAGACAGTAATGTGGGCACATCCATGCTTTATGAAACTTCGGACATCATCATATAAATATGGAGAAATTATTTAATCTCACTTTTTGTTACAATTATTATCTGGATGATATGGATGACACAAACAGTACATTTAGGTCATCAGGGTGGATTAAGATTAAAATAGTTTATTTTAATCAACAACTGAAGAGTTAATTTTTAAATGAAACCAAGAAAATTATTTTGAGTTTTCTTTTGAGCTAGATTTGTTTTTAATTTTAAATTATAGATTATTCTAAATGTAACAAACGTACATTATATTTTGTGGCATCTGTAGGGTAATTTATAGGGTCTTATTGCTCAATACATATAAAAAACAATTAATTATCATAAACAAGGTCGTCGCGGTAACTTCCGAATTATTTTAGTTTGTATTTAGGGAACACCGAAATGTTAGCTTCCGATAACCAACAATCTATGATTGTCGACACAATTACTGGAGAATACAAATATAGAGCTGTTATACTCAAATATATTGCGAGCTTTGTTTACAACAAGACCCAAGTTTATCCAACCAAGAAGCACAAGGAATCTGAGCACCAGAAGGAGGTAACTGCTGATAGCATAACTCACAGCAAGCGATTTAATCGCAAGAAAAATGATAAATTCGTCCCCGAATTGAAAGCGAAGATTGACTGCCCTAGCAAAAGAAATGGGCATGGTGAGGTCCAGGATCAATCTAGCAATGCACCAAGACAGGCACTACAAA
This sequence comes from Sinelater perroti, assembly GCA_036346155.1. Lineage (NCBI taxonomy): Eukaryota > Metazoa > Arthropoda > Insecta > Coleoptera > Elateridae > Sinelater > Sinelater perroti. The sequence goes on from JARFIY010000366.1 coordinate 728,580, forward strand.
CATTCCATTTAAAAGAACTGCCAGTTGTTGATCGAGAACAAAAAGATGGACAGGAAGTTAAACACTCAATCTAAGTTTATTTTCGGACAAAAAGAACTTCACCCAAGACAGAAAAATGAATCGCCAAAATGACCGTGGGATCTCTCAAGATGACCCTGAAGTTCCTACCGTCAGACATACAAAGTTTTCCGAATTTGTGATAGCGCTGGAGCTTTGAACAGTGAATGCCATAACGCCTCGCTTCTTTGAGAAAGGCATAAAGATGATTACTAAAAACTATATTAACGTGCTGAGGATAGTTGTCAAGATCTGGATAGAGAAGGTAGTTGATGTGCAGGAGTATGTGTTCCTGTAAGACTTTGCTCCAACCCACAAGGCTATTAGCCTGTTTCTAACTACACATTTCGTGTAGTATTATATAAATTTATTTGGTATTATTTGTAATTGAGCAGGTGAGTTCTTAAAGCAACATATCCAATATGCTAAACAAAATAACGAACAATAGTTACATTTAAACAAATACTACATATAAAAGAATTGCTTTTTTAGTACGATACTTTACGTTTAGTATAAACTTACATGCACCGAATAAAATTTAATTCATAAATCTATAACAAAAGAGCTTAATGTATGATTCTGTTAAAATTTAGCAACAATTTTGATAACTGAAAGATCTTTAATGATCCGAAGAGAATATGGCCAGAACAATATAGGAAGTTAAAGACTATGGCAAATTCAAGACAATAGTACAAGTATATAAAAAATATATTGTCGTTCAAAAACAAACAACTACAAAAAACACAAAATGATGGAAAAACAACAAACACTAAGTAAATAATTTGATAGAGAGCTGATAGATGTGATAGCTAGATTTTTTTGAATTAACAGAAAAAGATGTATAATCCAGCTGTTAAACTCAATAAGGCCAACAAAATCAAACAGTAAAACAATAAAAAAAAGTATAGCTGATGATCTTTGGTTCCAAATGTTTTGTAAAAGGTATTTAGAGTTATCTACAGGAAAATCAAAATCAATATAATTAACAATTTTGGTTTCACTTAAAAAAAAAAACAAAGAACCACAACTACTCTCTTTGTGCATAGTATAATGTTTATAAAACAAAAGTATACATCACTTACTAGAAAATAAAAATATTTGGTAAGATACTAATCAGTCAGTTGCATTAATAAAACAGATATAAACTGACAGAGCACATAGTTTTATAACTTGATCATTTGGTTTAAGGCTGATGCAATTTTCAGTGCACCAAGAGGAAGTGGTGTCACTGTAGTTGTGGTAACTGGGTAATTTATACCGCCAATGCTAGTATTTTTCCAAATCAGAATCATTCTTGAGTAGGCTGAAGAGATACCTTTAACGATTTTAGTGGTTAGTGAAGTCAAAAAATAACTGCTGATTACTTTTTTAAATACCTATATCTGGTACTTCCAATTTGATTCAGTTTACGAAAGAAGAAAATATGTACTTCCTATTATATCATCACTCAAGCCATAAGACCGTTGAGATAGTTTGGTTGGAGATATGGGATTGACATAATATTATTTTTACATACATGGCCTACCCTAGGCAACTTATGTCTTTAAACTCCTGAAGTTTTACAATCATAATTCAAAAATGTGACTTTGTAATCATTCGGGGAGTGTAAATCACCTGCGACAGGTTTTATCAAAGTTGCCTATTGATAAGTAACTACACTCCATAATACCCTCCTTAGCGTGGAGAAATTGGTCGTATCCTTTGTAATACGGATATTTTCCCTGAGTGAAGACATTCTTTTCAAGGACTGTATAAAATTCAAGCTTTCTTTTTCTCGTGAAACAAGTAAGGATAAAAAAAGCAATTTTTTTGTGAGGAATCTTTAGATAAAGAGTTATGGTTTGGCTTTGTTGTCGAACTGTAACTATTCTTCGAGGAGGATCGATTATTTATCGACCAAGGCACAGAAGTGAAGTAAAAGAAGAAGAATTGGCTGCTGTTTAGTATAAATAACCAAAATCTAGATAAATTTAATACTAATGTTTCAAATGTCAAAAACAGGTCAAATTAAAAGGCGCAAAAAGGTATAATTTATGTTTTTCTAAGAATTGAGTTGAAAATTCTAATACTTAAATTAGATATTACAATTATTTTTATAAATTATGTACAAGCGTTTTCTTATGGTGGTTCCCCAATGAAAAATATTGAAAGAGATTAAAAAGTAAAGACAAAAAGAATACATTAGTTCTAAATCTTTATATTTCATAGATGTCAATCTAATACTGATAACAAAAATGTATTTAATTAGTAATACTTCTAGAATCTGAGATTAACGACTATTAATAGTAATACCATTTTGGCACAATTAGAATGCTATGGTCAGTAAATATTTGTCAAGAGTGACATAAATACACAAGTCACTAATCAATAGCCATAAAATTCAAATTAAAAAAGATATAGCCCATTTTCGTTAATACTTCATGACTATGTTTGTTAAAAATCTGAGAATAACATTCAAGACAAAATGCATTAAAAGTAAAGGAAACAAAAGAAATTTTGAATGTCCAAAGTTAAAAGTGTACTAAACATTTATCACTACATTAGCATTTAATAAGTTAAATCCTATTATAGTTATAGATGTTCTCATTTTAATTTTTTTGATCCTTTTGTCGTATTATTAATATATTTGAGTTTATATTACAACTTTTATACCTTTTTCGTGCTTCGAATTCTCTTAATACATTTTTTTTCGATAGTAGGTCAATAGCATATATATATTGTATTTTGGTGGTTTCTAAAATAAACTTACTTAAAAAGAAATTCAAAAGATTTTTCATTTTTAGTGTATACTCTAGTTTCATTAGTTTCATACACTTTAAGATGATTTAAATAGGTTTAGTTTAAGTTAAATATAGATAGTATATGCAACCCAAAATACAGGTGTAGAATTTAATATTTATGTATATTGTTTTTAATTCTTGGCTTTTTTCGTTAGAACCGTAGAGAGCACGAAACTAAAACAAATATATCTTAAAAGTAATTAATGAGATTTAAAAAATTGATATGAAGTTAGTACGCCAGTTTTTAGAGAAGGGTGCATATTTTACATACGTTTTAATTTTTTTTCTTTGATTACCATATCAATTTTTCGGTTAAATAGAAATAAAAATAGAAATAGTAAGGATTACCTACATTCGAAGAGAGAACTCAGTTTTTAATTTCTAAGTTTTGAAATTTACAATCAACTTAAGTATCATAAGATAATGCCAATTATGTTGTTGAGGGTTGCTGAGTTAAATCCAGAAAATGAGTAAACAAGAAAAATTATATTTATTTACATAAAGGAATTAGAAATAAAAAATCATGTCATTCAATGTAGCCCCTATTAACGACCATGACCTTCTTCAGCCAAGGCCTAAACCTGTTGTAGACCAATACAACTTGCTCCTTGTCCAAGTGTGTCATTACCTCCATGATGGAAGACCTTAAGCTGTGCTTGGTGTTATTATATCACTTAATGACCTTCGCATCAACCACGCTCCTCAAGTAGTAGTCAAAAGTATTGCAATCGGGGCTAGAGGGTGTCCACAAGTTAGGAGACCAATGGTAATACAAATTATAGTACAGCCATTCCTGGGTCTTCCTTGCCTTTATATAAGAGTAGAAGAAGAAGAAGAAGAAGAAATTTATATTTACACTAGTACATGCAACTTGTCATCTTATTATGTGAATAACAATTTTACTACTTAGACAAGAAAGAATTGTGGTAAACAATTTAAAACCCACATTGTAATAGTCGATTAATTATTATAACACTTTTCTAACCTTTATATGCTGACTAGTTGTATGAAGTAAGTACAAAACTAATTTTTTCTGTAAAATTCTTAGGAAGTTAATCAAATCTATTCTTAAGTAACTAATTGAAGGAAATAACACTTTTGATGAGCATTTTCTTCTGAAGTTATTATAATCCTTAATGTCATAAATGCTGCATTCTAAGATTTTAGTATGTTTATAAGAAAAAGATATAACGACATCGATGTTAATCCTTTATATTGTGTGTTAGTAAGACTTTCGAAGCATATTCAGCGTTTTACACAACTTTACTACGGTCTTTAGTGTTATGTCAACCAAATTTTCTTCAAATTCTAAGATATCGTAATCGTATTCCTTTTTAGATTTATATCGGGGGACTTTGTGAATTACAACTGCATATCATGATCTCTCTCCTCATACACAACACTGTCACAACTTTATTATATAAGTATTGATGAATCAATCTCGATGGTGCTGTATCTATGATTTCATTATATTCTATTGCTTAATATGCACTAGAGTAAAACTGCAGATTTGCATATAATCAGGGATATCTGTGTCATTCAGCCAAAAAAACAGTTTATTGTCACCAGCCAGTTAAAAGTTGAGTTTCAGGCAGCCATTATAAAACATTAATGTTATTTCTATACAATTTTTTAACTATTGATAACCGAAAAAAATTGCTATAGAAGTTTGCAGTTTATTTTTCATAATTTCATTGAATGTGAAATTTTTAGCGAAAGATGACAATTGTATAAAAAAAGTGTGACTAAATGGACAGAGAACCCTTAAATGCACTTAATTTTGTACTGTTACATAAAAGTTTATATTTATTACGTATTTAATAAATATAATTAATATAAGAATTTCAAATAAAACAAAAATAGCGAAACACATAGACGGTTGGGGCGTATATATATTCTGCCTTCTATTTAGAAACGAGCCACCCTATCTTTGGGGAGGATGCCAAGAATACCTCAGAAATCATCACTGTCGCTGCCGCAATAAATTTCCGTTTAGACACATGCAGCTTGAGCACTAAATAACGTTTTATGGTCACTGGCCGGCACTTGGGCTACATTTTTGTATTTTTTGTGTGAAAGTCCTGCTTCCAAATTACAGTGCGTTGCTTCTGCAGGACGCAACAGCTGTTGTTACACCAACTGTATTAAAAACCTTGCCGAGCTTTATGTTCGTGATTTATTAGATGCTTTGGCTATATTTTAGTATTTATGGCACGAGTTGTGCGTTTTAATTGGAGGCACGTCGGATTCAGTGATTACGAGGTGCGCTCAAATTTTAAGGGGATTTTTAGGCCATGCTCTATTATATATCAACATTACCTATACAAATAGAATAAAAGCTATAAAATTTAACAACTATGAACACAGCCTAATTAATTTCTGTTTATTATATTTATAATGATCCATAAGAAGTCTACGGATTATAATTACAATTTAATAATTCTTAGATATTTGTTGTCTACACTTATAGGATTTAACATATTGAATCTAAATTTAATACAAATCTAATACCAAACTAAAATGATAAATATAGTAACGAATACACACACAGACTGAGTGTTAATTTATATATTACCTGATACTTAACAATCTTTGACTACGTAACTTATACATTATTATAAGATATGGTTAAATACATAAATTTAAATTATATTTGTTTTTAAGAAACAAGATAAAAATGTTTAGTTTCGCTTAGTTTAGTCTAATATAAAACTTTGTAGGTGTATTTTACTGTCCCCCGTACATTGACTGTACGTAATTTGTTAGATTTTGCTGTTGCCCTCGGGTCTTTGTTTTATTGTTAAATATTTCAGCAGAAAAATAAAACAACGCTTCAAGCGAACTATCAAATCTAGTTTTTCAGCCACCACAGCGTTTATGGCAACGTTTCCTTTCACGCTTACAAAAAATAAATGTGGAAGTGTAAGCCATTATTCCTATTCTACGGTGTTTCTTGCACTTAAATATATTTAAACAAAAACTGGGGCTTTCGTACAGCAGCTTTTTTCGCCTTGTTCTTTACATCATTTATCTTACTTTCGCAGTCAGTCTGCTACTGTAACGTCAATTCTGTGCTTTCTTGGGCAGAAGAATTTTTAAATTTGTTGAAAGTGGCATATTATTCTAACGTCCAGTTTAATCTGCATGTTAATTGTAGTTTATTAATATAAAGTGTAGTTTAAAGTATAATACTGACGCAAGAAAATATATGATTAGTTAATAACTGTCCCTTATATATTAAAAACAAATTATTTGTTAATTGTAATAAATTTACCAAATGCAGTTAAAAAATTAATGATTACAATCGAGATCACTCGTCCCCTTCTTTGAAGATGTTATGTTTGCATACATATGTATACAGGATGGGTGAAATCTTGAAATCCAGAATTTAATATCTGGTAGCGTATCTATTTGTGAAAAACTTTTGTATGTTTTACTTTACTATTTAGAGGATTGGAAGTTAAAGTTTGGAGGAAATATCGTTTGGCGGAAGATGCAAGGATTATCAGATTGGAGTTGCTGCATAAATGATTATGCGAGTTAATGAGGGGTTCCATATGACAAATAAGCGTTAGCTACGATCTTTTGTATTCAGGATTACGAACGTTTTTCTATTTCGAATAATTGCTCTAGTAGGATGAGAAATTGGAACAATAATTATTAAATAAGAAAAATTAGTTTTATGACTTGTGATATTTGATAAGTACCAAACAGTTGTCGCATTTCTATACGCCCAGAGCGTAATCATATATTGGTCTAGATATTTGCCGGTTGACTTAACTTATATAGATTCTTTGACAGTCTCCATGACGTGTTGTATAAATTTCTTGGGATTAATTGGAATAGTGATCTTTGGTTATGAAGACTGTATGTATGCTCTGCTTCATTGATTTGCGACATTTTATCAGTAATGCCTGTGATAAAAGGCAAGAACGCTTTTTGTCGGGATGGTCTTGGAATTAGAAACTGATGATTATGTCAATATTTCTAACTATCTGGAGACAAGAATTTGTTAAAATACCCATTTTGCAGAGGAGTTGTGGTAACAGTTTTAAGTTCTATTTGTCGATTTTTCACTATGATCAATCTAGTAATGAGGTACTTTGCAACCGAATAGATTTAGACAGAATGATAATAGAATATGGTATATAGGTAGTTGTTGGTATAAGTAGATTTTCTATAGATAGTGTAATAAAAGTCATAATTTAATAGGTTTTTATTATAAAAGAGAGGAAATTGTTTTGTTCGATTCACATAGTAAATTTGATGTTAGCGTAGATTTGGTTTTCTTGAGAAAGGAGTTCCGGAGGCGTATGGCAGCCATAAGACCACATAAAGAAAGTATCATAGACATATAATATCAAACAGATAGGGTCAAAGTAGAAGCAACTGAGGCACTTTGCTACCAAATCGGCAATAAAAAAATTAAAGTAAGAAAACCACAGAGGCACTGTAAACTTGGTGATAAAGTATATTTTGAATGGTAAAGTAGGTATTGGATAGGCAATGACTACATAGCTTAACAATTTTAAACTTTCTGGTTCTTGGATGAAAGTAAGCGATTCTAACGGAAACTTGCATGCTCAATCCAGATATTTCTTCAGTTTTTTCTATCATGTATAGTTTTTGAGAAATCAGCAAGTTTGTCACTTATCAAATTTGGTAAGTTGCGGAAAAGGTAAAGCACTTATTTTAGTATGCTTGTCTTACTGCAAGGACTTCTTCGCTCTCTTCAAATTGCACGATATTGCTGGTGTTTCCTTCACTGCTAACCAACAGTAATCTGCTAACCTTCTTCATCTTTCCTGCTAACCCTTGTCTCTTTGTCCAGTACATTTCATTGCTGTAATTGTCCTGTAACTTCTTTTGTAAGATCACATGGGGTTTATTGACTTTACAGGGATTGTTTTTGTTTGTCATTATATTCTAACATATGATTTAGGGGAAACAGAAACAGAAAGATCTGGACAATGTGCAATAGGCCACATAGTATAAATTGCGATAAACGACTGATTTCTTACTCTTTGCAGAGAAACTTACTGGTTTCTCCAAATCATTGGTACTGCAAAATTCATAGAAGAAAGAGAACATAGCAAAATAGGAACATAAAACATAAAAAGCTACATAGGAAAAGAGAAAGAATTAATCAATTAAATTCAGAAGACAAATATAAAATATTTGTTAGTCACAGAAACTAAAACGAAAGCAAACGAAATAAAAAAGGTAACAGATATTTTTTACATGACACGGTCGGTGATAGAATATGACGAGCATGCCAGAACTGGTGATTGAACTTAGATTGAATTGATATTGATACTCGTTAGGTTAAACGTGATATTGTGGAAATTAACAATTTCATCTTTAATAAAACTGCCACAATCACAATTATTAATCGAATTTTTTTTACATACCCATGAGACTGCTAATTAGTCTCATTCTATTATAATTTAGTTATTGTATTATAATTTATCAATGCTATGTATAACAAACTGTCATTTGTTGATCTGGCAATAAACTGATAATAAAAAAAAGGATTTTCTCATAAAGACTTCTCCAAACAAAATACCTACTTATACCCATGTGAGTCAAACTTTCATCAGCAGTGTTCAAAATGTGTTCTTCTACTTTTTGAGGTAGCCATTCAGTTTTATAAACTCTTTTTTTTGTAATAAATCAGTTTCTCTTAGTCTTTGCTGCAGCATACGAGTGACGTGCACCCAAAGCGTTTCTATTAGTACGACAATACATGTATACTATATTGATTATTTCAGCTTTTGAATGCGCAACCAATGTAATCCGCAAAAATTGAACTATTCAGACGACACTTCAAATGAAACTGTTTTCAAACAAGATATGTAACTCAAAGCCAACTCTGCTTAGCAAAGTTCTTTTAATAAATGTGCAGTTTTTCTATAAGTACATGCGCAAAATTTATGATGAAATTTACGGGGTACAATACAATCCTTAATTTGCTATTTTATTTACTGGGATCTGTTATAGTTGAGTAAATATTGCGATCGGGTGTTTATTTTCAAGCGATATCAATGACCACAGTCACAGTAATCTCCTGAGTATTCTAATAATATTCAATCGGAACATTTGTTTAACGAATTTAAGTAATATAAACAATAATGATCGGTTGTTAAATTTAAATAACTCTCCTCATTAGGGCTGAGTTATCAGCTAAAAATAGCACGCTAAAATAAACAAAATTCATATTAGCTATTTCCACCTGCCAGCTATGTCATTAGAAGATATACTTGGAACTTTGAAGATTTAATTAGAAGAAGCTCTTATTATTCTCTTTTAGGTCAAAATATTATTACTGACAATAGTCCAACAATCGGTCAAACTAACAGCCAACAAGAATAAAAATTCCATCGATATTTATCCATAACGTCAACCGCCACAAAGACATTAAAAAATCACCGAGAAACAATAATTTACAGTATTTTACATCAGTAAGTACTTAAAAGTAAGCCTCACAAATTATGACGATTATCGTAAACTTGCTAAATTTTATACGAACAATGAAGTATAATTTCACTTATTTTAAGATCCTCACAAAAAACACTTAGCAGTTGTTATCAAAAACGTGCCAATTTCTTTAAACAATGTGGAATTAAAGGGGGCCCTTTTTTTAAGAAACTTGCTAATTATAAAGCCAATTCCTATATTTGCAGTAATACCAACACTAAACGAATCAGCTAATAAAATATATTATTAAAACACTGTTCAAGCAAGAAAAAAGACAATTCCACAATGCCATAAATGTTAAAGATACGGCCACACAAAGAACCATTGTGCAGCTAAGTCTCGCTGTATTAAGTGCAACAAATACCACCCTCTTAATGCATCCAACAGAACTCCCGAAGATCCTTCTTTATGTGTTAACTGTTCCGGAAATCCCCAGCTAGTTATAAAGAATATGCTCATCATCAAAAACTTTTAAAACAACGATATCAAATTGTAAACTCAAGGTTAGCATCTCAACGAACCTATGCATTATCAAACACTCCTAATATGATTTCTTATAATCTAGCCGCAAATTCTAATTTTAATTCTAATCCTAAAATAACCAACAGACTTAACTCAGAACACTCACCATTTACCTTGGATTTATTCAACTCATAATACCACATTTATTCTAAATTAAATCCTTTACTACATATTACATCTCACCACACCTTTTCAATGTATAACTACAGTAATAATCTCCAAAATATAACAATCCTCAACTGAAATTTCAATGGAATTGAGTTGCAAATATCGGTCTTTATATAATTCCTGGCAAGATACAACGTCGGCATTGCATGCATAACTGAGACTCATTTCTCACAAGGCGAAAATTTTAAAATGAGCCAATATCATGTTTTTCACAATGGTAAAATTGCTTATGGAGCTTGGAGGGGGGAGGTAGCAATTATCGTTGGAAAATAATTGCAGCATGACACGCCTATTATATCAAATAATATCGACATCAAAAATATTTCAGCACTTATTAACAAGACTAACGATAGTAAACTGCACGTTACTACCCTTCATAAACAACTTTTCACTGAAACAGATATCACGAAATTATTATACAAAACTAAACCATCATTAATTATTGGTGATCTAAAATGCAAATGCACCTTTTGGGGTTGTCAGCTAAATAACCCTAATAAAAATAAACTAAGTGATGTCGCTGTAAAACATCAATTGCAAGTAATGACCCCTGACCAATACACATATCCTTTGGACAGATCGCCAGTCAGACATTCTCGATATTATCCGGATAAAAAATTTTAATTTACCTATCCAACAAACAATAAAGTGCAATAGACTAGTAAAAGTACTAAAAATACTTCAATTCTCTTCTCACTAATCCTAGCAACCTAAAAACCAGGCACGATGTAGACGTTAATGTAGAGATTGTAACTAAATTGACTAAAGAAGTTATCTAATATTCATCAAAGCTACTAAGAACACAAACAAAACACAATTATAATATTCCACATATAATAGAACTGATTAAACAAAAAAAAACTAAAATTGACAAATATTGAATTTACAATTACATTAAACACCTTGAAAAACTAAAACAAAGTAGCACAGATTTATGGACAGTAACCAAGATATTGACACGACAAATTGACATTATTTCTACTCTATCTAATAAGGCATTAGATTTCTTATTCCTCTGACGAAGAAAAATTCAATCTTTTTGCGGAACATCTTCAAACTGTATTTACTCATTTAATATCAGATCATAACCGATCCACTATACATATAATTAATGTTTATAATAAAACACATTTTACAATACCTGACGATGTTGACCTGCCAAAATCGCCAAAAAAAAATTGAATCCTACATTAAAGCATTACCAAATAAAAAAGCACCAGGCTGCGATCTCATGCGTAATGTAGCTTTAAAACATCTAACAAAAGCTCACTTCTTCGACCACACTATTCAACGCGTGTATGAGGATTGAATGTTTCCCAAATAAATGGAAATGTGCCCACGTAACCTTGTTTTGCAAATCGGGGAAGAGCACACACGACTGTTATAACTTTGTCAAAACTATCAAAGGAAGTAATTGATAATCGATTGGATGACACTAAAATAATTATATCTGTTTAATTTGGATTTGAAAAAGGAAAATTACCACTCAACAATTAAAAAAATTACTGAACTATTGGATTAAAGTATTGCAATATAAAATTTTAAAAATACAAATTTTACGTTGTTTGATGGCTCATATTTTCTCCTTCCTGGATAATCGAAGGTTTGCAGTTCACATTAATGCTTTCATCTCTAATACTTATGAGATATATGTCAAAATTCTCCAAGGTAGTGTTTTGGGACCTACTATTTTTAATTTATTCGTTCCTGATATCCCACTTCCAAATATGAGTGGATTGCATAAATAATGTACTATTTTAGTTAACTAATCACTACTTAGACCAATCATAATATATGCTTGCTCTATAGGGATTACAGCTTCAAAAACAAAAATAAGAAAATTATAAGTTTTAAAAAAAGTTCTGTGTAGCTATCAATTCCCTATGGTTTGTTACAAACGAGCAAATTTATAACGGATTTGGAATAGATCACATTGAACAGTTCGTTAAAAATTGACTAAAAATGTTTTCAAGAATTCAAAATATATCAACAATGAAATCGTCCAACAGCTGTGCCAGAAGAACACGCACACTTGAATCAAACGCCAAATTATGCAATCGTGGTTAAGTTATAGGAACTTTTTTATTCCTCCATGTTACTATATGGACAGTTCGGCCCGTACATTGAAACAGAGTGGACGTATGCGAGCCAATTTTACCTGCGCTATCGAGCGGCAGCCTCAAGGGCAGGCTTATTTATTTATTTAACAAATTAATACCGTAAGTGAGCAATAATTAATTTATACTTTTCTGTAATCATCATATCTACGCTGCATAAGTAGCTTAAACAAAAACATGCTGCCAACCGGCAGAGACTCTAACCATTTTCCAACAAATGTATCAGTATAACAATCAATACAGCAACAAATTCCCTTCTTAACACACTCCCAGTATCCATTTAATCAACAGGCCCACAGTGAGTGTATCCAGCACCAAATATTCAACCTCAATATTTTCCTCCTGATTGGTTAACTAGCCAATCAAAACTTCACATACTTCAACAAGAAAAACCAATAGAACAAATATCTACTCCGAAAACGATGATGAGGAAGTCAAAAATAATCTTACCAACAGCTGGCAACTTGTTAAAAGCAACAAAAAAGGGTAGAAAAATCAATTAGCAATGATAAATCAACCTCGGAACTATCCAATCGCTTCTTAACGTTATCACAAGGAGATGATAAAACCATGCAGACAAACATGCTACCTGAGCCTACAGTAGTACCCAAACCGCCTCCTATTTTTGTTTACGGAGTCATCAACTATCAAAAAATGAGTGAGAAATTTCTGGAAATCAACAAAGAAGAGCAGTATACAACAAAATATTTCTTGCTGCTCCAATCTTACCTAGAAAATCGCTTCTTTCAAACAAGAATTGGGCAAGAGACTTCCGGCATAAGACCAATCGAAGCAGGGGTGCCACAAGGAAGCGTTCTGGGTCCGCTCTTGTACTTATTATACACATATGACATACCCACTGAGAACCATAGTGACATAGGAACCTTTGCTGACGACACGGCAATTATTGATTGTAACGAAGATCTAATAATAGCATCTATAAAAACCCAACATATAGATTTAATAGAAAAATGGCTTATAAAATGAAGAATCAAATGAGGACAAGTCTGTCCATGTTACGTTTACATCAAGACGCTCAACATATCCGCCAATTAACATCCAAAACAAAGCGGTCCCTCAAATAGACGTAATAAAATACTTGGGATTACATCTCGACAGATGATTTACGTGGAAGGAACATGTCACTAACAAAAGAAAGCAGATGGTCCTAAAAATTAAAAACCTAAACTGGCTCATTGGACGGCGGTCTCAGCTCAATTTAACCGACAAATTGCTACTTTATAAGACATTCGTCCCATCTGGTTATATGAATCAGAAGTTTGGGGGGTGCGCCAGCACATCCACAGTGAATATAATCCAGCGTTGTCAATCCAAGTTCCTGAGGAACATTGCAAATGCACCATGGTTTGTATCAAACCAAACGCTCCATATGGACCTAAGCATTCCGTTTGTGCAATATGCTCTAAAACAAAAGGCAACTAAATATCACGCCAACCTGACAACTCATCATATTCTGATTGCTAATAAATAATTTAATTAATAAATGATACTAAATAATGTTATTTAATGATCAATTTTATGAATACCATGTATGACATTGTAAAATGTTGATCTGGTGTACCTAATAAAAACAAGTTGAGTAAATAAGGTATCTACCAGACAAAAATTTCTGTTATCTCGGAAATTTGTTGATTTGCGGACGTTTGTGTATTTAAGACTTGTTGTCTTATAAGTTTTTAAACGTTTTATGAAATTTTATGTTTAAAACACATTTTTAGGGTCAATTTTCCCAGATGATTCGACAGAAAATATGGAATTGTCTAAAATAAATTGTAATGCAGCAAAAACAATAGTAATAACATGAAGTGCTCTTAATTGTTGGTTATGATTGCAATAACTTCAATTGCATAGTTTATTATTATTATTTATTCATCTAAATTCTTTATTTTTTACTTGTCCTAATAGTTTTCAAATATTTTTAGTTCTTCTTAATTTTCTTGGGCTCAACTACTTTGTTCGTTGAAGAGAGTATCTCTTAACACATATCTACCATCAGCATATAAATATAGTAATACAGTTCAACTTGATGAGCGCAAAATTTCTTCAACATCGACCAAATAAAAAGTAGTATTTAATGTAATCTGTAACCTTACAATATTTTATTAAAGTTACAAAAATGTTATTACTACAAGAATAAAGGGCAGCTTCTTGGAGCAACGACTATTAGCAGATAAAATATTCCTAGAACGTTAAGGTATCAGTGCTTATCGTTTGTTCGCTTTAATTAAATTTAGGTAATTTAATGCGGAGCATAACCCGCAATAATACTTAATTACCTCAGCTGCAAAGATTAAAGAAGGATTTTAGGAAACGCACTTCTACCCACTGACTACGCTTTAGTGTTTTAATTGCTTCCGAGCAAGTTAGCAGCGTGCTGAACCTCCACAATATTGCACTACCCTTGCAATATGCTACAATTTCATTACTAATGAGCCAAACAATACCGAGACCTTACAAGTGCCCTGTTTTGGGCGGCTGATATACCTTTTTTACCCAAAGCGTCTGGAAGTCTCTTTGAAGATGTGTTGCTAGATGAAATGCAACTTCGGAGCAGCAAAACTGCACGCGCAATGCTAATTCAGAAATGCACATTTTGCTCGGTTTTACGCTATTCGGTAACTTAGACGGCGCTGTAATTTAAACTTTGAACGCTGCATGCTATTATTAAAGTTTCGCCAAGGGAAATGTAATGCAATGTAATGTAATCGCATCGCTTTGTATCTATTCGCGAGTTCCGCTCGCTTCTAATTACTCACAACATTCGCCTAAATTTTCTTCAACTGTTTTTCGCCCTCTCCCCTCCGCTTCCATCTAGCACCATACATTCGCTCCTTCACTTTTTAATGCCGTAAAATATATCGCCAGTCCACAATTTACTCACTAATCTCTGATCCCAATTTATGTTCGCAATAGTCCGCTTAGTTTTCGCGCCACTGCCCCGCTGTAATCTGCCACATCTCCGCATTCTGGATGCTTAGAGACCCCTTTGTGTGTAGTTTCGGAATTCACTCTTTCCCGTTTTGTACCGCCAGTTGTTTCGCTCTCCAGGATCTCCGGCGTATCTTATTAAAATCGCCTTATAAGAATCAAATAACATTTTGCGTAGTTACCTCGAAGCGCTTTTAATTGTATTAGGTATAATGGGTATAAGCGGTAAAGGTGAAACGAGGCTATGCAATAGTTTTGATAAATTTTGTTTTTTACTTTATCCAGAAGCATTTTATTTAAGTTAGAGAAAAGCAAGTCTACTAAAAAGGCAATCATTGTTTCAGATAAAAAAATTTATGAAAAGTTTTGAAAACTGAATTTTATCTTATTCTTGTAAATATGGCTATTACTTTTCGAGTATTCCTTGAAAAGTAAATTTAATTGTTGGTAAATATCTGATCTATATACCATAAAAGTAACTGGAACTATAGTAGACATGTATGGCAGTTACAAATAATATGTGCCTGCAGGTATGAATATTTCTATTTGGCAACGTTCAGTATTGATAGAATGAAATGGAAACACGAAACTGCATTCAAATATTTTTGAAGAATATCAAAAGGTAATGTAGTAAATACACTAAAGTATAAGTATAAAGTAGTTACAGATTTTATAGAGGAATTGCAATCTATAATTTTAAGTGTTTAAAAAATTCTTTTTATAGTTTACAGAAGTACAAAACATCACCAATGAAGGAATATAATGTAAAATAAAAATTGAATTTGTATATGTAACACATCACTCAATAAGTTCGTGCGGCGACTAATAAAACAACTGAGAGAGTACTTTCATCCCAAAGCTTCTCTAACAATTCGGTGTCTTTTTTGTAGAACGATTTATCTTTGGTCTCAAAATAGGGTTAGGTTTCGTCAATCACTTCTTCATTGGAGACAAATCTCTTTCACTGGAGCCTTCTTCTTAGGTTTGCAAACAGGCAGTCGCTGGAACCCTGATCAAGAGAATACAGTGGATGAGGAAGCAATTCAAAGTGCGATTCTTGCAATTTTGTCATTGTTGCAGTCGACTTGTAACACGGTGCGTTGGCGCATTTTTCTTCTTCATTTGAGGTCGTTTTTTTCATAATTTCTTTCTTTAAATGCACCAATAACGCCATATAATATTGCTATTTATGATTTTTCCTTTCTTAAAGTAATCGATGATTTAAATACCGTGCGCATCCCCAAGTACGGAGGTCAAAACCTTATCAGCTCACATTTGCGTTTTTGGTCGCTTTGGACAGCTTTCTCTCTTTACTGTCTACTCAGCTAAGTAGCGACACTAAAACCACTGTAACTTGTAAACTAAACGTCAGATCATTTGAAGGTTAGTACTTTCTAAAAATCATATGGATAGTGGCGCCATCTAACAGTCATCCTACGAACTTATTGAGTGCAGTGTTAGGAAATGTTTGGCGAACGTTACGTTATTTACATAATTGTATTATTATTTCTCAAAGTCAAAGAAGGTGGAATAATAATAAAGTCATGTTTAGCAAGGTATGGTTTTAGATTTTAGTGGCTGGATACATAAATATTAAGAATTACAAAACGATTTTTAACGTTTTGGCACTACTCATATTGTGGAAATAATTTAAGACTACTCCATTTTAAAAATTCAAATGGGCGACTTAAAATTTTGACATTAATTTTGGGAGGAATTAAGCACCGATTCAAAGCCAGACCAAACCGACCACGAAACCACAAAGGAATCATGATAAGGTAGAATTAAATTCCTACAACTAACAGAAAGTCTTTTTTGACGACCCAGTTATGTTAAAGTCTAGTTTTTTTTTCAAATTACACATACAAGGACAATTTTGGCAAATTAAATTGATTGTATCTAGCGACTGGCTAATCTGATTATTAAAAACAACATACGTAGATAAATTTCAATCATATTCAATGAATTATTTTAGAGATATTTTTATTCTACTGATATTTAAATTGATCTACTACTTAAAAACATTTTAAGCTAACTAAAAGATTTTTAAATGAATGCCAAAGCTTTCACGGCCGGTATTGGTGGTTCTTGGGTTACTATGTGGTTAGTTACTATTTATGTTGACTTCATTGGCAATATCAGAGGACTCTAGGTCTAACCCCTAACCGATGTGCTTTTGATATGATCTGGTTGGTATTTTAAACAGCCGTTTAGGGTTCTCCCATACCGTCTTACGGAGAAATTAGAATTACCGTAGCACTACACACTCTCGTATACGTGTTGAGCAATATAGAAGATATACTCCTGAATTGTTTTGATGTCCTCATCTTTGTAGAACGCCGAAGATGAACTGTAGAGTTCGATTATGTATGTTGTTGCTGCCCAACACTATTATGAAACTGCATATGTTATAATAGGACAGATGATTTACTTACAGATTATCAACTTGTTGGGGTTGGAGAGTCGGTTAGTTGAATGAAGGAGAAAACCGAGAGCAATTCAAGCTGCCTTTGCCTTGGCTACTATCCTATCAACATGAGTTCTTCAGGTTAATATTAGTGCCAAATTCACTCTTAGGTAGGTAGTTGCCTTCTACCAAGAATCTATTGTTTGCCACTGAAGTGATCTTCGGATGGCAAATAGGATCAACGAATTCTTTTCTGCGTTAATGTCTATTTCCCACTGGTGCCACCGGTGTTTTAAAAAATACAGTTTCTCTCGCAACCGTTTTGTGATAAAGGATGTTTTTAGCAAGTTAGAGTATCTGGTCATTAAATTACTTTCCTGTGCGCTTTCGCTTTTATACTCGTACGCGTATGGTAGGTATGGTATTGGGGGACAGTTGTTGACGTCACCGGGTGAGTTGCAGGTAACATTTCGGTATTTTCTAACGTAACTCACTGTTTTACTGCATAAAAATCTGTTTTTTTTTCTTAATAAAGGTAAACTAAATTTTTTAACTTCACTATCGTCGCTATAGCCTCTAAGGGCTTATTGTGGCTACTAAAATGCAATTTAAATTCTACGACGTCACGTACATCTATAAGTTTTCATAGAGACTGGATTCCTGGACAGATGACCATTCGTTCTTCGTTTTTATTTTGACGATAATCGCACGGCTCGTAATCCCAATGTAGACCTGCTCATCAATAGCGAATATATATGGCGTTATTGGTGCGTTTGAAGGAAGAAATTTTTAAAGAACTACCCCAAATGAAGAAAAAAAATGTGCCAACGCCATCGCAACAATGACAAAATTGCACAAATCGTACTTTAAATTGCTTTCCCATCTACCGTATTCTCCGGATCTGACTTCCAGCGACTACTACCTGTTTGCAAACCTAAAAAGAATCCTCCATGGAAAGAGATTTGTTTCCAATGAAGTAGTGATTGCCGAAACTGAAGCCTATTTTGAGGCCAAAGATAAATCGTTCTACAAAAAAAAAGAATGGAAATGTTAGAGAAGCATTTGAATGAATGTATCGCTCTTGAAAGACACCATCTTAATGAATAAAGTCAAATTTTACTTAACGGTTGTTGTTTTATTAGTCATCCTACGAACTTATTGAGTAATGTGTTATATGACTGGCTGAAGAATAACAAATTCTTAATGCTATGAATGCTGGCTGTATTCTAACTTAGAGATCTTTTTGTTACGTTTGTTCTACTCATTTATTGAACAATACTTTCTGGTGATTTTTTCATGCGTTCTTTTGATTGCTGACAACTAATACGCCAAACTTAATTTTCCACGACCAAATATTGTAGAAACCCTGCTTGTGTTGTTCAGTTGCCATTTTCAAGATGAAACTCCTACCACCAATTAAAAACAGAGTTCGGGGACAATAGAACAGTGTAAGTCGTCAAAGGTTCCTTACAATTGCAGGAGCTATGAAGGGGGAAATGTAGAAAGCGGGAGCGCTCAAAGCAAATGCTGCTCAGCCCCGCGGCCCCTGGCCGCACAAAACCGAACGGAAATGAAAGCAGCAATACTGGTGTGTATTTGTCTAAATATGACAGGGCTAAAAACCAAGTTTAGTCGGCGAAATTTCGTTTCCCAATCACTCAGCCCGACAGGAACTCGCAGCGTTTATTAGATAACTTTATTTATGTCTCTGAAAGTTCGCCCTACCTGATTAATTAGAACGTTGACGCGACTAACACGCGTTTTAGCTAGATTGCATGTGCAGCAAAAATTCGCGTCGAAGCCTAATCGGCCCATCAGCTGAGCTGCCAAAATTCGGACGTATGGCGACCTTCCTCCTTGATGATTTAATTATATCTGGCGCTAGCTCTTCAGCACTGCCCTTGATTGATGCGTTCGGGCTGAAGATAAAGCAGTAATTTCTTTCGATCCGAGCATTTAAGAAGTTCCCAAATTAATTTCAAAGCTTTCCATTTCGCCAGCGGTTCGCTTAATGGCGTGGGCGCTCACAGCCGCGATTAAAAATGGCGCCTATCTGGAAACTTATCCGGTAAATTTACATATATTACTTATAAATGCGAAGACACCATTGGGCGCAAACGAAGATTTAGAGGAATACGGAAGTAATAACCTGATAACGGCCGCGCATAACTGGGGCCAGGTTTTTAATGAAAGGACTTAGTGCATCCTGCTAGTTAGCCTTAATGGTGGAGCGTTAACAAGCGGGAGCCTGGGAGTTGGCGTGGACGCGGTGCATTTTTCCGGCGAAAAGCGCATCGATTTGAGCGGGCTAATGCATGAAGCTTCAATTTGCTCTCTGCTCAAACATACAAATGTATCTTTGAAGGCGAGTTTGGCCATTAACATTTCCATTATCTAGCTTTGCAGAGCGTTCTAATTTATAGTAGCTGTGCTCACTTCGAGTAGTACATTTTTAAATATGCAAATTTTAATTAAAATTTTACTACCTAGTAATAAATATGAAATGGACGAAAGCTTCAAAACATATCAAAGATATCATTAATTAGAGACGAAGGAAAAGCTGTACACAGCGACATTAGCAACGAGTACTTTTTTCTTTCAGCTTTACTGTTACGTACATCCCATAAAACTTGTGAAGCAAGTCGATAAAACTGAAATAATTTACAGGATTATTATAATTTCCTCTGTAAACAAGCGGCCAATTAATGAAGTCAAATTTGCATGAAATGTAAATAAAGTTTAAAGTTACGAGCAAACAACCGTTTCTTTGATTTCTAGTTATACTTTTAAAATGTTCTTCTCTTTGCAATGGGTTGATTAAGTTAGAAGTTCATCAAAAGTTTGCTAATAATTATTTATTAATTAACAAGATTCTACTAGAATGCATGCGCACCATAAGGATATAGGTAATCACAAAATATTTGACTTCAAAAATACAAATTATATATTTCAAATATATGCAATTTAAAAATATTTAAATTTTACTATTCTGTTAATGTCTAGTTTAAATTTAATTATCGGTTGTTTAAATCATAGCTGTGGACTAAAAATAAAACATTAAAATTGCTCCAAAGTTATCTGGAAGAAGTACCTGGAGTACAAATTTTGAATTAATCACTGGAACTCTATGGACGAGGCATAGATACTACATACACTATAGCCAAATATGAACAACCATTTGCGTGCGAGACCCCTCAACATTTTGTAGTCTGAAACTTTTAAAGTTTCTGTATTTTTGTATAGTACTTTTGAAGAGAACATTAACAATAATAAAATGTTTGAAGTCCAGCCTTATCTCTGGTGGTGGTGGTCCATACATCTTTTTTACCTGTGAGTGGTACTAGGGTTGATGTTGAAAATTCGAGTTTTTTAAGAAGTACTGGGAATTAAAATTTGTTTTATGAAAATTTCCTGACGTTCATTTTTCAATTTTTATAATAGAACAAACATATGATAATGCCCACCTGTATGGCTAGCTTGGTCACTTATAGCAATAAACCGCTTGAAAATTTATGGATGCATTTGTGAGATATGAATTGAAACATAAAGCAGAGGTCGCATAACTGAGTTCACCAAATCTGTTCTAGTTTCGTAAGCAATGTAATGCAAAAAGTACATGTTTGAAATATGTACTATACTATGAAGTAGCTTCGGTAAAAGCTTGGACTTAATTCGGTTAAACCTGTAAAAGTTACGGCCACACATTCCAGATGAGCTAAAAACAGAAAAAATTACAAGAATTTAGAAAAAGCCTAACTTTTCGTGCATACCACATTTTGAAAATCTGAGAGAGTACAATTTTTATGAGTAGTAGCATTATTTTAAGATCTCAATCCGACAAGTCTTGTGGAAGCGCGGATCTTCAAATTTTGTTCCCAAGGGAAAAAGATTTGAAGGGGCAGTTAGAGACACCTTCTTCAGATATTGCATATATGTCATAAAACTTGATTAGGACAAATCATCCAGCATGTTGGGCAAAATGGATGACAGTAAAGCATAACAAGGCGAAATTTTCAAACGGTGACAGAATGAACAATTAAAACATTTTTATACCACGCCGGTAAGCTAAATGATCCTTAAATGAAAGGCTTTCCAAACTATTTTATAACTGCATTTAATAATCGGGTTGCTCTAATACCAGAGTTGGGTTGCTGGCGTGGTGTAAAAAGTTTTAATTATTCCCTCTGTCATCATTTGAAAATTACGTCATGTGTGCGATCCTATATATAGAGGGTTAGCATATAAATCACTAATTATTTTTTAAGTCCTGTGTTTACACCGTGCACATATTTTTATCCCAATATGTAAAGAGTTGCAAACAACTTTAAACCGTTTTTAGAAATTCTCGTCCACAATATTAACTAACTGCGATGATCGTCCTTTCTTCTGGTGTCACTTGATTCCAAAGGGATTGTCACAATATTCGGTCGGTTTTCGCTGTGATTGTTTCCCAACTGAACGGGTTTCTGACATGGCTAACTGGAAAACATTTCTAAAAAAAAAATAGACCTGCAATTTATAATTGTTAAAATTCTTGGCCTTAAGGAAAAACTCTTTGTTGTTACACACTCAACCACATGTAGCAGCATAAAATTAGCAAAGTATTTATTCAAGTTTTAGCCCAATATATAAGTTTACACTTTAGGAATAACTTGGCAAGTTTCACCTTTTTATTTAAGCTATGACGTACTCTAATTTGAAAAATGGGCAACATCTAGCATTTATTCTGGGCCGTTAACTCTTTATGTTTTATTGTGACTCATTGCAAAGAAATATGCTGGGTAATTTGTCCTAATCAAGTTTTCTTACATACATGCAATATGTGAACCAAGTGCCAATTTAGCATTGTTTGGTAAAGATGTCTCAAATTACCTGTTCAAAAATTTTTCTTGAGGGACAATAGTTAAAGATCTAGACGCCCACAAAACTTGATATCTCAAACGAATGCTAGTACTCATAAAATATTGTGCTATTTCAGATTTTCAAAATGTGGTCGGAGTTTGGAAACTCTTGACGTTTCATACATAACTGCGACGGACATCTTCAGAAGGAAATCTTCTAAAAATTAAGTGACTGTCCCGTGCGTTTTTGCAGATTTAATCTACCTAAATATTAGTTTATCGCTCTTAAGGACCAAAACAGATAAGTGGCATCAGAAAATACCGAAATATTACCTAGAATGACCCGATTGACGTCAGCAGCTAATCCGATTACATTAGCAACCATCCCGGTGACGTCAACAATGGCTCCCCAACACCATCTCTATCACACTCGCACGAGTATAAAAGCGAAAACTTAATTTAAGAAATTCAAAGAGTCCCCAAACTCCAACCACGGCCTAGCAACCCCAGAAACCACTACAATATGCACCACAGCACCGGCCATAGAAGCCTTCGCATTTATGTCACTTTTATCGTGTAAATACAACTTTTACTTAATGTTTCTAGAGACAGTATGTAAAATTAGTTTTACGCTAATAAAAAAGTAATACATTCTTGAATGGTTTTTAGATTTTCTATAGTGCTGATTTTATCTTTAACTAATTCCTAATTAGTAAAGTCTAAAGGCCCAGAATTAGAATAAAATGATCATTTAATGTATTATTCTGTCTTCTATTTTTACAGCGATCAATTGCTGGCTAAATGAAAAGCTCAGTACAGATATTGTATTTTTTTTAATTTATTTATTTTTACATTAGCAATCAGAATTCATTGTATTTCTTTAAGCTAATATTTTGGTTTATAAATTGACATGATGAGGGCCCGTCCAGTGACTGGTCCTCGTCCTAGAAAATAGTGCTAAGGTGTTGGGCCCATGAGGGGTCCTCTTCAGTGGGGGTCTGTAGGCCAGCGGCGCTTGAGGCGTCTGATGACTTGATGGTGTGGAAGTTCTTGGAGAAGAAGGTTGTCATGGGTAGCAAGTTTTTCAAGATGTTTCCTGGTTCTGACCTGTATTACCGTATTGAGCATCGGGATGCCGAGGTCGTCGTGTATCATCTGATTGGTGATGTACCAGGGAGCATCAACGAGAGATCTTAAGATTTTAGATTGACTTCGTTGCATGATTGCGAGGTTAGTCTTGCTAGCACAGCCCCAAAGTTCTATTCCATCGGACTAGATTGGTATAATGATGGTTTTGTAGATAAGGATTTTGTTAGAGAGGGATAATGGGGAGTGTCGGCCTAGTAGCCAGTAAAGGGTTTTTAATCTGAGCTCTATATGTTTTTTTACTTAGTAATGTGCTCCTTCCAGGTGAGCTTGCTGTCCAGGTGTAGGCCCAAGTATTTCATTGATAGGGATTGTGGTATCTCGATGTTATTAAGATGTAGTGGAGGACATATCCCTTTGCGAAGAGTGAAGGTCACATGAGTAGATTTGGACTCGTTTACCTTAATGGTCCAGCGCTGGAGCCAGTCTTCAAGTAAGCTGAGGTGAGTTTTTTATGTCCGTGTGTCTCGCAAGTATAATTGTGTCATCAGTATATGCTCCTATAGTAGTGGTTGAGGAGGTTGGAAGGTCTGATGTATATAACGTATAAAGAAAGGGGCCCAGAACGGATTGGGTACACTGGAGAGACTTCGTCGTTAACGCGTGTTCGAAATTTTCTGTCTGTTATATAGGAGTCCAAAAGTTTATGAAATTGAGGAGGTAAGATTTGATGTATTTGAGTTTGAGTCCTTTGTGCCAGACTTTATCAAACGCCTGGCGAATGTCCAAAAGAACAGCTATACAGTAGGCTGACTGTTCGAATGCTGTGTTAATTTCTTGCGTGATGCGATGGCACTGTTGTATGGTAAAATGGTGTCGGCGAAAGCCAAATTGATAATCAGGGATCCAGTTAGTTGCCGTGAATTCTGGGTCTAAGGTTTGTAAGACATACTCTTCAAGGAGTTTGGAGCAAACTGGTAGCAAGCTTATGGGGCGCTTTGATGACGAATAGCTGGGATCTTTATCTGGTTTAGGGATGAGTATTATCTCTGCGATCTTAAATTCTTTCGGCCAATATTGAAGTCAGCAGAATTATTCTTTTTCGTGGAAGCTCACGGAGCATTTTCGGTGTAATTTTGTCCGGTCCCGGTGCTTTCTTGAGATTTAATCTCTGAATTTCAGATTTTACAATCTTCGGTGTTATTAGTGGTGTGGGAGGTATATTCGGTTCAGGTGCTGGTTGGTCTGGGAGGTTAACGTTGGGTGGTTCATCATGTGGTTGGAATACTCCAGATAGGTGAATAGCGAACAAATCCGCCTTTTCTTTGTCACTCTTGGCCCATCCTAGAACTGGAGGTAGTTTTCGTATTGGTGGGGATGTGGTTTGGGGTTTTAAAGATGATTTGACTGGTCTCCATATTGAGTTGTCATATCGGTTTATGGTTGAGAGGTAGGTATTCAACGAGTCTTCCCTCAAGGATTTGAGTTTCGCCTTAAGCTGATTTCCAAGGTTATTGAGGGTTGTTTTGTCTGCTGGATAATGGCTCTTTTGCCATTTGGCTCTGGCTTTCCTCTTTTGGGCAACTAGAAGTTTAACTTCTAGAGGAACATGTGTGTATGAGTTGACTTTTCTCTGCACCTTAGGCGGGGTAGCTTGCAGTGCTGTAGTTGTTAGCAGAGAATTGAATTTGGTAACTGCTGTATCGATTTCGAGAGGAGTTTTTAAACTGATTTTCAAGTCAATGCCTTCATGAAGAATTTGGCGATATAAATCTCAGTCAGTTGAAGCGTTATGGATCCGTGCGGGGGGTTTTTGATTAGGACACTTGCGCTTATAGTTTCTATAATCGGGGAGTGGTCCGAGGAAAGGTCGTAGCTTGGGGAGATGCCCATGTAGTTTGGTGATATTCCATTAATGAAGAAGAAATCGAGGAGATCGGGGATTTTGTTCTGATCGGATGGCCAGTATGTCGGGGTCCCTGTTGAAAGGTAGTCGTATTTATTGTCTTGTATAGTTTTATATAGCTCTCTGCCTTTTGTAGTAACTAGGCGGGAGCCCCACGCAGTATGTTTACTGTTGTAGTCGCCGCCTGATACGAATTTGGGACCCAGGGTATGAAAGAACTGGTCGAAGTCACATTTTTTGATATTGTGTTTTGGGGGGCAGTAGACAGCCGCAATGGTTATTTCATAGGGGAAGGTGAGCACCTTGATGGAAGTAGCCTGGATAGATTCCTTCTCGTAGTTGGGGAGAGCGTAATGTTTTAAATTTTGTTTGATTAATATAGCGGTTCCAGCGTGTCCTGTTTTGTCTGGATGGTTAGTGTAATATAAATGGTAGTTAGGAATTTTGATGTACGATTTTTCCGTGAAATGCGTTTCACTAATTAGCATTATGTCGATGTAGTTATGTTTTAGGAATAGTATTACTTCGTCTCTGTGATTTAAGAGGCCGTTGGCGTTCCATTGTGCAATGCGGAGGAATTTATTCATTATTTATTTTACTTATTAACATTGTCAGCATGTTAACGACCATGCTGTTCTGCTGAATGAGTTGGGAAAACATGGATTTGAATACTTCTAGGAATTTGTTTAAGGTAAGATTAAGAGACTGGTCAAAAGGGATTTGTTGTTGGGGTTCTTGGTGACTGGTAATACTAGCGTATGTAGGTAAATGCGGGGGGTTGGGTATATAACTTTGTCTATTTATGATTGGGGATTGGGTTGTTGGAGGTTTGGAATTGGTATTTCTACTTTTGTAGAAGTTGTGGTAATGAGTACATTCTCGGTAGTTAGCCGGGTGATTTCCTTCGCACAGTGCACACGTTGCTGCGTGTCCTTGCTCTTCTTGCAGCTGGCTGTGCTGGATTACCGCTGCATTTGACGCACATAAAGGGACGGGAGTAATATGCTTTTGTATGACCATACATTTGGCATCGCATGCACTGGACAGCATTTCGGTTTGTTCTTGGCGGTTCAATTGTTATGCGATTGTGTAGTAAAGATTGAATGGAATATATCTCTTTATTATTGTTAGATGGTTCTAAGTCCATGAAAAATAGATTCATTGGCTCATTTGTGTTTCTATGTTTAGCATTCATGATGTTTCTAATTTGGTGTCCTTGTCTAGTGATTTCTGTTTTTATGTCTTCGAGTGGAATCGAGTGATGAAGATTTTTGATGACTACTCTAAACGCTCGTTCGTCTTTTAATTGGTAGTTGTGATGTATAATTTTATTGTCGCGCATGTACTTAACTAGTTTACGGAAAAGTAGCAGGAGTATTTGGTGAGATTTTAATTGTGTTATTTGCCAGGCTTTTAGTGTCATATTGCTCTTCTTCTGCTACATCTGCTAGTGTAGCTTTCATTTTTGGTAGATCTAGGACTCCATAAACCAATATAGGCGGGGGTTTGGGGATTTTATCAGATTCTATTGTTTTATCTTTGGAAGTATTGTTTTTATTTGTTGAATTGTCGATGGAGGTTGGATTTTGGGAATTAGCTAGTGCAGAAAAACTGTTGGAAAGGAGTAAAGTGTTTGAGGATACCGTGTCATGTGATTTTCTGTCTTTCTTTTATTTAGTAGTCTTAAATACTTGCCAGGGGTTTTCTTTAGAAGCGATGTCCTCTTTTGAGGGGGAATCGTCTCCCATTTCGTCATCAGACGTTGAGGTTAACCTTTATGGTTGGAATTTCGAAGCTGATAGAGTCCTGAAGATTCCATTGCTAAGTATTGTTCCTGGTTAGGGAGAAAGGGATTACTTGGTCCTTATGAAGGTTGACTAGTTGGTGCAGGGTAATGATAGTTGATTGTTTATCATAGGTTGATTTTGGTAGGTATTTGGAAATTTTATGAAGTGTACGTTTGGCGAAGAATTGCCCTGTATATTATGAGGTAGGGGCTTGCTTAAACTGTAGTTAAAGCCAGTTTCGTGTCCTGATGGTAACATCGTCGTATTTGTTAAATAAAAATTACCTGTTGTTAACTATGTTTCTTTCTTGATTAAAATAACTTAAGCAAACTCGGGTTCGCGATACGAGATAAGGCGGCCGCACCCGCTTTATCGAACAATGCACTTGAACTTGAATTCTTAGCGCGTGTATCTTTGATGTTTACGCTTCGAAATTCAAACGAGTACTGCAGATATTGTATTTGAATTCACTATGGTTCTGCTTTGTGTGAATCAATACGCAAGGAATATATCTTGTCAAATTTAATCAAAAATAATTGAAAAAAAACTTGCTTTTTGTAGGTTTTAGTAGTAATGGTGTCATGTAAAAAGTAACTTTTTTTAAGTATAAGAAGTACCTTTTTACTTTAGTGGAAAAAGCTTTATAAGTTATAATCAGGTTTTATTTCTTTACATACTACGGATTTTGGCAGAATGATCCTTTCTTTTCCAAACAGCAAAAAAAAGAACTACGTAGAGTCTGTTCATTGTTTTATTGTACCATTACACAAAACAATGCTTGTTATTTAGTCATCAACCAGTTTTGAAGATTATATCCTCCAAATGTGTTCCGCATTGCTTCCGAGTCATTTCCGCTGGTACTAATTGCGAATAGCATCTTTTAATTCCTCAATACTTCGCGATCTGCGTTGAAATACTTCAAATTTCAGGTGTCCCCACAGAAAGAAATCACAAGAATGCAGGTCTGGCGACATAGCTGACCATGGGATGTCACCAGTAATAAAATGAGATGGCTTGGAAACGTTTGTCCTAGAACTTTTCAAGAAATTCTCGCTGTGTGTGCGGTAGCGCCATCTTGTTACAACCAGAGTAGTGCATTTTCATGTTCGTTGAGCCTGGACTGTAAAAAATTGCGTAATATCGCAACATGGCGGGTAGATGTGACGGTCATTGCGTGTCGTGCTTTCTCAAGAATTTCGTAGAAGTATATCACTCATAAAGTTGTCAAGTATTTTGTGGTGTTTCGAATCCTATACAAACATACTCTTAAATCATTGTGCACTAAACAAAAAATATTTTTGGCTTTGTTATACACTTCGATCACTTATTTGTCCATCATTTATATTGTTAAAAATATATGTTTAACTAGTTTTAACTATGACTGTTACTCATTATATTTTAGTTAAATTAAGTTATCCAATTCTTCCAAATACTCATTCTATGGACATTATGCTACTCTACCAAAACCTCCGATATATACCACAAAATGTTTACTGCGAACAAAATCTAATTAAATATTATTTACGGCTATCTCAGCTACTACGGCAACAGAACGTAGGTAGCACACTTCTCTGAATGGACATCCAAAGCAACACGAGACGCCGCTGCTTGCCAGGAGTAGCCATAATCTCGCCGAGCATCCCGCGCCGCGTTCAGAAATTCCTGCGAAATACAATTCAGAAATTCACTAACTTCGTGGAGTAAACAATTGCCACACTCTCCTGTAGAATTTGACGTTTATGCTAATCATACACTACGGTTAGGAAAGAGCTTCCCGGCTCCGCGGCAACTAATTACAGCTGCGTAAATTTGTATGAATTTGAATAGTATCTGTGTTAAGCAACGGAGGAAATACCGGGCCGTTTCAATTTAATATGGAGGGAAATGTGCTTATCGCATATTTGCTTTAACTAGGAAACATAAATAGGTGTTATAGTGCATTAGCAATTTAAAGTAGAGCAATTTGCATTTAATAAAGGCTTCATTATGGATTTAGTCTAAGGCATGCAGAAATCAGCGATGCATAGCTATATAACTAGAGCCTTAATTATTTTTCATATAACTTAATGGTAAAATGTGGTAAGGACGTCAGTAAGCTGTCAAATAAGCGGCCCTGACTCGTAGTGAAAAATTAAGTTCAAATTAAACATAAAGTTAAGTTAAAATTGTGAAAATTGTATAGTCAGATAAATAAAGTGAAGCGGCATACAAGTGAAAAAGATCGATCGCATCAAAACAAAGGTTAAAGTGCAAATCCATCAAAAACGAACGGGAAATTTTCGGCAATAAAGGTGATAATCGTGGCCGCGCTCCGCGGCGCCGCTGCTGTGATAACAGTCAAGCCCGCCGTAATTCCTGCATTTTAGAAAGTGTAAACAAGCTAAAACACTCCACACACGTAAAAATCAAGTGCCGGAAAATTGCACCAGAAGATAATATTTATAAAACAAATGAACGAGGGAATGCTAAAAAGTGATAGGGCGAACAGTTTGACATCAATAAAAGAGTTTTTAAAGCGAAAACGAGAAGGTGCACTCACAGAAGAGAAAGTAGAGGAAAAATTAAAGGCATTCCAGAAAAGTAGAAAACTAACAAGGAGCTCAAGAAAAAATACAACACAGTGTCAACAATAGAAAACGAGCTAACTCGGAAGCTAAACTTAAAGACCCCGGAGAACTTATGAAAAATACCAAAGCCAGTTATACCGAAGAAAAAAGAAGAGATATTGATAGCCAGAACACAGAAATTGAAGAAAATATGGATGAAATAATAAAATTGATAGGAAGTATGAAGGAGGAGCTGAAACAAGGACAAGAAGACTTAAAAACGGAATTTAAGAAGAATCAAGAGGAAGTTAAACATTTAAAGTTACAGTTACAGCAGAAGGAAGAACAATGGATAAGAGAACGAGAAGTGTTAGAAACGAGAGTGCAAAAGTTAGAAGACTATATAGAAAAACAGGAGAAAGGAAAAAGAAGGAATAACACAGTAATTATGGGTTCACAAACTAACAATCACAAATTGGAAGGAGTCGAAAATTTAATACGAGGCAAGATAAGAATAGAAGTGAAAGTTAAAGAAGCATATGTAGTGGGGAAAGAAGAGTCAAGAAAATGCATAATAGCAAAATTAGAAAACCAGGAACAGAAAAACGAAATAATGAAGCGGAATGGCAGACTGCGTGGAAGCAAGATTTTTATAGGCAGTGATCTAACTTTGAAAGAAAGACAAATTCGAGCAAAAATAAAAGAAAGTGCCAAAGAAGAAAAAATGGCGGGAAACAGGGTTAAAATAGGGCACCAGAAGCTAATAATTAATGACACGGTATATAAATGGAACAAAAGTGAACAGCAACTTCAACCTTCAAAAAACTAAATGTAGCAGCACAAAAGGATAGAAAATGGAAGACGAAAACGGCAAGAGAAAAGGCTAAGGATTGTAGGACAAATATAATAAATGCAAAAGCTAAAAACAAAAAAAATATGGGATAGATGGAGTAAAAGAAAACAAAACTGATCAAATGTACAACTCGGAATGTTAGGGGAACATATGTAGAAGGAGCGCTAATTGGACTAATTAACACAATGGAGAAGTACAAAATAGAGATCATGGCCCTGCAGGAAACAAAACAGGCTGGAAATAGCACTGACCAAATAGAGGATTATATATTTTTCAATAGTGGAAGTAAAGACAGAATGCTGGGTACAAGGTTTCTGGTACACAAAAAGGTTAAGGAAGAAATAGTAAATTTTTGCCCAATATCAAAAAGAATCAGTATGCTGAGAGTTAAAAGTAAGTACAAAAAAATTAGCATTATTAATGTGCACTGCCCAAACGAGGAAAAAGAAAAGGAAGAGAAAGAAAGCTTCTATGAGGAAATTGAGAAATTGATGGACAAGATACCAAATTACGATGTGAAAATAATTATCGGGGATTATAATGCAAAGGTAGGAAAAGGAGAAATGTATAGACCATATATTGGAATACACAGTAAACATCAAGAAAGTAACGAAAACGGAAGAAGAATGATAGAATTGGCGATAGAAAAAGACCTTAGAGTAATGACAACTTATTTTGAACATCGAGAAGTACACAAAGAAACCTGTATTTCACCAGATAAGAAATCGATAAACAAAATAGACCATCTGCTTATAGAAAGTAAGCATATACGTTACATAACGGATGTGAGAAGTTATCATAGCACGGATGCAGATAGTGATCATATGTTAGTTAGAACAAAAATAAAATACAGAAGACCACCAAAAGCGGGAAAGAAGGAAAAACTACGAGTTAAATACAATATAAGTAATTTGAATGACGAAAATAAAAGAGCAGACTTCCAAGAAAGTATAAATAAAGCGATAAAAGAGTGCGAATATAGAAGAAAAATGGAATGAATTTGAAAAAATATTAAAAGATAGAGTGCAGATACTAAGAGAAGATACAAAACAGAAAACCTAAATGTGGTACGATAATGAATGTAGAAAAGCAATAAAAAGAAGGAAACAAGCAAGAATAGAAATGCTGAAGCAGAACACGGCATAGAACAAAAAGTGTTATGAACAATGTAGAAAAGAAGCAAAGAAAACATGTAGGAACAAGAAGAGAGAATACCTAGAAAAGCAAATGGAACAGATGGAAAACAATTATGTTAAAAAACAGGCCAGAGAATTTTACCAAAATGTAAAGAAACAAAGTGGAAAATTCAAAGAAAAATTGCTATTTTGTAAAGATAAACAAGAAAATTTAGTAGGTGGTTTAAGAGAAAGTCTAAACAGATGGGTGGAATATTTTAAGGATGTTTATAAAGTCGAAGAATATACGGAGGAAGCAAATGTAGTAGATAACAAGGGAAATGAGTTATGTGAACCCTCAAGTGTAGAGGAAATAAAAAATATAATAAAATGGTTTAGGAACCACAAATCACCAGGGGAAAATGGGATAACAGCCGAGATTCTAAAAGCAGGTGGAGAAAAATTGGTAATAAATATACATAAAATCATTGAATTTGTATGGAAAAGGAAAATAATGCCAAAAAGATGGAGGGAAGCCCTGATATGTCTCGTACACAAAAAAGGAGATGTAACATGCTGCGAAAACTACAGGGGCATAGCTCTCATGGATACAACATAAAATTCTAGCATCGCCAATAAAGAATAGAATAAATGAAACTGTGGAAGAAAAAATAGGTCAATACTAATGTGGATTCAGGCAAAATATATCAATTATGGATCAGGTTTTCATCGTAAAACAAATTATAGATAACAGTATAGACCAAAGGTTACCCCTATACATGGTATTCATCGACTTTAAACAGACCTATGACATGATATAAAGGGAGCAACTATACACAGCTATGGAGCAAATGGGTATCTCTGAAAAAATTATAAAACTAGTAAGAATGACCTTAACTGAAACAGATTATAAGATACTAATCAATGGACATGTGTCAGAGATATTTAGAGTACATAGAGGATTAAGGCAAGGAGACCTGCTGTCAACGACCTTGTTTAATATGGTTCTGGATAAAATTATCAGAGAGAGTGAACTAAAAACCAAAGGCACAATATACAATCAAAGTATACAGATAATGGTGTATGCAGATGATATTGTGATACTGGCTAGAACTGAGAAGAATTTAATAGGGGCAATAAGAAGACTTGAAAACAAAGCAAAACAGGCGAGACTAAAAATCAATGAAAAGAAAACTAAATATATGGTGGTCAATGAAGGGAGAAATAGTGCACAAAAAGAAAAACTGGAATTTAAAGTAGAAGATGGAGCTCAATATAATTTCGAAAAAGTGGAAATGTTTACTTATTTAGGAGTAACAATAAACTGCAAGAATGAAGAAAGATGCGAAATTCAAGAAAGGGTAGCATAGGGTTTAAAGTGTTTAGGTGGGTTAAGAGCTGTTTTCAAATCAAAGCATATTTCGAGAAGCACAAAAATTAGAATTTATACAACAATTATCCGACCAATAGTTACCTATGGATGTGAACTGTAGAAGTTAAATAAAAAAGAAAGATACGTCTGAAGAAAAGTGCTACAAAAAATCTATGGAGGAAGAAAAAAAGAAGAACAGTGGGTTAGAAGAACAAATATGGAGTTAGTACTATTATACGGGCAACCAGTAATAACAAATGTTATAAGAGCACAAAGAATGCGACGGCTGGGATATGTGTCAAGATTGTCAGAAGAAAGACCAACAAAACAAGTGTTAACACGAGGTATAATGGGAAGAAGAAAGAGAGGGAGGCCACGCACAAAATGGTTGGAAGCAGTCGACAGAGCAAAAACTATATTGAGCGATGAAGCTCTCATTTTTCTTTAAATCGCTTTGTAAATCGGCAACATTTTTGGTTTTAAAGTATGAAACATTCATTGTTACGTGTACAACCTTGTCACTTTCACTGGTGTATCAATTTAGTATCAAGAGATAATAAATATAAAACAATAAAATCAAAGATTTCAAAGCTTCCAAAAAGATGGAATTACATATCACAAATCACGTGAAACACTCACTTAACTTCAAACCAAATTTTCTGGTCGCGTTATCTTAGAGAGGGTTAACATTTATCTGACTTCGTTCAATTCTTTTCCCTTTACAGAGCCGCATTAACGAGAAAAAATTATAGAAAACTTTCTTAAAACAATAGTCGCATGTCAGCAGAGTTGTGGAGAGAATTTCACTGACATCATATTTTATACGTAATTATTAAGTCTATACTTTACATTGATAATAATGAAATTCGGATTATTCCAATATTTTGTCTTTTATTCAAAAACAACATTCGATAGTTCAAGTTGGATTACTCTATAGAAATCAGTCCAATCTTAATTCTTTCTCGAACTCTTCTGACAAAATTCTCCATCATTTTTTCACATAACTGTGGCCCAATTTCATGGATAACTATTTGAAGTTTCGCTTTTAATTTAGGAATTGTCTTATTTTTATATTATAAATTTTAGTCTTTACAAATCACCAGAGAAAAGAATCGCACGATGTGAAGTGGACAGATCTTGGTGGTCAATTTACTTCGCTGTTTTGGGAATTAAGTTGCCACTTAGATTTTTACTCTAACTTGCCTAGTTTAGCTGAATCTTGAATGGGTGCAAATGTAGATCTTTTACTAAAATCCGTTACATTGTGCTTTTTAAAATGTTCGTTTGTAGTAACTGAAGGTCAGTACAAGGTCGGCCTATTTTTGGTTGTCTATAACCGAACCTGTTTGTTTAAATTTTTTAATTAATCTTTTTACAGTATCTTTATGTGGTGCATTTCTTCTTCCAAAAATGCCGCGTAATTTGCCATCGTGCTTTTGATTAATTTTAACAATCGAGCCAAGCTAGCCGCGAATGGCAACGAAATAGAAACACATCAGATAAACGAATACTCAAATGCTTAACACACCAATTCAACACAAGAGTTAGATGAAATAAAAATTTCCACATATCCAAAATATATAAAAGAGTTTGAACCGAATGACCCTGGGATGTGAAAAGCAATTAAATGCAACATAATGAAATTCTACCAACAGCATATGGCATTAGCCGCTACTATACCGTTGCAGAAAAAGTAGTGGCATTCGCTAATCACCTGCAACATATTTATGCCAAAAATTACATGCAGCTCAACATTGAAACAAATGTACCTGTTATTACTGAACAAATAAAACCAACATCGCCCCATGAATTACAAGCCCTAATCGCCAGACCCCTCAAAAGGAAAAGCCCTGGTTATGGCCTTATACTAAATATCGTGTAACACAACTAACTATAAAATCCCTAGCCTTCTTCTTCTTGCGGTTCCTATCCGTTCCGGATGTTGGCAACCATTTGGGCTATTATAATTTTGTTGACTGCTGTCTTGAATAACTGTGTTGTGGTCATAGAAAACCATGTTCGCAGGTTTTGAAGCCATGATATCCTTCTTCTACCCGGACCTCTTTTGCCTTGTACTTTCCCTGCAGTATAACTTGAAGTAGTTGGAATCTGTTTTCGTTCCGCATAATGTGTCCTAGGTACTGGAGCTTTCTTGTTTTTATTGTAGTCTTTTTTTCATTCTTTGTAGAATTTCGTCATTCCTGACTCTCTCTATCCATGACACTCTTAACATTCTGCGATAGAGCCACATTTCAAATGCCTCCAGCCTTTTTTCTGTTGTTTTTGTCAGGGTCCATGACTCTACTCCATAAAGAAGGATATGGAAGACGTAGCATCTCAGAAATCTCATCTTTGAATTAATTGTTAAATTGTGGCTTTTGAAGATGGTACTCATTTTGTTGAACACGGCTCTAGCCTTTTCAATGCGGATCTTTATTTCCTGTGAGTTATCCCACTGGTCATTAATGGTGCTACCAAGGTAAGTATACTTTTCCACTTGTTCTATAGGTATATGGTTTATCATGGAGTTGACATCTGGGGATATTATTTTTACTGATGATCATTAATTTCGTTTTGTTTATATTGATGTCTATGCCCTGTCTCTGACTACATTCTGTTACTCTGTTTAATAGTACTTGTAAGTCCTCTAACTTTTCAGCAAAAATGACTGTGTCGTCTGCGTACCTGATGTTATTTAATCTTTCTCCATTTAAGAGAATCCCTATATTTGTGTTTTCTAAGGGCTTCTCTGAAGATGTATTCTGAATAAAGGTTGAACAATAGCGGAGACAGTACACAGCCCTGTCTCACCCCTCTCTGGATTTTTATATCTTCGATGTTTTCTTCTTCTAATTTCATTGATGCCGTCTGATTCCAATATAGATTTATAATAATTCTTAGATCATTTTCGTCTAGTCCTATGTTTCTTAAAATATCTATCATCTTTTGATATTGGACTATATCAAAAGCTTTTTGAAAGTCTATGAAGCAGGGGATATACATCGCAGTTTACATCCCTGCAACGTTGAATTAATACTTGAATGCTAAATAGGGCTTCGCGTGTTCCGACTGCGTTCCTGAATCCAAACCGTGTAGGCCCTATTTGTTCTTCGCATAGTTTGTATATTCTCTTATGAATTATTTTTAGAAATGATTTTAATAGGTTGCTCATGAGGCTTATTGTTCTATACTCGTTGCACTTCTTAGCTCCTGGCTTTTTGGGTAGTAGAATGAATTCAGATTTAAGCCATTCTATAGGTATTTTTCCAGTGTCATATATATAGTTGAATAGATCTGTCAGCCATTTCACGTTTTCTTCATCTAGGAGTTTCAAAAACTCTATCTGTATGTTGTCTGGGCCAGGTGCTTTGCCTTCCTTCATACTTTTTGTTGCATTTTGTACTTCTTCTACTAGTATTTTTGGTCCGGTTTCGCTGTTATTATCGTGAAAAGCTGTTCTGTGTATTTTTTCCATGTTTCACTGATTTCATTTTTATTGATAATAATTTTCCCTTCTTCATTCACTAGTTTGTTCACAGTTCTCTTTTTATATTTCCCAGTCACCTCGTCAATTTTCTTATATATATTAAAATTGTCATGTCTCGCTTGTAAGGTTTCTATTTCCGCACATTTTTCTTTTACCTCGTTTTCTTTTGCTTCTCTTATTTTCAATTTTATTCTTCTATTAATGGTATTATATTCTACTGGATGGCTTTTGCAGTCTTCTTTTCTCCATCAGTTGTAGGATTTCATTTGTCATCCATGTCTTTTCTTTACGGTGTCTGGTTTTAAGAATTCCTTTTTGATACTTTCCACAGTGTCTTTTACTTTTTTGACCTCCTCATCTATATTTGATATAGTGACCATATGTCTATTTATGTTTGTGTTTCTCGTCGTTTAACCTTATCTTTGCTTTATGTTTTATTAGTGGTTCTTTTAGTTTTCTTACATCATACTTATTAGTACCTTTCTTTCTTATTCTTTTTAATTTAACTTTAAAGGTGCCCACTAATTGGATGTGGTCTGACTGTATATCTGCACCTGGATATGTTTTTACACAGGTGCAACTGTTTCTGTATCTTTTATTTATCAGGATAAAGTCTATCTGATTTCTAACAACGTTTTCCGGTGAGTCTTTAGGCGATTTCCACGTGTAAAGTCTTCTTGGTGGAAGTGTGAAAAATGTATTCATTATTGCTAAGCCTTGTTCTCCTGCAAATATGCTTAGTTGGTTTCCACGCTCATTTCTTTCTCCTAACCCGTGCGGTCCTATGAAATCACCTTCCCGACCTTTTCCGATTTTTGAATTGAAATCTCCCATTAGTATATTTAGATCTTGTTTTGGCAAGTTTTTCAGTATATCTGCGATTTGAAAGTAGAACTGTTCCATTTCTTCGTCTGTGTGATTTGTCGTTGGAGCATATATTTGAATAATGTTTAATGTTGTAGGTTTAGCTTTTATTTGTAGTAGCATGATTCTTTCTGAGATTGGTATAAAGTTTGTTACACTTTCTGCGATTGATTTACAAACTATGATTCCTACACCATGTTGATATTTCTCATTTGATGAACCTGAGTAATATACCCGATGTTTGTTTATATCACAGTAACTTGCACCAGGCCATCTCATTTCGCTTATTCCTAGGATTTTGATTTTCAATCTTTCCATTTCTTGGATTGCATTGTTAATTTTCCGGTTTGCGCCATTGTTTTTACGTTCCATGTACCTATTTTCATATTTATTTCTACCGACTGGTTGTTTTCGATTTCTCGACTTCGTTCATAACCGTCCCCCGGAGATCCGATCGGGGACTTGAAACTCGGACAATTTTGTTTTGAACATAGCCTTTTCATGGTGATACTAGAGAATATCCTTAGGATCTTTAATGTGGTGATTTCTCCTTGTCTTCCGCATTCCTATGCCGTTGACTGTATGTGGTTCATCCGCCTTTGGGGTCAATTTCTTAGCCCCAGGGCAAAGAAGTGCCCTTCTCTTATCGACTCATCCACCCGAAGCTGTTGGTCAACAAGAGGTGTCCGTTTATACCGACGGTTTTCGGATCAATTTCTTTTTCTAGTTTTGGTCCACCCCCGGTATTTTATTTCCCCGGTACCCGTCATATCTGACGAGCGTTCCCCTATCCGCCACCTGGGGAGGCGCCCGATGGAGGACTAGCAACCCCACACGGGATCCCTAGCCTAACTAACATCAATATTTAATGCTTGCCTGAGGATAAGCTACCTTCCAAAAGAATGAAAACACGCCCTAATATTGCTGTTCCCTAAACCGAGGAAAGACAAAAAATGCTTAGACAACTACAGATCTATAAGCCTTTCAACATCATTGTTTAAACTAATGGAAAGGGTAATTTCTACTCGCCTAAACAACGAAGTGACTTCCCTCAACATTCTCCCTCTACATCAGTTTGGCTTCAGAAAAACCCACTCAACTGCACATCAACTCCAAAAAGAAATCTGGCTCGAAGGGCTAAAAAAACTACTTAAACTTAGAATACTTAACTATCTAAAGGCAATTCTGTTCTCTTTTCTCTAGAACAGAAACTTTGCAATGAAAATAAATGCTGAAGTCTCGGAAATCAAAAACATAAGAGCTGGAGTTCCACACGACCACTTTTATTCAATATTTATACTTCAGACATACCAAAAGTTGAAGCCACTCTAGCAACATTCGCTGACGACACAGCCATAATAACAGTAAGCATTGACATAACAGAAGCAACGCAACTACTACAGGCTGCAATCAACAAAGTATGCAAATAGTTTAGTAAATGGAACATCCAAATCAATTCAAGCAAAAATATTTACTCTAAGGAGAACCCGCAACCCAATCAACATCCGCATTAACAACGAAATCATTGAATTCAATGCCGCTGATAAAACAGTGACATACTTAGGAGTACTTCTAGACACAAAATAATCATGAAAGCTGCATATCAAGCATAAACTAAACCAGGGTTATGCAAAACTAGCACATTTAATAATAATAATAATAATAATAATAATAATAATAATAATAATAATAATAATAATAATAGTTCCCCGTAACAGGCCACGAAGGCCTACGGGGTCGTAACAAGATAGGTCTGCTACAATCTGCAGCCTACGGTATACAAGGGTAGTAACGTGGCTAGCGCTACGTACCGACCGCCTATTATTACCCCAGAGTTTGACCTCCAGGTTGGCGAGAGCGGGATTCGAACCCGCAACTCTTGGTTTCGTAAACTAGCGAGCTATCCACTAAACCACCACGGCTCGACTAGCACATCTATACCTACTGTTAAATCAGAAATCTAAATTAAAAACTAAATGCGTAAACAATTTCTAATAAGACCATTACCACTTTATGCAGCACCAGTTTAAAGTGCTGCATCAAAAACAAATATATTCAAGTTACAAAGACTACAGAACAAAGTCTTAAGAATTTCAGTTAATACGCCATGGTGTATCAGAAATATACAATTGCATCAAGAACTAGGAGTTCTAACAATAAAAGAGTACATAAAAACAAGTACAAAAAAAATTCTTTAACAACATTAAGGCATGCGATGGACCAGCACACTATAACCTTAGCAAACGGAATATCCACTCCCGGCTAAAACGCAGACTCCATCCAAGACCTGATTTTATAATATGAAGACGAATAATCACACAGCGGTGTTCGAGAAATTAAGATACCTCATAAGTTAGAATAGACACATAACATATATTATCATTTTCATGTATAACATAAATGTTTGTTGATCTAGCACAATTCTACGTTCTACGTTTTCTTTGGGCACACAATTTTTAATAAATCTCTAAAAATGATTAGTTTAGATAATACTGAAATATTTTTAACCTTCAATACTGGATTTACAATTTTCAACAGGTCCACTAATAAATCAAATAAAAATTTAACAAATCGAGCGATCTCCGAGTTCGGGATAAGCGTCGCCAGCTAATCATATCTCGCTGCCTTTTTAAGAAGCAGCGGTAAGAATATAAAAGTGTTTGGATAAAATGCTTAGTTTCTCTCTTTTTAAAGAATTGTTGAGTAAAAAAAGTTAGAAAAATAAATTATTGACACAAAAAACAAATACTCTAAATTATTGTGGTAGCTGAAATCTTATTAAAATATATATTAAAAGTTAAAATTGAAATACTATAATACATAATTATTTTCAAAAATTTAAAAAACCGAAAGCAAAATAAAAACAATGTTCTTCTGATAAGAGCGGTATTAAAAGCTATGTTTGAAAAATGAGTAATAATTATTTGGTATATTAGGAACCATGTGAATAAATATAATAAATATTTACGATTATGCAAAACAGAAATAAGAAAAGCAATTTAAAAAAATTAAAATAACTTAGATTCAAAAATTGTAAGTATGAATACTTACTTACTTACTTAATCCTTATGCCCTTTTTACCGTTAGGTGTAAGGCAAGTGGGAGAAGAGTTTGTTATGTTGCTGTATATTTTTCTTTCCATAGTTTTCTGTCCTGGGCTACTTGTTTTATACCTTCCTAGTTTATTCCCTTGTTTGCTGCTGCCTCTCTTATTCCTTCTTCCCAGGTTTTCCTTGGCCTTCCTCTTTGATTTTTACCCGGCACTCGCGATTCATACTCTTTTCACTAATCTGTTTTTTGGCTTACGACACACATGACCAAACCACCTTAATTGTCCTTCAATTTTTTCCATTATGGGTTTTATCTTTAAGTCTTGTCTGTACGTTTCATTTCGGATTTTATCTCTTTTCGTTTTATTTTGTATCCTTCTTAGGAACCGCATCTCCATTGCATTTAGTCTTATTTTATGTTTTTCTGTCAAAGACCACGATTCACTACTATACATTATTGACGGTCTCACCACTTTTTTCACTACTTCTGTTTTTATTTTTCTTGGTACTTCTTTCTTTCCTAAAAAGTTTGTTTTCAGAGTATTGTAGATTCTCCCTGTTTTCTCCATTCTATCATTAATTTCTTTATCTATTTTGCCGTTGTTCTCGATTATTGATCCTAGATATCTAAAACTTTCTACCTGTTCAATTTGTTTTTCTTGTATTTTTATTTTGTGCGTTATATTCTCTCTGGCCACTACCATCCGTAGCTCTGTTTCTAACACCTCTAGGTTGTATTGTAGATTCTCTTCTGTGTCGGCTATTATCGTCATGTCGTCCGCGAACATCAGTTCGTTTATTTCTGTTTATTCCATTTGCCAGTATCCCAATTTTATCTTCTTCATCTTCTTCTTTGCATTTTTCATCGCCTCGTCTAGCACTATTGAGATCAGCAAGGGGCTCAGCACGCATCCTTGCTTTACTCCTATTTCTGTTACGAACTCTCATGACTCTTCCTTGTTAGTCCTTACTACGTTTTTATTACTTCTGTACATTGCTTTTACTATTTCTATCGTTCTTTCCTCTATTCCTCTTTTTTCTAGTGCTTTCTATGTTTGTTCTCTTTGTATTCTGTCAAAAGCTTTTTCTAAATCTATAAAGCACATATGTATTTCCCTTCCTTTTTTAATAAATTTTTCACTGATTTGTCTAATGACGAATATTAAATCTTGTGTGCTTCTCTTCTTCCTAAAACCACATTGAGTCTCTTCTATTGTATTTTCTATTCTGTCTCTTAATCCTTTCTCAATTATTCTAGCCAGTATTTTCGCGGGGACACTTATTAACGCAATTCCTCTATAATTACCACATTCTCTTTTGTCACCTATCTTATGTATGGGGAGTATGATTCCTATATTCCAATCCTTTGGTATTATCATTGTCTTCATTATTTCATTTAGCAATTCTGTAAATTTAGTTATTCCTTCATTTCCCATAAACTTTATTATTTTTCCGGTGTTATTTTGTCTCTTCCTGCTGCTTTTCCTACCTTAATTTTCTTTATGGCTTCCCTAACTTCTTTCTCTTGTATTTCTTCGATTTACTCTCTTTCGTCTAGTTCTTTCTTTTCATCTGTTGTACTGTTTTCTGCTTTTGTTAGTTCTTCGAAATGTTCTTTCCATCTTTCCATTATTTGATCTTCTTCTGTTATTATTTTTTCGTCCTTTCCCTTTATATTCCTTTTTCTTCCTAAGTAATTTTAAGGTTCCGTAAAATAGTTTTTGATTCTCCCTAAAGTTTTCTGTCATCTTTTCTCCAAATTTTATCCATGATCCTTCTTTTGCTTTTCTCACCGCCGCTTTTGTTTCTGTTCTTGTTTCTTTATATTTTTCGTAGTCATCTGTTTTTTTTTGTACTTAAGCATCTCTTCCATGCTTGCTTTTCCCTTTGATCTTTGCTTTTATATCTTCGTTCCACCATGCTGTTTTCTTCATATTTTTATTAGTTATTTTCTTTGTCCCGCAACTCTCTCTCGCAGCGTTTAGTATGGTATCTTTAAATCTTTCCGACTTTTCTTCTAGCCCTTTTGTATTATCTTCTGCTCTAATTTTTTTGGTTAGAATTTCCCTATATCTTTTTTGGTTCTCTGTTTCTTTTAGTTTATATGTTTTTATAGTTTCCACTAATTTCTTTCTCCTTTTATCTTCTTTTTCTTCTTTTGTATTCTTTAGGTCCATCTTTACCAAGTAGTGGTCGCTTCCTATCTCTGCTTGTCTTGTTACTTTGACGTCTTGTACCTTTTTCCATTTTGGTTTTCTTATTAAGAGATAGTCAATAATTGACTTCTCGTTCCTGTTTTTTACTACTCTTGTAAATTTGTGTATATCCTTATGTTTGAATTTTGTGTTTGCGATTACTAAATTGTTCTCTATGCTGATTTCTATGATTCGGTCCCCGTTATTATTTCTGGTCGTTTCTTCTTCTTTCCCTAAGTACTTTTCTATACCTGTATTCTATTTTCCTACTCGTCCATTTAAGTCTCCCATAACAATTACATTTTCTCCTCCATTATCTATTTCTCTTTGTACTTCCTCAAAGAACTTATCTTTATCTTCTTTTCTAGCACCTTCGTTTTCTCCGTATGCTATTATCACACTCCATATTTCTTCTCCTATTAGCTTCATTTCTAATTTTAAAATC
The DNA here is from genome assembly GCA_036346155.1 of Sinelater perroti. Classification (NCBI taxonomy): domain Eukaryota; kingdom Metazoa; phylum Arthropoda; class Insecta; order Coleoptera; family Elateridae; genus Sinelater; species Sinelater perroti. The sequence continues at coordinate 771,604 of JARFIY010000366.1, forward strand.
CGTTTATTTATGTATTCTTCCTTTATAATGTCTTTTAGCATGTCTGGATTTATTATTAATCCTACCCCACATCTTGCTCCTTCCGTTTCTTCACTCTTGAGCAAAATAGCCAGTATCCTTTATGGATTCGTTTCATACCTTTTCTTTTCTTCTTGGTTTCTGTTACTCCTAGGATTTTCAGTTGATGTTCTATCATTCCTCTTATATTTTTCTTTCTCTTTACTTTTGTCTATTCCTACGCTCTTCATTTTGTTGTTCATCTTATATTGTTTATCGTCGTCCATGTGCATCGCATATTTCGTTATAAGTTCGGCCTGGTTCTTTTTTGTTATCAGTTTTTTGATTTCTCTATAACCCCTTTTTCTTCATCATCCCAGACGTATTCCACTCCTATGATGATTTTCTTATAACCGATTTTCGTTCTTCTACCTTTACTTCTCCCTTCTTTTGCACTTTTTCCTATTTCGGCCTGTATTCCTCTCTCTTTTGGCCTCATATCATTGTCTATGTATACGGTGGATCGTCTCAGTTTATATTTGTTTTTCATGACCTTCTGTTTATTATCCCAGTTTTTCATTTCAACCAGACTTGTAATTGTACCTTTATTTCCTTGCAGTGTTACTACCTTCTTTACTTCTACTTCTACTCCTAATTTTTCTGCGAGGAATTGTTTTGTTTCTTCTTCTTTTCGTTCTTCTACTAATTTTACACCCTTGATTATCAACCTACACTTTTGTTTTTCTATTTCTATTTTTTCAAACTTATCTTCCAGTTGTTCGATTCTCTTTTGGAGTTGGTTTTTCTCCGATTCCCATTTTATCTCCCGTTTTGCCATTTCCTCTAGTAGTTTCTGATTTTCTTCTGTACTTTTCTTAATTTCATCTCTCATAATTTTAATCACGTCTTTAATTTTTTTTAGGTCTCTCATTTTTCTTTCACTTACTGTTATTTTTTCTGTTTTTAGTGTTGGTGATCTAATTACTATTTTACTTTTCTTAAAGATCTCTTCTTTTTCTTCGCTAGTGTTTAGATATCTATCTCTCTTAGATCCTAAACTCATTTATAATCCCCTTTTTGTCAATATTTTATCTGAATTTAGATTTTTGTACGTTTGGTAATCATCAGAGAAACGTATGTTTGTTTGAATTAGAAAGTATTTTACAAAAGCTCTTATCAATAATATGAAATTTCTCAATTAGTGTCCCTTTTGTTTTTTAACAAAAATTGTGACTCTACTTGAAAACAAATTATCTTCCAGTAGATAAAATAATAATAGAATTCTTCAGATTTACTAAATTTTTGCGCATTTTATAAGACATTCTCTAAATATGACCAAAACATGTTTTAGAAGATTCTATAATAACGAGTCATTACCATAGTGAAAAAAGAACTTTTCTCTAGTACTTCTTTTGTAAGTAGAAAATGAATTTTAAAGGAAAACCAAAAGTTTTTAAGAAAAGTTACATCTAGTATATTTTGGCTCGATTACATCCTGATGAGATACTTTTCACTGTACCACAAATAAATGAATTACATTTATCTTCGGCGGTATCCTCTTTCTTTTTACTGCGCCGGGGAAAATTATTTTTATGTGCATTGATCACATGCCACTAAATAAATTGTTCAATTTTAGTATACTGCATATTTTTTCAAATATATTTAAGACGTCCGAGTTTTACAATATTATTTTCTTTTTGTAAACCCATTTTCTTTAAATATTCTCAAAGATGTTACCGGTTCGGAACTTGTTTTGTTCGTAACCTCAAATATTTTAGAGATGTTTTTATTACCCATAATCTTCAACTATAACAATCGATTCCGATATTTTAGAGGGCCTTTGAGAACGATGCTTTCCAGAGTTCCATACTATTTACTTTTGAAATGTAGTTTTTAAGAATATTAGGGTTATTTCTCTTTTGGTAGCAAATTGAATTAAATTGAGGGCTTATATATTTTCCTCAATTTTATTTTTATTTTTAATTTGCGTTGTTTATTAAATGCCCTTATAATCTTTTTTAAAATAATATCCCAATCAATGTTCCCGTTTATCAGTTTTTAAAGTGAAATATTAAATACAGGGGTGATTCTAAAAGTTATAAGTACTACAAGGTGATTTAAGTCAAGTTCTGGAATTACATTTTGCTGGATTATAAAGTAAAAGTTCAAGATGGTAATCTCTTCTGTAAGGATAATGCGTGCACTCAGTACGTCCCAGAATGTTTAGCTGATGAGTTATTACTATGTGGTTTAATTTAATACCACTGGGATTGTTGGCTTGGCATTCCCAGGCGTTTTTTCTGTTTAACTCACCTATTATTAATATTGTCAAATGTTTGTCAAATAATTCAAATACATTGATCTTTTTTAAGGTTACTATTGGTTCTAAACTATTGCAAGAATTTCAATAGATGTGTTAATAATAATAGTTTCCCGTAATAGGCCTTGAAAGCCCTTTAGGGTCGTAACAGGATAGATCTGCTACAATCTAGAGCCTACGGTACACAAGGGTAGTAACGTGGTTAGCGCTACGTACCGACCACCTATTATTATTACCCCAGAGTTTGACCTCCAGGTACTCATTTATTGCAGCCTGAGTCTAGCTGGGCCGTATAAATGCCGTAGAAATCGAATTGGCGAGAGCGGGATTCGAACCCGCAACTTTTAGTTTCGTAGTTTAGCGATCTATCCGCTGAACCACCACGGCTCACCAATAGATGTGTTACATTTTTCTTATTTTAATTATAACAATGCACCTAATATTTAAGATTAACATTTTATTTATGTCCTGAACTACTAAAGTACTTGTTAGTTCAGATGTTTCCATCGTTCCATCCTAGTTTCTGAAATATTTTGCACACATCCCTGGCATGGATACTTTGCACTATACTCTGCTCTTCACTGTTGTAATACACTTTACACTACACTAGCTCAAACGGTTTGGTTCTTTTGAGCCTGCAGAAAAGATCTTGATTGACTAGAAGTTGTAAAGCTTCTTGATTTGAATGTCTATGAAGCCTCTCCTCATGGCTTCTGGCAAACTTCATGATTACGTTCTCGACGATTTCCATCTGGAGTTCCCGATACAGATCCCTATCTCGTACATACCAAGGGGAATTTACCATATTTTGTAGAACTCGATTTTGAAATTTCTGGATGCAACAATAATTGCTCTTTTTTGTACAGCTCCCACATTAAAGAGATATGTTACATTGAATTGGTTTTTTGACCATAACTGCTACACCACCCTATGTTATTTGGGTATTCCATGCATGTGAAATACGTGATATTCCCCGATTTTAAAAGCTTCTCTTTCAGATAAATGGGTCTTAGTTATATATGCAACACCACCTATATTTAGCTAAAAATGACATAATAATAGATCTGGATCTCATTGGTATTACAATTTAGAGTGGTAGAGTTTGAAAGTGTTTAATAAATTAATTGTTTAATAAAATTTAAAACGCTATCCATGAGACAAAAAGGTGGTGGTTGGACATTTGGTTTAGGTGATTGGTTAGCTTTTTGTGGTTTTGAATGTATGTCTTGACTATAATGCATGCTATTATTGAGTGTATTTGAAAAAGATTAGACATATTTTGGCCATATATGGAGGATCAACAAATTTTTTGTTGCAACTGTTAAAGTGGGTGTTTGTTCTTGACACTTAACGCAACAAGGTTTTGTCGCGCAATAGTTTTTTTTTGTGTGCGTGTTGTTGGAATTTATGCCATTGCGGTATATTACTGGTTTTTCTTGTTTCAGCTCTAATTATTAAATAGAAGAACGTATTTATATTATATTTTTCTTTGGCTGCTTTATTCGCATTTAAAATTACTGCACATATTAGGGTGGGTGATAACTCGACCTGGGTCCACCACTCAGGTAATTCGTCCGCTCCGTTTTAAGGCGAACACGAATTTACATAATTCTTTGTCAAAACGCACTGGTGACTCACTTATCATATAGCCCAAATTTGTCTACTTGGTGTTCTGAAAACTTAAATCAGTTTTAGAAGTGGAGAAATTTCAGACTATGGACAAAATTCAGACCAATAAAATAAATCAGTTATTTGAGATTCCAATAAAAAAATTTTCAGAGTGTTTTAAATAATGGAAACAATGTTAGGAAGAGTATGTGAAATTCTAAGGTGTTTACTTTGAAGAGATCTGGTGCTTCATATAAAGTTCTATGTATTCTTTGCCATTTTATTAAATAAATTATTTTGATATTGTAATTATTTGTGTCTATGTGTTATAGTTTTTCGAAATACTACTATTTCATTGTTATTTTTGTAAACAAATATTGACCTGTTTTGTTTAGAGTATGTATAACTTCAATTATGTAGTATAATTTTTTAAAAAATATTGAACGGAATATTTTAATCTGTTTTCTGAAAGTGGGTGTGTTATTAACTAATCTACTACATCTTAAATTGAATTCAATTGAATTCTCCATAACGTCATAGTAAATGACAGCCGGCATCCGTTGAACTGAATTTCAAACTAAATTCCTCGTAACGTGCAATCAGTGAATCGTAAATCCGCGCTGATCAATTTACCATTAACAACAAATTTAATTTTGATCAAATACAGGCTTTCTTTGTTATCTGCGCTTGCAGTCGCCTCTAATTTTCCAATGAAGTGCAAACAGCGGGCTGGTGACAGTCAATAGAGCGAACCCGACTCGATTTCTAATTATTTTCTGCGGAATTATTGAAACCCCTGCCGGAATTACCCACGGATACCCATGATAACGCATGTTTGCGCGCTTTGATGTGGGCCCCAAACGCGAGGTTGGAGATTACCTTATTACACATGCGCTTGGATTAATGTTTTATACAAAATTAAATCTGGAGCTGCCTTGCAACGAATTAGGGGTTTTACGTTATACAATCTTGGCAATCCGTATCGCGTCAGCCCCCCGAGCAGCAGCTTCTTACAATGTGCGATACAACCTGTCTACATGATATATTTACGTAGTTTACAATGAGGAACCTATTATTATGTGCGCCATTCATGCGAAATTCTGTGCTTGCCGCCGTCTTCTGCCGTCGACGAGCCGAGTTTCCTAAAGGCAATTTCTGTTGTTAGCAGGAAAATTTAGAAAAGTTTGGCGCGAGTTATTTTGTACTCCTAAGGATACAAATTTTCTGATATTACAGACCGCCAGTGATAAAATGCAGGGATAATTGAAATTTCTAAGATTTATTGATATGTTCTTTGTACTCATTTATTTGAATTAAGACTCACTCAAATACATTTATAATTTAAACAAATCATAACTGAATATTCCGACGATAATTTTTAACAACATTGTTGGAAATAAATATCAGATCAATTTTTCTTAATATAGAATAAATTGATTCTGTTTTTTGTCTATACTAATTAAAAATTCAGTTTTAACTTAGTTTTTTTAATATTCAGAAGATATATGACGATAACTTAGATACAACCATTTTACCCAACTCAATTAGTTTTTTGACAAAAAAAAATTATTCACTATGTTGAAAAACTTCACAATTCACAATAAAATTATTGACTTGAATAAACTATGTAATATACATCCAAACAGCAAGAAATAGTTTTTGGATACCAATAAAGTTTTAAAGAATCAATAGAGAGTTGGTGCTCCATTGGACTTAATTTTGTCGAGTCTGGAGCATATGGAGTCGACGAGCTTGGCGAGCACTGACTGCGGGATGTCCTCCCACGATACCTTCAGCTGAGCAAACCTCTCATCCGCATTTTTGTCCTTAAGCTTGCAGTTGCGTCTTTCCAGTTCATCCCAACCGTGTTTGATAGGATTGGTGTCTGGGAAAAGCGTATACCACTCCATAACTTCCACGTTGTTGATGCAGAACCATACACCGACGTCACGGGATTTGTGTTTTGGGTCGTTGTCTTGCTAATACTAAAATTTCTTTTTTTCCATAGCAGTAGATCCTTATAGAGGATGTAGATGTACACACGGCGGTCTATGATGAAAGAGCCCTTCTTGTCGCGTGAGAAGCAGGCCCAGACCATGATTCTGCCTTCTTCACGTTTCACTGTACTTGGGATCGAATCGGGTTTCAGGAGGACGACGAACGAATCCATTAGAGTCGTTTCCAAAGAAAAAGAATTGACTTTTGTCGCTTCAGATTGCTTTATCCCATTGACGACGACTATATGCGCGATGTTTCTTCGCCCACTCCACTCTGATCCTCTGATTTTTCGAATTGATGAAGGGTTTGCGGGCCATTCGACGAGCACCACGTCCGCTGTTAACGAGACGTCTTCTGACTGCAGCAGGGCTGATGTTCACTTTATAGTAATCTAAAAGATCCGTCGAAATCTCTCTTAAAGTAATGCGGGGTCCTGCCGATATGCAGTAAGGATGTTCCGGTTCCTGAATGGTGAAGTCTTTCTTGGTCTTCCGGGCTATGGAGGCTTCTACACAAATTATTTATTACCGTACCTTTTCAGTACAGCCGAAATCGTCTGTTTGGTGATTCCGCATTGAATGGCGAGATCTGTTTGCTCGAGTCCGAGCCAGCGGCTGTTTATGATGGCGAGAAGTTGTGCTTCCGATAAGTTTTTCTAACCCTTCTTCCCAGGAATAACTGCAATGAAATGTAAATTAAAAAAAAACAAATAAAATTAAATAATATATCACACAAATAAAAGAGAACACAGAAAAAAAACGAAAAATTCCGAAAAATGAAAAATATCGAAAATTGAAAAATCGACTGGAAGTCTGAAAAAATAAACCCGATAAAAACTGAAAGTGAGGGGATTTTGTAGACCTGTGCTTTGAGAATAAATTTTATAAAATTTAGTTACATCCACTTTGAGATAAGTTTGAAAAACCAAAAGTCCATATAATTATGAGCAGAAGTGTATTGTGTTTTCAAAGAAAATGATAAATGATCTACAGGTATTCTTTTTACCTGTACAACCATCAAAGCAAATGTTGCTTAGATTAATTAAGATGATATTTCTAATTGTTTAAACATATACTTCATTTATTTTCAAAGAATGCTTCAAAAATTAAATTATTCATTCCGAGAAATGAAGAATAGGATACAGTAGTGAAAACAGTTTTAAAAATCTAAAGTTTACATTTTTTATAAATAAATTTATAGCTCAACAAATTAGTCTTAAGATCTTTCAAGTGGTCTTTATGACAACTATGTAAAAAAGGTTTTATTTATATTCACAAATTGCACGTAAACTAGTTGTTAAAACAAATTTGAACTTATGGGGATCTTCTTAATTTAAAAGAATGTATAAATAGTCATTTAAAAAAAAACTAAACTATTATTCAAAGGAAAAACTGATTTAAGGCGATGAATGTATAGTACAAATATAAATGTAAAGTATTTATAAAAAAATGCAACCAGATAAGCCAACCTCGTCCATCAATAGTCTGATTTTCTCTAATAAAAATAAATGAAAATGACAATTCTAAGAACGTCATTTGACCATTTCCCAATCTATCAACTGCATTTGTCATCATATGGATGAAAAGGCACCTCTGATATTTGTAAATATCAATATTATGGAATTTTTCCCCACTAGTCATGAAAAAGAAAAAAAACAAAACAAAGAAATATAGAAATAAACTGGAAATCCAATTCCTTAAAAGCAAACATATCTTTCAAATATAATTTTGATGCGACTAAAAAAATTTAAAGGTATTCAGGACATGCTAAAGAGCTAACGAAAATTAATTATCGGTAATACTTTCGATGTACCAATACGATATACGCCTATTCTAAAGTACATTCTTTGTCAGATAAATTTACAGAACTGATTAATTCTTTGCCTAAAATATTCAAACACAAGGAATAAACGTTACTGTTACATAATATGTATTCTGAATAGATACGGCCTTGCAATTGTTTTTATATAAACTCACTAGGTGGCAGCGTTCTGCTTAGCAATCGACTATTCGAATTGTTGACACATTCAGTTTGAAAGCGGAGAGTTAACATTAAGTTCTGTACTATGTTAGGAAAAACCTCAAGTGAGGCATGGAATATGATACAGCAAGCATATCGTTAGATAAAGCATTAACGGAGAGCCGTGTCTTTGAATGGCACAAAAGATTTCGAGATGGCAGAGAAGACCGCCATATTACTCTGCGCATGATGTCAGAAAAACTTAAATTGAAAAGAGATGTATTACCAAATTTTACTCAATAATTTAAAGATACGGAAACTTCATGCAAAAATAGTCTCTCACATACTGACCGAGAAACAAAACTGAACCAGACGAATAATTGCTAGTAAATTGTTGGAAATGCCTGGTGTTGAGGAGAACGCATCATCAGGATGTTGCAGCAATCCAAACGGCTGCGAAGGATATGCTGCAAAGTATCCTAGATGAAGCTTTCTCTTCCGAGGAAACTACTGTGACAAAACCTAGGTTGGCAAGTTACATAAATTATTTTTTCCGAGCCCAATTCTGCAACTTTTTTGGCAAATGTTGTAGGTAGTAATTTTCTTAATGGAAACTTGCTCTAGCTCCCATCACTGAATTTTTGTTTATATTGAGAAACCAGAAAAATTACATGAGTTAAAAATTAATAAGTTGAACATCAAAGCCTTAGAAAATAAATCTAAATGTGTATAAATTGTAATGTATTTCAAAAACAAAAATAAACTCATAAGCTTATAGAACGATTATAACTCTACTTAAAAAAGATGCATAATTATTAAGCTTCTTACTAATTATGTACAAATAAGTTGTTAGTTTCATTATCGCCACGTAGTTTAGAAACTAATAATTCAAATTACACGTGGTAAGCTTGATATGCGACTCTTTAAAGTGACTTTCACATTTATTTTCTTTTTGAAAGCTAAAGGAAGAACTAAATCATCCGTTTGAAGGGAAGTATCATAAGCAAGCGCAAATAATTGCGGCCCTTAAACGCGACGTCTATTTTTGCGCCGATTTTCCGAGTTATTTTATTACCAAGTCGAATAGTTCCGCTTCCATTTCCTCTATTTTAATTAAGCTGTCAAAACGGGAATCAATTTCCTGCTTAAGAGTATCGTTCGGGGGCGCCGCCGCGCAGAAATAAATGACCACCGAACTGTCGCGCTAAATTCAGCCGCCTGCAAAAAGAGAACTGCGACATCTTTAACTGCCCTGTACATTATAGGATGCCATTATTCTGCGATACCAAGAACGAGATTTATACCGGAACGCCGTAGTTGCCCGGAGTTCCTTATTAAATTATAGGTATAAGGAATGCCCCGTCAGACAGCAGTTATTTAAATATTCGTTAACCAATTATGAGCACCTAGAAGGTTAGTATAGTGAGTTCCATTGACGTAATACAGCGCTTAACACTTTTTGCTTTTGGAAATTCTGATCATTTGTCTAATACCTTTTTATAAGTCAATTATAATTAGAACTGATCTATCGATATTTTTGCTTCATTTTTTTTTATCTTACTTGCTTCCATTTTTTACTATTTTATATATACGGTAAGAGTTTTTTTCTCACATCTTCAATTTTGAGTTATATGCTAAAATTACGAATAACAAGCTTTATATAAAAATATACTACAAATTTTTGGAAGGAAAAACAACATTCGCTTGATATTAAGTATAACCAGTAGTTAAAGTCAAAGGGGCTGCAAGCAAAAAGGTATTTTTGGTGTCCTAGCCTGACAATTTTTCACCCGCTTTTCCTCGAATTTTTGCAAGGTGGGAACGTAGAACAATTTATTTACAAATGATAACAGTGTGACAAATCGATGTGGTAACCTTACAAAAGTATGATATGCAAAACGATCCTGAAGGCAACCAAACGTACGTTCAAAGCTCAGGCTTCGCCACATTTTACATAAGCTATCTTTGTTTACTTTCTGTTCAAATGTATATCTATACATGTAAGAATTGAATTGTAATTTACGAATTTATATAAACAACTTCGGAAAGGATTAAATCAAAACTTTTAAAGAATTTAAGAAGGTACTGAATCTTAATAAATTTTCGAAAAGTTCAAAATCTATAAAAAAGAATTGATAGCTATCACTTGATGCTATAGTGGTATTTTTGAAGGAATAGTTACTATACCAAATTTGAAGTACTGTTTTATAATAATAAACTGTTAAATTATTAATACCAATAAATTATGTACACAAAATATAATTTCATAATTTTTCTTTTGAATATACCAATACCTTTCCATATTACTATTTTATATATATTAGCTTTTCTGTGTTTTAATACGTAAATACCTTCAGAATTTGTATAAAAGGATTGTACAGTTATATAGATTTATAGGAAGAAAAGTAGATCACTTTAATAATATTAAACTTAATTTTAAAACAACGGATTTTGATAATTCGGTCTAATTATCAAACATTAAATGAGTGATATAATTAATACTTTAGCAGTCGCCAATATTTTGAAATATTTTATTTCAAGTTGACGTTGGAATTTTAAGGACCAAAAGTGATATGCCGTATAACCACAGAATGCTCTGAGCAAAACTGTATATTCATCGTCAGTTACTTAGAATTAAGAAATTCAAAAATAGAGAGAAACCAATTGACACTAACAGACTGACGGAAAATAAGTTATTCTTTCAAGAAGAACTAAGAAAGAGGCTGACACTAGATAAAACAAATAAATAAACTTAACGAGCACATCCCATCGGCAATAATAAAAAAGCGCAAAAAGTAACCCCCAGAGCAAAAAACCAAAAAAAAACATGATAAAGAGACAAAAACGCTTCAAAATAGAAAATAACTTGAACAAGATATAATTAACAAAATTGAATAACTTAATTAAAAAGGAAATACGAAAATATATAAGAAAATTTAAAATGAAGACTATACTAGAAACATTGAAAGAAAATAAAGGACCTGAAACTTAAAAAAAAATCTTGAAATAAACCAAACGGAAAGTTTAAAGATCAAAATTTAAAAAAAATACATCAGCAAAGAGAAATACTATAAAAACAAAATTAAAAGATATTTGACTGAACTCAACGAATCAAAAACAAACCAAAAAAAGGGAAATCGTAAATGTAGGTTTGGAGGAAATGTTGGACAACAACAGACAAAATTAAAAACGCTTTAAGAAATGCTGAAAGACACGGAAAAAAACTATACCAACAACTTGTACAAATATATAATAAATGGAAACTCAAGAAATCCCTAAATCATGGCAAACAGCGGAAGTCATAATCGTCCATAATAACGGAGATATTGCATACTTAAATAACTACAGACCAATAAGCCTTTTGTAGCAACTCTATAAGCTATTCATAAGAATAATTACCAACCGACTGACGATCAAATTCGATTCCAATCAGCCAATAAAGTAAGCGGGATTTAGATCAGAATTCAACACATGTGACCACCTTCAAACAAGGCAAAACTTACTATAAAAGAGCAAAGAATGTAACATCCGTCTATACGTAGCCTTTGTAGACTACAAGAAGGCATTTGACTTTGTAGAAATTTGGGAAATACTCAACTCGTTGATCAACTGCGGAATAGACAGAAAATACGACCAATTAATAAAAAACATCTACAATAATGCGAGTATGTATATAAAAATACACCCAACTACAACTACAGATAACATAACACACCTGTACAGAGAGGAGTAAGACAAGATAATATAATTTATTTAAAGCTATTTACCAGCGTGCTATAAGATTCATTTTGTCAAATAGATCGGTCAAATAAAGATATAAATGTTAACGGAGTAAACTTGAGCCACTTGAGTTTCACTGACGACATCGTCATACTTAGTAAAGACCACCGAGGACTACAGGAAATGATTAACTAATTTAACAACCACTCAAGAGAAGTTGGACTGAAAATGGACAAGACGAAGACTAAGATAATAACAAACGCAAACGAAAATATGCAACATTATAAATTAATAAATTATATAAACTTAGGTCGACAAATCTCAACAGATAAAGAAAGCATGTTTGAAGAAATAAAAAGAAGAATACGGATAGGCTGATCTACATTTGAAAAGCTAAGCTACATTCTAAAAAGCAAAGAAGTTCCAAATTATTTAAAGGCAAAGGTTTATAACCAATGTGTCATCCCTCCAATCACGTATAACTGTAAAACCTGGAGACTCAAAAAAGAAGTCTCAGTGGTTGACGAGAACACAAAGGGCACTTGAAAGACAAATGCTTGGAATAAAATTAACAGATAAGAAACAAAACACTTAGATATGCCAACAAACAAAAGTTAATGATATTATGAAAAGAATAGCACAGCTAAAATTGTAATGGACTGGCCATTTGGCACATAGACAAGATAATAAATGGATTAAAACTACATTAGACTGCGAAGTTACAAAAGAGGAAAAGAAAGATCAAGTAAATGGCGAAATGACATACAAGATGTTACAGAAATACAGTGGATGACGTTAGCTGTAGACATAAAAACATGAAAATTTTCAGGAAGGCCTACGTCCTACAATGGATGGTAAAAGGTTCATCCTAATCGTGATCGTAAGTCCAACAGAACCTGCACAGAGCAGTCGTAAGATATCAGTGTTGCTGTTCTGTTTACTCCAACTGACGGATACATAACAGGCACCAAATGTAATAAGTTTGGGCATTCAATATGATAGACTTTCATGTTTTATGAAGCAAGATTTTTTAATCAAAAACTGATTTTCTAATATACGATGCGCATGTCACAAATATGAACGTGCCCCAAAAAAGTAGAACAAATCCTTGAAAACTGTTTGATGAAACTGGTGGGGACTTTTTTGATTTGCACAACAATTTCTATAACACTTTAAATTGAGTGTTTGTACGACTTATTAGACAGCGAATTTGAAACTAATAATAATGTCGCAGAATAATTCAACAGAAATTCAATCATGAAGTGAAGCTGGAAAACCAAATGTATTTGATGAAAAAAAATTAACAAATACAATGCTTATAGCTTCACAATTAATAGTCGTACGTAAAAAAGTTGTTTTTTACCCACTATAAGCTCAACATCTGAAGTAGTGGAAATAATTACATATGAATCACCAGAACTTTTTCGAGATTATAGTCGCTTTTTAGAGAGCATTATTAAAAATGTATATAAGCGGTTATTTACAATTATACCAAAAAAGACTAACTCCAAGTGCTGAAGTGCTAAAAAACTGATTACTGCAACAATAATTTTTCATACTTTCCTTAAAGTATTAGGATTTGAACACAATTTCAGCTACTAGTTATAATAATTTATTTTTGTGGCATTAAAAATACTGATAATGACTGGACTCATAAAATACAACCTTTAATGGAAATCTTTTAATCAGATATTAAAAACTATATATTATTTACGAATATAACATGTAGGTGTGCAAGTAGAAACTCGGCTCTGAAGTTAATTGCATTAAAAAATATTCTTAAGCGCAACCAATTCGATCGCTATTTTGGATATATGTAGCTTAGTCATTGTTGTTTTTATGGCATAAGTTTCAGTCAGTTGTCGTTCCGTGTGTAAGAATTTTATAAAAGATGGATGTTGATAAGCAACATTTGCACCATTGCAATCTATTCTGTTTTCAAATAAAAAAAAATGCTGCTCAAGCCATGGAATTGCTTAATTCGACTTTTGGGTGAACATCCTGTGAGTCACTCAACAGTAAAAAAGTGGTTTGCAAGATTTCGTGCTGTAAATTTTAGTCTTGAGGATGATCTACGTCCAGGTGCAGTTAAAAAAATTTGAAGACGAAGAACTTCAAGTTTTACTGGATGAAAATCCATGCCATACTCAAGAAGAGCTTGTAGAACAGTTAGCAGTTACTCATCAAGCAATATCATTTCTATTGCATGCAATGCGAAAGATACAGAAGGAAGGAAAATTATTTCCTTATAAATTTGCTTTCTCTCTACAAAAAAAAAAAGAATTTTTTGCGCAAAATTATTACGGGTGATAAAAAGGGGATTTTTTTCGACAATTGTAAATGCAGAAAAGCGTGGGTTCATCCAGGCCAGCCATGAACATCAGTTGCAAAAACGAATATTCATGCCAAGAAAGTGTTACTGTGTGTCTGGTGGGATTAGAAAGGAGTCATTTACTACGAGCTTCTGGAACCTGATCAAACTGTTACAGCTGAAAGTTACCAAGCCTAATTGATCAATTTAAGTGATACTCTGGAGGAAAAAAGACCATTTACGGGTCAAGGAAGGCGGAAAGTGATATTGCTGCATGACATCGCTCGTCCACATACAGCAAAACCAACCCAGGAACTTATCTTCTGCTTAAGCTGGAAAATTGTCCAGCGTGCCGTCCAGACTTGGCTCCTTCTGATTACCACTTATTCAGATCGATGTCGTCATATTTGAAAGACCAGCGGTTCACGAAAGTGGAAGATATGCAAAAATGACTCGATGACTATTTGGCTTCGAAACCACCAAGTTTCTATCGCGAAGGCATTCATTATCTATTTGATAAATGGCAAAAGATAGTAATGGCGAATATTTCGATTATCAATCTTTGTAACAACTATCTTTTTAATAAAGTTGAGTTTCACCAAACAAAGCCGAGTTTATACTTGCACACCTATTATTTGTGAATAAAGCTAGCCTACCTTTTTGTCATTTAGACAATATACATGAATCTTAAGTACAGAATAAAGCTGTTTTTGATAAAATATAAAAGTCTGAATAAAAGTTTAACTTCTTACATAAATAATTGACATATTAGTGTTAGATTTGCTGTGAAGACGTTTAAATGAAATACATATGTTGTATAAAATACACAAAAACAGAAAATACGTTCGAAAAACTGTAATTAAGAATTTGAAGAAGGAAAAAATCTGACAGAAAAAAAAATAAAATGATTACAATCGCTTAGAACGGCCCAAAAAATGTTTTTGTGCTATCTGGTAAACATAAACCGATGGTAGAAGTAGTTAGTAAGAGAAGCTTCAAAGTGATGGACTACCGCCTATTCCAAATCTACTACAACAATCAATGAAATGGTATCGCACAATTGCCTTTAAAGAACTTCGCATCACATACGTAGTGAATATTTTAGATTCTGTACAAACTTACAAGCAACAATACCGTAAGTATTACAGATTTTAGAGAAAAGTTTACAGAAGGTGTGGTTAGAATGAAAAATGATGGGATACCGCCTGAAAACAGTGGATGACTGGTATGTTCAAAAAATATATATATTCAAAAATGATGTTATATCTAACAAACACTTGTATATCTTAAAGAAGGGTTAATAAGTTAAAAAATATCAATAATTGTCGATAATAGCTGACCAGATAGAGCCTTGTTAATAAAACCAAATGTTCTGACAATTTAAATCGATACTTCCCTTTTGGCAAAGGTTATTTTTATAGTATAAAATAATTATCATTGAATGATTAATGTACTTTTTTTAAATAAAGTTTGACTACGTTAAACGCAACACATTGAAACGCATAACAGAGTATAATAAACATTTAACTTTTCACTGCAATGGTAAACGCTAGACAGGTTGGTACAAATTTGTATCACATTCTTTGTAGGTAATATATTTGAATATTGTGAATTACTGGATATGACTAGGTTTAAGAGTTTTTTAGGTTTTGCAGTTTGAATAATTATTTAAATATTTAGTGGAACAGTAAAACAGATGGACTTAATATTCGAGTAATTCGAATTTTTTAAAATGATATTGGAATATTCGAATGAAAATTGGAAGATAGTGACGGCGACCATTAAATTGTTGTGTTCAACTGATATTACCTTATCGTCAGCAAAGGTTGCAGTAAAAGAATATCTATTCATGAGGAAATCTGCTGTGAATAGTTGATAGAGTATTGAGCTTAGTATGCTTCCTTGCGAAACGCCTATTTGATTGGATGCAGATTTGTTATTTCTTGTCCATAACTGATTTGGAAGTACGTTCTTCCAGGAATGACTTAAGAATAGTATAACAACAGTGGGGTATTGATGTTTTTAATTTTAATAGCAGTCCGTCGCGGCACACTCTATCAAAGGCCTGGATGTCGTTTAAAAATGCTGCTGCGCAATATTCATTTTTTCAAAGGCTTGGTTTATTATGTTAACTAATCTGTGGACCTGTTCTGCGGGCGAATGGTCTTTTCTAAAGTCGAATTGATGGTCTGGGATTAATTTCATTTCTTCGATAATTGGGGGAGTCTCTTTGCGAACATGTTCTCTAAGAGTTTGCCTAGTTGAGGTAGCAGGCCTGTGGAGGCTTATGTACCTGTAAGAGGAGACTTTGTGTTGCGGTTTGTCTGGTTTTGGAATTAGAACTACCTGCAAAATCTTCGGTTGAGCTAGGAAGTGGCCTAACCTTACTACAGTCTTGTATATTATTGTGCCTACTAGCATACACTTAATTAAGGACGTTGCATATACCCATGGGCTAAGTCAGAATCGAACTCGGCTGTGTCTGGAGTTTATTGTGCCTACTGACATGCAACGTCACATACTACTTACAAACTAGATTGTCATATACATCCAAGAGTTTCCAGAGAAACTCGAGCTTTCTCACGTTCTGAGTTCGCGCCCAACAGAGTAAATTCTCTTGACCACTACGTCAAAATGGCAACTCTATTGCTCATATGCTCGAAGTCATATTTTGATGTAGCGTTCTCTTTATTTTTTATATGGATGTTGCATTGACTGAAAAACACTAGCACTGCAGTATTAAATTTTATTATACTGCTCACATGTTCACTCATGCAATGAAAATATTTACGGTCTCTACTAAACCAAACATATTATGTAACTAATAGTTTTTCATGAGTTAACTTTTTCCCTAAGTAAATTTCTCCGTTTAACAAAAGCCTCGCATTGAAATATAATGTGTGTAACTGTTTCATAATTTTCAAATGGCCCTTTCCCTAAGAACGCCCACTATGTGTGTATATGTTTACGTAAATTAACTTGCTATTTGTTTAATCGCAATAAGCAATTTGTTATATTTGTAAATTATTGTTTAATAATGATTAAGCAAATAGTTTGTACTCAACTTTAAAAATAACTTTTTTATACATGAATTTATTCAAAAACAACAGAAGTTAATCTTCAAAATAACCATCTCTTGCCATTGTTCCGCAAGTTGTCGAATATAAGCATCCTTTTGCTGTTTTATTCCTTCTACTCAGTTCTGGCAGGTTTTATTTGAATTTAGATAAATAATTATTTAAACAACCTGCAAACTACCATTTAGATGACTCCAAACACTTGTTTAAAATCAGTAAAAATGGTTTATAATATCCTTTTCGCTAGTATATCAGCTTTTACATTTTTTAGTGCTCTTGTGTTCTGGATTTCACATAAGAATAAATACACTATAGTTTGCAAAATTTATGATTTAAAATATTTCCAGTCTATTTTAGAATTGATCTGGCAAATTGTTAAAGCTTTTATTGTAACCTCTATCTCTTTGAATAAGAATATTTTCAGCTTAATAATTTCTACCTAAGTTATTAAGTAAATGTACGTCTAAAACATTTATTATATGCATATATATTAAAACCTTGAGTATTCCTATACATTCCAGCTCTAGTGCAAATACTGATTTCAGATTCGTTCATGTACACTTTTAGTTTTCCTACCTAAGTGTTTATATGCGAACCTTGGATATTGTATACCAGGTGTACCGGAAAGTCTTTACCGGTTTTTTTTCGAAAAAATGCATAATTTTCGATATAATGTAGAAATTTATTTATTCAAAATATTGACCATTTAATTATCCACATCTTGCCCATCTTTCGGGCAATTTATGAATCCCATTCCAAAAAAAATGTTTTTTCTTTGAGCGAGCGAAACCATTCATCGATCCATTTTTTAACTTCTTCGAAATTGGCGAAGTGCTGCTCTGCTAATGCAGAGCCCCTTGATGCGAAAAGGTGATAGTCAGACGGGGCAAGGTCTAGAGAGTACGGCGGGTGCAATAATATTTTCCACCCAAGCGCTTTCAATGCTTCCTTGACCGGTTTTGCTGTATGAGGCGGAGTATTAACTGTTTTACCAGGTTTCAACAGTTTATAATACACCACGCCACTCTGGTCCCACCAAACACAGAGCATTGTTTTCCTGCCAAAGCGATTCGGTCTCGCGGTTGATGGGCCAGCTTCTCCAGGTGATAATCATGATTTTTTGTGCGTATGGTTTTCGAAATAAATCCACTTTTCATCATCCGTTGCTATTCGATGCAGAAATAACTTTCGACCAAACCTTTGAAGCAGCATTTTACAGACGATTTTCCGATTTTCCATTTGCCTGTCATTCAATTGATGTAGTAGCCATTTTCCCATCTTTTGGATTTTTCCCATCGTTCGTAATCGGTCGCTAATAGTTTCTTGGGCCACATTTAACGCTTCTGCCAATTATTTTTGAATTTGTGTTGGGTCTTCATCTAATAACTCCTGCAGTTTTGCATCTTCAAACTTTTTCGGTCTGCCAAAACGTTCTTTGTCTTGCACATCGAAAACACCACTTTTGAATTGTCGAAACCACGCCTCATATGTTTTTTATGGTTGTAGCATGCTCGCTATATGTTTTAACTAGCAAACGATGACTTTCGGCGGCTTTTTTATTTTGATTAAATAAAAAAAGTAATGCACGTTTTCAGACACATAACTTGACATTTTTGAAGAGGTATAAATATATGACGGTGATACTTTCACAAAATGTAACCTACGACGTTGAAGCTTGATGTCTTGAGAATAAATTGAACACGTATGAAGTCCTAATATTGTATATTAAGCCTAGCGACACCTATTGGAAAAAACCGGTAAAGACTTTCCGGTACACCTGGTATTTCTCAGCAAGTAACCTTCTTATTGAGGAAAGATCATTACCTATCAGTTCACATTAATGGAGTAGATATACTACAATCCAGCACTGTTAAGTATTTAGGCTTTCACCTAGATAGCAAATTAACCTAGAAAGAGTATATAAACAAAAAGCGAAAACAAACGGACTTGAAAATAAAATATTTGTACTGGTAGTTTGGAAGGAAGTCAAGCTTATCATTAGAAAACAAATTATTATCGTACAAGACTGTTATCAAACCTATTTGGCTTACGAAGCAGAACTTTGGAGATGTGCAAGCAAATCCAATACAATCTTAATCCAAAAATGCCAATCCAAAATATTACGTCACAAATCAAACGTTTCAAGACGACCTGAATGTGCCCTATATTAAAGACTTTATTAAGGAACGAAGTGCTAACCACCAGGAGAATCTGGAAAGTCACAACAACATACTTCTACACCCATTACTGGAAGAACGCAATGACAGACGCTTAAAACGGTACTGGCGAGCTGACCTAAGAAATGGTTGAAGAGGACGCCTTTGATGGAAGGGGCCTCATCACGTCATAATCAGTACTGTATTAGTACTTAAGTTATCGAATTAGCTCATAGAATTGTAAGTTTTGATTGCTAATAAATCTGTAAAAAAATATTGGGTATTTGATATAGAAATTTACATATGATAAAAATAAGATGGGTAAATATCTAACCGTAATAAATATTTTATTAAATTTACTCTTCATTGTATCAGAAAAAGTCTTGTGCATTTTTTGAAAATGAACTGAAAATATATAGTGAAAATAGTTAATGACTTGAAATGTTATAACCTAGGAGACTATCATTACAACAACCTTTGTGTAAAACAGAAAAGGAAATTTATATTGTCACCTTCAAGGTATTTCTTTGGAGGGTTGTTTACGAAGAAAAATAAGAAATCGATAAGACTAAGATTTAGATAAATAAGGGGGCTGTAAAATAACCACTTTTCTATTTTGCACAAAAAGTTCTAAACGTTATACTACCCAGACGCTAGTTTTCTATACATTTACTTACTATCCATTCACGTACTTCTAACAAAGAAGTTTAATAAATGTTATCCAAAATGTTCGTGCTCAATCAAAAATAACCTTTTTATGTATAAATTTATTTAAATTCAAAATGATTTTTACCACCGTTCAGCAAGTTGTAGAATATGATCAAAATACCATTCTAGCCTTTTCTAATCAACGGAGTTTTGACATGCTTCTTAAACTACATCAAAATAGTCAAATCGACGACCATGCCAAAAATAATCCATTTATTGGAAGAGACTGTAGTCGGATGAAGCAGCATCTGGACTACAGGCTGGATGTGAGGAAACCTCGACTCCGTTAAACTTTTCAAACCTGTACTTAGTTTTGTTGGCGGTGTGAGGTTAGGCACTGCCTTTCTGAAGCAAAGCACGCTTTCCCCGACTAGAATCGGGCACTTTTCTTTCAACTCGTCATAGACACTGTCCAACTACTGGCGATAGAGTTCGACATTAATGGCACGACGGTTCGGTACAAGTTCAAAATGCAAAACTCTCTCAAAATTCTACCACATACAAATCATGATCTTGAAATTGTTTTGACACGAACTATTTTGATCAACTAAGTAGACCCACTTCTTTTCCAAGTCACAACTGTCAGCGGGTCATTGAACAATTAACTATAGATTTCGACTTGCTTGTTGGTTTATACTTTGGTGATTTTGTGCAAATCTTGTCGGGGGTTCTTATGACCAAATTCAAGAACTAATAATAGATTATGACTGCCTGATATAATCATCTCACGCTGTTAACAAATCTTTGTTGTTCATTTTTGTAGCCGATCGGAACAAAACTTGTCTTAAAGTTCATTTGGCAACTATTCATTAATTGACTGTTCCCTCGCCTTTAACTTCACAAATGGCCTCGGCAACATCTCTCGATCAGAACTTTTGTTCTATGATATCGTAGCAAAACCCGAAGTTTACCGTTTGTAATCTCTTAATCAGCGTGATTCCAATATATTAAGTTATGTAAAATAATTTAAAAACGTTTTATTTTGAGCACAAACTTTTGGTCAGTTATGTTATTATAGACATGAATGGGTATAACTATGCCTAATGGTCTCATTGTTGTAAAAGTGCATCTTTGGGACTGCTTCTCAGAACTGAGTTTCTGAGCATTGCATCTGTTTACCTACAAAAATTACAAAACCACAAATAGTTGTTTGCAATGGCCTCTTCTATATGACATATTTTAAAGGCAGCTTAAAGGATAATGCCCAAACCCTATGGGACGCGGCCTATCCGCGTACCACAATCTCACTTAGTGTAATCGAAGAGGATCAAACATAGATAAAAAGTGAACCAGGATTTCTTCGAAATCAGAAGTGACGACCCTCAAAATGATCGTTAAACCCCCCAAAACGGCGCATCTTTAAAAATCGCGTACTCTGCGGAGTTTCCTCGCATGTACACCGAGCCGATACCATACTATAGCTCACACAAGGGCCAATCGGGCCGACTTGGTCCGACCGAAATCGGCTCAGCCTGGCCTGAAAAATTCGAAAACTGTCCCAACTAATTAGCGATGAGCTCGCTCTGGCCGGTTGACGGAAGGTTCAAAATGACACGTATGCAAGTCACTTTGTTTGATTCTTTGGCGAATAAGCATCGCTCATTTCTATTGTTTTTTTTATTATTTTTTTATTATTTAACAGATATACAAGCAAAACACCGATTGTACCAATGTACAATGCGAGATTGTGTTACGCGAATAGGTCATTTTGAGCATTTTTCTTTAGATTATGCTCATAGACGACAAAATACAAACTTGTTTTACTTACAAGCCTACCTAGGCTTGCATAAAACAAGATCGCGAAAAATAATATTCATTAGAAATAATTAATCGTTTTAATTTTTTTAGAAAACAAGCTGCTTTGTCATAAACTAAAGGTTCTATTCTTCTATGTGATAGGCAAGGAGAAATGATGAGAGTTTGACGTAGTTGGTGGATCCGAATAAATTTTTCCTATAGCGGCGATGAAATTAATTTCAGCCCTGGATGCCTAGAAGTCTGGCAATTAATTACAACGCCCACATTACAGAAATTCCATAATGAGTATTGTTCTAATATTCAGGTAATTGAAATGTGAAGCTCGTATTAATTTATCCAGCAGCGCATCGCATTAAGTTCTGCGATAATGTACGTTAGTTAAAAGGTTGTATACGTCGAAGGGTAGAATTAAACCATCTATTTACTCTTGGCTGTCTTATTTCGTTCCGAAGAAGCGATCGATCGAACCTTTCTCGGATGAAGTACACAGTCCGCAGGTTCATTCGACCCATCCTGCATCGCCGCGTCGTCATTTCTGCAGTATTCATGAACTTAGAGCTCCTTAAATCATTACACAGCAGATTTTCCAAGTGCTTTGAGGCGAAGAGAGCATGACTTGTACTTTTGAATTCGTACGCGGCTGAAATTTACTTCGCTCCTCGAAAACGCCTCTTCCCTGTCCTTACTCCGGGCACTTTATTATTCGAGCCGATTTTCAAAACAAAGATTTTTAACGGCCGTGTCGTTGCACGCCCGCGCGGCGCTGGAGACCTCTCGCAAATTGACCTTAAATAGAATTAAATCAGACACCTGTTAAAGCCGGCTCGAAAATTCCTTTCGCGAAATTTGTTCCCATAATTCCGCCTGCGAGACTGGAATAATAATTAAGTTTCAGCTTCACTATCACCTACATCAACGTCGCCAATTCTACCGCCATTGCGGCGAGTCATTCTTCTGGGCTTTTCAGGCGCTCCGAAATTCTTGTGGTCCACTTTTAACTGGTTGCACAACAGAGTGCTTGCTCCTGTGCCGAAGGAGAGATTGATTTAGGCAGCTTCTACTTTTGTCAAATTCGCATCACGTACCACCTTAGACCTGTTCCTCTTGACCGCATTTCTCTGTTGTCCCGTTTTTGATTGTGAATACTTCAACCAAATGCATCTGAATTAACATTAAAAAAAATTAAAATTTTAGTTCGAAAATATTAAGGACAATATTATTAAACAAAAATATATTGGCAGAGAAATTACGTCGTTTATGTTACATACATTTTTCAAAAATTTGTAAAGTCTACATTTATTTTTAAATATTTGGTTCAGTTTAAAGTTGTGCAAGAAAAGAACTTTATGAGTTTTCAATAATATGCTGCCTGAAATATGATTATGTTTATTTAGTGCCTTTATAGTATATTATTTAATGACTATAGTCATTAGCATGGATAACTTAAGATGCATTTTAATATTTTAAAAAAATTTAGGTCTATTTAGGTAAAGGTCAAGTTTTCTTTTTCTAGAAGCTTTTAAAAGTCTACACTAAAACTAATAAATCAATACTTCTACAATATAGCCACTATTAAGAAATTTCTGGAGCATAGGCCAAAAAGAGTGCATGAACTGTACCAACACTTAAGCTAATTTTATTGTGTCATATTGATTGTGGAGTAGATTTGAACACAGCTACACTTCCACAATAATGTCATAAACGATGCCGTTAGTTATGCATTTGATAAGATAAGTCAACAACTTCCTTTGGTGGAAAGTAATACTTGAGTCATTATTAGTTATAATGTAGAAGTGAAAGAACATTTGCCTTTAAGTTTACTAAAGAAGTGGAATGATTGCTAGTGCATATATAGTGTACTATCTAACGATTGACTGGATGGTTTTCTCAAGTTAAAAATTATTGTGTACTTCTAGAACTGCATATGAAACATTTTAAATATCAAAGCACATCGAGATTTGAACTGGAATCAAAAACGTCCTTATAGCAAAAAAAAATAAAATTCCTACTGTTTAAAAGCACCATATTTACTAACTCAGAATATATTTAATCTACAGAAGGTTTTTAATTTTTAAAATTATAAGGTATACCCTAGAAGATTGAGAAAATACTAAAAAAGTTCTGATAATTCCGAAAAATTGCTTTTCTCCCTTCTAATGAGAGATAAGTTTTAACAATGACACTAATTCTACTTTTGGGAAAAACACCACATCTTACGACAATCTCTAATAGGGTATTTAAAGACCAATGCCTTTTTTTAGTTAACGGTACAAATTTCATTGGTTTGATATGGATATATCAAAGTTTATTTTATCCTAATCTCTAGATGTAAAATTGAGGTCCGTGCTTTTTTTACATGCTCTCAAAAAATACACTTTAATATGACCAACGTAAAACATTACATAATAATATTTATAAGTTAAAAACATGTAGGAATAGTATAAGTGCGCATATATAGTGGGCATAAGGTGCAAGGCATATTATGTCTATAGTAGTGAATCTTCTCATTATCAAATTTTTATAAACATATGTTAATGACCATAGTAGACGCTGCTTGGTACAACAAAAATAATCATCTACAACGAGACTTAGACTTGGAAATGGTGGCAGATGAGATGATACGTCTTTACAACAACATAAATACTGAGGCATTGCGGCTGCTGGATTGGATTGGAAAAAGGTATCACCCTAATTCTTTTGTGAGTCGATAAAGGGGACCTTTGACTCCGATGCTTTGTCACAAAATAGTCAGTTGGCATTGAATTCTTGCTAGAGAAACGTGTAAAGCACCATGGGTGACGCGTACAAAAATGATCGATGACTTTAGTAATAGTAAAGTGTCCGCTAAAGTAGAAAAACAAATCGTGAACTTGTCTTCGCGGAACCCGGCCTTAACATTGCGTCAATGAGCAGCAAAATTAAAACAGAAAGATGTAAATATATCATACCTAGCTATCCAAAGCGTCATAACAAAAGCCGTAGTTCAGTGAAAAAACCTTTGTTAGGTGAATATCATGTGACAAAGCTACTCGCTTGGCCAAAGAATAATATTGATCGAGATTGGAGCAATATAATATTTACGGACGAAACTTCTGTTTGGGATATGTTATTGTCCCACGAGCTTGGCCAACCTCAACTAATACGTTGATATAGCAAACCGTTAAACACCTAGTAAAAGTGCATCTTTGGGGCTGCTTCTCAAAATTGAGTTTTGGGACGTTGCATTTGTTTACGTACAATCTAAATGCTTAGAAATGCTCGAACTTTATAAGAAATATTTGTTACCAACTGCCGAACGTTGGTTGGTTAAGAAAAACGAAAACTCGACACTGCAGCAGGGCAACGACCCCAAACACCGCAGCAAGCTTTGCATCGAGTGGAAATAGCAGTCTGACATCGTTACACTTGATTGGCCGATGCAAATCCGATTAAGAATGTGTGGGCATACATCAATCACAAGCTTCGTGGAAGAAAAGTATTCACTTTGGAGATCCTTGCCGGATGAATATGCCATCAGTTTAGTTGAAAGGGGCCTTGAAGATACCAGAAAATTATCGACGTCGATGTTGACTGGACACATTATTGATACAATAGCATCTTTGTTCTGATGGAGTACAACGTACCCATGTATTTTAAATTTTTTTTGATATTTTCTCTACATTAACTCGAACACATGTAAACATTTTAAGTTAGTGTACTAAGTAGGGTGCAAATCAGAGCATAGTGACTATTGTATGGCAAAATCTGAGTAATACCATTGAAATGAACTCCGAGATACTAATTGATTAGGTTTAAAATTGTAGTAAAATAGATTTATCGTAGACTATTTCTAACGTCATTAAGCGAGATGAAGCGTTTAAACCAATCTAATTATTCTTAAAAATGTGATTTCTAAATAAGTTTCGAAAAATAATAGAACAGTTATGTTCCAGGCCCGATTTTACCATTGATATATTTACTTCAACTGAAATGTATATTTTAGTCACAATAGTAGTAACTGAGAGAACAATTTAACCTAAACGTAAATTTCATCTTGACTAACAGTTTAGATTAATGCTAAATGAAATTTGTTTCAATAAAATGTTTTAATTCATTTCTCATTTACTTTAAAATAATTATTATTTAGTGATTAATAAAAACTTCCAGCAGCTGATCTAATCTTGTAGAACCAGTAACGATCGTTGTCTTCTGTGACTCTTATGAATGTTATGATCACTTCCTTCTACTTTAAACTTATATTTTATATATCTATGTAACACTTTCTTATCTACTTTCTGTATTATAAGATATCTTTTTTGCTTAAATATTAATTTTGTTACATTGCATCAAATCTGGTGCTTTTAATTTTGATAGTCTTTTAAAATACTTTCCGTCATACTTTCTTTACTGCTGCAAGCTTCAAAACCATTAAATAAACCGTTCTTACGTTTTTTGGCAATAAAGATAACAATGGCTATACTTTGCAAAGACTGATTTATTTTGGATTTGAATGAGCACGTCATAAAAATAAATCGAAATACCCTTGCTTGTTACGATGCTGTTAACATAACAATATAAGGGTGTTTAAAGGGAACAAAGATTTGTCACTTGAAAGTGTCCGTACAGAATGGCACGCATTTATGGTTAATGATCGTTTAATGGGGACAAATCATTTTTTAGCACTGGATTTATTTCTTCCACTCATCAACACATATTGCAAATTCTTTTCAGTGTCACCACAAAAAAAGTTTGAGTAAGCTCAGCGGTATTAAAATTTTTAGTTTGACATGTATATACTTTTTGGAAAATTATAAATCATCTTGAAATAGATGTTGACACTTGAATAATAATTTTTAAGGCTTTCTTATATTCTGCATCAATGTAACATTAAGGGTATTACATAAATTTTTAATTTCATTTGATTTGTTCGGAGTACACAAAAAATAACAATAATAAAATAATGAGACTGTAACATCCCGCTTAGGGGCGTGACCTTCGAACTGGGGGGGTTAAGGTTTTTATGTGTTTGTTTTCACTGCCCGGTCCTGACACGGGGCGAAGTGGCAAGCACCGCGCCTAAGACGACCGCCATTATTACCCCTTGTTCGAAGTGAACGCAGGTACTCAATTATTTTTAGTGACTGAGTAGGCGACCCTCCAGGCATCAGAGAGAGCTCCAGATGCGTCCGCACCACGTTAACCGCTCGGTCACACTAGAGCTAAGAGTACCAGATTTTAATATAAACAGGCTTATCGTAAAATCTTATGCTAGCTAAATTTATTCACAACTTGGATTACAAGATAAATCATATAAAGGTGTAAATACGTTTGAATTCATGGAACTATGTAAAAATATAGAAGAATTAGTGTACTACAATATAAATTTGTTTATCTCAAAAAGTATCTCACAACGAAAATTAGTTGCATTGCACCGTTATAATTGTTCAATTCTATATGCTATGTTAAAACTGCTACGTGATGATGAAATCAATTGACAATTTTAAATATTAACTGTCGTTTACCAACACAACAGTTGTGTAATATGGTTGAAACCAAATTTGTAATGTACCTACTATAAAAGATGCACTTTATTATCAGAAATGATTGTTAAATGTATGATAATAAAATGTAGATTTTAAGGTTGTCATACAAAACATAACATCAAAGGAAGAAGGTTGATAAAATGGTATTTGACGTATTAAAAAAGGTATGATAGGATTCTCTGTAACATTAATGGATACCATAAAATCATTAACAATAAGATATGACACCCAGAAAGTATTTAAGTTATTAGCACATGAACTATCCATAAAGGGCAGGATTTGAGGTATTCTGCAGAGATTTAATTGATGTATGTGTTATATTCTTTTTAAACAATTATAGAAATTTTTTAACGTTTCTTTAATGAATTATGACAATCCACATATTTTAATGGTTCCAACTTAATATAAAAAAGCAGTTTTTGTATTGCGACGTAAAATATACTTCAAAACATTCTAGGATGCAGCGTCTTTCTCAAAAAAAATTTTTTTAATTTTAAATGCTATTCAGTCACAAATATTTCCTCCGCAACTGGTAGAAAGCGACTAGACATTTACCAGATTGCCTCAAGATTAGCTCCAGCGCTCCCTATTAGGCTCCTTTTTGGTTTTTCATCATGGCTGTGTTTACGTGTAGCTGTCCGCGCGCACACAAATAGGCCGTAAGTACGTGACATGGACGAGATTCCAGCCCAACAAGTCAGAAGCACTAGGAGGCGAACGAGCAGTAAACCCTGGGTGTTAAAGAAGAGTAAACGGCCCGCTCCTGATGAGCTTCCCCGAATGTTACCGTAGATATAATGTGCCTGGTCCCATTTGCAGCACCGCGTGTTTAACCTGCGGTTGAAACACGTCGCTTCCTTGGGCTGTTTTGAACATAATCGCTCTGATTTTTTGGGAGAGAGGACGAGTTATTCACAAACCAATAATTGCTTCTAATTCAAAATATATTTTCAATTAAGAAGCTTTTTAGATTAATTTAAACATTGTATAGGACTTTCGTTTCCTTTTAGATTATTAAAACCAATGATGCTTATAATAAATTATTTATAGCAATTGTATACTCGTGGAACATTTTGTATATATTTGTATAGTTGCTACATAAGTTCTGCAATATTTTAATGGCTAATTTTGTCTTATTTACTTTATGTTTCTGCATAGTGCATTTGAAGCATTTCAGGCTCAACGGGCTCAAAATAAAGATTTTATTTAACACATTTCTATCCTGGTAAGGCTTTCTAAATTTTATACACGAAAGCTAAATTGTTATATTATTATTTTAGAACTTTTGTACAGTTGTTTTCTATGTTATGAATTTGTACGCAGCTTCTTATTAAAATTCATTTGCACATGTAGTAGAACTCGCATGATATCAGCATGTCACTGGCGTTTAGTAGTCAAATCAGCTGAGCGCACAAAGCAAACCAGTCCCCGAGAAAATCTGGAGCACTATTTAGAGGCATTGTTCCTGCGACATTGTTCCTTTCCAGGCAGCGCGTGAATATTGACACTTACAGTACTATGCTTACGCCAAAAGTGTTTTGTCAGCGAAACAACCGTTTCACGCCCTATTAAGAGGACTCCTTGTACCAACTGCGGTTTAGTTGCAAAATGCTGTAAAAAGCATCCAGAACAATACAATACGCCAACTTTTCGATGAATTGTTAGAATGTGTATATATAAGGTACTGCAATTAAGTTACTGAATTAATTTATAGTAGACATAAAATAAAGAAAAATGGAAACAGTATTGTGCCTAGTAGAGGAATAAAATCAGCATTTCATGCTGTTAACTGAATCGTTTAGCTAGACAGAGTTGTCACAACGAGTGTTAACCCACCTGCGCCCCAGATAGCAACAGAACATTCAAAATTTACATTTACAAGTAAGTGAGTCTAAATTAATAGAACAAATACATTTTATAACACAAAAACGGTTGCACCAAAACAACCACCAAAAACGTAATTTTGGCCAGTAATAAATGATGCAGTAAAACGATTAAGGTGAAATCAAAACGAACTTATCAAACATAACCGCTATTATTTTTTAACAACTGTTAACAAGTTAAAACAGCAACCAAGCCAACAAAAAATCAAGAATTCCGCCAATATTTATGCACAATGTAAATAACCACCAGGAAGTTATAGCCGACATTAGTAACATTACCAAAAATAAAGAATTTACATCATAGAGTACCAAATACTTAAAGGCAATCTCGCCAGTCACAACGATTATTAAATTCTATATAGATAATCAAATAGAATTTTGCAGTTTTCATTATTTTAACAAAAAAACTTTATCTGTCGTAATGGAAGACCTGATGAAATTCAAAGAAAACTGATAACTAAAAGTCTACTAGTAATCAGGGTGACGCGATTACAAAATAGGGACAGAGCGCCCACTCCAATATGTGCAGTAATTTTAAAGGCAAATAAACCAATTAAAGAAATATATAATGCAAGGACGCTCTTCTATTTAATATTATAGTTGAAGCAAGAAGAAAAACTAGTAATACACCGCAATGCCATAAATGCCAACAGTATAAACTGAAAAAACTATTGCGCTAAGTGTCAACAGCTGCACCCGCTTAACAGTTGCAATAAAAAACCCTACTAACCCCTCATATTGAGTTAATAGTGAAAATGAACATGCGGGAAGTTACAGAGAATGTCCGCGTTACAAGAAACTTTTGAAACAATCTTACCCACTAAGAAATTCAAACGATAAATCAAAATATATAAGACCATTTTCGAATACACCCAGTAATAGGATATCCTACAGTCAACCCGTGCTTTCAAAGCCACAGCAGGCTGACTAATCACCTAAAATAAATGTCTCACCCCTACTTTTTCTTCTCATAGAGAGCATTTTACACTTCATTAATCATTCCTCATTTATCTCAAAATTAAATCATGTATGACAGCACATATCCACCAATCTTATTTAACGACTAACTTATCTAGAACACTTCGAAACATCACCGTTCTAAACTGTAATGCTAATATGATCAAACCATTTTTAGCAAGATATAATTTTGATATTACATGTAAAGGGTGCTCCATAAAGAGCGTTAAATTTGAATCAGATGGCATTATTTAGTTTTTATTAATTTAACCCTATTTTTTTTCCAGCACATCAGTTTGTTTTGGTTTGTTTTCGTCATGGAACAGTTTAAAACAAAGCAACGTGTTTTTATTGTTAAAGAATTTTACCAACATTCTCGGAAGAAATCAAGCAGCCAACGAATTTAGAGTTCGAAGACTAATCAGAAAGTTTGAGACGACTGATTCAGTGGGAACGGTGAAATCGCATGGTCAAAATCGGTTTCGTTGTACAGAGCAACAAATCCCTATTGTGCATTGAAGAGATAGTAGATAACCAAAATAATAAAAGTATGCACGCGAACTTTAAAACAAAAATTTGGGACTCTTTACGGAACACTTTATATAATTGAAACACACTTATCTAAAGGAGAAATCTTTAAAGCCAGCAAGTACTACGTATTTTGCATGGGCTTGTCAATTTCAACAACACATTAACTTCATGGAGTTATAAAACTAATAGAAGAATTATGAAAGTAAACAGTATACAGTAGCAGTGTTTATAGATATTGAAAAAGCGTTTGATAAAGTGTGGATAGAAGCTTTTATGCTATTATGCATCGAATTACCTTCTTTCCCTAGTGCAATAATCTTCTCGTTTTTGCTAAACAGAATTTCTTCTGTCCTCATTAACACCTCTATATCTAATATAAAAACCATACATGCCAAGGTTTTTTTAGGTTGCGTATTTGGACCAACTTTATGTATTTTTTTTATTTATGACATCCCTGTAGCCAAACTAAGCAGTATCGCATTTTTTGCTGATGATACTTACAATACAAAGATCTCTAGTCTTTTGTCCTCACTTGGCAACTAATACACTAAGCATATAGCTCAACAAGTAGTCCATATTCTTTATTTCAGACTTAAACTAATTAGAGAACATCAACATATTAATATAAACGGAACCGACATTATTTGGAACTCCCCGTAAAATATTTTGGAATTTATATATAGACTCAACTTACACCAGGTTACCGTTGTTATATGCATTAATAAACAGGAATACATCATTTTGCCAGAAATACCCGATTATATTGTAGTTATATGGAGCATAATTTTAAAAACTAATATTAACAAACTTGCAAGTACTTAAAAATAAGATTTCACTTACAACTGTAAATGCTTCATGGTACATACTCAACTGACAAGTAAATTACGAATTAGGAATGGATATGATCGAGCACTGTATTAAGCTTAAACTACACAATAAAGACAATATACTTACATAATAATTAGGGAAGAAAACATTGATACTAGACTTAAAAGACAATTACCGCAAGATCCTTCTTTTAACTCAGATGATAATAGTAATAGTAAGAGTGAATCGTTACTAAAATAACTCTTAAGTGCAACCAATCAAGTCCAAGGAACTATTTTCTTCTGTGTATAAGTTAAGAAATCGTTATAAGTAATCTAATTATAAATCAAACAAAACCATGTATAATATTGTTTTTAAGAGTTGAGATAGTTACTGTAAATTTAAAAAAATAGAAATAGAAGGAGAAGTTTGATAAATAAAATTTGAATTTTTTAATTGCTGTAAAAATATAACATTAACGTAATAGTAGTGCAGAAAATATGACGGCTTATTTTTGTCTGAGCAGTTCTTGGTAGCATATTAATTTTCTCTTCATTTATCATCTGTTTTTTTAATCTAGCCTTAACTATACTTCAAGATTTATACCTTTATTTTTTACATTTAGTCTAAGCGTACTTAAATAATATTCAGCAACTAAAGCAGGTAGATACCAAAACAAATAAGGCAACCAACCAGCAAAAATATGAAACAGACGAGGAAGAACTCGCTAGAGTATGGATTACAGGTAAAGATAAAGAAGAAAGAATATCAAATAAAAAATTATTCAAGCTAACTTTCCACCAAACAGATAATATTAAAAGAATCTACGAAGTTACGAGCATCCAAAATGCAATAGTTAAAATGAAAGCACTGAGAAAGCCATCTCTAGTACCACAATGTAAACGTTACCAACTGTATGGGCACATGCAAAAGTTTTGCGCGCATAAACCAAGATGTGTCAAATACGCGGGAAGGCATTTAACTGCGGAATGCAAAACAAAATGTAAATCCAAAGTCAACTGTATGTGTTGGCAAATGAGAACGCAACCATATTTATTATAATTTGGCAACACCTATATTCAATTGGGTACTCTGTCTATATCTATGATTTACTTGTACGTTTCTAACCTATATGTCAATAATACACGTTCGTTGCATTTTTCATAATAATCGTTTATTTATTTCCACATAAATATCAACATGATAACAGAGCGTGGTTGATTGCTACTTGTGGAAACAGAAGAAAAAGTAAACGCAGTAAAAACTAAGAAAACCGGCTGGCGTGTTTTTTGTCCGTCATACATTTTGAGGTTAACCGGGGCGGCGTGCTCGGTCAGAAATCACGTGTAAATCATAATTACGCAAAGGAGATGTCGAATTCAGGTTACAATCCATTTCATATCGACAGACTAGTTGGAAGAGATAACTATGCCAGTTGGAAGTTTGCAGTCCAGGCATATTTCGAACTCGACGATTTATGGAGTTGTGTCACCGGTACCAATACAAACCAAAGTAAAGAAACCAAGGCGAAATCTAAGTTGATTTTATTACTGGATCCTATCATTTACGTATATGTTCAGAATGCAACTACTTGTAAAGAAGTCTGGGAGAGTTTGGAACAGGCTTTTGATGACAGCGGGTTGTACAGGAGAGTAGCCTTGCTGAGGGACCTGATAACAACTACATTGGATTCTTCTCGAAGCGTAGATGATTATGTGAATAAAATAATGTCGACCGCCCACAAGCTCAGGAATATTTAGTTTGACATTGATGATGAATGGCTCAGTACACTGATGTTAGCCGGCCTCCCTGAAGCTTATAAGCCCATGATCATGGGACTGGAGAGCTCTGGCATCAAGATAAGTGCTGATTATATTAAATCTAAACTCCTGCAGGAAGTTCAATGCTCTGATAATTCAGCATTCTTCAAAAGGAAAAAGGTCATTCAAAGAAATCAACATGATTCAACAAAAAATTGTAACAAGCATGGACACTTTGCTAAGAATTGTCGTGCTCTGAAAAAGAAGAATGTAGAAAATACAGAAGGAAATAAAGGTTTTGTTGCAGCTTTTTCAGCATCTCCTCAGACAATGAATCCGGACCTGTGGTATGTGGACTCGGGTGCCTCCATGCACATGACGTATAGACGTGACTGGATGTATGATGTTACAAGTTCACCGATACCCACCATAATTGTTGCCAGTAAGACACCGCTACCTGTGGAAAGTATGGGAAAGGTCAATTTATTGCTAAATGGTAATAAAGAAAGCAAAATTCATGTAAGACAAGTTTTATACATACCTAAACTTGCTGCAAACCTCCTGTCAGTCAGTGCTATGGTGAAAAATGGCTGTAATGTAAATTTTAGAGATAAAGGTTGTATATCTATGATAAAAATGGAAAGCTCCTGTGTTCGGCCACACTAGTAAACGATTTATATTTGTTGAACACACACAGAGAGGTATTTTCTAACCTGTCTTGTTCAGATAACTTAAATGGTTTGGTTCTGTGGCATAGATGCATGGGACACCTGAATTTTTCAGATGTTAACAAGCTGCCGGAGTGTGCTGAGGGAGTTCAGCCATTCTCAGACAAAAATAAAGGTTCTATTACTTGTACTATCTGTCTCTCGGGGAAACAAACCAGATTGCCCTTTAACAACATTGGTTCAAGATCTTCACAACCCTTGCAGCTGGTCCACACTGATTTATCTCATGCTGACCAATGGAAAAAGGTTATGCAAGAAGAGTATGACTCTCTGATCAAAAACAAAACTTGGTCACTGGTTGATGCACCATCTGGGAAAAGAGTCTTACCATGTAAATGGATCTATAAAACTAAAACAAATGAAAAAGGTGAGATTATCCGATTTAAAGCAAGATTGGTCACCAAAGGATATACTCAGAGAAAAGGAAGTGACTATGCTCCTGTTGTAAGATATACATCTGTTCGATTCTTACTTTCACTGACTGCGAAGTATGATTTAGAAATGCTTCAGATGGATGCCATAAGTGCTTTTCTTCAGGGTCACATAGATACTGAGATATACATGTCACAACCAGAATACTACAAAGAAAATGATCAAGTATGTATTTTACATAAATCAATTTATGGACTCAAACAGGCTAGCCGGCAGTGGAATCTTAAATTGAACAATGTTTTATTAAAAATTGGCTTACAGAGATCACAGGGATCCATGTATTTATTATTTAGTAAATGAGTCTGCAACTATATTAATTGTAGTGTGGGTGGATGATCTTTTGATATTTACATATAATAAGGATAAAACAACAGAGATTAAAAACAAGTTAAAAGGAGAATGCAGTATGAAAGACCTAGGTGAAATGAAGAATTGTATCGGCATAAACATAAATAGGAACCGAGAGGCAGGTATGATTATGTTAGATTAAGAAAAATACATAAACCTAAACTTTAATATGTCTGAATGCAAACCAGTTTGTACCCCGATAGAGGTGAATTCAAAATTTGAGAAAAATCCTGAAGATGGGAACAAAAATATCCCATACAGGGAAGCGGTGGGATGTCTGATATATCTGGCACATGTCACGAGACCTGATATCACCTATGCAGTTAACAAGTTGAGTCAGTACTGTAATAGTCCAGGAAATCAACACTGGCTTGGAGTAAAAAGGATTATGAGGTATCTTCAAGGAATCAGGAACCTAAAGCTATGCTATGTCAAAGATGACTCAAAGGAAATAACTGGATATTGTGATGCTGACTGGGCGAGCGACCCAGTGAATAGACGATCGTGCACGGGTTATGCTTTTCTGTTTCAGAATGCTTGTTTATCTTGGAATTCGTGTAAACAGCAAACCGTGGCACTCTCTACGGCGGAGGCCGAATACGTGGCGATGGCGGCGGCGACCCAGGAGGCCCTGTGGCTGCGGCAGCTGATGGCCGAGCTCGGTCAAGATGGAGACGGCGCCCTACTCATCCACTGTGACAATCAAAGTACAATAAGACTGGCATCAACAGACTGTTATAAACCAAAAACTAAACATATAGATATTCGTTTACATTTTCTTATGGAAAACATTGTTAATTCAAAAGTTAAATTTAAATTTGTAAATGGTTGCAATATGATAGCTGATAACTTGACTAAAGGTATTACCTTTGAAAAACATTTGTTCTGTATCAGTAAAATGGGTCTGCGTTCTGTGGAGAGTGTTGGCAAATGAGAACGCAACCATATTTATTATAAGTTGGCAACACCTATATTCAATTGGATACCGTGTGTATATCTATGATTTACTTGTACGTTTCTAACCTATATGTCACTAATACACATTCGTTGCATTTTTCATAATAATCGTTTATTTATTTCCACCTAAATATCAACAGTATGGAAGAACACCCCGAAAATTACAGGGGTTGTGAGGTAGCTAAAGAATTTTAAAAAGGAGTGATAAGATTGCTAGAAACAAACTGGAAGTGAATAATAAAAAAATAAACAACCGGGAATACCCAAAGATAAACGACCAAAGTACATTTGCGGATAAAATTAAGAAAAACAATCAGTCTGACATAATGCTAAAGAAAAATGGAACTACAAACCAACTATTGTTAACCTAATAGCTAGAATGGCTCAACTAACAAAAATAATTGCAAGATTAAATGACAGACATAAAATTAGAGACAGAAAAAGGCAATAAAGCTACTGGATCCACGTCAAGAAACTAAAAACAATGTATAGAAGTAATATTAGGATAGCCACTTGAAATACCAATGGAATCTTACAAAATAGACAAGACTTTGCAACATTTCTTGTTATTAAAAAGAATAGACATACGCCTCATTTCTGACCATCTAACCAGAGAATCATACCTCAGATTCAAAGGTTATCATTGTTATCACACTGTTCACTAGCATAACATAACCAGGATTGGCAATCCGATAATAATTAAAAACAACATAAAACACTACTAAGTAACAAGCATCAAAACCATGGATAGTTAGTTGACAATACTAGTAATCAAAGCTAGGAAGCAGAAGCTGATAGTAGTTGCAATTTACTGACCGCCTAGATATAATCAAAAAAAGGATGCTATTTAAAGGCTCTTAGCGTTTTATAATAGGAGGCGATTCAAATGCAAAAATACGAGATGGGGTTTAAGAATTACCACTACAAAAAGAAAAGAATTGCATTAAGTAGCAACAGAGTTGGTATGCCCCTATTTTTCAACAGAAAAGCCTGTGCATTATCCTACAGATTCGAACAAAATACTAAACTTGCTGAACTTCTTTATAACAAAGGTTTCGGAAAATTCTAGAAGTGTTGATGAAAGCTTCGACCTAAACTCAGATTACTCTCCGATTATTTTAACGCTAACTGAAACTATAATTACAAAAAAGTGCGGTCCGACGCTAGTAAACAAATACACTGATTGGGAAAAGTTTGTCCAAGATATACAGCAGGCGGTCTGCAAAAATACATCCGAAATTAAAACGAAGGCCATTGGTAATAACTACCCGAAGGAAATTAGAGATCTAATGGCAGAAGATAGAAAAGCATAAAGAAAAAATCAGCAGAAAAGAACACTGCAGGATAAGAACAAACCAAATAATCTTGCACAAAGATTAAAGAGAGAAATACAGCAGTTTAAGAATAATTCTATCAGTAACCATTTAAAAGAGCTGACAAATGATAAAATGACGTGCGTTTTTTCTACGCCTGGGCTCGAGAGTACTCCTCCGATAAATTTTGCAAACACGAATGCAGAATGGACGATGGAATTGCGGTCAACTGGACCCTGCATCCACCATCTCCTCAACAAGCCTTAGCAAAAAATCGACAGTAGGGAAAGAATTGTGTAGGTCGACGAGGGTCTCTTCACTAAGCGAAAGAACAACTCCGGCCGCGTACTTTTTCCTCAGTGGATCTTCGAAGGTCTCTACCGTGAAACTCGAGAGTGCTTCCTGTTGCAAGTTTCGGTCTGATAAGCCATCACGCTCATTCAGGTGATCAAGGAAAACATCGAAGAAGGAACAACAATCCTCTCGGACATTTGGCGTGCAAATAAGACGAAAAAACTGGAAGACGCGGGCTTAGATCACGTCAAGATTAACCGCCGCTTTAGTTTTATTGACCCAAAGACTATTGTACACACGTAGACCTTCGAAAGTATATGGGGCTCCGCTAAGTGGAGAAACACTACCTCGACAGCTATCTGGTCGAATTTGTGTGGCAAAAAACAAAGGATACAGAATGGATTCTGAAACTGCTTGTAAAGTTCTGGCCGCCGAAGGATTAAATGCAGGATACTTGGATAGTGCAGGTGATTTTTCACGATGTCTTCTACACTACCAACATTTGTAGATAGTTTTTGCTCTAAGTTCCTTGATAGTGCTGCACCTATTCTCACGAATAAGCGCATCTGCACGATCAATGTTTGCATTGGTGACGGATGTTCGCAACCGACGATCATCTATTTAGTCTCTTTTTTTCAAATGTTCAAATAATAATTATATAAGTTTATACTGTTATCGAATGTATTGATTTATCGCATATTATTATCGCATTTTCAAGGGATTTTCTGTCAAACTTTGTTTTTTAGAGTTTACCGTGATTTTGATTATTTCAATTATCGTACTACGTGCTCTTTCAATGGATAAGTTACTGTTAGGGTGTAGCGTTATGTTAAACTTGTTATTTGTTATCAATTTATATGGTAATTTATAACGAGGATACAGTTTAATAAATGGCTCTAAAATATCAGGTATATTTTTCAATTCAAGTTCCTGAAACACTAAACAGTTTGTAAAATAATTTATCTCGGTAATAAATTTTCTTTTATTAATCAAAGTTCTCTTGTAATAAATAATATTCAGGTCTTTCATATTTTGATTTTTGACATATTTCACGTTCGTCGACTTATTCTCGACAATGCTAGATTTGTCCCAGTATAACTCTTGTATTCCTCTATGTCATGGTTTTAATATTAACTATTATTCTTGTTCTTCGGTAACATCTTTAAAATACCCGTGCGTAAATGTCAATTTAATTGTATTATTGAAGGTATTAGAAACAATCAGTGCCGTTTCTTTATTTTTTTAGTTCAAAGCTGTAGCATGAATATATAATATATTAGTGATTTCAATTAGATATTTTTCTTCTGATCCATAATACATATTTCATTTTGTCAAATATTTTGGCAATTTGTGAATTATGGGTGTGACAAAAGTTAAATACCAATTGATTTTTAAAATAATTCAAAGATTTTCTTTGTTATTTCTAATGTTGCGTTTTTATTTTTTTCTCGCGAATGTTTACTCACGTCTGATGGTTGATATTTATTGACTTAAATTTGATTAAGTGGTTTTATTTGAACGTATAACAGTATTTTGCATTCTTTTTTTTTTCTTGTTTATTACTTTCTTTACTTGTTTCTTTAAGCAGTTCGTCTGTTTTATTATTGACTTTACTCCATTACTCCTGTATTATTAAATGAAGATAAGTCATCTGTGTCATTTACCTACATCGAGTTGATTCTTAGTCGCGATAAGAAGTCTGTGTTTGCATTTTGTTTATTTTTTTTAAATGTATTTCGTATTTAAATTCTTCTAGCTGCAAACTGGTTCCTTCATTTTGAACAACCATTGTAAGGGTTTATGATCAGTGATAATATTGAATTTTCTGCCAAAGAGGTAAAGCCTTAATGCTTTTGTTGTGGAAATTATAACAAAATATTTCTTTTCAATGGTAGAATAATTTATTTGTTTATTATTTAACATTTTGTTGACATACATTGTTAACTTACCTTGATGTATATTTCTGTGATATAGGATAGCTTTTACCACTACATTTGAAGCGTCTGCAGCTACGATAAAAGCCATAACTAGCGGGTTCAAGACTAATTAAATTTCTAATTGAACTTTTGCAATATCTTTTTTATGTTCTTTAAAGCTCTTTTATGGAATAGCAATGTCATAAAGGTACACTAAACAAATACTCTCCGAAATTCCGTATAATATATTGTTTATAACTTGGGAAAAGTAACTGGGGTATTTGAGCTTATCCTTTATCTGTAGAGAATGCTGTTATTTGCAATCAATTTCTTTCTGGTGGTACCCACTTTTCAAATATATTTTGAAAAAATATTGGGATCCTCCCAATAAATCGGGTATGTTGCTAATGTTAGGTATCGGATATTTATCTTCTAAAGTAATCTGATTTACCTTTCTAAAATCTGTCATCATTCATTATATGGAGAATCGCTTTTTTCTGTGTTTTTTAAATCCATGATTTGTCCTGTTAACTCCTTTCGCTGAACATATGGAAGTCCACCATGGAGATGTTTCCAAATTCTGAGCTATCTTATGTTTTGTTATGTTACTAAATGTTAGAATGTTACCTAGGCTATAGAATAACTCTTTATATCAATTACACAAATTCTGTATTGCGTTTCAATAGATTAGTTAGTTGCTCGTCTACCATGTAGTTATTTTTTCCTTCATTTGCATATTACATAGTGCTATCTATCTTTCAATTATGTTTTGTGTTTTTGTCTATTCTCTGATATATCACCCTCTGTTTGCTCTAATACCGAAACTTCATATCTGTAATTTCCTATACCAATTAGCGTTTATGGTATTACTAAATTACATATTTCTTCTCTGGGGATGATTGCTGTTCCTTTCTTAATTTTGGTTTTCCCGGTTTTTACACTTCTTAGTCTTTTTATCTATTTTACTATTCTGTGAATAATAGTTTAGTTTATATACACGATTATTTAATATCACAAATATTTAATACTATAATTCCTGCTGGATACTCAATTTGTGCGTAGCTACTGTACACTCTCAGTTCCTAACAAGACATTCAAATGATCATTTTTTTTCTTTCTAACTCTTTGCTTCTGCTCGGTTTTCTTTCAAAATTGTGTACATCATACAAGGCTTCTTAACAGTTAGCTTGTTTTGATACGTATTATTTTTTATGTTTCCCCTTGACATGGGTGTATTTAATTTAAAAGAGGTATTACAATTGTTATTAATCCTAATATTATGTGTAGACATTGGCATTAGTTACTTCTGCATTTCTTTGACTGAAAAACCTTTTGCCTTCCTGTTATGGTATGTATGTATGCCGTAATTCCTCCTGGGAGGTATCATTGGCGCCCTTTCATGGGCTTTTTAATCCTTTTTGGCTAGATTAGTGCCTTTAGTTGTGATTTCCGTTTCATATGTCCTTGCTTGATTTTGCTTTTACTACTATTTTCTTCCATTCTTTCCTGTTGGTCGCGGTCCGTCTCCAATTTACTACGTTCATTCTTCTTAAATCTCCCAATACTTTATCCTTCCATCTATTTTTGGGTTTTCCTCGTGGTCTTGTCTGTTCTGGTTTCCACTCGGTTATTGTCTTTATCATTCTATTTCGTTCTTCCTATATGCCCTAGCCATCTTATTCGCTGACAATTTTCCCTGAAAATGTCTTCTCCTTTCAGTTCTTCTTCTATTTCCTTATTCATTTTTATTCTATAATCGTTGTCTCCCATTTTCACTGGTCCTAGGATCTTCCTCATAATTTTTTTTTCGAGAATACGCAGTTGTTCCTCCTCTTTTTTCGTCATTCTTATCGTCTCTGCTGCACATATTATTGTGGGTCTTATTAGTGTTTTGTATACTCTTATTTTTGTTGTTTTCGTGATTTTCCGGTCTTTCAGTAATGGTTTATATATGTTGAATAATTTAAACCATCGGTGAATTCTTCCTTTTATATCCTGGTCTCTGTTATTTTTGTTGTTTATTTCCGTTCCTAGGTATGTGAATGTTTGTATTCTCTCAAATTTGTGACTTCCGATTTTGTATTGGTTTTGGTTATCTCCTTTTCCTCGTTTGCAGCACATGTATTTTGTTTTCTTTTCATTTATTGTAAGACTTCTTGCTTTTGCTTCTGTTTCGATTGTGTTTGTTGTAGTTTAGTTTTGCTTCTTGAGACTATTAGGAAATCATCCGCATATGCCAAAATTTGCATCTCTTTGTTCACAATTGTGCCTGTTTGGTCTGTTTTTCGTATGATGTTCTGTAGTGTTATGTTGAATAGATTGGGTGACAGTGCATCTCCTTGTCTTACCCCTAAGTTGGTTTCAAAATATTTTGTGTCCCCTTCTTGTAATTGTACTGTCGCTTCTGAATTCTCCATCGTCATTTTAGTTAGTCGTATTAGTTTCGATGGTATTTGGATTTCTCTCATATCCTCTAATATTTGTGGTCTTTTAATTTGGTCAAAAGCTTTTTGAAAGTCTATGAATAAGAGATGTAATTCGATATTGTATTCGTACGCTTTTTCTATTATTTGATTGATGATATGTATGGCGTCTACTGTTGATCTGCCTGGGCGGAATCCACATTGATAGTCCTCGATTTTATTTTCCGTATGGATACTTAACCTCTGTTGTAATATACATGTGAAAATCTTGTATGTTATGTTGAGGAGCGTGATTTCCCTATAGTTACTGCATATTTCTGGGTCGCCTTGTTTATATATCGGTATGATTCTTCCCTTTTCCCAGTCTTTTGGCATCATCTCTTCATTCCAGATTGCTGTTATTAGTTTGTGTATTATTTTGTGCAGTTCTTACCTCCATATTTTATCATTTCTCCGTTTATTTCATCTACACTCGGGCTTTTACCATTTTTAATTCTTTTTATAGTTTTTTCCACTTCCTCATAAGTTGGTTCTTTGTCTATGTATTCATCTCTTTCATTTACCATTTTCCTTTGCTCTTCATCTTGTTCCCTGAATAGTAGATTTTGAAAATATTCTCTCCATATATCTTTAATCTTTTTTCCTTCATAGTATGTTTGTCCTTGGTTATCTTCCATTCCTCTTCTCTTGATTGAGTAGTTTCTTCTTGTCTTTTTTATGTTTTTGTATATCTCTCTATTACAGTTGTGTTTTCTATTGGTTTCTATTTCCTCTATTTCTTGATCTATCCATTCTCTTTCTTTCGTTTTAAATACTTCGCCTGCTTTTTTTTATCTCTTTATATTTTTCGTGGTCTTCGTTCTTTCCTGTGTTTATCCATTTCAATCTAGCGTCTCTCTTTTTGTTTATTTCTCTGTCACATTCTTCGTCGAACTATATTTTATTTTTTTTTATTTTTTCTGTGTCCTATGATTTTTGCCGTTATATCCGTTATGCATTCTTTAATGTTTTTCCATTCATTTTCGATTTCTTCTGGTGTTCTCTCTTTTGGTTGGGTTATTTTTTGTTCAATTCCTTCTATATATTTTTTCCTGGTTTCCATATTGTTTAATTTTTCAACTGCCCATTTTCTTCTTTGATTAATTTTCTCAAGATCTTTTATTATTTTTTGCTTTAGTTTTGTTATTACCAACAAGTGATCTGTGTCTGCGTTGGCACCTCTGAAGGTTCTGACATCTTGTACAGCTGTTGCTATGTTTTTTGAGACTAACACATGATCTATTTGGTTGCCCTTATTTCTTCCGGGTATAAGCCAGGTTTCCTTATGTTCTCTTCTGTGTGGAAATTTAGTCCATTGTCATTTGTCTTCTCATAAATAGTGTGTTTGTCTGCAACCCCTCTGAGTCATTCTTCTTTCCCCACCATTGCATTAAAGTCCCCCAGTACCATAAGGATGTCTTGTTTTTTTACTCCATCTGTTATTTTTTCCAGTTCTTCATAAAATTTGTGTTTTTCCTCCTCCTCGGCTTCTTCCGTTGGTGCGTATACATTAATGATAGTGATATTTTTTGGTTTCCCTTTAATTCTTAGTGTTGATATTCTTCCATTCACTGGTGTAAATTTCATTATTGTTTGCGTTGACTTTTTTGCTACCATAAAACCTGTTCCACTCTTTCCTTGGGTTTCTTCTCGTTACTATACCATTGTAAAATTTGCATTGCTAATTTCTCCCCTTCCTTTCCACCGAATTTCCTGTAATGCTAATATGTCTAATTTGTATTTTTCCATTTCTTTTGCAATTTGTATCATTTTTCCCGAGATTAATAGTGTTTTTATATTCCACGTGCCTATTTTTATTATATTTTTCTTTTTTTTGCATTTGTTTTTCCTATTTTTTGTTACTTTAGCTTGGTTTGTATTTATGTCTAAATTACTATGTCCATTTCCATTGCGTTTCGTTCCCTTTATTTCCGTCCGATTTTTTTATAGCTAGTTTTTTAAGTTTTTTGCGTTGTGCTCTACATATGCGAGTTTGCCGATTGTTTTGTTCATTTTTTCCTCATCCCGTTCTGCTATTGTACTTCTTGTTTGTTTCGGGTCATTTCCTTTTGTACGTGGTGCAGGTAGGCTTTGTGTCCAGAGTCTATTCTTCTTGGGCACTGCCCCTTTGGTAGCTACTGTTGTCGTTGTTTGATCTGTCTCTTCGTCTGTTGACCTCTCTCTTTTCTTGGAGTCTTTCATTCTTTTATTGTCTGTGTTCTTCTTGTTCTACCTCACTTTCTTCTGTTTCGCTTAGACACATTATCTCTTCCTGCTTCCATTCCTCTCCATTTATGATTAGTTTGTCCTTTATTATGATGGCTTTCATTCCTTTTTTCTCGCGTCTATCATGTGAGGCAATAATATTCTCCTTGCTTCTCTTGTTTTTTTGTCCATATCTTCCTTTATCCATATT
Source organism: Sinelater perroti (assembly GCA_036346155.1). Taxonomy (NCBI): domain Eukaryota; kingdom Metazoa; phylum Arthropoda; class Insecta; order Coleoptera; family Elateridae; genus Sinelater; species Sinelater perroti. Next base: position 815,542 of record JARFIY010000366.1, read on the forward strand.
TCCGTTCTTTTCAGCTTGTTTAACTTTCTCAGAAATTCTGTCCTTTTTATTCTTATTGTCAGCCCCACTTTAATAGGTCTATTTTTGTTGATTTTTGGGTCTCCTATTCTGTGCAGGAAGTCTATTTCATGATCCTGCAAATTTATTTCCATTCTGTGTACCAGGTTTAGTAATATTTGCTTTAACTTTTCCGTGTTTTCGTTTCGTTCCTCTGGAATTCCGAAAATTACAATGTTCTTTCTTCTTACTTCCTCTTCCAGCATCTGAATCTTTATTTCTTGTTGTTTTATTATATTTTCTAACTTTTTTATTTTTGCTCCGCTTTGCTTAACACTGTCATTCGTATTGTCAATTTTTCTCTCCATTGTTATTAATTTACGCATTATGTCGGCTAGCGTTAATTCTGTTTCTGTGTTTTCCTCTGTTCCTTCCATCTTCTTTCTTACTTTGATGCGTTTCAGATTAAAAAGTTGGTAACTTTATTATTTACGCTGGCGGACTTCCTCTTTTGTTACACCGTCCACTTTGTTTTTGGTTGTAGTTTGTCCTACACCGATCGCGTGTTTTTCCCCTGGTTGGAGCGAATTTCCTGTATTTATTACCACACCCGCGTTTTCACTTTTCATTAGCTGTTTTTTTCTTAAACTATGTTCTTTGTTTTTATTTTAGTTGCAGCCTGGTAAGTTAGTTTTTAGATATTTCACTTAACCGTTGATCTATTCCAATATTCCTTAACCCTGACCTGTCCGTTTCACGTATTTTCGCTGCACCGCGATAAGCGCGCGCGGCCTCGATTGACCCGCGTCGATGGGCTTGCTCTTATCAGCTCAGCAGCCGTTTGTATTATATTTGCTTTGTTCAATACTTATGTATTAGTCCTACCTTATTTGATGTTTATTCCTTTCTTACAGTTTCTTTATTTGTTATATTTACTCACTTTCACTAATTATTTGGCACTTTAAGCTATTAAAAAACGTAACAAACTATTTAACCATAAATCACAGCTCTCCTGTTATGGTAGTTAACTGAAAATAATGTCGCTCGGAGATTGTTGCAATTATATCTAGGGATTATGGTTTTCCGGAAATTTACATTTATTATTATTATTATTACTAAACACTGGGTGTCGAAGGGTGTGATAAAAAAGTCAGTAGATTTTGGATAATGCTTAAATGCATGAGATGCGTAAGTACGCAGGTGGCAGGGTGTTGTGCTCGGTAAAGCAGTTTGCACGCTGTGATCTGTTAAGACTCAGCCCTCAGTTTGGGGATTCGTCTCGTCTACGAGACGACACCTCCATACCATACTGCGCGAACAGCGAAAGCTACAGAGCAACAAATAAAGCAGAAATCATTGTGCGGATGTCGTGCGAAAGAAAAATTATATATATATATATATATATATATATATATATATATATATATATATATATATATATATATATATAAACATTATATACTTTAACTGATATTTTTTTGTTTGTATTACATTTTAAAAACATGTTTTAATGTTTTTTGGCGTAGATTAATATTTTATTAGTAGTTTCTGACATAGTTCTTTTTTGTTTTTTACATCTGGAATGGTTTGTAAAAGCGACAGATAATTGTTTCATTCCAGTTTATTTATTAATTGACCTACATATATAATTTTTCCATGTTGCTGATATATTGTCAGCTTGAATTTTAGCGTTTAATCAATTTTCTAGCTTTTTAACCCTCTCAATGAGGTTATTCTTTGTTTCCGGTGATCTTGTCCTTAAGTTTTAATATTATTTTTATTATTTTAATATTATTAGTACCTTCCTATCTGTATGATCTTCAAAATTTGATTTGCAACATTTTGTGAGGAGCAAGCTAATCTTTCACATCCGACCCAATTGACATTCGTTTGCTTTGCGTAATAGTTTACTGCATCTTAAGCAGATAACATAGTGAGTAAGGATCGCGTCATTATTTCTGCCATGCCTAGCGTAGTATTGATCAATTTTTCACAGAAATGAGTTTTCTCTTAAACTTTGGCAATATATTGCTATAATGTCTAACAGCTGCAATGATTTGCTCTATATTAATACGTTGGGTGCGTCATTGCGCCTTCGTTTATTATCAAATTTATTAACTAACCCATTTAACAATTATTCTATTGTTCTAATTGAATTTTACTCAGCGTTATAATAGTTTACGTAAAATTATTTGTTACAATTTTTGATACATTCTTAATAGTTTCCCGTAACAGGCCTTGAAGGCCCTTTAGGGTCGTAATAGGATAGATCTGCTACAATCTAGAGCCTACGGTACACAAGGATAGTAACGTGGCTAGCGCTACGTACCGACTTTTTATTCTTAATTCTAATTTTTATTCTTATTATACATATATAATTATTTTCTGGGTTGCGGCTTTCCGATTTTGGATCCTTAGTTCGATGATTTTAGCTCCTACGCTTGGGTATCCTCAGGTGGTTTACCTCGGCTCTATTACAATAACAGTGATCTTCTAGGGTAACCGGGTATTACGGCTCTATCTCAATATTAATGTGGTTTGTATTACTCCTCTTGGCTCTGTCGAAATGTCAGCGTGGTTCAAGAGTAGCGAAGTGCACAAAGGGTAGCACTTAACTTTATCCGTATAGCTGCACCATTTATATTTTAGTTGCCTCTAAAAGCTTTTTTATAAAGACTTTGCGAAAGCAGCGATTACATTTTACAATATTATTATATACTTTAAGCAATAGATTACAGTATTTATAATTTATTAATTACATTTCACTTAACTACTACTATCGCCGATCACTGTAAATTGATAACAAACAACTGCTCATTTAATTGTATTTATACAATTATGGCGTCGCAATTTACAATTATAATAAATTTTATCGGTTTACAAATAATATAATAGGTGTATAAATAAGTTCTCAGCTTTAGATTTCACAGGACGCAAATCACCGTTTACGTGTAACGTGTTAGTCCGCCCTCTTGCGGTTTCAAAGCAATGACATTTGGTCTTTCGAAACATCATGCGATTTGGCGTTTGATGCACATAACCTCAATAATCAGCTGTGTTCACGATGGCAATCACAAAAGAGCATATTCGATTTTCTAGCCACTTCGCGTTTTATCTTAAGAAAAACGCTGCTGAAGCCACTGAAATAACTTGTGCTGCATATGGTGAGAATGTTGTAAGTCATGCAACGTGCAAAAAGTGGTACCAAAGATTCCGCGGAGGAGAGTTTAGTCTTGAAGATCAACCGCGCGCTGGACGCCCTCAAACATTTGACACGGACGAGCTGCAGACGCGTTAGGCTGGGAACTTCTCCCACAAGCGGTGTATAGCCCAGACATGGCCCCTTTCGATTATCACTTATTCCGGTCGTTACAGCATCACTTTGCTGATACGCACTTTAAATCAGAAGAGGAAGTCCGAAAATGCATCGATAACTTTATCGTCTCGAAGCCGGCGAGCTTCTATCACCAGGGAATTTGCAAGCTACCCGAAAGATGGCAAAAGGTCATCGATGCTAACGGAGGATACTTTGATACTTAAGCTTTTTTTGTTTGTTTTTAAATAAAACTTTAATTTTGCAGAAAAAAGCTGAGAACTTATTTATACACCTATTACGTGGGTAGTCTGAAGAATTTTGAGCCTCAACATGAAGATAACCCTACTTGTCAAAACCATTCTGTTACGACAATCATAAATGATTTGAAAAATACCTGTAAAAATTTTAGCCATTTAGGACGCTTAGTTGTTATTTGGCAGTCGTTTGTATCAGCCGATATCAAATACCGTGTCATAATTAGTAACTTGCATTTGAAAAACAATACGCCTACGCAAATTAAAGACGAGTTAGACGCCGTTTACGAGCACTCTATCCCATTATTTTCCACCGTGAAAAGATGGGCACCTGAATTTGAACGTGGCTATACCAACTTGGCTGATGATGAGCATTTGGAATGGCCAACACATGCGACCTGTACCGATAACGTCGAAAAAGTTCATCAAATAATACTGGATGACTGTAGAAACAAGGTTAGAAAGATATCAGAGGCTGTGGGCATATTGAAAGAACGCGTGCATGAGAAAGCTGTCCGCGTTTGCTCACTTTGAACCAAAAATTCATTCGAATAAACATTTCCAAAGCCCTGCTTAAGCGATTTCAGCAAAACGAGTCGGACTTTTTACGTCGATTTATTACTGTCGATAAAACTTTGGTCCACCATTACACTCCTGGGACAACGGAATAATCAAAACAGTGGACTATAAAGGGCGAATCTGTTCCAAAAAGGGGAAGACGGTTTCATCAGCCGCGAAGATGACGACGACTGTTTTTTTAGGATAGTCGGGGAATTCTGTTCATCGACTACCTAAAAAAGGGGAAAACAATAACGGGGTCGCACTGTGCATCATTATCGGTCCAGTTGAAGGCAGCAATTGCTGAAAAACCGCCCCATTTGGAACTGAAGAAAGTGCTCTTCCATCTAAACAAGGTACCGGCTCACACTTCGGCGGTCGCCACAGCTCAAATTCACGAATTGCAGTTTGAATTGATTGACCACCTAGTATATTTACCAAAACTGCCCCCCAGCCTCTATTTGCTGTTTTATAAGCTCAAAGTTTGGCTTGGAGGACACATTTTTATCAAACGAGGAGGTCAATGCAACCGTAGACGCGTATTTTGCAGAGCAAGACTCCAACTACTATTTGGACGGGTTAAAGGACATTACTGAAAAAAATGTGTCGACTTAAAAGGAGACTATGTTGAAAAATTGAATTTAACAAAATAAAAACACTTGGTTCTATGTTAGGCTCAAAATTTATCACTAATCGCGATTGTATAACCCTCATCCAACAGTTCAAGTGGTTAAACCAAAACTCTATATCCCATTGCTGTTCGATATAACTCTTCTAACTTGCCTTAAATCACCTTAGGGTTTCTGGCTTGTATCATAAATTTGTGAGCGGCATCAATATTTCTGATATCTATGTGTGTAGTATAAAGTTATAACTGCTGTTAACAAGCATTCTCCCATTTATCACCTGGAGACTCCCTAGTTGACTTTTGACTTTAAACAACTTAATAAAATAAAAGTTTTTGCTAAAACGCGAAGTAAATAATACATAATTGAACGTGAGCACAGACAATGTTTTATGTTACATATATAAATAATCTTCAGTCCCGTTTGGATATGTTTTGTGTGGTCGGCCATCCGTGCAATTTACTACCGAATGTGTGTTTGTTAGCTCAAAATTTGTTGCTGTTTACCGAGCTCGAATATTACAGTTCCTGCAGCGTTCTGTGAGCGTACTTCATGGGGCGCTCCAATTGAATGTGCAATTTTTCCGAATGGTCGTATTACTTCCGGAAGCACTCCAACTTGCTAACTCGAATCGACTTTCTAACCGTGAATCACCAGAGCTACCGTAAAATTACTTTATATTTCATTGCGGTTTGCGCTGTCTGAAGGTACGAATTCCTGATGAATTATTATCCATATTTTAAAGAGGCTTCTCACATTGCCCCGCTGCCACCGGATAATGCAAAGGGTGCTGGCAGTCGAGCAGTTTCATCTGTTTTAACAAAAATGGCGTTCTTAATGATTTATGTCTCCAAATTCCGCATTTCGTGTGCGGCTGCGTTTATTCATCCACTTGTTTTGTTGCTCGCCAGTAATAGAACGCTTGCTGAAAATGGCAGTTTTGCAGGTATGCGTAATGTACAAACATTGTGTGCTTCCGCGTAATCCCCCGCTTTTCATCTAACGATGTTTCAATGCTTGACGCCTCTCCATAAAGCTCCTGTAGTTCATCTTAAATGGTTATAATGTTGCGCAAACATCCTTTTAACCTCAGAAATAGTTTCAAATCTTAGGAATAAGAGTAATGTGTAGAAATCATTATCTTGTTAAGAAAGAATCAAAACGTTCCTGAATAATTGACAACTAAAGGTGTCAATCGCTTCGAATTGGCCAAAACGTGTGAAAATTATCAAACATTCACCGGCGAACCACGTTATTCCATAAATTCTAATTTACCTTGCTGAAACATAACCTAGAATCAATATTTATAAACATGCGGTTTTCATAAAATGGCGTATTAGTTTACCGTACACGTAACTGCATTTTACACGATCCTCGCGTTACCGGCTTCAGGTCTGCTGTTGGGCGTCACCCACGATAATAGAGACGCTTTTAATCAATTTTGTGTGTCTAATTTTCTTTTTGGTGGCTTGATACTTCATGGATCAAGACTTTTGTTACTTTTTGTAAATTCTATAATGCAGAAAACAGGTTTTCAACTAAATTGGAATGCTGGCATAATAAGGTCGCCGTTTTTGTAAACCTTTAGATATTTTATTGGTTTGGTAGTTTTTGAACTTATTTGATCTTTAGATTAAAACAGGTTTTTTGTTGATTTAAAGCCAATTTCAACTTGTATATTATAACTTTAATGTCAAACACGTATTAATATATATCAGACAAGTTAGAGCTGTTCCAAATACTCATATTCATAAGATAGCCACTATATTTTTATAATTTATAATTTTTTTTATGTATTTATTAGTTAATTACAATCTGTCAATTACATCTGACAATAAGTAATTATGTGGATCGTATTGAGCAGTGTTGGAGAAGTCGCCCAATGACGACCCTCCTGCGATTACTTAATTAATTTGATTGTTATAAGTTATAAAATAAATTCAAAAATCGTAAATTGAACAGACAAATTCCAAAAGAGGGTTCAAAAGCATTAATCTTGAGAATCACAACAAATCTACCTTACAAAAGTTACTTTCGTTTTTTATCAAAAATACGTTACATCAACAACTTATGTTTCTAAATTGGCGCAACATAGGATATGTGGTATATAAGGAAATACATATATAAAGAATTACATTTGCAGATCATATATATATACTAGATTTCCATCATTGCTAATTATAAAAATACAAATCGTCTGTTGAAATATACAGAAATCTGCATACCGGCAGGTACATTTGGGCCACAATAGTTGGCGTGCTCTCCTCTGCATTTACTTTCGAAAATACAAACACTTGCTATTATATTATGAATAGATAAACGTTAAATGCTTAATTGGTTTTAATAATCAAAAGAAATTTGAAAATGTTAAATGTAGATACCAAGTAATATTGAATTTCCATTTTGACAATGATTGGGTATATTGATGAAATCGAAAAAAAAATCACGCCTCATTTAACATCATTATTTATTGTAGTCTACCGTATTTATTTTAAATAGAAGTGATAAATTAGTACTAACAAAGCAACTACGGGTGTTATAAATAAAAAGAGAAAATTTTTACCACTGCATTCGATGGAACACTAATTAAAACGCTGAAAATATCTTTCCATTTTCAGACAGTTTTTGAGATATTCAACTCAAAATATTTATTTTCTTGATTAAAATCAAGTTCACGTGCTGCATAAATAGTATTAATGATCAATCAGTTTGGAAGGTTCGAAATAACAAACTTGAAATATTATGGTATGTATGTTTTACAATAACTATGACTATAATCTGAGTTATTAATGAAGAAATGATCAAAGCATGGCAATTATGTACACCAAGCACATCTTATAAAATATACTTTGTTACAAAGAGAACGGTTATCAAAACCAAAGCTAAAATTAAAATACGATGGAGAAATAAATGGGATGTTCTTGTTTGATCGATAGCTAAATCTGAAAAATGTGTATTAAAACAAATCCATGTATCGTGGTGACATTATCTTGCTTTCATTGTTTCGTTGGTAAACCTTCATGTCATTCCGATTTAATTTGATGTAATGCACAAGCCGTTTGGTGAAACCTTTGAAAGAATGAGCACCAAACACATTCCATGGATGAAAATATTTTGTGCAGTTGTCAGGAATGTTTTTAATGATCAATTAATTTTCATCTCCTATCCATTTATTTTTTTTTTTGTGAACGGAGTCCATGCATCAAGCAAAACAAGGAGCTCTTGGAAAACTTCTGTCATATACAGTTCGCAAGTAACCTTATTCATCTTCCCGCCTTTTTGTAGCTGCAAATACAAGACTGGGAAGCTTTAGTTCCTAAAGGTAGAAAAGCTTAGGACTAAGTAAGTAATTTGACAACAGATTCAAATTTACCACCCGTTTCTTGGTAGCTTACCAGCATTTTGTTATGAAGAATTCCTCACATTAATATAATCGGCAATGTTGTATATGAATGTGTTACTGCATTTTCACTTTGGACAACCTTGACCAATGGGTCATATCTCCCGCAGAAAGCGAAACTGCGATTGCCATATATTTAAAGCCGGATTGATCAGCTTTGAAGACTCTATCTGCTGAAATTCCTTTATCAATGATGTTTTGTTTAACGGATTCAACGGATTCTTCACCTCTTCTTTTTAAAGTATCTTCTTCTTGGAATTTAAATCGCGAGGCAAATGCAGTTACTTCGAGACTTCCAATATTGAATTGTTTCTTAAATTCTTGCACCCAACTTGGATTCGCTTGGGTGACATATTTTGCGACACTCATGATGGCTCACTTTTGGATGTCTTCGTGGTGAATATCAATTCCAGCTCACTCTGCTTCTGTGAACATTTCCACTGTGTCATGTTTAATTTTTCGCAACTGCTCTTTGCGATCGAGCTGTTTTTTCCAAGGGCCCAAGCTAAAATTATGCTTTATTTTCGACAGTTTAGGAGTTTCGCAATTTTGTTTGAATGCAGCAGCAACAACTCTAGCCTTGTTGGCTTCTGATATCTTCTTGCCTTCGCGTGCTTTTTTCGGAAGTGATGGTAGATATTCCGATGTTCCACCTTCTTCTACCTCTTCTTGGAATGACATACGCGAAGAGAATCGGCTACTGTCACGTGATTCTTTATCATCATCTTGCTCATCATCCTCTGATTTGTTTGCGAGGTCCAGGTCATCAATAATCAAAATCGGCTTTGTTGATCACGATATCTAATAAACATCTAGTGAATTTTTTCTCTTCTTGGCTCTGATGGTTAACTCTCGCGTAATTCGTTTTTTGAACCCACTCCAGAGTTCTCTTTTATAATGTTTCCAACGTTGAGTATATTTATTTTTGACATTGTAACGAAAATCAATCTGGAAAACATATGAAAACGACATGTGATTAATGTAAATTGATTACCTAATTGTAAATTGAACAATGACGCAATTTATGATTGATCTGATTCCTAAAATTATTCAATCAAATTTATAAAGTTAACTAGTTAACAAATACGAAATGAAATAAACCATTAATTGAATATTTAAAAAATCAAGGATATTTTGATTTATATTCAATCTGGATACGGATGTAAACAAATAATGGTCGGTGAAGACTTGATGTAGCCACATCTATGATTTTAAAAAGGGAAAGATTTTTTTAGCTTATTGTGCCTCTTAATTGGTGCTCTATCGAATGCAGTGATCAAAAGTTTCTTTTCCCATTTATTACACGTGCGGTTGCTTCCTAAGCTGTATAATTCAGAACTTATATAATAATAAAAAATGGGTGGGCGGTAGGTGCCGGAATAGATCATAATTTAAAAAAAAAGCACTTGAAATTGTACGATATCTACAAAAAGTTAAAAATTAAGGACAAGAAAATTATATAAAGCTTTAAAAAGATATTTATCTATACAGAAAAAAATAATTAAAATGTATTCATTTAATAAAAAAGAATATTTTATCATGCAACAATAGTTCAAAGGTTATCTAATACAGGGTTTGTATAAAAAGTATCGGAAAATGGATTTATTTGAGATATTGCTACAATACCTCAAAAGTCTTCAAAGTACAAACCTTGAGCATCAACACATTTTTGCCAGCGGTTTTGCTACGACTCGAAGGTTGTCTAGTAGGCGGATTCCGGAACATCCTTAAGGGTACGCGTGTAAGCTTCTTTGACGGCACTTAGGGTCCCTTGGTAGTGTCCTTTGAGGAAGGATTTCACTTTTGGGAATAGGAAATAGTCTGCTGGTACCAAATCGGGACTGTAGGGGATTGGGGAATCGTGCAAAAAGCCGGAGTCTTTTTCAACGCGTTGCAGAAGGTTTTCGAAAGCAGACACACGCCTCTGCTTTTGGCCGTCCATCAAAACCTTCGGGACGGGTTTAGCCCAGATCTTTCGCATCAACAAATTGATAATGCTGTGCACTGTCACCTTATCAATGCCAATTTTATCTGCGACCATGCGCATAATTAACCGACGGTCTGAATTCAGCACTTCACGCACACGTTGTCGTCGGTTCTTGAGGTCGACGGCCGTCCAGCGCGGGACTCCTCCTCCACACTCTTTCGACCATCTTTGAAGAGCTTGTGCTACTTAAAAACTACAGTTTGTGACATGCTGTCATCCTTGAACACTTGGCAAATCATGCCCCAACGTCTCTATACCCGACTTCCCCAGTCCATCACAAAATTTGATGGTGTGTCGCTGTTCAATAGTTTGCTGCATTTTGCGCTTGCACCGATTCACTCGACAGGGGTCCACTATAAACACGATCTAGCCTGAACAAATGCTCGCAAGCGATTAGTGCTTGGCGCGTCTTGAAGATCACATCTTCCACCATCGAGCATGCGCGGTACGAACGCGCTTCGACGTACAGTCACGTCAGGAAAAAATTGTTTCCGATACCTTTTATACAAACCTTGTAAGGTACATCATTTAGCTGCAATTAGGTAGTAAATTTGAAAGTCTGCTAAAAAGCAAGTTACACAACATCATCTGTCTAATGTATTAAGAAAAAAATGTGTATGATTTTGTGGAATATTTTTAAGAGCTGCTCTTAAAGGAAAATTTTGAAAAATGCTAAAAAGGTTATTGCTTCAACGAAATTTGTACTTTAGTTAAGTGTAACAGTGCATGACATTTGAATTTTTGAATTTTACGGTATATACTTTGTTTAAAATAATTTACAAATTACTAAATAACGCAATCTTTACAAATCCATGACACTGGACTACATTTATAAATTAAAGATAAATCAAATATTACGAATTGTTTCTAAGGTATATAGAATATCATAACATATAAGTTCAGGCTTTTGAGTTTTTGGTTCCTGGAAGCTTTCATTTCGTGTACTGCTATAGAAACCCAACGTTTTTTATCAGATGAGCTCTAGTCTGAAAATAGAGAACCGATGCTAATATAATAAAAATCACTTGCGGCGTTGCTATGTAAGCTGGCGTCTGATGAGTATAAACTGTAATACGCATGCATGAATGAGGGACAACTTTACTGTCCAACTCAGTTAGGAGATAGATGTAGTTTGAGATTAGCGCATTTGAAATGGCTGAACGGGTAGAGCAGCAAATCTGCATCAAATTTCATTCATCCTCACAATGATTTCGATAATTCAGAAGGCTTTTGAAAACAGCATAATGAAGGTAGCACAAATAAAAGAATGGTGAAAATCTATTGAAAGTGATCCACATTCTGAAGGACCAACAAGGAATAGACCATTGCGACGACGAAATGATTTGCGATTCTAATACAAGACTTTGTAGAATCCTTTTAACTATAGAAACTACGCTGAAAAAAGTACACCAGATTTTAAAGTGTGTATTTTAAGAATACTAATGCTTTTTTAAACAATCTTTTTTTATTTTAGTTATAATTTTTTGAACTTTGAAAGTGCTTTGGTAGCACAAGACATCATATTGTCCCAAAATTTTAGTTTTTAATGGATTTTATTCTAAAAAATCTACAAACGCCTGTTTCTTGTAAAGCAGGTACTTGTACTTCATGATATATCTATTATGAATACTGATAATAGGTTGTCCAAAATTTAGTCGGTTTGATATGATTTATTCAACCAATTAAGTTCCAACAAAGAAATAACTAGTAGTAAAAGTACTCTTCCTCAACATCAATTACTTCCTGGCCCATATTCACCCCAAGGCTCATTGATTTGGTGAATAGTTTCGGCAGCAATTGAACCCAAATGATACTCGTGCAACAACAACAATTTTTTTGTTCCCACGTAAGCTCCAACCTAAAACAAGTATATCAGTGTTATATACCAAAATTTGCGAAAGATCCCAAGGTTTCAACTGGTGCCAAAAACGTGCAATAATATTGCAAAAAATTATATCAAACATTTTTGGACGACCTATTATTTACATTTAGAGTGATTCGTCTACCTGTTTGAGTAACTAATAGCTTCTTTTACATAATTTCCTTTATAACCCCGAGTCATTGTTAAAATCATAGAAATTTTTTTACACACTTTGTGAAGTACAGGATGTAAAACAATTTTAGTTATTAGATTCTGCATTTATTACCATCTCCATGCCCTAATTAACTCATATTATAGATTATTATTAAACTTTGACTTGTACGTGCGTTGTTGATAGATGTATTCTTATGCAACAGTGTAGTCCTTGTGACTCTATTCACATGCCATTTATTACAAAGTGTGGCAGATATGGTCTAAATTTATTAAAAAATCGAGTAAAGCAGAATTTAGAAAATGTCCCAAAGAGAGTTGTAAACGGCAGGATGTTGTAGTCAAGAAAATACCAAAATTAGATACTTTACTTTCACGCAGTGTGCAGCAATCGCAATTGTCGCCATCGACTTCAGAGACATCAAGCCCAAATTATAGTGCATTAAATGTAAAACTGGAAGAGGCTTCAAGCTCACAAAGTTCTGAAAATACTCTCAAAAAGGTGGACTTTATTATATCACCCGATAACTCATCATTGTGGTGCGTAAATGATAACTATGACTCTAACTTTAAAAAATTTGAAAGACAGTATGCCACTAAAAATTTTACACCAATCTGTTGTTCCCTAAAAAGTTAATGAATGGAGGAAGTATTAAGTGAAATTAATTGGTTTATTTAAAGTTACCCGGACGAATATCTTATGCTATGCAAACTCTATGGATGAACGAAGTATCTAGCAAACTATGGGAATTGATGTATGAAAAAAATAACCATGCAGTAAACTCTGAACACAGAGAGTATATTTTAAAATGTATTAGTAGAAGTCTAGTTTTATAAAGAGTGGATTGTAACGTAGCAGAAAAGTACAACGAATAAGCTTTATATTGACAAAATATTCTCTTAATGAGTTGTGAAGTTTTAGATTCTAGTGGACTGCTAATTCATGGCGATAACAAAATATTAGGCTTCGTAATAAATGGCATTTACAAAACAGACATTACATGGAAGAAGAAACCAAAAATTTCTTTTTGTGAAAACAAAAATGGAAATTTCAGGTTTTTTGAACAACACTCTTTCGTGATAGAAACGTATTATGCTGCAGTTGCAAGTTGTTTGAAGCTTAATTTAGTATTAAAAAAACAATCTATACAAAAACACATAAACATTTTGCATTTCTATGAGAAATTACTCTAATAGAAAATTACAGCAGAGGACAAATCAGCCAACGGAAAAGTATGCCTTTGATTTAGATAAAACGATCTCTTAGGAATGTGTGTATTTAACAGAATTTTTAAGAATCAATAATAGTGTTGGCAAATAAGATAAGAATACAAAACCAAAAAAATAATTAGAACCGCAAAGACTCCTGGTATTATTGAAGTCACGGGACGTGGAGTCTAATTTTCCCAGTATTGCCATCATATGGTAGTTATTAACTGCTCTGGAGTACGATTCTTTTTAGCACCTAAAACAGTAAAAAGCTTTTTGGATAAACAATAAAACAAGGAAAAATAACGGGCCTTATATTTTACTTATGGAGAATTCTCTTTTGGTTTGCTGACTCTAAAGCCAAAGAAGGAAATGTTCTTTCAATAATTGTTTTTAGATTAAATGAACATTTCTTTTTGTTTTTCGTCATTGATGTGTGAATATATCTAAATGTTGTATGAGAATGTACATACAAACAATCAACTTCTACTCCATTTTTTGATAACGGCCCAAACCTAGAAAAATGTTCAGCTTAGGGTGCCAAAAATATTACCCAGACTCTGAAGGCGCAGGTTGAATTATTCGAAGTTCTATCGATAATGCAATGTCATTTATAAAATCTATAATGAAACAGTTGCACATAACGATTTTTGTCATTATCTGTCAATACATTTAAATATTTTGACAAAAATGATTAATACCAAGGGTGTTTAATTTCTTGAGTATAGGATATAATCGTAGGGGAATTTTGACCAGCAATTGACCTTGGAAAATTAGACTCCGTTTTATTACTTTTATACTTGTAGAAGTATTTTGTCATAATGATACATTTTTTCTTTAAACCTATATCTAATAACATTGCTTTGAAATGAAAGATAAGTTTAGCCGTAACTGAAAAATTATCTTATTTGCTGCGCCAAGTAATTAGCCTTGAAAATCCAAAAATGACATCACATTTACAATTAAACTAAACTTAGGATTTCTTGTATAGAAAATAGAAGTGACTGTAGTAATATTTTTACCTGCTAAAGCTTTTCAAACTGGAAAATGTAACGTAAATAATTATTGAATTAGGTGTGGAGGGTGCGATACTACAAAACTAATAATAAAACAGTTACATAAGTGTAATAATTGATTTTTGCATTTCTAACTAAATTTAACGTGGGTTTCCAATATGTTGCTTTTCTGTAGGAATAAAAAATCTCTTGTATTTTATTGATTTTATTTACCACTTTTTAATTTATTGAAAATTTATGTTCATCTCTAGCAACCTAAAATGACTGAAAACTCATTAGCAGTACACTGTACAATTTCTTTTTAGGGCTGCTTTTTATATTCGCTCAATATAGCATTCAAAACACAAAATGTGTTATAAAGGATGCTTTGTGCGTCACGAGTCACAAAGAATAATGTGTATTGTGTTTCTGTCGTCTGCTGTGAGTAGGTGTTTTCATTTATATAAACCGATCGCCTTATCGTTTTGGAAAAATAATAACAAACAACTTCTATGTTATAGCTACAGATTTTTCTAAAAAATAACTTTATAATAAAGGATAGTTTATACTTAATAAAAATCTTGCAGGAATACGATGTACGTAGGCAGTCTGAAAAGTTTTAAGCCTAACGTAGAAATAAGTATTTTTTCTGTTAAATTCAATTTTATTTTTCAGAATAATCTTCTTTTAAATCCATACAATTTTTCCAGCGATGCTTTAACTTGTTCAAATAGTAGTTGGCATTTTGCTCTCCAAAATAGGCGTCTACGGTTGCAATGACCTCCTCATTTGATAAAAATCTCTGCTCTTCGAGCCAAACTTTGAGCTTAGGAAACAGGAAATAGTCACTGGAGACCAGATCTAATAAATATGCTGGAGAGTTCCATCAATGCAAACTGCAGTTCATGAATTTTGGCCATGGAGACTGCCTAAGTGCAAGCTTTGATAGAAGAGTACTTTCTTCCGTTAAAAATGGAGTCATTTTTCAGCAGTTGCTGCTTTTCTGGCCGATGAAACCGCCTTCCCCCTTTTTTGGAGTAAATTCGCCCTTCATAGTCTACTGTTTTGACTATTCCTTTGTCTCACGAGTGTAATAGTAGACCCAAGTTTCATCGACGCAAAAAGGTCGACTCGTTTCGCTAAATCCGCTTAAGCAGAGTTTTGGGATTTGTAATTTTTGATTCAAAGTGAGTAAGCGTGGGACCCAACGCGCCCACAGCCTCTGCTATCTCTCTAACTTTGATTAGACGGTTGTCTAGTACCATTTGGTAAACATTTTCGATGTTATCAATGAAGGCCGCAGTTGTCCGTCCCGAAGCTGGTACGACCACGTTTAAATTCAGTGGTCCATCTAGTCACGGTGGCAAATGATGGGGCAGAGTTTCCGTAAACGGTGTCTAACTCGGCTTCTATTTGCGCAGCCGTATTGCCTTTCAAATGCAAGTACCTAATTACGCCACGGTATTTGATTTTTCCATTTTTGCAAAAGCACTGTCATTGACTGATACAAACGACCGTTAAACAACCATGCGTCCAAAATGTTTAAAAGCATGTTCGACTGTAGTAGCAGAATAGACTATCTTCATGTTGAGACTCAAAACTTTCAGATCGCCCACGTATTTCTCTCTTTGTCTTACCCAATTTCATGCAAGAGTTCTGCTTTATTTATAAAAGCAATATACAGTTTTTTGAAATTTATATTTGTTTTTTATGAACTTAGTTTGGTTCTAAACTTATATACATTATCCAAACCTCTATAATCCTAGAAGTTATCACTTTTGTTATAAAAAGCTCATTTGTATGAATCGTTGAATTATGATTCAATAAATATTTGTGAAGTAAAATAACGTAATGTTTGTATCAAATATGTTTTGTCAAATTCAAATATGCAAGATATATATGAAAGAGCAATTTCCTGACAATTCGCAGGTTGCCAACATCCAAATTTATTATCGAAGATAAAATTCAGGACGTACCCTTTGTCGAATATCAATCAACTTCATAAAAATTTAATGTATTCACTTACGCACTGTGGGACCAAATGAATCTTTATGGTGCCAAAAATCAAATTATCTTTCGATTTTCCTAAAACTTGGTATGCAGGGTTTTTTTGGGTGACAGATTACGAATCTGATAATAGTTTTTTTAAAAACAAGATGGCTGACCCAATTCGGCGGTCGACGCATCCTTTTTCCGTGAAACAAGTGGTTATTTATTATATTTTTATATTCTTTTATTTATCTGTTTTTTGCGTCGCTAATTACAAACCTAATATCTTTGAAGGGCAAAATGGTGGCCAATAGAACTTTAGTCTTGCTTTTTTATTTTAGTTTCTTGTTAAACAAAAATGGAATAACAGTTGAAAAATACGACCATTAAGAACTAAAAATTTTCTTTTTATTTACAAAAAAAATATCATTCAGAAAGAAATTCATCGTTCGTCTACTTCATCGCTACTTCCGTCTGTTTCTTCTTTCTCTTCTTTCTCATCATCGGTATTACCTATCTTTTCAGATCTATTTTCTCTTTCTTCTTTTTTGTTTTCATCTTTATCCTGTAATAACGATGTAGTTTTTTTAGGTAACGGTTTTCGATCTCTCTTCCCTTTTATTCTTAAAATTGGGTTAACAGGATCCGATTCTACCAACAAAATGTTCATTAAATCTCGAGTTGTTCTTTCTCTGGATATTTTACGTGTATTAGGCAATCTAAATCTTTTGTAGTTCTTGTTCTTTGTCTCTTGTGCTCCTTTCGATAAAACCCCTATTGGCAAGACAACGGCGGAAACAGCTTCGGGTCATGTACCAGAATTTTATGATCGCTTACTGACATCCGATACCAATTGTATTGTTCCACGTATAATTTGGCTATTTCTCAAGTATAGTGTTTAAAAGCTGCGATATCTGTAGATAGTACTGTTAAAATAATTCCAAATAGATTAATTAAGTTTTTGTCAAAACCGGTGATTTCAGAAGATTTTTCAGGGTTACTAAAAAATCTTCTAGCCTCATTTTCAGTGTTGGTGTTTCCTGTTCTTCCTAAAACTACCTGACCTACTTTAATTTCCATTTCTTTTTCAAATTTTTTCGGTAATTCTTTTTTATTTCATCCAACCTTTTTCTCTCATCTTGCGTAGCCCCTCTTTTTGTTGGTCTTTTTATATCCGACTTCTATGAGATATGGAGTGCTAATTTTAAAAATTTGATCCAAGCATGAAGAGTCGATAATCCGTACTTCAAGTTTTCAGACTTAATGGGATACTTTTTGATATTTTTCAGATTATTCATTTTTGGGGGTTTGGATCTGCAGATAAAAGTTTGACTTTCGGTGTTAGCGAGTGTACAAAGTACTTTGCCATCTATTATGGTAAAGCGCAATAAAAAAAAATCCACCGGCTCACTATTTTCATCGTATTTTACTTTTAAAGGAACTAATTTCTCAATCTAGTGCTGCATGGCATCAACTTCTTTTTTTGTTATTTCTGTGGATTCTTTTAAATATAAAAATTTTATAGGCAGGCAGTACCTGGTCGACTAAGGTCTATCGTTTTCCCATATAATTTCTTTTTTACCGTTGCTTAAAGTTCTCTCCAAACGCAATGGAACAAGCGAAAATAGAAATAAATGTCCATTCTTTGATTTTTCCTCAAATTTGCCTCCTTCCTCTTGTGATTGTGCCTCTTCCTATTTATTTTCTTCCCGCTGTGGTGCTCCCTCTTCCTGTGACTTAGTTTCCTTTTTCTGAACCTCTTTCTCTTTTTTCCTTGGATTCTGTATGTATTTGCTGTGGCCGGAACTTCCATCGCAGCGGTATTTACAGATAAAATTTAATTTTTCAAAAGTTTCAAAATTATCTAATAATCGATTCGACGTATTATTCAGTAAATTCTGAATTGGAATACTGGCACCTAAAAACCTATTATTATTATTAAGATTATTATTATATGTTGAACTTCTGTATAATTACAGTCATGTAATAAGATAAAAATATTTACCTGAATCATTAATTTAAATACCATCCGGATAACAGCACTTTTTAGCTTCTGCGACCTTTTTATATGAAATATATATACTCTTTGCATTATATTGGGCAACTTGTTTCCGCAAAACTATATAGCTGTCTCGTGACAGTCCATCATCAAGGCCAAAAATTGCTCCGGAGTATAAGGGATAATGTTCTGCTAAAAAAAGTCAAGCGTTTTAAATCTATAAATACATAAAAATTATGAAGTATTCATTTAAACCTACTTTAGCATTGTCTATGCTGCTTCTATAGGCTTTACGAATTTTTAATGGCTTTGACGAAGAACCTTTGGCAGCTACTTTCACCAAATTAGCAGCAGCGCGTTTTTCCTTTTCTGGTAAGTAAGGAGTAGTCAGGTGTGCTGCCTCCTCGGAATAATCTGTTTTCTTTAATTGGTTTATTTTCCTTTTTTTCGAACGATCGCTGCTCCGGAAAAATGGCAATTTCCGGCGACCTCTTTTTTTGCTAGCAATTTCTGACTCTTCATCTTCTGAAACTGGGCCTGCTTCTTTGTTTGTAAATTGTTGAGCTACAAATTAATTATAATATTTATTTAACAACTTATTTATAATTTAAAGCGAACCATATATCTTCCCTTCCACCATGCAATTGGTTACATCAAAATTTAATTTCAACCGTCTACTGTTCTTGCTTGAAAAAACTTTTAGAGAACGATTTGAGTCTTTCTATCTTTTGTAAAGGTTAATACATAACTGCTTTATTTTTATTTCTAGTTTATCCTCACACAACTTTTGTGAAACTGAACTCGGGCTTAATATGAATTTTTTCAGCAAGTCCTTTGACTCTTTGTGGTAATGCTCCGGGCTTTGTATGTATCACCATTTCTCTGTTGTTCAAACAATAACTCATTGGTTAAAGAATCCATTATTCTGAAACAAAATTTTAAAAAACAAAATCTTAAAAAGCGAAATATTTATACTTTTCATGCAAAAAAATGCAATTCGTTATTCTGCTTCTAATTTAAATAAACATTTTCCCGCACCTAAAGTAACTTTTTTCGTAAATATAGAAGTGTAACGAATGTTTAAAATTAAAAATTACCTTAAAGCTTTTTGAAGCTTTTTTTTGGTTTCAAAATATTAAAAAAATAATCGAAAAATTGCAATCTTTTCGCCATTAATCGCACCCAAATTGAAAAAACGTCCGAAAAAATGTTATATACATTTTTACACTTTTTAATGGACTAATAACAAAAAAAAAGGCCGAACCGTATTTTACAACGTTTAACTGAAGCATGTACCTCGAAAAAACGCTATAAAACATTTGCTCTAGTATAATGCAAAAAAAAAACAGTTTTGCACCCCTCTACCCCAACGAAGGGTGATCTAACTCAAGCCTGGTGGTTGGTATGGTCTAAGTAGCAATAAAGAATCAAATCGGTTTCTCATTAAAATTACGACCTTTATTTTTTTGAATTTTGGCACCATAGAATTTCATTTGGTCCCACTGTTCCGTAGATCTGCCTATTGCTTTGCAGAAATATTGCTAATTATGATACAAAAATGGGGTATGTCTATTTTTTTAATGATGTTACTGATAAATTACTACCAGAAATCAAAAAAAATATGTTGTCCTGATTTTTGTTATTAAAACTATTAGTAAATTATTATCTAAAGTGCAAACTGTACCAAACAACATTAACCTAATACTAAACAATGAAATAGGTGACCTATGTTATCCAACATTTGGAGAACTATTACAGCTTGCACGTCTTTCTACTATATACAATTTCTATTATTATTAAATATTTTTTGGTAGATTTATCTTATAGTTGTTTCGAATTCACAAATGACTCACAACTACAACTGATCACAATTTTTCAAACGTCATTTAACCTCTTCCTTATTTATAACGCTACTGTTTTTAATGCGACGTTTGAATTTTCAACGCCGTGCTCGAAAGCGCAATCAATAATTCAAACGCTTGAGTTCCTGGGCCAAGCCCTGCGGGGACCTATAAAATATGTCAGATAGATGATCTACAACTGTAGTGGCAACAAGGATACAAGTTTCCCTTGTGGTTTTCGCCATCCAAGCTCGGGAACATTGCGTTGATCCCGGGAAGCACCGACTAACCGATATGACAAGACTTGTGTTCAAGATTAGCCCTCCGAACACCTCCATACATTGTCAGAAGTTGGGAGTCGGCTATTCCAGTTCGAGATATCGAACGCTTCGGAGGCGACCGCCGGCACGAAATGACGCCGGAAATACGGACTTGTTGATTGTTGCTCCCTAAGATTAATTTAATTAAACTTTGAGCGTGAACATGATAAACGAGCGCTCGCTTTGTGAACCAATATTTTGCACCGAATAATTCTCCAGGTATTCCCAGGAATTACAGGCATTTTCATAAAATGGAAAATGCAATTTATCAGAAGTAACGTGCATTGTGGCGCCGCCTGCAGGCTAGGACTTGTGCAAATTATAAATATTCATGAGGCAATCCTACAGAGTTAAAAGTTTAGGAATTTTTAAATTAACGGAAATTAACTTTTTATTAAGAAAACGAAAAACCTAAATTAGCTGCCTACCATTTCGGCAAACGGGCTCTTGTGAAAGCAGATAGAGCACTGATTCAATCTTAGGTAACGCACGTTTTAAATATATTGAAATCTTATAATTCTGATTACAATTATTAACCCATTAAATATATTCAAATAATTGTTAATTAACAGTTAACGTAACGGCACCTATAGTGGACACCATAAGGATTTTTTTTTTACTTTTTCTACTCATACGTCTAAGTTTTTAAACAAACAACAAAGATAGATGTTTACTTACGATCTTTGTGTCTTCCTCTAACAGATTAAGATGCACGTTTATCCTTAACTTAAGCGTAGGATTTGTTTTTTAATTTTATATCGGGTATGGTTTTGGCACCTGATGTGGACAGTGTAAACTATGATGATACCTAAAGATGACATTTTTGGAACCTAAAGATGACAGCCCACTTTTTAAACTTTTTCTAATTGTTATAGCGCTAGAAATCCCTGAATTCCCTCCTCAGTTATTCCCCAACACTTATTTGGGTACAAACATGTTATCTACAGGTACTTAGTTAACTGAACTGTATGGCAAATTGAACAAAAAAGTACAATTCGAAATTAATTACTTCAAATCAAACTTGTACCTTGTACTTACTTAAGTAATTGGAAAAATTCAGTAGATAAATGTCATTCACTTAGTCTAATTAAGTTTTTTTAACTCCGGCACTGAAAAATTTCCCTTAGGCTACTAAATTTGGAAGGCGGCGAAGTGTGGCCTAAAATATCGTCCGCCCTGCTATAAAATAAAATGTCGTCCCTCTCTGGTCATTTCCACAGTCGCCCATTTTTTTTTCATTGCCTTCACCTTAGCACCATTTTGGAGAACTTCTATCACTACTCTAGGGAAGGCGTTCTCGTTGTAGCGCACCGCTACAAATTCACCTTTCTCTTTTTTAGCAGGAAGCAGTGACAGTCCAGTGTTTTCAGCGCCTGAAATATCGTCACCCGAGTCACTACCGCCTGAAGATGAATTTAGGCTTATCAGCGATTCATGCTCTGAATCTGTGTCGAGAGAGTCAAGCGATTTTCTTGCAGGTTTTTTTGGAGGGAACAGTTTCCTATTGACATTTTTTAATTGTGAAGCTTTAGCTTTGTCTTGTCTCTTTTGTAGGCCAGCTACCAAACGTGCTTTCTTTTATTCCTCCTTCTTTTCCTTCTCAGCAGACTTTTTTGTGTATACAACGTCCACTCTGCTGACGTGATTACACTAGGCATTTTTTCTCTTGGCTTCCTACCACCGCGTTGGTTTTCTTTAGCTTTAGGGTAAAAAAGACTCCTTTTGAAAAGTGATGGCACGAGTGTTTTTGGACTTGTGAACCACCAAGGTTCCTCAGCTGGATCTTCAATATCAACATGTTGATGTAGAGGATAGAACTTTATTTTCAGTGTGCCGGATTTTTCGGTCTCAGGTCTTTGTGTGCAAGCGATCTTCCACACTGCGAATCTTCTACATCAACAATCCCTTGGTGAAATAACTTCACTTTTTCGGAACCCACGATTGACTCCAGCCAGTCCAGACGATCATTTTTCCGTACTCGCAAGCTGTCTATCACAGGAGCACTCGGGTTTCGATCGATTTGTACTGCCTTTGGACACCATGGAACAAGTCCACACTTTCTAAATCCATTCTGCAGAATTGAAGGCTGATTTATTCTTTTCTTCAATTAACTCTTTTAATAAGGGCGCAAACGTAGTTTTCGTGACGTTTTCGTCGTTCTACATACGATAATTTCGAACTTTCTCTTGCCAATTCATTTTCAAGGTTCGAAACACCGCCAGGTCCATGGGCTGTAGTAAATGTGTGGCATTTGACAGAAGAACCACAAGCACAATGCCCTTCTTTTTGAGGATCTCTCTCAAAAATCGAAAAAACTTCTTCTTGCCATGAACGACTCGTAGTCAAATTCTGACAAATTCTTTCTGCAATAACAGGGTGCCTGGCCATAAAACAATGATACCATTTTTTGGAAGGTGGCTTTTCAACAAATGTTTCCTTTAGTTCCTTGGCCAGATTGCTCACACTATACAGAAGTTGTGATCTTGATAGAGGAAATCCTCTCTTGACGGGCTCCAACACCCACTCCTTAAGTCGTAATTCTTCTTCCGCGCTAAAAACTGTTGTAGCACCCATCTTCCTCGAAATTGGGGTTATTCCTTTGAATTTTGAGCAAAGTGTTGAACGCGGAATCCTCTACTTTTTGCAACCCTTCCAACAGGTTGTCTTTTAGCGCAGTCTTCCAGTGCAGAACGCATAGCATCCTTGTCATACTGCAATATTTTAACCGGAGGCATCTGAAATTAAAATAGTCCCTTAGGATAACACATTGGAACCTAAAAATAACACTGGCTGTCAACTTAAGGTTCCCGTCATAATTACACATTTGTTTTCAAATATATTTCAGAAGAATCTATAGCACTGATGTTTAAACATTCAATTTTAATACGAGTAAAATAACCTATAGTGGACAGATCTGTCAACTTTAGGGGAGACTTGCGGTTTATGGAACCTGAAGATGACAATGTCCTGAAAGAGTACACCAAATTATGGCATTGAGTGAAACGTTCCATAAACCTACTCTTCAATATCTGTTTTTGTCGGATATGCTACCAAAACAAGCAAAAAAAATTCATGTTTACATTAAACCTTAATTACCGGAAGCACTTACCTTAATTTTTCCGCAAGAATTATTCAGAATTCAAGCTATTTTGCAAGTTGTCTTAAAAAAAATTTTTTGACACACAAAACAAAATAGTTGGCTTTGTTTATACGACTCATTTGCTATCGTCAATAACAAGGTACCATCCTAGCAAATAAAAAAGCGCCAAATTTAAAATATATTTCTTATTTTTTCAAGTTTTACCACGAAATGTCATCTATTGGTGCCGTTACCTTACTAAAGTTTAAATATATCATGTCTTCTGTATTAAATATTGATCAAGAAACAAAAGCTTATAAAAATCGTTTTACTTCCTCATAACATAAGTAATGTATCATTGAACATATTAAAATAGCACCCAAAAAATGGCCACAGAAAAATATGTTTATTTAAAGGAATACTCATGGACATTTTTATTTTTAAACCGATAGTGTATGCACAGTGAATGATAAAGTTAACAGTGACATGAAAATACGCATAAGAATGGCGATAGTTTTGTCAGGTTTAATAAACACGTGTGCCGAAGGCCAACACCCTTAAACTTAAGAATGTGCACGACCCAATGTTATATATGGCCCATAGTAACATATGACGCCTAAATGTAGTCACTAAAGAACCGAATTGATGCTTTTGAAATTTGGACTATACGAAAACTGCTACCACAAATGTAACACTATTATCCAGAGCCAACACTGAACGCGAACCATCGCAAATAATAAAACAACGAAAATTTTTTTACCTAGGACATATACTATGATGCAAAAAGTACGAAACGCTTATTCTAATGGAAAAATAGAAAAATGAAGAAAATCAGAAAAAAAAAACAATACTCGTGGTTAAGGGGCATAAAAAATTGGCGTGTGGTCGAAAATGTAGCAGATAACTTTACACAAGCGGTGAAAAGATTACACATCTGAAATTAAAAAGACAGATGAACGTATTCAGGCTACATAGCTTAAGGCATTAGAAGAAGAAGTGTATGCTAAAAATTCATAAAATACCATCAACAAATCTTCAAAGATCAAAATAATGAATCTACAGTATACTAAGAGATAGTCCTAAGAACTATAATCAAAGAACTTTTGACAGAAAAAATGTTAGAAAACATTGTTTACAAATTACAAGAAATGATTAGTTGTATCAATGAGCAGTAAAATTACAGATACAGTCTATTGCAAACAAAATATTAAAGATAATACAATTATAGCACATCATTAAACTTCTGGGGGTCAGGACAATATCCAAACGGCAAAAAAGTATTGGAGTTACATATGTTGTTAGACACATGGGTAAGTGAATCCTAATAATCTCAATTAATCTAAAACTTTTGACGAAAGTCTTGTTCGCCTCCATCAAGAATGATCTTTAGGTGAAAGTTTATGGATAATGTCCCCGATTTTATTCTAAATGAAGTTCCCGATATAAAGACTAAATACTTTTCGATAGCACTTTCAAAAAAAAAATTTACAACTAAATGCTGTATAAAATAGTAAAAACAATAACTATAGCTATAGTCCGTTCTTCAAAAATAATCTTCATCATTTTCTTCGATAGCTATCTTATTTTGCTATATGTCTTATCAACTTCGTCTCGTTTAAGTTCTGTTTGGAGTTTTTCTTGTTTTTCATTAAAGTGTACTTTTGTTAACACATTTGTTTTTTTACTCTATTAACATGTTGAACCATATTAATTGCCGTATTGCACTTCCTGCATTTGCATCATTTTCCGAATATCCAATTCTATTCTGTCTGGATTTTCTGGAGTTTTTTTGAGGTAATTTATTGGTGATGATAAACTATCTTTCTTTATTTAATTAACGTCTCATATTTGCACTCCATAAGTCATAAAATTTGGAACCACAACCTTACGTATATTTTTTCTTAGTATTTTTAGTTGTGTATTTATTCCATAATACTGAACATGAAACATGTCTAATTTTTCTTCTTTTAGTTATTTTATTTTTAACTCTATTACTACTGCTACCGTTATACCGAAATTTATCTTTCTGCATTTATCCCAAGTTTCTCCCAAACTCCAAACCATCTAAGTGATATCTCCTACAACTTCAAAGATAACTGTTTTATCTTCTAAAAAATATAATGAAATATGGCACATTTTTCTATTTTGAGTTTTAATTCTCCCCAAGTTTCTGTCACTCCTTTAGCGTACTATATAGGTATATTTTAAAAAAGTATGGGGTATGTCACATACTTGACAAAGACCTTTAATAGTTATAATATATTTTATTATGTAATCACTAATTTTTAACTTTTTGTTGTCTTCTTTCGGGTCTCTTTCTCCTATCTCTATTTCCTTTTCCTCGCTACTCCCTCTTCTCTCTCTTAAGTATTTAATATTTTTAATTACAGGCGGATTTTATTTTTTTATAGATAGAACTACTATTCTATTGAGAACAAGGAAAAGATGTAAAAGGGCATGTAATAAAATAAATAAAAAAAGGAGTTTCTTATTTATTTTATATGTATTATCATAAATTATAGTTCTTGTGTGCGGCTGTATCTTCTATTTTATTGTGCCATTATTATTCTTGTTTTTATTTCTAAAAATTCTTCTGCACTTTTCTACTGTATATACTATATATTTTTCATATATTCTTCAGCTGTTATTCTGTCTCACATTTTAAGTTTGTTATCTGGTGTGCTTTGGTAAAATGAAACGTGATATTAGTTTAAAAATCTTTACTTTATTTCCTTTTCTCCCTTATACCTTACCCGTTATCGGGGTTTTGAGCTAACTTTTGTATACTGTTCTATTTCTTGAGAGTAGCTTGATTTCTTCTAATGTCTTCCCTCTTTTTATGACAACATCTCTAATGTTAGATTCCCAGGTGCTTTTTTTCGGATATCTGGTGTCGGTTATTATATTTAGGTGTCCCTACCATTGGAGCTGTTTTATTCGTCGTGCTTAGTTCTTTACTCCTATGAATGTCTTGTTTATTTGGTAATAGATACTATTCGCTTTATTTATTTATTTTCTTATTTCTTTATTTCCCATATTCACCTATTATTACTCTTAGATGTTCTGATCCTGCTTTCTATCTATTTGTACAAATAATTGTTCACCTCGTTGTTAGTTTCTTTTTTCTTTAATATTTATAGTCATGCATTTTCTTCTAATTTTTCCTTTCTTATTACTAACTTCCTCTGCAGTTGTCTTTCACAGCAAGTCTTATGTCAAAATTAAAATTATATTTAAATATCCCAAACCAATATTTCTTATTTCGTAACAAAACAAATCCTTCCGATGTGTCACCATTTTATCTTACCACTTCTGCCCCCTTCGCATTTATTGTTTAATTACGCTTCTTAATTTTGCATGCACTCCTAACTCATTTAGTACTTCCCATATATGTCTTCATCATACTTTATCAAAGGCCGATTTCGGGTCAATACATGCTAGATATAAATTCTTATTCTCATTTAGTCTTTCCTAAGTTAATGTTCTTATAGTATAAATGTGGTTTTTCCGATCTTAATTTATTAAAAAATATTTTAAATGCTACTGAAAACAAACATATTACTCTGTAATCGTCGCAACTTGCAGTATCTTTCTTTTTATATATTGTTATTTTACTGTTCGGGTATTATACTATTCCAAGCTTGATGAAAGGTTCTTTTCAGTCTCTTAATCACTTTAGGTTTCTAATATTTTAAGATTTTTATATTCATTCGATGCTCACCGACTGCCTTTTCATTTGTCTTCATCAAATGATCTACTATTTATTTTTTGTTATTTCTTTGCTTCCTCTATTTTCATAATTTTCTTTTTGTTCTTACATGTTTTCGTAAAATTCTCATTTTGCTTCTATAATTTTTTTCTTTTAATTTTGTTCATTTCATGCTTTCAGTATCTTTTTTGTCTGCTTGCAGTTCTTTTCTTCCTTTTAATATTTTGACAATATTAAAGACTATTTTTCCCAATCTTTCATTAGTATTACGCGTTAATTTTTGTTTTGCAAGTTTTTTACTGATCGGTGAAAGTCTTCATAAAATGCTTCTTTATCATTTACTGGTGCATTTTTCTTTGCTTATATTTGTATCATTCCTGTTTATTGTTGGACATTTAACGGCATTGTTATTATACTTAAATTTATAGTCTCCCACTTTACTACCTTATTTTCTAGCTCATTTGCTATAATAATTCCTACACCTTCCACAGCACGGTTACCTTTTGGAGTCCAGAGTATTTGAGTGTGTGCCTTTAATTCAGATAGATATCCCACATTTTTTTCTCTGTTTTCTTATTTTGTATTTTATTTTACTTTATTTTCCTGTTATCTATCAATTCTTATGTTATTTCATATTCCATCTTCGATTAGAGTGTCTAATTACAACACTTCTATTATAGCTCTGAATCTTTTACCTCGTATAGGTGATTAGCTCAATGATGAGGGCTCTGTTACCTCGAGGCAACTGGCCTTTGATTCAAGGCTTCTAGGTTTCTGGATATTAAATAATTCTCATTTGGTACGCACATACTAATAACTGTTATATATTTATTCGTAGCCTTTTTATTTAATAGTATTAATATATTTGGCTCTTTAATCTTTGTTGACACTGTTAAAATGGTGGATAATTTTTTTTACATTTTTTGCTTAGTATCTTTTCTTTTTTTATTCTAACGGTAACAAAATATCAAATCGTTTATCTATTATTTTGGCAATAACTCTGTCATTTATTTCTATTTCTTCTAATATTTTGTATGCGAAATTATTTTGCAAATAAATTTTTGTTGTTATAGTTACATTTTATCAAAATTATTATCTATCCAAGGCTTACTGAGCCGTTTAATGTACTATAATTTTTTTTCTCTAGTTAGCTTTAATTTAAAAGTGGAAGTTAGAGGGGAGCAGTTGACTAATTATATTAAATGTAATATAGAATAACTTACTCTTAGTTTAGAACATTATTTTAAAAACTATAATACAGAACATATTAAAGAACCATCCTTAGTAATCCTATATAACAGTTTTCAGGGACAATTTCATTTACCAACACAATTAAATAATATCAACTTAAAATATGTAAAATGATCAGAACAATTAATTCAATAGGGAATCATAATGATAATTAGTCATTCTTTTAGGAACCATAGTCGTCGAAGCAGCCCAGGTAGTTGCATTGTTGAGAAAGAGCTTCAGTCAGAGGGCCGTAGCAAATCGATTAAATCTGAGTACCGGGAAACCGGTGACTACATCTGCCGACAAGGAAGCGGTCGTAGCCGCGTGATAACGGAGAGACGATATCCCTCAGAAATCGACATATAACTAGCGTTCATCTCAACCAAAAGCTGAGTGCGGTTAAAGGTGTGGTCGTCAACACTTGGACAGTGAGAAGAAGACTGAAGGCGACTACCGGTTCCAAGCTGACTGCAGTCCAAAAGCAAAAGCGACTGGAATTTTCTCGCGAACATCTCGAGTGGGACCTCGGCCATTGGAGTCAGATATTATACAACGACGAGTTCAGGATGTCCTTACATGGTAAAGACAGGAGATGGCGGGTTTATAAAAAGCCAGGGGAGCGACTTTCTCATTGCTGTATTCAAGAAACTGTCGCATATAGAGGTGGCTCTTGCATGTTCTGGGCGGGCATTTCCATTCCTGGAAAAACTGACTTGGTTTTTGTACCTAGTGGAGGACGCGGAGGAGATTTAACAGCAGACTGCTATATCAAGGATATTCTGGAGGAACATGTTGTTTTGTTTGCCGAATTTGTTGGTGAAGACTTCATTCTAATGCACAATAATGTGCGATGCCACACCGTGTGAGTGACCACTACCTACCTTGCTGACGTCGGTATACCGAAAATGGACTGACCTCCATGTAGCCCAGACTTGAATCCAATTGAGCATGTTGAGCTTAAGAGAAGGGTTCGGGAAGAAATATTGCACCAGGGAGCGTAATGGAACTAAAAGCAGCGTTGATTGACGAGTGAGAAGCAATTCCTCAACACAGCATAAGAAAAGTCATCCGATCCATGCGTAATCGTTAAGAAAGTGCAATTAGGAGTAGAGGTCGCAACTCCATCTATTGAAAAAATTATTATATTAATTTCAACTGAGAATTTTATTACTTCCCTTTCATAATCACCTTTTTCCTTTTAACTCTTTTGTAATACACATATTCTTAGGCCTATAACTTTGTCAGAACAGGTCCGATTCCAATGAGAAACCACAGTTTTTAGCCTTCAAACAGCACATTTAATATTACTTGGCATGCTATCAGAGTGAATATACATTCTCTCAAAAATCGAGCATGTTGCTAAGTCGATTGGTTTGCTCTCAAGTGTAGAAGCAAAGACTAAAATAAGGAAAAACTTTACTGAAAAAACTATCATTAGAAATGGCATTGGATATCGCAAAGATCAATAAAAATTGTATTAATACCATTTTATTTGCTAAAAAAGGGTGGGCAGAGCATTTTTAACTTTGTTTCAAAATAAATTTTGACGATGGAAAAATATGACCACAAGTTACAATTTTTATTAATCAATATCTTTTGTAATAAACCACTCTTTTACTTCTTCATCCGCAGTCTTAGTTGTGGTTATAATACTTTTATGCTTGAATAAAAAAAATTTATTTTTGATATTTAGTTATTAGTTAAAAGAAATGTTTAATCTTTTTTAAACTTGATATTTTTTATAGTGAAATGTTTAAAAGACATAAATACCACCAATTTTTTAATTGCGATTACTTTTGTAACTATTGTCCTCTGCAGTAGTCTTAATATTTTTAGAAGATTATATTTCAATCTATTCTAAAGTGAAATTTAATGGAGAATAAATTAAACCGGTCAAAAGAAAATTTAAACATGTAAAGAGAGAAAAGGAAAAATGATATCTAGTCTCAAAAAAGTATTCATTATTTAATCTCACCATCAGCACTATTATGGCTTATAAAGAACTATTTAGTTATATTATTTTATATTTAGTTATTATATTAAAAATATTTGTAATAAAAATATTTATTATAGACATATTTTATGAAAATATAGAAGTTTGCATCTTGTTAGGTACTCGTTATTTTTTTTAAGAATCTCTATCGTTATAAAACAACCTTTATTACTTTCCTTACTTGTACACGAAGTTGTACAAATCTCATAGAGAAGGATGTGTATAAAAATGCGATGGTACAACAATGTTATTTATTTTAAAATTAAAGAATATTAAAAAACAAATAATTATAAATTTGAAAATTCTAAAAATTAATAACTAATACTATTTGTAACACATTATATATGACAGAGGTTTTCTATTGCGCCCATATTTCCTTTTATCACTTGCAAATCGTTTAAGGTTTTTCTTTATGAGAAAAATACTAAATATGACACTAAAAAATCTTTAGAAGCATCTACAATCTATTTTTAAATTGGAAAAACATGTTCTCATAAGATCTACTATAGTTTTATTAGGATAGACAGTTGCATTGTCTTGCTAAGACCAACAACTAATGCTTCTTATAATTAACATAAAGATGCATTTTTTAATACCACTGTATTAATCGCCGCTGTGTGGCCTTTTCTTTAATGGAAAAGTAATCAAATCTGGTTTCTTCAGAAATTATACATTAAACTTTCTTGCTGTGGGAGCTTTTTTTTATAGAATTCCTATGAATGTTATGAATTCCATCAGTATATATTTTGTATATTAACAAAGTTACAAAAATAAAAATATACTTTGTCTATAATAGATTTAGATGACTGTAACATTCAGTTTAATTTGTATTTAAACCAAACAGCTACTGTCAAAGTAGAGAACAGCGTCACAAGAGAAAGGCGAGAATGTGTTCTGCCACTAAATTATTCAAGGCATATTTCGAAGAAAGTTTCAGGCGGCAGAGGGGAAGGGATAAAAATTAGCAGCGTAGTAATTAACAACTTTAAGTGCGCCGACGACACTGCAATACTATTTGAAAATTTCAAACTTTGGTAACCATAGTCGTCAAAAACAATGATTCGCAACTAACACCAAATAACCTGCAGAATGAAGCAACACCCGCTCCCTAGTATTGAAGATTTTCTCAGACGAAACTTACAGCATGGAACGTTCTATCTCATGTGATTTTGAAAATAATATGGCAAATTTCTGTGCAAATTGCCTTCTTTAGAATTTGCAGTTTCTTTAGGTGATGTTTGTAAACCTTGGTGATAACCAGATTGGAGAGGCAGGCGTGTAAATAGCCGCTCTCGTGGTGCGGTGTGGAAACGTAGTACGGCCCGTTTGGAACGTCAACCGAGAAGGCCCAAATCGTCCCTTAAACGGCCGTCGCGTAAGCGGATGGGGGCGGCTACCGATATCAACCAACGAATATTGCCAAATCGCTCACCTGAATCGGCTTCGGCTTCGGCTTCGTCGGCGATTCCAAGGTGGCCACCTCTGCGCTGCGGATCTGGAATCTGCGGGTAGCGAATGTTTCTTGCGGGGTGAAGACACGACCGAACTGGTCGCGCTGCGGATGCGTGAATGTTTTCGGGGTGTTGAGACACGACCAAATTGGCCGAGCTGCGATGCGTGAATGTTGCCGGGCTTCGCGCCTGGCTTGGCGGTAGGTCTTTGCGGGAAATTTTCATTCGACAGCACCTTTCATATCAAAAGGTGCCGCCGACGGCGTATGCAGACTTGTCGGCTGAGCAAAAGCCCATATGCCGTTTTGTGTGCGATGGCAAAACGTAGCAGCAGACATCACAGCCGCCAGCATGCGCCGCGATATAAAGCGGTTCAAGGGCGAAAAGGCCGCCACACCACAGATCAAATGTGGCGAGCGCACAGACTATGGAATATTGCTTCTCATGAAGATCAAGCGCCCGGGAAACATTGGTTGAATTGAGTACAGATAATGAACTATGAAGGCATATCAAAGTATATTAACAATAACAACCGTGAATAAAATAGAACCTTAATATATTATTATTATAGAAGATTAAAAATGTCATGGACTTCTCGTACCTTAAATGAACAGGTGCTAAATGTTATGCAAGAAGACAAAGTCATATTATCAGAAGATCAAGATAGGAATTTTTTTATCTTATTTTTCAACGTAAAGTTGAAGGAAAAATGTGGATCGGAAGAAAGAAAATGTCATATTAGAAGTAGTTGTAGATCGTAAAGAATTCCACTGTATTACTATTGCGATCATTTCCAAGAAAAACAAGGTCGAGTCTTGATAAAAATTCCTTTAAATAGCCTTAGAGTGAAAATAGTTTTTTTAACTATTACACTTTCAATTCTTTCTTAAGCTCTATATCTATTGTTTCTAGAAACAAAAAAATATAAATTAAACCGATAGAAAGTATTCCAATTTCAAATGGAAAAGGAATTTTGCTACCTCTGCACATAACGATATCAATAGTGAAATAAAAAGCGCCCAATCTAAACTGTTTTTATGGCGCACTTTCGTAAGGTGTGTACGCCGTAGAGTATCACTTTTTCTTGGGAAGCCCAGCCATTACGTCAAGATAAATTCGAAGTTAACGTGACTACAATTACAACAGGCTGGAAGCGGTTTGTGGATTTTCCCGCGCAGCATCACCCGAGCGCGTTTCAGTTTTCGACGACCATTTATCACGCCCCGTGCCTCCCATTTAAGGTCGCTGCAGCCCAGCTCGGTCGGCTGCAGTTTAATACGTGCACTTCGCATTATTAGAACACTCCAACCGACCCTTGGGAGCGGAAAGGCCAACAACAGGCGCGATTTACCTTTTCGGCGGCACTTGCGAACCTCAAGTGGCCTCCGCTGAATGCGAAACGCGGGCCTCCCCCGAACGTGCACTACGCGCGACATTTCACGTCAGACCAGGCTTAATTCACGAGCGCATTCGACGGCGCTCTTCAAAAATAACGTCAATATTTACATCTTGCTCCCTTCGAATTTTGCGGTTCACTTGCGATTCATTTCAAAGAAACGAAAACATCTGCAAGCACTCCTGGCTCTCTAACTTCAAAAACGCCTTTATTGTGTTTAAATTTTTCAGAAAACAAAAGAATAACGTAAATACCGAACTCCTAAGAAGTTCGTTGCTATATCGACGGCTTCTTTGGCAGTTGGAGGGCTGTCGACATTCCTTCTCTATTTACGAAACGGAGAATATTGCTAAATTTGTTTGGCGGGGGTTTTAAGGATCATCTTTATGATTCACAAGTGCGCGCTCGCTTCATAAATACGTCAACCAACCTAATTCTCCTCCGTTACCCGTCACTCCACTCCCATACATTTAGGAAAACCGTTTCGAAGGATGGGTAACGCTCGAATGAACAGATCGAAGCGCACGGGTTTGCTTTGCTTTGAAGCTGACCTACCTAAAGAAAACGTGTGTTACACCAAAGTTCACTGTTGTACAAAGGATCTCCGATATGCTAATAGGCGGCACTGGGCGCTGTAAGAGGTCGTAGCTACGAAAACGGATATAATTACAGCGGCAAAAAGTTTAACTTACCGGATCATGTATCACTATTAGTACAAAGCAATTAGGCTTTACCAAGGTACTAACAAACCTCAAACTTACTACCGTTGCTTCTAGTGCAAATAAAACAAATTGTTAAAATACATCGTGTTTCATGCTTCAAGAAAAGCTGTGTACATTAATTTTGTGGTTTCTATGATTTTTAAGTGTTATATAAAATCTAATTTTATGATGAGTATCCGTAAGTAGAAAATGCTGACGTGGATATGATTTAGTTATAGCGATTGAGAACCCATTGAGTACGCCTCTAAGAAACAGATCGGGGAAAGGACACATCATAGAGCAATTTGAAAGTGATTTGAACTAACCTACAAGGATTTAATACTGTCGAAGTGGAACATGAGAAGCTTACCGTAATCGCACAGATAGGGCGTATAAGGCTCTGATATAACACTGTAATTCTCTAAGTATTGCACTAGCCAGCACATAAATTGAAATAATGTTGGTTATCAGAGACCAATATTGAAGAGCTGGGCGCAGCCCGTTGTACTGATCAAGAATAGGTCGATACAAATCTTATTGGCACATATTACAAAATCAAACGTAACGAAATTTTGGAGAAGTTTTTAAAACCTGCAAGTGCTAAAATCTAAAGGGTTTGTTAGCAAATTAGCATTACTGACATTACGAAATCTATACTATAACATAATTAGGAACCACACTTATGACTTTATAATGTTGCATTTAAGTTAAATAAAAAATATTTTGGAGGCTTAAAATGTTTCTAGTAGCAAACAAAATAGTAAATTGGATATCCTACACTTACCCTACTTTCGACAATTTTTTCTTTAAAGACTGGAGACAATTCTCATTTTCATTTCACTTAAAAAAATTTCCATTGCTTTTTCTCTTAATATAGCTTATACATTCTTCCGTTTATTTATTTAAACATTTTCTATGTCTGTTTGTGTTTCATTTTTCTTTTCCTTCTCATTATTTCCATTTTATCATTCCATCCTTTGGACTTTACAATTATTACATTTTCTTTTAATATTTGTAATTTTTTGTTTCAATCTCATTTTTGTATTTCTACCATTACCTAGCTCTAATTTTATTATAATATGTTGTTTTATATTTCTCCAATTATATTATTGTCTTCCCCTGTCTCCTTCTTAAATAATTTATTTTGTAATTTGTCTTTATTGATAGCATATTTTTTTTAGTTCTCTGAATAGTTGTTTTATTTATTCTAATTCTAGTTCGCCTAATTTTGTGTGGTAGATTTTTCAGTTTGTGTTTCTGTTTGTACTAAACTTTCTGAAATATTGTCTCTTTTTCATCTTTGGCTACGTCTTTTTCAGATTATTCTTCCGATTATTTTTGCCACTTTCCTGATTTGTCTGGTATTTTAAAATATTTTTTACCTTTTCAAATACTAACAGTTTATTTCTCAAGATTTTGTGGTTTCTTTTCTTTCCGATTAAACTTTTTCAACTTCTATAGACGAATTTTCATGAATTTTTTCTATTTTCTTTCAGTTTTTATTTTTTTGCTAGAATTCTCATGTTTATAATTTTTTCGACTCACAGTAATTCTTTCAACTAGACTACAGTTTCAAACGGCCTGTCTTCTCGTGTCAAAACCAACATTACTTCTAATTATTTAATTTTAATATCTTTGGGTACTTTTGTACTTTTGCATCGCCACTATAGTTCACTTATATACATGCTTTTAATTTTATAACTTCACTAAATTTATTAATAAACAGTACTGTTTTGCAAATCATGATACCCTTCGTTTTTTTTTATTTAAATTTTGAAGATTAAAATTAAATAAAATAATTCAGTTTATTTTTACATATTATTAGATTATACATATTATATTAATATATGCGTTAAAAATGTGGGTATTAATATATTTAACTGTGAAAACTATTTTCACAATAGTGTGCGAGTCGGAACACCTGACAAATAAAAGGGTAACAAGGAGAGTAATTAGTAGGTCTAGGCGGAAAATAACTTTCCCGCTTACCTAATCACAGCAAAACCCTTGTCTACGATGCCATCCTATTTTCTTTTAAATTTTTTTTACAATTTTGGTTATATTTGAAAACGGACATTCACGTAAAAACCAGAAACTGAGTGCACATACACTCGCAAACGCGCGGTAGTTCAAGAATTAATCCTAATATAAAAAAGCAATTTGTAGTAGAATGTGCTATTCTGAGATTCACCATATTGTATCAATATTAACTGTATTCATAAATTTTGGTAAATAGAAAAGAAAAATCTGTTTTATGGCCGTTAGTGTCTTGTTTATACATCTAAATGAACTCTGTTCCTAATATGATAAACAGCAACAAATACAAACATTTATTTTGAAAACTTGAAAATCAATATATCAAGAAAGGGCAAAATAAAAACTAAGAGTAGTATAAAAGTCTTGAAGACACCTGATAAGAGAATGATGTGGTTAATAAACTACAACCTTAAATAGAAATCTTATCGGTGAACGCGATGACACCGATTAGAAGCTAATTTTAACATTGGTTGCATTGCTGTGCAGTACCTAAATATAAAGCATCTAAGGTATTGTGTTGGTGTAGTATATATGAAGGCCTTGATGTGAAATAATGATAACTCACATATGCTTAGTTATTGAAAAAACGAATTTCAAGTTTTGAAAAGTATTAAAAATCGGTTAGTGCTGTTTTGTTAATGGATTTTATATATTTTGTCAAGAGCTGTAGAGTTATCCAAAGCGTGCTAATCCAGAGAGTAAAAACAATTAAGTGGGAGCAAAAAAAAAATTTTATTAGAAAAATGAAGCTTGTTATATTATTGCATTAATACGACACAAGAAACAATGCGGTCACAATATCTAATATTATAATATTAATATTGGTCATTCAATAATTTCAACTTCATCTTGGATCTCAGGATTTTCATTAGCTAAATGTTGTAAGGCAGAAAAAAGCGTGATGAACAGAAGACATATAGGGTAGTAGCGATTTGACATTATCTAGTTTCTTTTTAGATATTTTTATTTATTTCAAGGATTTTGGGCGTAGTTCAGAAAGAAGTGTCTAGCTAGGACGTCCTTTCTTAGTGGCGGTGATTGTTCTGTACTTGTCATTGACAGCATACTTTACGTAAATTATTTTAGTGTTATCAGATTTAAAATGACAAGAAAATGCAGAAGAGAAATGAAGATTTTCATCGTCTTCTGTGCGCAGATTTTTTTATGTTCCTTAGGATAGGTTGGAAATTCAGGAAATCACTTTAATTCATAGTAGTCAAGCTGTAGGGCTGTTTTTTATCCCTTATGACTTGGTGCTAATCACTAGGAGAATAGATAATTGGGGCATACTTTCATTCAGAGCAAAATCTCTATCCGAAGGCAAATGAGTATGCCCGCTGACAGAGGAGTGATGTGTTATAGTCTTGAATTCTTTTTCTTTAACAAGTTGCAGCCACAGAGACATAAGAAAGCAGTTTTTATTTTGGTCAAAATCTTCGACTCCAGACTTTTAACACAAAAATTTCAGAAGAATTGTGGCTACTTCATTACTGCCTCTTTTTGCAACGTCCTCCATCCATACAAACATATGTCCCCTACCTTCAAGGTAATCATGTACTCCACGATTGTACATCCATACCTTTCGACAATAAAATTCGGGTCCAGTTGTCAGCTTCGGAATAGGCATAGAGTGTTGCAAATCAAAACAAATCACACATCTTCTATTATCGTTTTTAGAACGATCTTTTTCTTGTTTGAGAAGGTCTTGCATTCTCTCAACTTTAACTTTATGCAAGTGGAGTTCTGTTGTCAGTCTTGTTGCTTCAATTTTGCCAATTTTGCAGTTTTTATTTTAATATTAATCTCGTCACACATGTATCACACATGTATCAGATTTGGGTAACCTGAAACCAATATTGTATTGTGTAGAAAAAATCATTCTGTTATTGCTCTGAAACTGATGTGATACCTATTTCTTGGCACCAAGCCACATATTTTTCTGTGTAAAATTTTGATATACTCATATCGCTATGGAGATACACTTTACCCATATTTTGGTTTCGGCTGTAGTAACTCTGATATTTAGGAATGGAATCTATGTGGTCCTTGACGCTCTGTTTCTGTTGGTCGTTTATTTTGTTGGGTCTATTTTTATGATTCCTTCGTTTATCTTTTTCAGGAACTGCCACACCTTTTATTTTTTTTTTGATACAATATTATTTAACCTACCCTTTGAGGGTGGCAAGCCATAAAGATGTAAAAACTCGTTTTTTCATGCACATATTTTCCTTCAATTTATGTTCACTGAGTAGACTGCATTTGACGACCTAGTAGACTGCTGCCGCTTCTGCTTCTTTGGGTAAGATCTCTTCTTGTTAACGATTTCAATGCAACCAAAAATCTAACTGTTTTGAAGCTTCCAAGAACCCAAATCCTAGAACTTATTAAAAATTCCTTTTTCTGAACTTTCCAGCTTTTCTCTGCAATTTTCTTACATCTACAAGGCAGTCCAAATAGTTTTGTTTGTCTTGTCACTAACATATTCATACCAAAAATTCCTTCTGAATTTTTTTTGTCGAGAATAACATTCTATATTTTGTTGTCTCCATCTGCTTTTTGGAGTACGTTTACCAGGTGTACCGGAAAGTCTGTACGGTTTTTTTTGGAAAAAAATGCATAATTTTCGATATAATGGAAAAATTTATTTATTCAAAATATTGACCATTTAATTATCCACATTTTGCCCATCTTTCAGGCAATTTATGAATCCCATTCCAAAAATATTGTTTTTCCTTTGAGCGAGCGAAACCATTCATCGATCCATTTTTTAACTTCTTCGAAATTGGCGAAGTGCTGCTCTGTTAATGCAGAGCCCATTGATGCGAAAAGGTGATAGTCGGACGGGGCAAGGTCTGGAGAGTACGGCGGGTGCAATAATATTTCCCACCCAAGCGCTTTCAATGCTTCCTTGACCGGTTTTGCTGTATGAGGCGACGCGTTATCGTGCTGTAAAATCACTTCACCGTGTCTTCGGGCCCATTGTGGACGTTTTTCGGATCAATGCATGGTTCAAGTTGATCATTTGTTGTCGGTAGCGATCACTATTAACTGTTTTACCAGGTTTCAACAGTTTATAATACACCACGCCACTCTGCTCCCACCAAACACAGAGCATCGTTTTCCATCCAAAGCGATTCGGTCTCGCGGTTGATGGGCCAGCTTCTCCAGGTGATAACCTTTAAAGCAGCATATCACAGACGATTTATTCGATTTTCAAATTGCCTGTCATTCAATTGATATGGCACCCATCTTCCCAACTTTTGGATTTTTCCCATCGATCGTAATCGGTCGCTAATAGTTTCTTGGGCCACATTTAACGCTTCTGCCAATTGTTTTTGAGTTTGTGTTGGGTCTTCATCCAATAACTCCTGTAGTTTCGCATCTTCAAACTTTTTCGGTCTGCCGAACGTTCTTTGTCTTGCACATCGAAAACACACTTTTGAATTGTCGAAACCACGCCTCACATGTTTTTATAGTTGGAGCATGCTCGCCGTATGTTTCAATTAGCAAACGATGACTTTCAACAGCTTTTTTCTTTTAATTAAATAAAAAAAGTAATGCATGCCGCAAATGCGCGTTTTCAGGCACATAACTTGACATTTTTGAAGAGGTATAAAGATATAACGGTGATACTTTCACAAAATATAACCTACGACGTTGAAGCTTGATGTCTGTAGAATAAAATGAACACGTGTCAAATCATAATATTGTATATTAAGCCTAGCGATACCTATTGGAAAAAAACGGTAAAGACTTTCCGGTACACCTGGTAGGAGAATTCGGTTTGGGTCTTTTACTCCAGATGGGCCATCACTATTCACATCATTTACATCAGACTCCTGGAATAACAATGCAATAATATAACAAGCTATTTATATTTACATTGGACTCTTCAAGTGCAAAATATGACAAACCACGCTATTACAAACAAGTTTTACCGGCTAATTATTGCGTTGCATTTCAGCATCACTAGGAGCATAGTCACTATTAAGATCACTATCGTCCATAAGAGATTCTATTGCAAGACTAGAACTGCTTATGGTTGCACGTTCGGATAAAATATTTAAGCATACATCATCAGGATCGGGCATTTTGTGTGGCTTGTCACTATTTAACACACATAATTCTCTGAAAAGTTCTCTGGATTGTGACAGCATCTAATACCTAATTGCTAAACTATTAGTTGAGAGGCTTATTATATTATTGCGGTGTTCAAATATATAAAATAATAGAATTTAAAAAAATGTGGCTTGTCATTGTTTCACATTAAACTCTTCATATACACACACACGTTGTGGAGAGGTGCTAAGCAGATGGATAAAGGCTACAGTGAGCTTTCAGAAAAAGTTTTTTGTGAAAACCAGATTTTGTACTTAATTCTATAAATACTCTCAGCACATATCTTGTATATAATTTACTGTATTTATTATAGAGAAACTCTCCAACAACTCAAGCTTTTCTTTTCATTTGGATAGCTTCATTGAAATATTTTTCTTTGGTTTATTTTTTTTCGTAATTTGGTAGATCTAATACTTGAAATTCCACATTATCTAAAAAATAAGTAGACGGTAAAAAATCATTGGCATCAAAATAAGGAATTTTCCTCGAAATAAAATTATCTAAAAATATCGACTCGTTAGCTAACCTTCCTATACTTCTCTTTTTATTGGTGTATTGGTAAGAATTTCTTCTCATATTTGACTAATGTTTTTGCTTCCTATAGTCAATCTTTAAAAAGTGTCAAAAATATTGTATTGTCATTAAAGCAAATTATTCTGCTGATATTTCTTATAGAGGATCTGGCGTGTGTGAAAATGGTTTAGTAAGTTTTTCTAAAATTAAGAATCATAAGAAGTTTTCCTTCTAGAAATCTAGTAGATTTAACGGATATATCCCTACTTTAAAAAAGCTTGAGCATTTTGGGCGTTAAATATTGTGCCAACCAATTTTAATATATTGCAGATTAATAAGGTTTCCAGTATTGTAATGTTGGAATTGTAATTATAGAGCTAAAGTGTGATAGTGAAAGTCCACACACAGATATGCCCAAAGACTATTTCTTTGTATTCGTAAAATACCTATTCATGGCCCAATTTTTGTAAAAATTTTGGAATGGTATTTGAGATGCTTT
This sequence comes from Sinelater perroti, assembly GCA_036346155.1. NCBI lineage: Eukaryota > Metazoa > Arthropoda > Insecta > Coleoptera > Elateridae > Sinelater > Sinelater perroti. The sequence continues at coordinate 856,795 of JARFIY010000366.1, forward strand.
AAAAATATTTCATAAAGATCTTATCCACACAAAGTGTAGTTACCAAACAAGCTCAATAGTGTCTTTACAAATATAAGGTTCTTCAAGGCGATAGAAAAAACGTTAACAGTTAAGGAAAGGTACGTCTTATGACGTCAAAAGTTGTCACCATTGTCATTAGACTACCCGCTTCTCCGATTGCTTATTTTCTGTTTCAACTTAGACATATTTTTAATGTTTTGTAAAAAACATTGTACTGCTTAGTTGTTATCGTAGAATTTTGATGCTTTTTAACAAGCCTGTTTCCCTAGATAAATGTAAATTTTCTCTGAATTTTGCGTTCAATCTTTGAGACTATTGATTGTAAGTCATTTCAGTAACCGTTTCTCGAATTCCATAATCGTAATTCAACTTTTTATGTTTTTATTTGCGTTCATTTTTAACTTTTGATTTTACGTGTTCAAAATATATTGTACTTTGCCTCTGGTGAAAAGCCCGCTATTATTTTCTTGTAGCAACGTATTCAAAATATCCAAAAATCTAATTTTTATATCAAATGTTGGTTTCAACTTCACCTAGCGTATCATTCGGCCGTCTCACCGGAAGCGAAAGGTTGTCGCCTACAAGCCAATTTTGCATCAGCACTTTGAATTTTGACCAGGGATTTTTTGTCACTGTAAAATAGCCGTCTAAAATAGCACATACCCTAATGATTTAAGACTAGACCTTGGCCAAACTTTTCGACCAAAGTGCTAAATAACGGACCAATTTGGGAACTCGCCCAACTTCAGGACCTGGCCGCAACATATATGCATTAACTATTGGTGATGATAATGTACAGCTTTTTCTGACACTTTGTCTTTTTACTTACGTCTTGGACATTTATTACAGATATCTGTTGTGCCTATGGTGCTACAATAGTTCATCTATTTCTAAAATTTCTAAAATTTACGATAAATATTTTATAAATTTAAACAGTTTTGAGCACTATACGTTGTCAAAGCCCCTTTATATGTATAAAGGCAATACACGTTAGTTTGTCTTTCATCACCCTGTTTTCAAATTACTTTGAGAGCTATTATTGCTTTCCTTGTACGAAATTCTTCCTGAAGCCAAATTGACTTTTTAAGATAATAGTCTACAATTTTTTCAAGTATGCAATATATAATTTTGGTTCGTATGTTCGAGCTATTGTGAGGTAATTTTCGTAATTTACACTTGTGTCTTTTTTGGGAAAGATATTATTATTTTTGTGAATTTTACTTATTTCATATATCCGACGTTAAATACCATAGTAATGTATTTAATGGCTTGATAATTTTCGCTGAAATTAAATCAGTCCTTGTTACTTTTTTATTTTTAGTTCTTGGACTACTCTGATGTATTTCAACTAAGTTATCATATCTCTTTTTTATTTTCATTATCATTAACATGGTTTTCTGGTTCCAGAACGATTTCTTCTTTGCTGTCTTTATTGTAATGTGTTGTTCCAGTGAGGTATTTCCTCTTTTATATTTAAAAAAAAAACTTTTATTGTCGTGCAAGCCTCAAACTTTTACTTTTTAAAAATATTATTTACTTCTTTACGTTTTTCCTCTTCACCTTTCTCTTGTCAACGAACTTAAAAAGTTCGTTACTGAATTCTATGTCTGTCGGTCTGTCTGTCGCTGTCACAAAATTATGGATTTTTTAAAATTTTAAAATGGATTCTTGTAGGAAATTTTACGCTGATTTCAAAATCGAAATCAAAAGTTTCTATCTCGAATAGTTTTCGAGATATTCGACTTCGAATTTCGGAAAATTTTCGACATTACGATTTTAAATTGATTCTTATAGGAAATTTTACGCTGAATTCGAAAATGAAGTCGAAAAAATTCTATGTCGAATAATTTTCAGATATTCGATTTCGAATTTTCCCGAAATTCTAAATCGAAATCGAAAGGTTTTTAAGTTCGTTCTGGGATTGCTTACAGAGCAATCTCTTCGCCGGCCCCATGTTTTTAACATGTTTTCTATTAATTTTGACTTATTCTTCCCATCATTTGTTTGTAGTTTTTTTTTATTTCCTTTTCTTGAAACTAGTTGATAATATCCTTTGTTATCTAAGTTTTTTTTATCTTTTACTTCTTTAAATTGCAATATCTCATCTGCTGCGTTAACATAGTATTACCTTATAATGTTTTACGCCTTACTTACGTCTTTATCATTTTATCGTGAGAATTGTTCTTTCAAATTTCCAAGAATTATTTTGTCCAATAATTCCTTTGTATCTTATTGTTTCAATTAATCTATTTACCATTTTTTCTTTTTCTTTTGTTTAAATTCCTAAATCTTAAGCCGCATTTTATCATTATTAGGTTATGACCACTATACTATTCACGCCGGTACCTGGATATGTTTTGCTATATTTCACCTAATTTTTGAAATACAAAATCAATCTGATATATTCTGATCTAGCCATTTTCCATTATTTTTTACGTGGGTGATGGTCAAATAATGTGCTTGTTATTACTAAATTATGCTTTACACAAAACTTTCAGACAGTTATTTCTTTTTTCTTTAGTCTCCATATGATTCCGCAAAATACTATAGATTTATTAAACTTTAGTTATAATGAAATCAGGATAGATGACATGAAAATGAATAGCCTTGGGAATTTTAAAATAAAATTATGACATAGTTTGTAGAATATATAAGATGTTGGAATTAATTCGTAGCACTTTTTTAAAGAAAAAAATTATTTATTTTAAATGAAAATCAAAAAATACATTAATCAAAGTATCGCCCATTGCTTTCTACTACTTTTGATCATCTTTCGGACAGGGAACAAATACCGTGTTGGAAGAACGCTTCGTCTTTAGATGTAATCCGCGAATCGACCAATTTTTTACAATCTTCGTAAGAAATGAACTTCTGCTCAGATAGACTATGAGCCATCGAACGAAACAAATAGTAATCAGAAGGAGAAACATCTGGAGAGTACACTTCCCATTTAAGTGTTTCCAGGTATGTTTGTACAGGTTTTGCGACGTGCGGACGAGCAGTGTCGTGCAGAAAAATGACTTTGTCGTGTCTTTCGGAGTATTCCGGCCGTTTTTATTTCAATGCACGGCTCAAGCGCATCAATTGTAGTCGGTAGCTATCCCCAGTTATGGTTTCATTCAAATGCAGAGCAGGAGCTTAGACCCATGGATAATCGGCTTTGCCACTGATGTTGATGGTTGGCCGGGCTTAACCAATGAGTTTCTGCGCTTGGGATTGTCGTAATGCATCCATTTTTCATCTCCGGTGACAATTTGATGCAAAAAACCTTTTCTTACCTCCCGTTGAAGCAGCGATTCACACGTTAAAAATGCCTCTCAATGTCCCTTGGTCATCCTGAGTGAGAGAACATTTCAAACCAAAGTAAATGAAGAAACATCAGATTGCTTTCCTATAAATTCCGGGGTGCCTCAAGGTAGTGTACTAGGGCCTTTACTCTACATCCTGTATACATCAGACTTGACAATGACACAAAATACAACAGGAACATTTGCAGACGATACTGCTATTGTATCCAGTCATTAAAACCCTCAAATAGCATCATATTATATCCAGATTCACCTGCTAGTAGTGGCTAAACAAAATGAAAGTGAAGTGAATGAGAACAAATCGGTATATGTAACATTTACCCTCCGTAAGCAATTATGTCCAGCAGTTGTGATTAATAATGTGCAGATACCACAAATGGAAACTGCAAAATACTTAGGCTTACATCTAGATAACAAGCTGACATGGAAGAAGCATATTAAATAAAATAAGAAACAGATAATCAAAGTAAGAGAATTAAATTGGCTAATTGGAAGAAAATCTAGACTATCAACAGAAAATAAAATCCTAATTTACAAGACAGTCATCCAACCTATCTGGACATATGGAGTAGAGCTATGGGGCTGTGCTTCTAAAACAAATGTAGCAATAATTCAAAGGAGCCAATCGAAAATACTCCGGCAGATTGTAGATGCTCCGTGGTATATAATTAATTATACGCTTCATAAAGATCTACATACACCAACGGTCCAGGAAGTAATCCAGGAGAGAGCTACCAAACATCACAAACCCTTTACTGAAACAGTTACTGCAACGAAGGATCAATAAAAGACTTAAAACATTCTGGCCAATAGACTTAGTGTGAGTGTAGTGAGTCCTCAATTTTCTTTTGCAAATACAATTTATAAAACTTAGACTTAAGTTGCATAGGTTGCATCGATGGATGCTAATCTTATCGTGTTATTTACCTGCTAGTACACATAGCGGCCGTTAATCATTTAGCTTATAGAACGCATGTATTGTTCTGATTGCTAAATAAATAGATACAAAGAAAATGTTAATTTTCTTGTCTATGTTATTTATTATGACTATTACTTTTGTCTTATTAACATTTACTTTGAGCTTGTGCAATTTGAAAATTTCGTTCTAAACATTTAAGTTCTTTTGTAAGTCTCTTTCAGTTTTTGTTATTATGACAACGTCGTCTGCCAATACACGTTCCTGTATTCTAACATTTTAAAGATTCCTATATCCGATTTCAAATTTCTTCGTTTTTTTTTGTGGTTTGCTTAGTTATATCGTCAAATTTGTTACAATATTTTCTAAATATGCTCTAAAAGATGAGTTAGTAACATTATTCTGACATATCTGAAGTGAAGGCATGATCTTCAATAGACGCACCTATCATTAAATAATTAATTTCATTTATTCTTTGAACTTACTGCGAAAGATGAGTTTATCCTTTTTGTTACTTACTTCCTTTTTGTACATCATTTTTGGTTTTGAAATTATCACTTTTGAGATTATAAATATATTTAAACTTTTTTGTTCTCACTATACATTAGTGATATATTGGCTTAATCCGTCTTAATGTTAAACATTTCATAGTCTTGTTAATCATTTGTCTAGATTTAATATCAACTGAATAATGGTTTGGTTCTAATAGGTTCTTATAGTCAGTTTATTCAAAAATAATACAGTACCATTCATATGGGGTGTACTTTAAATAACTATCAAGTGTTAGAATGAATTCGTAGCGTTTTACAAGAGAGTAGGTAGTACAGTATTTCGTTGTAACCTACAGTAATGAAATCATCGTCAAACAGCTATCATTGGACGTTCTTTGCTTTACATAACCTTTTTTTGAATCGTAAATAACAGCACTTTATAATTTATTGAATATGTCAAAATTCGTTCCCAATAAAGTGTTTTTGCGGGGAGTTTTACTTGATTACTTTAATATGAACAAAAGTGCTGCTGAAGCTTATCGTATTTTAGTGGAAGTGTATTATGAACATGCTCTAGCTGAGCAAACGTGTCGGAAGTGGTTTGCACGTTTTAAAGTTGATGATTTTGACTTAGATGAGAAGGAGCGACCTGGTCAGCCGAAAAAAAGATAATGATTTAAAGGCATTGCTCAATGAAGACTCATGTTAAACACTTCAAGAATTGCGTACATCATTGGGAGTTGACTTATCAACTGTAGGAAAACGCCTTAAAATTTTGGGCATGATCCAGAAGGCAGCACATTGGATCCCATATGAATTGAAACCAAGGGACATTGAGAGGCATTTTTTAACGTGTGAATCGCTGCTTCAACGGGAGGTAAGAAAAGGTTTTTTGCATCAAATTGTCACCGGAGATGAAAAATGGATGCATTACGACAATCCCAAGCGCAGAAACTCATTGGTTAAGCCCGGCCAACCATCAACATCAGTGGCAAAGCCGATTATCCATGGGTCTAAGCTCCTGCTCTGCATTTGAATGAAACCATAACTGGGGATAGCTACCGACTACAATTGATGCGCTTGAGCCGTGCATTGAAATAAAAACGGCCGGAATACTCCGAAAGACACGACAAAGTCATTTTTCTGCACGACACTGCTCGTCCGCACGTCGCAAAACCTGTACAAACATACCTGGAAACACTTAAATGGGAAGTGTACTCCAGATGTTTCTCCTTCTGATTACTATTTGTTTCGTTCGATGGCTCATAGTCTATCTGAGCGAAGTTCATTTCTTACGAAGATTGTAAAATTGGTCGATTCGCGGATTACATCTAAAGACGAAGCGTTCTTCCAACACGGTATTTGTTCCCTGTCCGAAAGATGATCAAAAGTAGTAAAAGCAATGGGCGATACTTTGATTAATGTATTTTTGATTTTCATTTAAAATAAATAATTTTTTCTTTAAAAAGTGCTACGAATTAATTCAACATCTTATATATTCTACAAACTATGTCATAATTTTATTTTAAAATTCCCAAAGGCTATTCATTTTCATGTCATCTATCCTGATTTCATTATAACTAAAGTTTAATAAATCTATAGTATTTTACGGAATCATATGGAGACTAAAGAAAAAGAAATAACTGTCTGAAAGTTTTGTGTAAAGCATAATTTAGTAATAACAAGCACATTATTTGACCATCACCCACGTAAAAAATAATGGAAAATGGCTAGATCAGAATATATCAGATTGATTTTGTATTTCAAAAATTAGGTGAAATATAGCAAAACATATCCAGGTACCGGCGTGAATAGTATAGTGGTCATAACCTAATAATGATAAAATGCGGCTTAAGATTTAGGAATTTAAACAAAGAAAAGAAAAATGGTAAATAGATTAATTGAAACAATAAGATACAAAGGAATTATTGGACAAAATAATTCTTGGAAATTTGAAAGAACAATTCTCACGATAAAATGATAAAGACGTAAGTAAGGCGTAAAACATTATAAGGTAATACTATGTTAACGCAGCAGATGAGATATTGCAATTTAAAGAAGTAAAAGATAAAAAAAACTTAGATAACAAAGGATATTATCAACTAGTTTCAAGAAAAGGAAATAAAAAAAAACTACAAACAAATGATGGGAAGAATAAGTCAAAATTAATAGAAAACATGTTAAAAACATGGGGCCGGCGAAGAGATTGCTCTGTAAGCAATCCCAGAACGAACTTAAAAAACCTTTCGATTTCGATTTAGAATTTCGGGAAAATTCGAAATCGAATATCTGGAAAATTATTCGACATAGAATTTTTTCGACTTCATTTTCGAATTCAGCGTAAAATTTCCTATAAGAATCACATTTAAAATCGTAATGTCGAAAATTTTCCCGAAATTCGAAGTCGAATATCTCGAAAACTATTCGAGATAGAAACTTTTTGATTTCGATTTTGAAATCAGCGTAAAATTTCCTACAAGAATCCATTTTAAAATTTTAAAAAATCCATAATTTTGTGACAGCGACAGACAGACCGACAGACATATAGAATTCAGTAACGAACTTTTTAAGTTCGTTGACAAGAGAAAGGTGAAGAGGAAAAACGTAAAGAAGTAAATAATATTTTTAAAAAGTAAAAGTTTGAGGCTTGCACGACAATAAAAGTTTTTTTTTTAAATATAAAAGAGGAAATACCTCACTGGAACAACACATTACAATAAAGACAGCAAAGAAGAAATCGTTCTGGAACCAGAAAACCATGTTAATGATAATGAAAATAAAAAAGAGATATGATAACTTAGTTGAAATACATCAGAGTAGTCCAAGAACTAAAAATAAAAAAGTAACAAGGACTGATTTAATTTCAGCGAAAATTATCAAGCCATTAAATACATTACTATGGTATTTAACGTCGGATATATGAAATAAGTAAAATTCACAAAAATAATAATATCTTTCCCAAAAAAGACACAAGTGTAAATTACGAAAATTACCTCACAATAGCTCGAACATACGAACCAAAATTATATATTGCATACTTGAAAAAATTGTAGACTATTATCTTAAAAAAGTCAATTTGGCTTCAGGAAGAATTTCGGTACAAGGAAAGCAATAATAGCTCTCAAAGTAATTGTAGAAAACAGGGTGATGAAAGACAAACTAACGTGTATTGCCTTTATACATATAAAGGGGCTTTGACAACGTATAGTGCTCAAAACTGTTTAAATTTATAAAATATTTATCGTAAATTTTAGAAATTTTAGAAATAGATGAACTATTGTAGCACCATAGGCACAACAGATATCTGTAATAAATGTCCAAGACGTAAGTAAAAAGACAAAGTGTCAGAAAAAGCTGTACATTATCATCACCAATAGTTAATGCATATATGTTGCGGCCAGGTCCTGAAGTTGGGCGAGTTCCCAAATTGGTCCGTTATTTAGCACTTTGGTCGAAAAGTTTGGCCAAGGTCTAATGTACTTAAATCATTAGGGTATGTGCTATTTTAGACGGCTATTTTACAGTGACAAAAAATCCCTGGTCAAAATTCAAAGTGCTGATGCAAAATTGGCTTGTAGGCGACAACCTTTCGCTTCCGGTGAGACGGCCGAATGATACGCTAGGTGAAGTTGAAACCAACATTTGATATAAAAATTAGATTTTTGGATATTTTGAATACGTTGCTACAAGAAAATAATAGCGGGCTTTTCACCAGAGGCAAAGTACAATATATTTTGAACACGTAAAATCAAAAGTTAAAAATGAACGCAAATAAAAACATAAAAAGTTGAATTACGATTATGGAATTCGAGAAACGGTTACTGAAATGACTTACAATCAATAGTCTCAAAGATTGAACGCAAAATTCAGAGAAAATTTACATTTATCTAGGGAAACAGGCTTGTTAAAAGCATCAAAATTCTACGATAACAACTAAGCAGTACAATGTTTTTTACAAAACATTAAAAATATGTCTAAGTTGAAACAGAAAATAAGCAATCGGAGAAGCGGGTAGTCTAATGACAATGGTGACAACTTTTGACGTCATAAGACGTACCTTTCCTTAACTGTTAACGTTTTTTCTATCGCCTTGAAGAACCTTATATTTGTAAAGACACTATTGAGCTTGTTTGGTAACTACACTTTGTGTGGATAAGATCTTTATGAAATATTTTTAAAGCATCTCAAATACCATGCCAAAATTTTTGCTAAAAATTGGGCCATGAATAGGTATTTTTACGAATACAAAGAAATAGTCTTTGGGCATATCTGTGTGTGGACTTTCACTATCACACTTTAGCTCTATAATTACAATTCCAACATTACAATACTGGAAACCTTATTAATCTGCAATATATTAAAATTGGTTGGCACAATATTTAACGCCCAAAATGCTCAAGCTTTTTTAAAGTAGGGATATATCCGTTAAATCTACTAGATTTCTAGAAGGAAAACTTCTTATGATTCTTAATTTTAGAAAAACTTACTAAACCATTTTCACACACGCCAGATCCTCTATAAGAAATATCAGCAGAATAATTTGCTTTAATGACAATACAATATTTTTGACACTTTTAAAGATTGACTATAGGAAGCAAAACATTAGTCAAATATGAGAAGAAATTCTTACCAATACACCAATAAAAGAAAGTATAGGAAGGTTAGCTAACGAGTCGATATTTTTAGATAATTTTATTTCGAGGAAAATTCCTTATTTTGATGCCAATGATTTTTACCGTCTACTTATTTTTTAGATAATGTGGAATTTCAAGTATTAGATCTACCAAATTACGAAAAAAATAAACCAAAGAAAATATTTCAATGAAGCTATCCAAATGAAAAGAAAAGCTTGAGTTGTTGGAGAGTTTCTCTATAATAAATACAGATAAATTATATACAAGATATGTGCTGAGAGTATTTATAGAATTAAGTACAAAATCTGGTTTTCACAAAAACTTTTCTGAAAGCTCACTGTAGCCTTTATCCATCTGTTAGCACCTCTCCACAACGTGTGTGTATATGAAGAGTTTAATGTGAAACAATGACAAGCCACATTTTTTTAAATTCTATTATTTTATATATTTGAACACCGCAATAATATAATAAGCCTCTCAACTAATAGTTTAGCAATTAGGTATTAGATGCTGTCACAATCCAGAGAACTTTTCAGAGAATTATGTGTGTTAAATAGTGACAAGCCACACAAAATGCCCGATCCTGATGATGTATGCTTAAATATTTTATCCGAACGTGCAACCATAAGCAGTTCTAGTCTTGCAATAGAATCTCTTATGGACGATAGTGATCTTAATAGTGACTATGCTCCTAGTGATGCTGAAATGCAACGCAATAATTAGCCGGTAAAACTTGTTTGTAATAGCGTGGTTTGTCATATTTTTGCACTTGAAGAGTCCAATGTAAATATAAATAGCTTGTTATATTATTGCATTGTTATTCCAGGAGTCTGATGTAAATGATGTGAATAGTGATGGCCCATCTGGAGTAAAAGACCCAAACCGAATTCTCCTACCAGGTGTACCGGAAAGTCTTTACCGTTTTTTTCCAATAGGTATCGCTAGGCTTAATATACAATATTATGATTTGACACGTGTTCATTTTATTCTACAGACATCAAGCTTCAACGTCGTAGGTTATATTTTGTGAAAGTATCACCGTTATATCTTTATACCTCTTCAAAAATGTCAAGTTATGTGCCTGAAAACGCGCATTTGCGGCATGCATTACTTTTTTTATTTAATTAAAAGAAAAAAGCTGTTGAAAGTCATCGTTTGCTAATTGAAACATACGGCGAGCATGCTCCAACTATAAAAACATGTGAGGCGTGGTTTCGACAATTCAAAAGTAGCTTCGATGTGCAAGACAAAGAACGTTCGGGCAGACCGAAAAAGTTTGAAGATGCGAAACTACAGGAGTTATTGGATGAAGACCCAACACAAACTCAAAAACAATTGGCAGAAGCGTTAAATGTGGCCCAAGAAACTATTAGCGACCGATTACGATCGATGGGAAAAATCCAAAAGTTGGGAAGATGGGTGCCATATCAATTGAATGACAGGCAATTTGAAAATCGAAAAATCGTCTGTGAAATGCTGCTTTAAAGGTTATCACCTGGAGAAGCTGGCCCATCAACCGCGAGACCGAATCGCTTTGGATGGAAAACGATGCTCTGTGTTTGGTGGGAGCAGAGTGGCGTGGTGTATTATAAACTGTTGAAACCTGGTAAAACAGTTAATAGTGATCGCTACCGACAACAAATGATCAACTTGAACCATGCATTGATCCGAAAAACGTCCACAATGGGCCCGAAGACACGGTGAAGTGATTTTACAGCACGATAACGCGTCGCCTCATACAGCAAAACCGGTCAAGGAAGCATTGAAAGCGCTTGGGTGGGAAATATTATTGCACCCGCCGTACTCTCCAGACCTTGCCCCGTCCGACTATCACCTTTTCGCATCAATGGGCTCTGCATTAACAGAGCAGCACTTCGCCAATTTCGAAGAAGTTAAAAATGGATCGATGAATGGTTTCGCTCGCTCAAAGGAAAAACAATATTTTTGGAATGGGATTCATAAATTGCCTGAAAGATGGGCAAAATGTGGATAATTAAATGGTCAATATTTTGAATAAATAAATTTTTCCATTATATCGAAAATTATGCATTTTTTTCCAAAAAAAACCGTACAGACTTTCCGGTACACCTGGTAAACGTACTCCAAAAAGCAGATGGAGACAACAAAATATAGAATGTTATTCTCGACAAAAAAAATTCAGAAGGAATTTTTGGTATGAATATGTTAGTGACAAGACAAACAAAACTATTTGGACTGCCTTGTAGATGTAAGAAAAATTGCAGAGAAAAGCTGGAAAGTTCAGAAAAAGGAATTTTTAATAAGTTCTAGGATTTGGGTTCTTGGAAGCTTCAAAACAGTTAGATTTTTGGTTGCATTGAAATCGTTAACAAGAAGAGATCTTACCCAAAGAAGCAGAAGCGGCAGCAGTCTACTAGGTCATCAAATGCAGTCTACTCAGTGAACATAAATTGAAGGAAAATATGTGCATGAAAAAACGAGTTTTTACATCTTTATGGCTTGGCACCCTCAAAGGGTAGGTTAAATAATATTGTATCAAAAAAAAAAAAATAAAAGGTGTGGCAGTTCCTGAAAAAGATAAACGAAGGAATCATAAAAATAGACCCAACAAAATAAACGACCAACAGAAACAGAGCGTCAAGGGCCACATAGATTCCATTCCTAAATATCAGAGTTACTATAGCCGAAACCAAAATATGGGTAAAGTGTATCTCGATTGCGATATGAGTATATCAAAACTTTACACAGAAAAATATGTGTCTTGGTGCCAAGAAAAAGGTATCACATCAGTTTTAGAGCAATAACAGAATGATTTTTTCTATACAATACAATATTGGTTTCAGGTTACCTAAATCTGATACATGCAAGATGTGTGACGAGATTAATATTAAAATAGAAACTGCAAAATTGGCAAATAATGAACTTGGAGCAACAAGACTGACAACAGAACTCAACTTGCATAAAGTTAAAGTTGAGAGAATGCAAGACCTTCTCAAACAAGAAAGAGATCGTTCTAAAAACGATAATAGAAAATGTGTGATTTATTTTGATTTGCAACACTCTATGCCTATTCCGAAGCTGACAACTGGACCCGAATTTTATTGTCGAAAGTTATGGATGTACAATCGTGGAGTACATGATTACCTTGAAGGTAGGGGACATATGTTTGTATGGATGGAGGACGTTGCAAAAAGAGGCAGTAATGAAGTAGCCACAATCCTTCTGAAATTTTTGTGTTAAAAGTCTGGAGTCGAAGATTTTGACCAAAATAAAAACTGCTTTCTTAAAAAAATGAGTAGAAATAGGGATATCACCGAGTAATATTTTATATGGTACAAAATTTGTTTCTTAACAAATAAGATTAGTACCTTCTTGTTTAAATTAACCACTGATATATAAACAAATTTTTTAAAAATAAAATTCAACCAAAAATGTTATTAATTTGTTCACATGTGTGAATGCTTGAGCTTTATTTGTAACTAATGAAGGAAATTATTTGCTCAGTTGTAGATCGCATAATTTGACCTCATTTTTGTAAAAAGAAATTAATATTTGAATTTTCCGTTGCCTAGTTTTGTAGAGATAAATGTGAAAATTCCCGAAACCATCAACATCTCGTTTCTATACATAAAAGTATATTCCGAAGCTCAGATCGGGACATTAGCTTTTTTATGTTCGCGGGTTCTGGGACTCATATACAGTGCCTGTTCCGAATTTGCCGCTGTTTGGGATGGCTGGAACGACGCGAGGTTGAACAACCTCCTGCATGTAGGACTGGAATTATTCGGGCACACATGAGCAAAATTACAATAAAGAACTTCGCCAGGATAGGACAAACGAGCAAGACATTAAGGCGACGGCTGTGTCCGCCATCTTAAACTAGAACAACTCCTTGCGCGCTGATTTATGCTTGCGGAAACGCCGGGTAACTAAGCAATAAAATAAGTAAGCATGTGCGGAAAATCCTGGCTGATTCCCGGTGTGCCTTCGAAATTTTAATCCGGGCCGTCTTCGGGCGCGAGACGTCCTGAGTGGCTTTATGGCGACGTCATTGCGCCGATAATGCAATAATCCTGCAATCCTAACTGAACGACGTGCGCGCGCTACGAATCAGCATTTTATGCAGAAATCCTGGCAGTCGCTGCTAGTGGAGTAGTTAAATAAACAGCCAGCACCGAGCTCGTGTGTGTCCGGAAACGCGATTTATGTTGCCGATGTGGCGAACCAGCTTTCCAGTTTCTATTTCCTCTGTTCGCCAAAACAGCATAATGCTGTTTTTAGCGCTTATTGCCAGGGAATGAGTTATAATGGCGATTATGCACGGTTTGCCAAATGGCAACGGTGCTTCTATGCACCAAAAACATCTAACCCATATAAGTGAAATTCAAACATAGCTCGAAGGCATATTCTTTACGATTGAAGTTGCTGAAACTATCTAGTCACAATAAAGGTAATTAGATATTTTATATATAAATGACAGTAATATAAGGAAAATCTTCACTTACATTTATAGTTAACTGTACAGTTTATTCAATGTTCATTTTACATTATATTTTCAGTTGACTATCCAACCCTTCAAAATGACTCATCATTGTTTAGTTTGGAGGATGAAAATGTACTTCTGACTTTTGTGCTCTTCCATTGTTTATGACATCTTTATTGTTTTTATAAAAGCAAGCAAGCGGTAGCTATTTGATACTATTCTAAATATCCTATTAATACATTGTTATTCTTCTCTTTTCATTAACCGTCTCCAATTGTCTAATAATTTTGCTGTAATTACTTATCATATTTTTATTTTAGTTTTTTACTATCAGTTTGTAAATTTATTTCAAAGAGTGCAGTAAGCTTTTGCTGAATAAAACTCAAAATATTGGAACAATCCGAATTTTGTTGCCATCAGTGTAAAGTTCAGACTTATCAGTTACATATGAAATATGATGTCAACCAAATGCTTTCCACGACTCTGCTGGCAGGCAACCATTCTTTTAGCAAACTTTTCGATAATAATAGAATTATAGCAAGTTTGTTGGCACAAACTGTGTCCTTCAAATATCCCCAGGGAAAAAGGTCTAATGGGGTTAGATAGCAACACCGTGGTAGCCACCCAACGTCACTTCTCTGCGAAATAACACGACTGCGTGCTGTTACATGCAGCTGCCTCATGTTGAAACCACATTTCATTCAAAATTAAATCGTTGGTTTTATTGAAAAAAAAAGTTATTTTGCAACTGGCGCATATTATTAACAGTAACAGAATTGCCACCTTGGTCTTCAAAAAAGTACTAGCCAACCACTCATCCAGCCCACACCAGAACAGTGCGTTTTTGTGTATGTGTTGGTTTTTTGTGAATAGCACGTAGGTTTTCACTACTCCAGATACGACAGTTTTGAAGATTCACAAATATAGGTTTTTTTACAAAAATCGGCATCAACTACTATCTTCTCCGAAACCTAGTTCATCAATGTGCGTCGTTTCTGGTCATTTTTTATTAACTTTGTCATGTGTTTAGATACCAACTGTACAAATTTAAACTTTCAACGTTCGCAGAACGTCAACGCCGCGCAATGCAATTTGCATCACCCTATACTTTCTAAACATTCTCCGTATTATTGGTTACAGGTCTAAAGAAATTATTAGCTTAGAAAATTTTGTAATTTTTGATTTGATAACTTTTCGTGCTTTTTATTATTTTATTATCTGTAATTACAGATATTTGACCTTGAACAACTTCAGTCACGATTGATTTCTAATTTCCTTACTTCCATTTTTCATTACAAATTCTTTTTTTAGAAACTTATACTGTTCTGTTCTATTAATTGGTTTTTTCCAGTAATTATTATCATTTTTAAGTATATGTCAAATCTGTTTAGAAAAAGTGCTTCTCTTAAAGAACTTTTGTTTTTATAAAATGTATCACCAATAACTAAAACCATTGTTTATGTTGGTTTAGATTATATCCTTAGATATTGTTCATGTCCTTGTATTGCTTGGTATTTTTCGTAACATAACAATTAAGGGAGCACATTTCTATTTGTTGCAATACGATTGTTCTTAATTTTTCTTTTAATAAGTTTCTTAAAATTTATTCTTAATAGATTTTATTCTTTTGTCTTATTATATTTATTAATTGCTTTTGCTATAGTTCTGTATCTCCTGTTTTAATGTGTTGTCTGTTATATTCTATCTAATTCTTTGTTACCTCTATAAATGTATTTATCTTTTTTACTAAGTTTGCTACTCAGATCTAATAAGTCTGCTTAAAAATTCTCCTCTATGTTCTTGTTACAAGTATACATTTTCACTCAATATCTTACTAATCTCTCTTTGACCCCTTCTACAGCAATGCCACATTTACTTTCAAGAACACCGATTTCTAAAATGTGTCTCTAAAAATATAATATAACATGCAAGGAATTTCGGCAGCGACTATAAGCACAAATTTTTTTAAGTAACATCTAAATATAGGTGGGGGTTAAAGTTCCTCAAGACACAAATGGTTTCTCAAAGTTTCTCCGAATCAAGGAGTGTGGTTTAAATTGTTACTTTTCTTGGCTGTACAATTTATTACGACGTCTTTATTCCACTTCATACTTTTAAATTTTGATTTTGAAGTTTTCTTAACTTGATAAGCTTTCCTTTAGTTTTGTTCTAACGGAGTACTGTTTCTACACTAACATAATAGTAATAGATTTTTGATGTCTAATATACTCAACGTGATTTAATATTATCCCTTTAAGTGACTAAATTATTTTTTTTTAATTTATGATACATATATAATCCACGAGAAATATTTAAAAAAATTATTTTTATTTCTTTCTGTTTTTCAAACATTATAAACACTGCCACCAGAGAATCTTTAGAATAAGTTGGTATATATAGAAAACTCTGGTAAATATAGAAGCTTTATAGTGCTGCACTTCAGGCAGCGATGATAAGTTGCTATTATTGCGACATGCATTCAAGTACTATTTAGGGTAGCTATCTTTTGTGGACCTGGATGTTTTCTACTAGAGAAATTATAAACAAAGCTACTAGCCAGCTTGTTTCTGAAATGAAAATGATTCGTAGGTTTTTAATTTTTATTACTAGAAATGGTTTCAATTTTGTTGTGAACCTTGCACTTAACACATTTGTTTTTCCATTTGTATATAGAAATGTTACTCGAAGCAACAGTATCTGATTCAACCATTTTCAATTTATTATCAGAATGTAAACAACTTTTCAGAAAACACTTTTGTGGTTTTGTTTATTTTACCCAGTAAATTATCATAATAAACATAATAACCCTTTCCTTCAAAATATTTACGTGGATTTAATATTACACTTTCTTCTAGCATATCAGAATCCGAATGTTTGGCTAATTTTTCCTGGTATATATAAAAATCCAACAGGTACCCAATTTCATCACATACTATAATGCACATTTTGAAGTCGCGCTTGATGGGTTTTATAGGCATATATAGCTTCAAGCTTGAGGGGTGTTTTGGAAGGAGGATAAAGTTAGCTTGGCTACTTATAGAAATCTAAAGAAGGTGTTCAAAACAACAATATACCCGCAATACCTTGAGGCTAGAGTATTTAATTGATGCATTCTTCTAATACTTACATATGTGTTGAAAACATGGTCCCTTACGGAAATCGTGATGAAAAAACTGCAAGGTACGAAATGAAGAATGGAGAGATTGATGTTGGGAGTCCGACTGCAGGATAAAAAGTCAATCGAATGGATTCAAGATAAAACCAAAGTTGAGGACGTGGCACGACGCATTGCAAACTTGATGGGGCAATGGGCAGGTCATCTTATGGGGCGAGAAGACGATAGGTGGAGCAAAAAGGTAACAGAGTGAAGGCAAACGACAGAAAGAAAGGAACGAAGAAGACCGAGAACCAGATAGAGAGACATCAATAAAATCGCAGGAACACAATGGATGAAAGCGACGACGGATCGAATGGCATGGCAACAGCTTGGGAAGACGTATGTTCAGAGATAGAATATTTAAGCGCTGGGGATGATGATGATTGCTTCAAACTTTATTCTCCATCTAAATCTTATTTTACTCTCGTCCATTGATAAGATAATGGCGAAAAGAACACCAAAAACTGTTTGCTTTCAAATGACTTACCAGTGGCTCTTTTTTTTTATTTAAATCTTGATTAAGATTTTTTCTGCGCAAAGTCTTTAACAATCCGCCCAACATAAAAATGTGGATTTGATGAGCATTAGCGTTTTAAAGAAGGCAAAGAATAAAGCTCCATTATAATTAGAAAACATTATATGGTTTAGCAAGTTCTCATTTTTCGAACAAATCTTGAATATCTTCCTTTGTCTCTTCACTGGCGAATTTTCCTTAGGATCAAATGTTGGATTCAAATCAAAGTTATATTTTCTAACTCAATATTCATTGAAGTTAATGGCTCTTGAAAATCTACTTTTGATACATTTATTACTTGTGGTTTTCTTAGTGATAACTAATCTTTGGCGTCTGAATCTCCATCAAATTTAGGCTGGTAGTAATTTTCATTGTCTGTTAGAAAATCATCTGAGTAATACTCCAGTTTGCTCTACGATAATAGTAGTTGCTTTTTGTTTATTTTGGAATGTACTTTAGACAAAATAACAAGTCTACCGAAAAATAGAGAGAAATATAGTAAACATAAAGTGAAAGTATAGTGCATAAATAAAACCACGAATGGAACTTCTTTCAAACCGACAAAATTCAAAGCTCTAGTATAAAGATTCAAGTCCTACCTTACCCATTGATCATAGCAGCAGTACACAGTCCACCACGACATGCTATCTCGACTGAAGAATACGCAGATCTGCTAAAATCCCTTGACGCGAGATTCCTCATTGGAGGAGATTGGAACGCCAAGAATGTGTCCTGGGGCGCAAGACTAACCAATCCGAAAGGGCGTAACCTACTCAGAGCAATACAAAATCATAACTCCAACTACATATCAACAGGAGAACCCACCTGTTGGCCTACAGATACAAATAAAATCCCCGACTTATTAGACTTCGCTATTTCCCGCGGCATAGCAAACACATGCACCAAAGTGGAATCTAACTATGACCTGTCCTCAGATCATACTCCCATTCTAATTACCTTAAGCACATCCATTATTACCAGAGAACCATCCCCAAAACTCTGCAACAAGAACACCAATTTGAACCTCCTCAAAAACACACTGGATCACGAGATTATTCTAACTATCCAAATTAAGGGCGCCTATGACCTAAACGACGCAACCCAATATTTAACTACAATGATACAAAATGCGGCATGGCAAGCAACACCCAGTGAAACAAACACCTGCTCAGCAGATATGTATAGAATATTTATTATTAATGAATTTTATTATTTTATTTTAATATAATTTTATTCTGATAATAAAAAATAATATAAGATTTTTTTTAGTTCTATTACTTGCAAGTTACTATTTTCATGTCCGTTAAAAACTAAAGTATGAAATAATTAACTCTTAATTATATGACTCAGTTACTTTAAAGGTCTTATAATCGTTATGATACAGAACTTACAACCTGACCTCTTACAAATAAAAAAAGTAGTTAAAACCCCAATAAACCAAATTATTATATATAATCGTTAAAAAATTAACACAAACACGGTAAAAATAAAAATTTATTCTGTAAAAGATAACGTAACCGAAAACTTGTAACGTTCAATACATTTCTTAGGCAGCATTTTCTAATTATTCCGATACCTGCTTAAGTAGCAGAATACAACATTCTCAAAATCGGAAAAAGTTACAACATAATTCATCTATACTAAACGATACGGACGCAGCGTAGGTCTGATGTGAATTAATGAGAAGACATCTTTCAGATGAAATATGTTTATAATCAGGTACAATCGAAAAACGCCGCCCATTGTGGCCCACCGGAACGATGTTCAGCGTCAGTAGAGGTTATGTATCGCAAAATTTTCGAACTGTAGCTTCTTCGGACGATAAATCAATAGTGATTGACTGGCACAATTTGTCTCCTTTACCCAGTATAAGCCCATTACATTCTTTTGTATGAGGATGGGCGAATAGCGGTCTTTAGTTCAAAGTTTAACATATTACGGCATTTCTGGTTATAAAGATAGATTGAATAGAGTATCTACTTCTAAAAAATAAGCCAAAACTGGTTATTAAAGGTTATTAATCCGTGAATTACTATAACAAATGTATATTGAACTTTGCGTTGTTTGCACTAGTACGTGGTTCAATAAAAAATAAAACGAATATAATCTCTATATAGCACTGCTAAAACTATGTAATACATTAATAAATACCAGAATATATTTTTGGTTTGAATAAATTTATTGATGAAATATGAATTGTTACATTCTTCTAGTCGTATGTATGCCATTTTTACAAAAATATTTACTTCTGCTTGGAAGACATCATTATTATTATGGTAAATACGTTTCGCATACCAAGACTGAGGAATAAACGGAAATATATTGGAGGAAGAATATAGTAGATATAATATAATTTTCCAAATAAGTTTTATGACGCACGAAATAGATCGTTGTCTTGAAATATTGTGTAACTATTGAAATACAAATATCGATCAGTTAGATAGGATCTAAAGAGTAGATAGGAGTAAATGATCTGGTAGTAGAAGAGTCTTAGTATTCGGTTACAAACCGTAGTCAGTAATACCATGGCTTTTCTGGGCAGTATTTGTAAGGTTTTACTAGTTATGAAGTCATGACCTTACGCCTTAAACTGGTTAATCTTTTTTATCCTAAACATAACTTCAGCTGGCAAAATGGGTTTATGACAAGTGTCATTTGGCACGGAGTATCTAGAAGTACTTGTATTTCGTCGTCTCTTTAGGTTGTCGTTAGTAGATATAGTGTGCCTGGGAGGGCTGTAGATAGCCGAGACAACAAAAAACTAGCAAAAACAGTTAAGTTTAACATTTGTAGCTTGTATTAGTTCAGTTTGATAGCTTTCCGCTTGATAGTGAGAAAGGGAGTTTTTTATAACTGTGGCCCCCGCATCCTTTATAATTTGCAGAATATTTACCATCACATATAGCACATTTGAGTGGCATGCTTCTTGGTTTTATGTATACTTTTATGACGCGGTTACCTCTACATTTGACACACTTGTATTGTCTTAAGAAATAAGTCTTCAAATGCCCACAATTTTGGCATCTTGTGCACTGTATAATTTTGCAGTTACGGAGGAATCACATCGTATATTTTCTTCTTGTTTGGGTTAGGTTCCAGGTCTACATAAAAGTGCAGGGGGGGGTACTTGCTAACTTTGTGTCTTACGTTCATTACATTACGAACCTTATGGCTAAACTTTTAGAGTTCTTCTTTAATTGTTTCGGTCGAGATGGAGTAATGAAGATGTTGGATCACAACTCTGTATGATTTCTCTTCCTTGGGTTGATATGTATGGTAAATAATTTTTTCTTCTCGTAGATGTCCAACAATTTTTCGTTGGGTATTTGGAGTGTATTTTACATTGATTTTTACTATATTATTGGAAATGATGTACTATAAAATTGCTCACTGGCAGCAACTTTTGCGGTGTCGTACATCATTCCATTGCAGTTTGTAATACTGTAACTGTATATAGGCGAGGTTTAGAAATTTTCACTGCATTTTCGTTTCTTTCAGAACGTTGCTGGCTGGCAAAATCACAATTCTTGTTGGCTAAAATCTATTTGGCTTAAAGTTTGCGGTTGCATCAAGTGTATATTTTCGGCTGATTTATTTAACCGTTTAATTTTTGTTAGCAGCTTGCCAAAAGTGGTCATTATTTTTATTTTCTTGCTTTATATTACCGCTGTCGTTGGGTTGGATTGTTCATGAGTGGGTAGATTGAGCTATTGTGTTTACATAAGAAGCAGAGGTTAGAGGTTGTGTGGAAAGAAATGGCTGATTTTGTGAATGGTAAGTAAGATTAAATTGTATTTGGAAGTTTTGCTGACTACCATAAGGTAAATGTTGATACTTTTGTTGTGTCTAGGGCTGACTGTAGTTTAAATTAACTACAATATGCTTTGCTCATGTCAGATGTCGTTCTAAATGGATAGTTACGTATTTTTCTCATATTTTTGATCTAATGGATTTTTGTTGAAGAAAACTAGACGACAAACAATTTACTAACAACTGAATTTTGTGTATTGACTATAATACGTTATAGTTTCATCTGCTTTTCAAAACTATTTAGGTAGATTTGTAAATATTTGAAAACATTACAATGAGAGGACAATACTCGTATTACCCGATTGTCCGCGAAGGTTGCCCAGGGTCGTGTTTCTAATTGAGGTTGTACGCGGTGAAAATTAGGCAGAAACAGGACTAATTGCACTTCTTTGTGAGACACTGACTATTAAAAGTAGAAAAGCTGCACAAAAATTTTGATATTTTATAAAAAATTATTTTTGGGTAAGGTATGACTTAAAGATTTGGCAAGAACTTGAGTTTGTAGAGAAGGCTTATATGCCACATCCTACAAAGGCTTGGTTTATATTTATGAATTCTATTAAACATAATCTTTTGGTCTCTAGGTCTAACTTGATTTTTATTGCAACTTTGTGTATTTCTTCAATTATAGTACGTTGTAGATAAAATCCAAGGTGGTAATTGTATATTAGTTGATATTCGTCAATTAGCGGCGACCTTTGCTTAAGAAGGCAGTGTTCCAAAGCCTTTGACAAAATATTTTGATCTTAATATAATTATAATTATAGATAATTGTTACGATATAAAATCCCTCACTTGAAACTTTTTTTTAAAGTTACTGCTTCAAAGCTTGGGGAGTTCTAATTTATTTTAGTTCTGATGGCTTTAATTGTTTTCCTTATTTTAACTTTTTAATTGGCATGTTTGTTTGTAAAGAGGCTTAAAAATAAGGCTATATAAATTTTTATTCTTCCAAGAGAATTTAATAAGATAAAGTTTGTCAGATTTTGGACAAAGTTCTCTACGTCTTGTCTATTGCCTCTAGACAAATTATTAGATTTCGTTCTAATAAGAGAGTTTTATGACGGCATAATTGATTTTTATGGCCTTTCATAATGTACAGTCAATTGCTTTATTTGTTGCTAATAAGTGAAAATAATTCTGGATGTGTTGGTTTTTCTACTCATACACTATTTTTTAACTTTTTTGACTACTCTAACATTTTTTCTGAAGACTTATTTTTCTCGTCTTTTCTTTGCGATTCGTAAAGAGTAATATAGTCTTGGATTATTGCGATTTGATTCTGTCATTGCCTTTCATGCTGCTTACTGAATTGATTTTATTAAGTACTGCATAAATTCATCGATATCTCGCTTACTTTTTAGGGGAAGACTTACGATTACTTTAGGTTTTAGTAATTTCTTGAATAAGTGCCGTTTGATTTGTTTATTGTGAAGCTTTGGAGAACTTGTTTTGTTATACGGAGGATATGTGATAACAAGATTTAGCCAGCAAATAGAAATCATGACTGTCTTGCCAAAATGACCTGTCGAGCAACTGGCAGTGAATTTTAACCCCAAGAACCCAAAACTTCAAATGATTACGATTAACAAAGTAAACCCTTTTTCTTTGCAGTATCCCTTGGTTCTTTCTCGTTTTTAGCAACAGCAGATTGAAACTCAAAGTTCAATTTGTTGGCAAATGAGAACGCAACCACATTTATTATAAGTTGGCAACACCTATATTAAATAAGGTACTCTGTCTCTATCTATGATCGACTGGTACGCTTTTAACCTATAAGTGAGAAATACACGTTCGTTGCATCTTTCAAATATATCGTTTATTTATTTCCACCTAAATATCAACATGGTAGCAGAGCGTGGTTGATTGCTACTTGTGGAAACAGAAGAAAAAGTAAACGCAGTAAAAACTAAGAAAACCGGCCGGCGTGTTTTTTGTCCGTCATACATTTTGAGGTTAACCGGGGCGGCGTGCTCGGTCAGAAATCACGTGTAAATCATAATTACGCAAAGGAGATGTCGAATTCAGGTTACAATCCATTTCATATAGACAGACTAGTTGGAAGAGATAACTATGCCAGTTGGAAGTTTGCAGTCCAGGCATATTTCGAACTCGACGATTTATGGAGTTGTGTCACCGGTACCAATACAAACCAAAGTAAAGAGACCAAGGCGAAATTTTATTACTGGATCCTATCATTTACGTACATGTTCAGAATGCAACTACTTGTAAAGAAGTCTGGGAGAGTTTGGAACAGGTCTTTGATGACAGTGGGTTGTACAAGAGAGTAGCCTTGCTGAGGGACCTGATAACAACTACATTGGATTCTTCTCGAAGCGTAGATGATTATGTGAATAAAATAATGTCGACCGCCCACAAGCTCAGGAATATTAAGTTTGACATTGATGATGAATGGCTCGGTACACTGATGTTAGCCGGCCTCCCTGAAGCTTATAAGCCCATGATCATGGGACTGGAGAGCTCTGGCATCAAGATAAGTGCTGATTCTATTAAATCCAAACTCCTGCAGGAAGTTCAATGCTCTGATAATTTAGCATTCTTCACAAGGAAAAAGGTCATTCATAGAAATCAACATGATTCAACAAAGGCCTACAAAGGACCGCGATGTTATAATTGTAACAAGCATGGACACTTTGCTAAGAATTGTCGTGCTCCGAAAAAGAAGAATGTAGAAAATACAAAAGGAAATAAAGGTTTCGTTGCAGCTTTTTCAGCATCTCCTCAGACAATGAATCCAGACCTGTGGTATGTGGACTCGGGTGTCTCCATGCACATGACATATAGACGTGACTGAATGTATGATGTTACAAGTCCACCGATACCCACCATAACTGTTGCCAGTAACACACCGCTACCTGTGGAAAGTATGGGAAAGGTCAATTTATTGCTAAATGGTAATAAAGAAAGCAAAATTCAGGTAAGACAAGTTTTATACATACCTAAACTTGCTGCAAACCTCCTGTCAGTCAGTGCTATGGTGAAAAATGGCTGTAATGTAAATTTTAGAGATAAAGGTTGTGATATCTATGATAAAAATGGAAAGCTCCTGTGTTCGGCCACACTAGTAAACGATTTATATTTGTTAAACACACACAGAGAGGTATTTTCTAACCTGTCTTGTTTAGATAACTTAAATGGTTTGGTTCTGTGGCATAGACGCATGGGACACCTGAATTTTTCAGATGTTAACAAGCTGCCGGAGTGTGCTGAGGGAGTTCAGCCATTCTCAGACAAAAATAAAGGTTCTATTACTTGTACTACCTGTCTCTCGGGGAAACAAAGCAGATTGCCCTTTAACAACATTGGTTCAAGATCTTTACAACCCTTGCAGCTAGTCCGCACTGATTTATGTGGACCAATGGAGCAAGAATCTTTGGGAGGTATGAAATATTTTATTACTTTTATCGATGATTACACAAGACGAGTTCATGTCTATTTTTTGAAAAATAAATTGAATATTGCGGAAGTTTTCAAAGATTACAAAAACAAAGTAGAGAATGAACATGAGAGAAAAATAAAGGTAATTCGTTCTGATAATGGAAAAGAATACTGCAATAGAGAATTTGAAAATTTCTTGAACAAACATGGGATTGAACATCAAACAAGTGCTCCATACTCACCCCAGCAGAATGGTCTTGCTGAACGGATGAACAGGACTCTGGTGGAAAGAGCAAAATGTATGTTGTTTGATGCTCAGCTTGCAAAACAGTTCTGGGCAGAGGCTCTTGCAACGGCAGCATATATAATTAACAGATCACCTACAAAATCAATTAATGGTAAAACTCCTATGGAGATGTGGACTGGTAAGAAACCCAATTTGTCTAATTTAAAAGTATTTGGCTGTGAAGTAATGACACAAGTTCCAAAAGAAAAACGCCAAAAATGGGACTCCAAATCCAGAAAGTTACTGTTTGTTGGCTATTGTGAATCTACCAAAGGCTACCGAATACTTGATCCAGATACCAATAAAATCATAAAAAGTAGAGATGTAGTATTTCTAGAAAATGTGGAAAAATATGCTAATAATATATACTTACCTTGTACATCCAACAGCAGCAGTCCAGTGATACAGCCACTCGAAGAAACATGTAAGGAAGAATTAGAGGTCAGCACAGACCATTTTACTGGTGAGTTAAGCGAGGACTACCAGTCTGGCGAGAATGACAATTCATCTTACATACCAGAGCAATCGATTGATCTCGAGTCACCAATAAGAAACATAAATTTACGTCCACGGAGAACTGTTCAATATGCAGAAATAGATGACCATGATGTAAGTTACTTCTGTCCAATACTTAATTTAAATGATCCACATGCAGCAGACGAAGCATTATCATCATTTCATGCTGACCAATGGAAAAATGCTATGCAAGAAGAGTATGACTCTCTGATCAAAAACAAAACTTGGTCACTGGTTGATGCACCATCTGGGAAAAGAGTCTTACCATGTAAATGGGTCTATAAAACTAAAACAAATGAAAAAGGTGAGATTATCCGATTTAAAGCAAGATTGGTCATCAAAGGATGTACTCAGAGAAAAGGAAGTGACTATGATGAGACATATGTTCCTGTTGTTATATATACATCTGTTCGATTCTTACTTTCACTGGCTGCGAAGTATGATTTAGAAATGTTTCAGAGGGATGCCATAAGTGCTTCCTTCAGGGTGACATAGATACTGAGATATACATGTCACAACCAGAATACTACAAAGAAAATGATCAAGTATGTATTTTACATAAATCAATTTATGGGCCCAAACAGGCTAGCAGGCAGTGGAATCTTAAATTGAACAATGTTTTATTAAAAATTGGCTTACAGAGATCACATGTGGATCCCTGTATTTATTATTTAGTAAATTAGTCTGCAACTATATTCATTGCAATGTGGGTGGATGATCTTTTGATATTTACAAATAATAAGGATAAAACAACAGAGATTAAAAACAAGTTAAAAGGATAATGCAGTATGAAAGACCTAGGTGAAATGAAGAATTGTATCAGCATAAACATAAATAGGAACCGAGAGGCAGGTATGATTATGTTAGATCAAGAAAAATACATAAACCTAGTATTGGACCGCTTTAATATGTCTGAATGCAAACCAGTTTGTACCCCGATAGAGGTGAATTCAAAATTTGAGAAAAATCCTGAAGATGGGAACAAAAATATCCCATACAGGGAAGCGGTGGGATGTCTGATATATCTGGCACATGTCACGAGACCTGATATCACCTATGCAGTTAACAAGTTGAGTCAGTACTGTAATAGTCCAGGAAATCAACACTGGCTTGGAGTAAAAAGGATTATGAGGTATCTTCAAGGAACCAGGAACCTAAAGCTATGCTATGTCAAAGATGACTCAAAGGAAATAACTGGATATTTTGATGCTGACTGGGCGAGCGACCCAGTGGATAGACGATGGTGCACGGGTTATACTTTTCTGTTTCAGAATGCTTGTTTATCTTGGAATTCGTGTAAACAGCAAACCCAGGAGGCCCTGTGGCTGCGGCAGCTGATGGCCGAGCTCGGTCAAAGTGGAGACGGCGCCCTACTCATCCACTGTGACAATCAAAGTGCAATAAGACTGGCATCAACAGACTGTTATAAACCAAAAACTAAACATATAGATATTCGTTTACATTTTCTTAGGGAAAACATTGTTAATTCTAAAGTTAAATTAAAATTTGTAAACGGTTGCAACATGGTAGCTGATAACTTGACTAAAGGTATTACCTTTGAAAAACATTTGTTCTGTATCAGTAAAATGGGCCTGCGTTCTGTGGAGAGTGTTGGCAAATGAGAACGCAACCATATTTATTATAAGTTGGCAATACCTATATTCAATTGGGTACTCTGTCTATATCTATGATTTACTTGTACGTTTCTAACCTATAAATGAGAAATACACGTTCGTTGCATCTTTCAAATAAATCGTTTATTTATTTCCACCTAAATATCAACACAATTTATTGTTCAAGTCTTAGCAAACCATTAATTTTAAAAATCACAAAAATTCGTAAGATAAGTGTTAAGAAACTTTTTACAGTTAGGTAAGTAATTTAACTTGTAGAGCCTTAGTGTAGATTATTTGTCTGCATAGCTAGGTAGAGATAGCGTCCTTCTGTGTTTATAGGTCTGACATCTCAGACCTCTTTCTGCTGTAAAACGGTTATCAGATAAATCAAAGTCATTTTAAAATTGTATTTTTCTGAAATTTTGTGCAGGTGGTTAAATAAGCAGCTGGCATTGTAATATTTTCTTGTTGATCTTTGAACAATTTATTTCGTTATTATTTAAGAGTGTTTATTATGATAACAGTGCTACTACCTTGCATTTTACTACTAGGCTGTTTTGTATCATATATTGCATAATTTTATATTTTAAAGTAACTATTGATAGTGAAATGGGTCTTAGAAATCATCATTATGTCTATATTGTAATTTATGACGAACATTTTAAATTTAAGTTGTGGTTTGCTAGTCCGTTATCATTATAAAACACAATTTTAGGAGAGCGGTCTATTGTTTAGTCTTAGTCAACATGGTTGCAAGTAGCCTTAGCATTTTTTATTGTTTTAATTACCATGTTTTCTAAGTTGCTGCTTGTCAGTTGATAGGAGTTTGGCACAAGATCTTAAAGCTGTAGTTAAGTAAATTTTTGCTGTTGGTTGTTTTAGATTGCATTCACATAGGATATTTCAGGTTGAGAACTTTGAGTACTCTGTTCTTTGCCTTAACAGATAGTCTGAGCGTGATTTCCTGCACATTTTACTCAGTAGAACTGTCTACAGCAAAATTACTGGATATAACGTGCGTCTCACAGTGCACTAAATATGTTTATTAAAGTTCATACATCATAGATGTTTTTCTTTTTTTTTGTTTTGTTTAATTCAACAAAAAATAAAGCAAGTTGTTTTTTTTTTGGCTTATATGGAGCGCAGCATGACAGAACTCTTCTATTTCTGGAGATGTTACGTAGAAATACCCGAAAAAAAATTCAAATTTTGATTGGTGGGTCCAGATTGGATGTTTTTTTAATTAAACCTTAAGAATCCCTATATACCTGTCGGATAATTTTGGTTGAAGTTCGACTTGGTCAATATGTGAAGTTTTCTAACGTGTAATCAAATTTACCTATTTTCTTGAGCATTCTTGAGTGTTTAATTTTTTGTTCTCTAATGTCACTGTTAAAATTTTGTATATGTTATATCTTTTTGTAGACATATTTAACCAGGTTTATGGTTACGCTTTAGGATCTCTTCTGCATCGGTTTTTGTTATTTACTTCTTGGCCTAATGTAAACAAATGTGACTGGTTGTTAAATTGCGTTGTAGGTAAAACACGAGAATTTATTTGAGGTTGCTGTAAGTATTATAGGTTTTCCATAAACGGCATTGGAAAAGCGGGTTGGGGGATTTAGATATAGAAAGTGGTTTATGTATAGATAGATGTTTGTTGCGTTAGAGCGTATTTTGATCATAGAGCGTTACATTATTTGACGGAAGCAGTGGAAATTTGCGGTATTTGTGGAATAAGCTACCGCACAAAGCATATACTCACCAAATGGTGCATTTAAGCCGTGCTCTTCGCTCCAAATGAGGTATTGTTTGGCGTAGTTAATCGCACTTGTTTGCTTAAGCAGCTCAGGTAAAATTCTAAACCCTTCGACCACTAATATATCAAAACACACGCACACGTCCGCTTGCTTAGAAACACAGGCACTAAAAAGTTATTTAGCACCAAAAAAGTTTCACAAATGTTACTAATGAAAATAAGCAACCCTTGTTAGCTACTTAATATTAGCTAAAATCTTTTTGAAACGTTATTGTATCTAATTATTCTAAGTTAGTTTGATTGGCATCTAAATCAATCTCGTATTTTTATAAAACACTAATTAATAAATATGTTGATTTCTGACGTCACTATCACTAATTTTTCGACAAACTCAGCCGTTGCAGAAAGCAGCCCAATTATTTATAACAAGGTACTTCAACCGTCCTAAAAGCCACCCACCAATTTAATAGCGGATGCCACTTCATAACCACCGAAGTGAATATACGTATCCATATTCATTTTCATTCTATTGCTAGAATATTTGCGAAATTAATTAGCTGTTCTACATAATCAAGTACCTAAGCAAGGACCAATGTGGACTAAACAAAATATAGATAGTGTAAAGTTACAAAATTGCAATTTACGTGAGGAATGGATAATATTTTTTTAAATTTAGTAGTATAAAAATCTATATTTTTATATTTAAATTGAGAATTTTTAGTTACGATTCAACTATAATTTATTTTAAATAGGACTCTTGCACTAGATTCAAATTTTAAACCATGGCTTTGACAGCATGCTTTATATCATATTTTACCATAAACGTTAGCTCAAAAGTCAAAATCTTTCTACGCTTCTGTCTATTTAAACTTTTGATAACACCACAAGCTGCTAATACATATTTGATTGTATCAATAACATTTATTATTACAATTTTTATAAAGAATACAAAAATAACAGATAACTGATAAGGATAAAAAAGCAAGTTAATAATAATGAACAGTAGGTAAAAAATTAATATTGAAAAATTTTAAGGGATATCAAACAAGACAAAGAAAGCATGAAAAATATGTTATGTTACAAATTAAAAAAAGCTAAAATAAACAAGTAATAACACACGAACTAAACAAACTAAAAGAAGATTTGTGTCAGCAATTAGTTAGCCTTTCCCCTAACGACATGTAGTTAGGGAAAACCATAAACTGATATATGCTATAAAACTATTATAAGAAAAAGCGCGCAGTCTAGGAAAGAAGCTAAATAAAGGTTTAGTAGTTAAGCCTATAGCTCAAAACGATAATAGCAGTATTAATCCGACAAAAATTGTGGAGGTGTTCATAATATCAGTCATTACAAAGATCGAAAACTGTACTAAATAAAGGGCCGAGAGAGTAGAGCATATCCGAGGTTCCAAATAATGCTATGCACGATATGCAAAATAATTAAGAACGGGGAACTTGTGGTCCAAATGAGTCCCATATGACCTAACAGAAAATAAAAACATATTCCGAAAATAAATATACTGCAACAATATCTTGTTTACCATCGTTATCCACATTTATTAAAGCAAACCTTAAGCGAAAGTTAATTGAACGTACTAAAATGTTTGCTACGGTATAAGGACAAACCAACTTCGTTTCTTAAGTAGTACATCATTAAGAAATTGAAAGTCTATTAATCATTTCCCATGACAACATCAGACCACATGTAGCAAGTATAATTGAAGAGTGACTAGATTTACATAACATCTAAATGTTCTCATGTTTGTCTAAATTGCAAACATGTAATTTTATATGTTTTGCTATTTGAAACATCAACTTTGGTGAGTTATAAACTACAATTTAATGCAATTGTGATGTTATGATGCTCTGGTAACGTGTTATTATCACAAATAAGTACTGGTTATAAATATATTAAAACTTTAGTTTTTTTGCATTGAAATAAATGTTTTCACATATTTGGATCGAGTAACCCATTAAAAAAATCAAGTGAATCAATTAAATACGATACAACGTTAACCGAAGATAAATTGGTTAAGAAAAGATTGACAAAAGTAAAAAGGGTATGCCGAAGTAAACACTAATAAATGTAATGAGAGAAATTAAAAAAAAGAAAACCATTACACAATGGTTATGTAGTTGCTCATAAAAATACACAATTTAAGAGAGTTAAACTAAAGTCTAACATATAAACATTTAAAAAAAGGAATTCATTGAAACTTGCTAGGTATGTACGAATCTTATAAATTATTGCCAAATTCTACTAAAAGCTCCAATAATCACCAATGTTATATTACTAAGGTTTTTCATCAGTTTTTTTCAGGCTAACTTGTATTATTTTTTAAATCCTTTCTTCCAAATATATAGCTCAATTATGCTATCATGACAATTACCACTTTGCTATTATAGCAAGATAATTTACTTCATTGCAATATCTGTTCGTTGGTCAATAGAATTATTTTACGTATTGCAATTGAAGGTCGTGGATGCAATATCATGGATTTAGCTGAAGCTTTTCATATAATCTATTCATCACAAAGATAAAAAGTGAAGCCACAATTCATTCGAAAAATCCTCATTCACAACATATCGCCGTCAAAAGTTACCAATTAGACCATAGGTTTAACCTTGGATATATATATATATATATATATATATATATATATATATATATATATATATATACAAGAAACAACTACTTACATCTAATGGCCTAACAATAGATACCAGAAAATTTACAAAAACGTACATATGGAACCTAGCACTACAAAGCTGCGACTCATGGACTATAAGAAATGCAGAACAAAAGAAACTAAAATCCTTTGAGATGTGGTGCTACAGAAGGTCTTAGATGAAAAAGTGCTAGGAACAATTCAAGAAAAACGAACAATTTGAAGTTACATAAAGAACAACAAATGCAAACGATAGGCCACATAATAAAAAGAGAAGGACTGCTAAAAATTATAATAGAAGGGAAAATATCAGGAAAACACCTAAAAGAAAGTCCACACCTACAATATATTAAGCAATTAATAAGAGACTCGGGCAGTGGCAGTTACGTAGAAATGAAAATTAAGGCTTTAGAACGACAAACATGAAAAGCTGCGACAAACCAGTAGTTAGACTGACGGACTTTGGAGGAGGAGGATCTTTATAGCAATTATGGTTACATTACCATCAAAAGTTTATTAAAAGGTGCTTTAGAAGTTTACTGATAGTGTGGTTTTTCTCCATACATTTTATGCCAGATGAAAAAAACATCCGGATATTTGGATTTCGGGAAAATCTGTTTTAAAAGCTTCAAAGTCGAAAAGTAATTGAGCTGGACGCACACCTTGACAAATATTTCGTAATTGTTCTAAGAACTTTATGTAGGTGGCTTTTATTTTGTTTGGTAGTAAAGCGTAAACAATTAGTATTATCTTTCAGGCGTTCTGAGCATGTAGCGTATATAACTGGTAAAATAAATTTGGGGCAACAGAAAACGTACCATCTGCATACCACTTATCACTATTTGCTAAAATATTTAAATTTGCCGTTGTCGAAAAAATAAGCATCCTACCAAGTAACATAGTCTCTTTCGAGTCATATCTTAGAAACTGATGTTCTTCAGCATTAATGGTAATCGTGCGATATTCTTGTGGAATTAGCAAATGCTCAGCATCCCCTGGAATTGCAGAAATGCCGGCTTCATCCCGAGCGAGACGAACCATTTGTTTCATAGTGTCTTTCCTGGGTAACTGGCATATAATATTGTTATGGACATTTTCTAAGCAGGTGGCCATAATTTGTTGTGGTGTTTCTTCGGTATTAGTTGCTCTTTCTTTTAAAGTGCGAAGGACTTCTAAAGTAAACATTCGCGGAAACTCCTAAAAAAATTTTCAAATTTACACAAATACTTAAAGTAGTCTAAGAGCCAACGATCATCTTATCGTTATTATTTACCTGTTGTCCAAACACGACCTTTGCATTTCCCTCTTCTTTCACAAACCCAAATACAATGTTCACCATTCAGTCTTTTTAGAAAATACATAAACAAAATTATCTTTACCCACCAACTTTGGCCCTTTTCCGAATTTACAAATCTCATTGTTCAAAATTATTTAGAAGCGTTCACGACCAAAACTGAGAAAATAGTGAGTAGCTAACCCTTATGATTATCTCTTTTATACTGCAAGAGAAGTGAATTCCACTTAACACTAATAATAATGGCATAGGAAGCCACGGAAACGGTTCGGCAATTAAGACCTGCTTATCCCTTATTGCAAATAAAAGTATTTGAAATGTCTAAATATTTCTAACTAGCGTTAACGAAATTAAAATGAGAATGGGCGGGCCTGAATTCCGCATCTTCTTAAACCCTTAATTCAGAAACTTTATTTTACCTGCGTTGGATATATGAATTCAGCACTGTACCCTTGCAAGTAGATAATGACGTTTCAATTATTAAGTGGCGAAGCGAAGCGGAGTCACTTACTAACTTCATGTTGTCCGTCCGTCCGTCCGAGCAATAACTCTAGAACGGCTTGGAATTTCCAAATTCTGTTTTCACCAATCGACAGGTGACCAAAAAGGCTTGTTTGCTAGTGATTTTGAAACTGATTGGTAGAAGGTCAACTAGAGGGTTTTTAAATTTGGGAGACTGCTTCGCCACTTCGCTATGCGTTGCAAGCTTTGCAGGTTTATTTAATGTATTCTTGGTAGTAACCTACAATCTACATCTACAACATTTAATTCTAATTTTGTAAATTCACTTCTCAGAAAACTTTAAAATGTAAAAGTATAGATTTTACTTCAACCCCTATAAATTAACAAAATTATGGTTTTTCCTCAGTTAATTTGCAAATTGGCTGAGACAATTATTAAAATGAATCCTACTTTTGAAATAAGTGAAAAGGGAAGAGAGATTTTAGACGAAGTTTGCTTTTGCAAAAAACTAAAAAGTGAAAAATTATTTTGGTGTTGCGTTAAAAACACGTGTGGGGCTAAAGTGTGGACGGTGGGTCAGGCAAAAATTATACTAACCATAAAAGGAGAAAATTTTGTTTTGTCTATTAAAAGAGAAAGTAATATTATTGTATTATCGTATGACACAAATTTAATGACTTCGTGTAGTTACGAAAAAAGCTATTTGGACAGAACATTTGATTATTGCTTGAATGATTTCACACAAACATTTTTTTATATACTTGTGCTATATACCGCTTGTGTTTTGCGTTTTACCGGACAAGAAGTCTAAAACATATAAAATAACTTTGAATTTAGTAAAGACAAAATGCCAAGATATCAATTTAAATTTGAATCCAAAATTATTTGTGTCGACTTTGAAAAAAGCATCCATAATGCAATTTCAGGTGTTTGGCATTATGTCAAAATCATTGGTTGTCATTTCCATTTAGCGCAAAGTTGATTTCGGAAAATACAATAATTGGGTTTGGTCTCCGAATATAAACAGGGAAACGATGAAGTAAGGAAATGGCTAAATTATGTGTTAGGCTTGCCATTTTTAGTTCAAATGAAAGTTGTACATTGCTTTGTATTTGATCTCATGAGCATAAGAACAGAAGATGATAGACTGGTGAGTTTTTCTGGCTATTTAATATAAACGTACATAGACGGCAATTCGCTTTCCCCACCAAAGATTTAGGCAAGCTTCACGGCTAGCTACGATGGGACGACAAACTGTTGTGAATCGTTTCATGCAAAATTTAACAGTAATTTTTACAAGATTTCGCTGTATTTTTTTATGAATGTAAAATATTGTCTTGTATTTTTCATTTCTTGTAACAATAAATTTGTATATCAGAAATGAACTTACGTATTTCTTTGAACCTATTAATTGGCAAGTGCGTAATTCATGAACGCCAAAATCTTATAATCCGCTTTGCAGTGCGCAATTCATGAAGAGAGTGCAGAATTCATGGCCGCCCATGAGAATAACCAGTAATACTTTCTATTGTGTTCTATTAAGGGCCTCTTAGAAAAGTACCTGCTTTCTCTAGTGATCAGTAAATAATTAAGACACGGGGGCGAAATGTCCGAGGGCGAATTGTCCGAAAACGGTCTCATATGACGAGTTCAATATAGCTGTCTTAAGAAAAATTACATTTTTAGGTTTTAATGTCATCTAAAATATATAAAATCTTGAAATTTTCATAAAACTTTATAGTAGTAATAACTACCAAAGTAATTCCAGAAGATTGAATTATAGAAGATTAAATAAAATAGGTGGTATTAAGAAAACATTTTCTCATTCAATGAAAAACTTGTATCATCGGGCTGGGTTATGTTTTTTATTACTTCAATTTTTTTAATCCAAATCAACTTTGAAAGGAAATTTCGATAAAATTTAGCAGAAAAACTTTGAATATACAACTTCTACTAACAGACGTGCATGAAAAATCTTTAATACACCTAATAAACTATAGCGAAAACGGACTCATATACTAATTTTATACATTTGCCTTTCACTTTAATACTATGTTTAACTGATAAATTTCAATTTTGTCTAGTTTTGCGTTACCATAGCTGACACGGCTATTCCGATGTTAATTAATATTTATAACTGTTCTCTTATGTGCAGTGCGCGTAAGCCACGCTATGCAGGAATAGATTAATTAGTTTAATTATTGTAGCATAAAATGCAAAGTTAAATTCGAACCACCAACACTAAATTGTGTTTGTGCGTAACCGTGCTTTAAAATTTCGTTTCCAGAATGTAATCAAGGCAGGTGTACTATGTATGTTGTTTTTTGCAGTCTGCTAATTAACCCTGAACTTTATCGTAAATTGGAAGAATTTCGGTCTAATGTTGTTTACTTGCAGGTTACGGCGGCTGATAAATTAAGCTAAACATTAACCGTGAAAGAGGCTTTGATGTTCTCAAATGTTCATTAATATAACTACACTGCGATTTAGATTATATTTACTTCGCAATTGTGTTACAAAAAGTTATATCATAAATTTTCTCTGGTAAAATAATGTTAAAATAAGCATTATGGCAAAGTAGCCGTATACTTCAAATATTTAGTTTAGTTTTGCAAATTACAAAAATATAGGCATTACTATTGATTCTTGCTTTTTTTTAAACAATATAATTTGCGTTTAAACTATCTCAATACAAAACTTTCTCAACTTTTCAATTAGATATAGTGGTTACGAATTTTTTGGGTCTAGGTTATCTGCTATGAAATCGTATTTTGGATTGATGATAATTCATTTCTCATTATCAATGACTATATTAGAAGCGAATGTTCAAGTATTGTTGGTTGAAGTTATTTACTTAAAACATAAACTTTATCATTTAAAATCATAATCAACTTCATCACGCATAGATAATATTATAAAGTAAAATATAAATTTCTTTAAAAATACAAAATTATTTTTACACATTAGAAATATAGCAAAATATACGAAGTGGTTTAAATATGACCGGGATTTGTGTGTGAACAAGCCGCAGCAGCTGTGCAACCTTGAGAAAGTGGAGCCTCCTGTTTGCTAGTGATGAGTGAACACAAGGTACCGCAGAGCGTAAAACAACGCATTGCGATCAAATTTCTCGTTGAAGAAAACGTTTCGTCCGCTGAAATTTACCACAGATTCCAACAACAGTATGGAGAAGAGTTTTTCTCACGAATTCGTGTGAATGAACCGCATGATCGTCGGCCGCGAACATCCGTCACCGAGCCAAACATTGATCGTGTAGACGCACTTATTCTTGAGAATAGGTGCAGCACTATGAAGGAACTTGTAGCAATGCTGTCTGTTAGTGTTGGTAGTCTAGAAGACATCCTGAAAAACCACCTGTACTATTGCAAGGTGAATGTGCGGTGGGTACCACGGGCTTTGACGGACCTGAACGAAATGGTGCAGTCGTCTTCTGCAGCAGTTTGAAAGCGATAGTAATGCATTTTTGAAGTCTGTAGTGACCAGTGATAAAACGTGGGTGCGCTACTTCATTCCCGAGTCCCAGCAATTATCACGCGAGTGGTGACATACCGATTCGCCCAAACCTAAGAGAGTGCGGAGGAGCCGTTCGGCAGAAAAAGTGATGGCAACGTTCTTCTGGAACTGGCAGGGGGTTATCCATGTAGACTTTCTGATGGGTGCTAGAACAGTTGATTCAGTTTATTACTTAGACATCCTGGCAACAAACGTGAAGCAAAAGATCAGATCCAAGCAGAAGACTTTCTTCAAGACAATGCACGCTCCCATACGGCTAAAACAAAAATAGAAACGCCCCGTAAATTAAAATGAAACATTCTGTCACATCCGCTGTACCGTCTCAGCGTGATTTCTACCTGTTCGGAAGTCTGGAGTAAAACTTACTGTTTGTGGACAACAATACCGCCATTCAGACGGTTCGGGAATGAATACGCTGCCAACCAAAAGCCATTTAAAAAAGGGCATAAGGATGCTTCCAAAACGTTGGAAAAAAAAGTTCCGGTCATATTTGAACTACCTTGTATACCATAATGTTGCAAAAATAGAATACTTTTTTCAGATTTAGTTGAACTTTTTAAATATATATCTTGATAACTAAAACTAAATCGCAGGAAACTACACAGAACATTAGCAGAAATCTATCAAAGTCAAATGACCACATTTGTGTAATTTAACCTTTCGGGTGTTTTCTAGAAATTAGTAGAAGATAAGTGATTCATTTTTTATCATTCTTATAAACAAAGGCAGATTATCTCCGATGTTTGTTATATATAACACGCTAATATACAACGGTAATGATGTTACAATTGCATAGAAGAGTTATCAAAGGTACAGAAAAATTAACAACAAACTTTTTAGTATTACTAGTCAATGAAGGGTTACTAGTATTTTTGTACAGAATGTTAAGATAGTTGCATTGAAAGAGGCAGTTAACAATAAGACTTGCAATAAATAATTATTTATATACAACTTTACAACTAAAAACGCGTAATTCTCATAATATACTCACTGTCCCAAAAATAACAGAAATGACTTCAAATAAACATAGTTAATTAATCTTGACAAAAATTATTTTATTTATTTAACAACTTTTCTCTCACTTTAATACAACGACTTGCACATTTAAGATGTGCATTAAATGATGTTTTATGATATTTTTGACATCTCCAGTTCGTTACAATTTTTTGTGATCCATTAATCAACGTGAAACCAACTTTAATTTAGCTTCCAATGAATTATTGTCTTAGGTATTCCAAGTTTCGTTTCCATAAATCTTACTGAAGAAAATCACGCACTTTTTTGTCATTTCCTTCAGTCATTCCTTTAATTAATCTACCTAAAGGTTTATCATCATTCACATCCTTTCTACTTTCTCTGATTTCTATGCCACTAATAAAACATGTGTTTGTGATATAAAAGTACCTCCAAGAACATTTTAAAGTATTTGGAACGTTTCTATTTAATTTCTGGTGATATGTTGGTATTTAATTTGTTTGTCCAATATTAAGATCATTTGTCGTACTGTTTGTTACGTAATATCCCTGTTGTAAAGATTTGTTATATATACCAAGCGTTATGCTTCTACATTGTAAGATAGAAGAAGATTAATTATGCATGTAAGTACGAAGCGTGCCAATAGTTTTTACAAGAGGGGAGTGACCAGATGATCGGCGGATTGATTCTATTTATAACAAAAAATTCTGACAAGTCAGGTACCGTGTTTGAATCATTTTGTATTGCTGTACTCACAATTAATTTATGTTTCCAATCATTAATCTGTAGTTGAAATACTCATACAATGAAATGTTAAACCTATTGATAAGAAATGTGAGAAGAGGTAGAACATATTGGTTTAAATATATAGATCTTTATTTTAATAATTTGTACTAAAGTTCATTATTTGATTCTATGCATACTCATTTTTTTAATGTATGGGCGAGAAGCTTTTAAGACGATATGTATTCCAAATCTATATGGTGACAACAATTTAACTTAACTTATATAAATTGTAAAATTTGTAAAATTTGACTTTCTAGTATTACACGTATTATTACACTGTTAATTGACAATCAAAAATTACATGTATCTGATTGTGAGTTGATATTGTATCATTTTCGAGTACGGACGTCAATATGTTGGAAGATTTTCCATATATTTTTTTCATTGATAAAATCTGCGTTTGTGTATTTTTAATACATTACATGTCAAATGGTTTTATAAATGCTGGTAAAAATGTGGAGTTATCTTTTAGAATATTTTTATTTTTTAATATTTGTAATAAACAACATCCGAGAAAACTTATAAAAGATTAACATTTTTTCTTTACCAGACCTGTACAATTTTTTAAAATGGGAAAATGTGCCCACGTGCTGGCTAGTGTAAGTCTACGGCTATTTCTTTATACATGAATATTTGCCTATGTTATTATTTGTCATCTATCTCATTTTTTTCTGCCTGGCGGTTCGCCACGCAGCAAGTGCGCTGCATCTTCATATATTTTCATATATATATTTGCCGATCATACGACCTGTTATATTCCAATCGTTACGTATAGAAAAACTGCCTACAAAAATTATTATATAGTTTGGCTACAAAAAAAATCCAAGTTTAAGCTGTAGCTAAAAGGTAACTATTGACAGAGATATCTGTTTGCAAGAGAAGTGTTGAACTCGTCCGTGAAGTGAAAGAGAAAATCTATCAGACTCCTAAGCGGAGAATGGCTGAGATGGCAAAAAGTCTTTTATTCTAAGAAACTTCTATCTATTGCCTGAGAAAATAAGATGATCAGGTCATTAAAAGTCCAAGTACTATTGAAGAACATCAAGCATGATAGTGCTGATTTTCTGAGATTATGTTCGGACGAAAAAAACGTTATCAATGACAGAAAGATAAATCCGCAAAATGACCATCATGCACACAAAGTGTCCTCCTTCAGTAATGGTGCTGGGTCTTATGAGCAGCGGAGGGAGATCTCACTTCTTTGAAAAAGACTAAAGGTGACCGCCGACAACTATGTCAACGTGATGGAGACAGTTATCAAACCGTG
This sequence comes from Sinelater perroti, assembly GCA_036346155.1. Lineage (NCBI taxonomy): Eukaryota > Metazoa > Arthropoda > Insecta > Coleoptera > Elateridae > Sinelater > Sinelater perroti. The sequence goes on from JARFIY010000366.1 coordinate 896,673, forward strand.
GATGAAGGAAGTGGCCACTGAGCGTACGTATTACAGCAAAACTTTGCCTCAGCCCACGAACCAAGGAAGTTCCAGGCATGACTATACAACAATTTGTATTACTATTAGTCCCTCGACTTATGGTCACTCTGCAGTTTCGACTGCAATCCTCTTGACTACCACTTGCGAGACGTGGTCGAGGCGAAAGTCAATAAAAGGCATCATAACACCAAGGGTAGCTTAAGGGCCCCCATTATGGAAGTAATGGCACATATGGTCAAGAAAGAAGTTCTGTTGCCTTGCAGCAGGTTAGGTTCCGGCTCGAGAATGTCGTGGCCACTGATGGGGGCTACATTTAATAATATGAGTCTCAATATTATTTACTTTAATTCTGCTTAGTTTTGTGTAAATAAATTTAATTTTTCTTGTATTCCAATGTTATTTTTATTATTTATTTATTTTCTGATCCACCAGAGTAATCCAGAGGTTGAGGCGCGGGGTGCAGTGCAGACGGACCCGGGTTGCATTCCCGGAACTCTCTGATGCCTGGCAGGCGGCCTACTCAGTCACTAAAAATAATTGAGTACCTATGCTCATTCGAGCAAGAGATAACAATGACGGTTGTCCAAGGTGCGGTGCTTGCCACATTGCCGGGCACAGTGAGAGAACATATGAGAGCTTTAACCTCTTAGTTTCCAAGCCGTGCTCTCACGCGGCCGTTAAAGCCGTACCACTATTATTATTATGTTATATATTTATTTTCTGGATATACTTAAACGAGATTATATAATGAATTTGTGATTTTTTACCTGTATTTCTGATATGACATTATTTGGATCTTATCTTTCGAGCACGGTATAAGGGGGATATAAGAAATATGTTTTAACTACTTCTTTATACTTATTTTCTAGGAATTAAATGATCAACTGTAAACTGACACCCTAAATCAAAAGCACTAAAATATAAAAAACTTTTGACAAAACGAGAGTAAAAAAGATTCAAATAACGCTAAAGAACAATTTTATTTATCAGCAACTCAACTACAAGTACATGAACTATATAAAATTTTTCGAAAAATAAAGATCCTAAATAAGATACTTGTCCAGAGACTAGAAAGACGCGAAAGCAAAATAACGCGCTATTTTCAGTCCACCAACGATAATAACAATCAAAAAATCAGTTGACTTGGTGTAAAGAAATATTCATTTAGCCTCACCAAAACTGATAAATATAACAATTGTTTATAACGTGTAATGGTAATAATGGTAAGGTTTTAGGCCGCGTCGGAGCATAGCCTGCAAACTGAGAGATTAAGGCTCTCATATGTTTGCTCTCTCTGCCAGCTCGTCGCTCATCATCTCTGATGCGGGGCGTTGTAGCAAACACTGCGCCTTAGACGACCGCCAATTATAACGTAGTTAACTGAAATAAAATATTTTACATCAAGTTACCAAGTGCAAAAATAACATATTCCGCAATTCATGCCAAAATCGGACTCAATACTGTAATTCGAATACAGATATGTTTTACAAGGAACATGGAAATGGAAGCTTTATAATAGGGAAAAATACCTATATAGTAGAAGCACAGTATGTAGTAAAGCAGTAGTGTTATTCTGCTTCGACACCTTTGATATCGTGTCAGCGGTTTTTCCGCCACGCAGACCCAAAGGCAGACATGGCAACGATGTTATACATGGATCATTCAAAAAGTTAGTATAATTAGTGCCATCATTGTTACATCAAAATAATAACATTTATGTTTATTTATTACTTTTGTGTGATAATAACGATTTATATATCGAAATGTAATATAATTATCGTCAATTAAATAATTTTTTAAATGTCCTATGTATAATATCGTTGTCATTTTTGCTTATAAACCCTACATAAAGGCAAATTACAGGACACAAGATTAAAAATACCGACGCAGAGTGGCGTTACTGCTTTACTTTATATAAGAACAAAACATAAACAATCCCTTGATCATATTTAGCCTTGGATCTCTGCGCAGTATAAATTTGGGAACACAAAAACGCAAGAGTACAACTACTGCTTTACGGTATACTGGGGTAAAAATAATTATTTAAAATGTTCGTTGATGCCAACAGCCCTAACAGGAAAAAAAATTGTGGCAACTCACTATCACTCTTCAAAGTAATACAATATTTTTCATTCGTTTTCTCAAATAAGACAAATCTAATGAAATAGTCGAATTTTTAGTAATTATCTTAAGTTTAAGTTAAAAAATTCTACAATTTTTACAACTATAGCTATTTGGTAACCAAAAGCCTACGCGATAAACTATATGAACTTATGGATTACACTGTGATGCAGGCTATCAATATTAGATGCCTTGTATAAAACTGCAATTGTAATTTTGTTCCCATTAGTACTATGGGATCCGCCAATTTAGGCGCAGGAAAGTAAATACTTATTGAAACTACAGCAATGATTGTATAATAAAGTAAGGTATTTTATTTTAAACATTTATGTATTCTGTTTATGTATAAAAAATAATATCACTCAAATATTTACTACGACTAACTTTATAGACGTCGATACGATAGTCGAAATTTTCGATGACATTTTCACATAGAGTCACTTCAATGGTATTTATCTCGACTTACAATTTATTGGTAGATTATTATACAAAAACATTACAGACAATGTTAATTTAAAATTGGCTGGTGCTCCGCCTTACGGCACTATACCAGCACTACCGCAACCGTATTTAACAATTGTACGCAATCCTGTATTTTACAATGCTCAATTTCCTTAAGATTATTGTGGCCGCAAATTTACCTGCCCCGGCATTCGCCTTAGTGCAGGACCCGGAAAAACCACAAAAACCCGAGTCAGGGCAGGCGACTCGAAACCGCTGATGGCTCCGAGTCCTCTTAGCTATTACATCACTACGCAAAGAAACAGATTAAAATCTACCTTGACTTTCGCCGCACTTAGTGTCTGTTAGATTGTTCAAAGAGTTCGCATCTCGCAGAACACTTGTTTTTCCCAACCCCCGCGCGCCCATCACAAGTTCGCGTCAACACGTAATCTCGCGCACCGTTCCGCAAAAACCGCAAGAGCCGCCCACCATTCACGCACGTTCGAAAGTCCCTCAAGCTCCTCCTGCGTTCGTGGCCATCTCCAGCCGCTGGTAATCAGGGTCCTCTCCGTCCTGGCCCTGGCCTCCTTCTCTGCGTTGCAGGTCAGCAGGACGTGCATGGCGTCGTGGACCTCCCCACACGTGCATCTGTTTTGATCTTCCGCCAGCTTCCGGATTCGGACTAGGTATGACCGGAAGTTGCCATGCCCAGTAATAAGCTGGACGGTGTGCCGGTTAAAGCACCGTGTCGACCGTGGGAATGAATATCCGCGCATGTCGTCCCGTCTCCGCTGCTTGCCATCTCTGCTCCCATCTTGCTCTCGTCCTGGCTCGTAGACGTTTTTTTACGAGCCCCATTGGTACTGTCTCGAATATAAGCGGTCCATCTCCTGCCGCTGCCTCTTTGGCCAACTGGTCCGCACGCTCATTGCCTGGAGTCCCGACGTGCGCCTTGGTCCAATGGAACCGGACATCGATCTCGGCCGACAGCGTCTTTGCAAGGCTCCACACTTCAACTTGCAAATCCGTCGGCGCTCTCATACTCTTGAGTATTTATCTCGGCTATCATGTTGTTCTTGAGATATTTGGTGGCGGCTGATTTATTGACGAAGACTACTTTTTAGATATCCCTACAAAAAAAGTTTAAAGGCGTTAGATCGCACAAACGAGCAGGCCACTTCACATTTCGATTTCTCGAAATTAAACGTTTAGCGAACTTCGACTGCAGTAGCTCAATATTTGCACTTGTTGTGTGGCTTGTTGCGCCGTCTTGTTGAAAATAGACATTTACAGCCTCATTTTCGAAAAAAATGGTGCAATGTCACCTTTTCACCACAGAGCACTCTAAAGAGTCACTTTTTGAGGATGCATTAGTTGTTATTGATATTCTCTTGGATTCGCGCTGGCCCAAATGTGACAGTTTTGCTTGTCCACCCTCCATTCAATATGAAATGCGCCTCATCGCTGAAGATACTTTTCGATGAAAAATTCGGATCAATTGCACGATGCTTGAGGAGCCAATAAAATAACATACGTCGGTTGAAATGGTCAATTGTTTTGAGTTTTAGAGTCAATTGAATCTTGTAAGCGTGTAAATTTAAATATTTGTGCATAATACGACGTTAACTGGTCTCTGAAATGCCCAATTCTTGTGATCGAAAAGTTATTGAAAGCTTTGGGTCTTCTTTCACACTCTCCTTTACCGCAGCGATAATTGCCGATGTACAAACAGTCTTGGGTCGTCTAGTTTTCGGAATATCTCCAACAGAACCAGTGGCTTTGAATTTTCGCACCAAACGACCGATGGTGCTCCCATTTGGACGGTTATGATGACCGAAATATCGAGGAGAGCTCGATAGGTGTTTTTTTACCATTTTTGTAGTTATTTAATCACGTTAACGCAGTCTTCAATTGAATATGACTCCATAGCAAAAAAATAGCAAACCTTAAACTAAAAAAATAATGCTGGGTTGACAGAAAAAACATGGCGTCTGTGCAAATTGACAATTTCTTGCATCTCTTGGCGGACCTTTTATATACCTCTACTTTCATCATAATATCTTATAAAAGAGATAAAAATAGATAAATTAGAAAAATAAATGATAACGAAATATATAGATTATATAATATAAATATTTAGTAGTAACACCATTAGGTTTTTTTTAAGTATACTCGAATTTAACTAATACGTCATATAATATGGTATTTTAAGGAGAAAAAATGGCATGGTGTATTAAGAAAAATATTTGATTTGGATGGGTTTTTCATGAACTCTTTACAAATAGGATTTTCATTAAAAAAAAATTTTTCACAAAAAGTCTATTCTATAGAGGTGTGTTTTATGCATTCATTACAACCAAACTTAATCTCTTTCTACTCTTTCGCTTCGTAAATTAGAATTTTCTCAAAATGTTGTTTTCATCTTTCTTGGAGATAGAAAAATGCGGCTTCAGTACTTTTTTAACCTATGAGAAACTACTTCTGGAGGTTTTTAAATTTATCAATTAACTTGAAATAGCCACAGATAGTTTTGGCGCCTACCCCAAGTTGTTTATTAGGACCGTCAAACTATTACAAGAATCGTCCCTTACTTATTCTTAAAGCGAGTTATTACCCACAAGGGTTGGTCCCTTAAATTTCTATCTCTAGAATTTAATTTTGAATCATTCTTGTATTATTTGTTTGTTAGTTATATAATCTCTTAATGCTCTGGGCGGCACGATAGCTCGGCTTAAATTCGTTCTTAATTGCTCCACAAATACTGCGACAAATATTGCACATTACGTAACTGAATATTTTATTATTACTAATGTGTGGGCTAGAACGGCTACCAGTTTAAACGCATCCCCAAAACAATTACAATAATACCTACATTTTTTAAAACGCTCTTTAAATACTCCTTTTATGGTATTTATATTTTGGATTAAGCCTTACTAAGGTTTTCTGAAAATCAAATAGTAGTTTTTAAAAGATGGCCTTTTTTAGTTTAAGAAAGTGCACTAATTCATGTTTATAACGGTGAGATGATTTTATTTTTTTATAATAGGGTGTGTGATTACATACTCTCATTAAACATTAACAGTGTGTTATTACAGAACTACTTGAAACAAACATCCTCGTAAGGAACTAACAATTAGCGCTAGAAATGAGTTTGTTTTAAATCTCCAGCATTACAGCTTCTCTTTAATAATTGTTTGCACTAAAGCTTGACATAATGTGATTTATATCATCATGTGCAAAACGTTATTTTAAATAACAATCTCGTAAAAGACGTATACGTACAATTAGTCTCAGAATTTTTTCTGTTTAGAGCTTTAATGTGAATCTTCCTCGTAGCATATGATTTGTTTGATACCTCAAAATATGCATTATTTTTAGAAATCAATAAAAGCTAATTATCATTATCATTATTATTAGTCATACTGTACCTTCATTGCGGGTGCTTCAGGCTATTTATAAGTTTAGGTCATAACACCAGACAACTTTTTATTGACCTCTTTCAGCTATTTTTGCGCGAACTGCCTATTTGTGTACCGGATCGTCCTTAATCGACCCCTGCAACGCCGCGGAGCAGCTGACTAAGCAAAATTTGGCGAGAACACCAATTTTACTAATCTCTTTTCGGTGTCAGTCATCTGGGTGTGACCAATTGACCGTAGCGGCTTATCTCACGCTTAAATTTACGGGTTCTCCTAGGAACACCATAAATCAAAAAACGTTAAATTTTAAAGCCCCGGATTTGGAGATTTCTAGAATCTTGTGTAATTTATTAGCGGCACAAAAATGTATTTCTGAAAAAATGAAATTTATTGGTTTTCACTAATGTTATTTATGGCAAAGCACCATTGCAGTACAAAGCGATAGAGTAAACGAAGCCTTACGGCGCTTCGCACGCATTTTACTGTGCAGCATTTTAATGTTACATTGTCATTCAGAATAGAGAATGGAAAAATTAAAATCTCGGCATAAAATAGTAAATTAGCAATGAATCAGTACTTTAAATAATTCTGGTACATATTGATTTATGTAAAAAGAATTATGTTTATTACTAAAATATTCCATGAATTGCCTCTTTATTTTTGATATATTCCGTCCCTTATAAACATTGTTATTTAAATACATATATGAGGTCTCTACAAAAAGGTTTCTCTGCATTATTTTAGAAAATGGTGTAGCTTGTTCAAATCTTCACTTCTACTTTTTTATTTCAATTGTGATTCTATAATATAGCTGAGAATCTGTGGATTTTATTAATATTTAGCAAAATATACCCAAACAAAATTTTTTTTAGTTTATTCATAGTCCAAAAATATAACATTTGTTTTATCGTGACCTTTAAGATCTTATTAGTGTAATGTTTTGTATTTATACCGCAGGGTCATTTTTTTTTATTTTAAGATTTGCTATTTTTTGCTATGGAATTACATTCGATTGAAAATTGCATTAAAGTGATTAAATAAGACTACTAAAATGGTAAAAATATAAGTTTTTTTTAATTTTTCTTTTATTGCCAAATCAACAAATATTTTTATTATACACAGCATGGATAACAGAAACAAAATACGATAAGACTAGACTATAACTTGAGTGACATAATAATGGTCACAATGAGGTTAAATGTTGGTATTAGCTTAATCGTTAATTGGATTTGTTAGTACAATATCCTGGGGTAATTTGCCTTGAAGCCTGGTATGAATGTTCGTTTTAAAGAATTCATAATGAACCGTGCCACTACATGCACTTGAGTGTAACTCTTCATGCAGCTGAGTGTTACGTATGTACCACGGTGCGTTCAGGGCAATTCTTAACACCTTATTTTAAAAACGTTGAATTTTTAGTATGTTTACTTTTGACGTGTTGCAACACACTGGTGATGCATATAATATTAGTGGTCGTGGTGAGGTTTTATAGAGTAAAACTGCGCATTCAATTTTAAGGCTAGATTTGCAATTGATGGGTGGGTATAATTGCCTTAATCTAGTATATCCTTGGGTGAGTTTCATAAGGCCATGCTCTGTACTTAATGTGCTTTGCTAGCCATTATCCACTTCGAGCTGCTACCGCAAGAAACGAAGCGTTGAGCAACTTTAAGGCTGCTTTTGGCAAAATCAGATTCGGTTTCTGCACGATTATATGCAACCACACATTGCTCGGGCGATTCGCCAAAAGTTGCTCGAGCTTGGCTGGGAAACCCACCACACAATGCTCTGCGATAACATTAATTTAACAACTAAGCGGAGCTTCATCAGTGTACAGACAATTCCTTAGCGTCAAAGCCGATGGAATTCTACAAAACTGAAATCGATGACTTACCTGAATTTGATATAAGGTCATCAGCGCCCCCAGGCATGTTTCGTTTAAAATTATTTGACATTTTTAGCAAATGAAAGAAATTGGCGAAAAACGAGATTAACTTCGTAGTAACTCAATATGTACAAGAAACAAGTGAAAATATCAGCCAAAGAGCACAATAGAAACAACCCAACAAGAAAGTTACTTATGCATAGCTGACATTCTCAATTTTTATTTTATTTTTTTAATAATTTTAAACAGTCTATATATAAAAATATGAAGTTTTTACAGTGCGCCAAAAAATGTTTTAATTTAAAAATTACCAATCGCTATTTCAGTTTTTCAAAATTTCTGTTATTTACTTATTATCTAATTTTGATTATACAAAGATGCATTTAACTTTGAAATTAGGAAAAAATTTAAGATACAGAGTAGGTTACTTAGGATATTGAGAAAATTCAGTTATTTAGTCACCTTTACTCTATTCCGAATTTGTAAGTACAAATTTCATTATCTTATGATAATACTGCCAATTTGTTTCTTTTTTCTGCTCAAACTTTTTTATATAAATTTTATTAAAATGATTTTTACACTTTATTGAACTGGTTTTAATACAATGATGACTTTTTTCACACATTTGGTATGATATCTAAGCACTATTCACCAATTGCAACTTTTGAGCAATTTCATATGCTGTTCATTTTTCAGTCAGACTGTAATACGCAGTTCTAAGGTTCATCTTAAACATAAATTATCATTAGTTAAGTGTTAACCATCTATAATTCATGACAGTGGTAGTAGTCTAATCATAAATTTATTATTTTTAAGTCGGCGTATACTTTTGGATTTGGAGTAAAGTTTTAGCTTACTCAATTAGCAATAAAACTAGTAAAATATGCGTTAAACAAAAAACTATTTATCGAAATTACTATTAGTATTTTATAAATTTTCCAACCAGACCCCGTACATTCATATAAATCTAGTGTTGTTAGAGATTTACAGAAAATAAAATTTAATTTAAACACGGGGCATAAAACTAATTAAATAGTTAATTTTCCTATCGGACCGTCCAATTGAAATGAATTAGTATTATTTAACTGTGGATTGCGTAATTAGCATATCAAATATGGGATGGTATATTTGATTCATAAGATTAATTTGGTTCACTTGCATAAGCCGTTCGAGCAATTACGTTATTGAAATGTAGATGTGACAAAGGGCTTACGATGACGAGAAGTTGATAACACTTTGTGACAGGTGCAATTGAGCGTAATATACGTACGTGTTCATGTGTTCGTAATTTCGATTGCTTTAAATCAATTTTTGATGAAAGGGGTTTTAATAATACAGAGCCTATTTAAAAAGTTGCGACAAATTGTTGTTATATATTGTTCATTTCCAATATTTAGTATTTTTGAATTCCCGTAATAGATATATTTTTTTAATTAATACTACTTTTATTCTTTGTTTTCTTAGATATTTGAGATTGTATTTCTAAATACCAAAGATCAATTTAATAATAATTTTAACATATTCAGAAGGAATTTTTTGTGTGTCGTAACTGCTGTTATATAATCACGTTTTGTAAGAGAGAAAATTACATTGAAAAACTAAACAATGATGTAACATAATTTTAAACTACAATACCGCAACGCCGTAGCGAAAAACAGTCCCCCGCGTTCATTTTTTCAGGCGCCTTCAGAATAGCAAATTACTTTTAGACCGCAGCTCGCCATTAAAAATGTTTGACCTATTTTTGAATTCACCGCATACATATCAAGGCAACTTGTTATTTTGAGTATTAAAATCGTGTTTACAATCGGACCGTGTGTTTGCTTTATTTGCGGGATAACAAATGCGATGTTGAAGCAGTAACGCGTTTAAACACTATTCGGCAATAAAAAGGGGAACATAACGATTTTATGCCTTTTTTGCCGAAATTTTGTATTCCGATTTATTTTCATGTATTTTGTTTGTCGTTGATGTGAGGTGGAAGGGGAATGCACTATCCTGTTATTATGTAATACCGAATGTCACTCAAAAAGCTTTTCTGGTACACCAAATCGGCGAAAAAACGTTTATTTTCTAAATTTTAGTTTTTTTATACTTTTAATAAATTTTTAAGTATACCCTTATTTGGATATCGAAATCCCACCTTTGTTATATTTAAAATTTTTACTTAGTTTCCAAGCAAGTCACATATTAATTAAAAACCTTAATGACGATTCAGCCCATATATACCGAGTTTGTCAAAATTTCTAAACTAGATGAAAAAATTAAATATATATTGCCTTGTATGTGCTATTTTATATTGATTCAATTATGCCAAAAGTCGATGTGCCATAGCACATCGTCATATTCATCTCTTGTGGTATATTGTACCTTATAATAAACTTTTATTCAAAAAAGGGAGAAGAACTTCCATAGATATCCTACTATTCTCCCACTTCTACTTTTATTTATCTTTTTTTTATAATTCTGCTTCTGACCTATTATTTACTTTAATACCACTCTCTTGTTATATTAAATTGTCTATTATACTCTATTTATAAGAGATGCATTTAACCGTAAACGATATAACTATATACAAGAATTAAAAATACAATAAAGACGTTAAAAAATAATAAAGCCACAGAACCTGATAAAATTAATACTGAACTACTTAAATACGGAAGCACGTTTCTAAAATTAAGATTACTACACTTCATTAATATGTGCTGGAAGCAAACTAAAATTCCTCAAAAATGGGCCATAGCTAAAATAAAATTACTCTTTAAAAAGGCGGTAGAACAGATTGCAACGATTATAGGGGCATCAGTTCATTAAATTCAAGGTATCAGTTATATTCGAAAATAATAACAGCGAGAACGCAAACAATAGCCGAAGTGATCCTAGAAGAAGAGCAGAATGGCTTTCGCAAAGGACGATCCTGTTTAGATGCTGTCCTCACCTTGGAGCAGCTCATAGAAAAACATAGAGAACGTAATTTAGAAACACATATAGCATTTGCCGACTTTCCTAAAGCATTCGACAAAGTCTACTGCAACACTGAAATCAGTATAGAAAACAATGACGAAGACAAAAGCCTGATATACACAAATCAAGGTGTAAGACAATGATGTGGTCTATCACCTATTCTGTTTAATATTTATATTGACGACATTATAAAGACAGAAACAAGAAGCACCAAATAAATAAAAATACATATGTCAACACAATACTGTTTGCAGATCACCAGACTATAATCGCAAATTCAGAAGACAATTTACAACGAACAATATACAGATTGAACAACATATCAAAAGATTGTAACTGCCAAATATCAACAACTAAAACAAAAATAATGGCCTTCCAAGGAAAACAACCCATAACATCTAATATTATTATTAACAACACCAATCTAGAACAAATACAAAATTTTAGATATCTAGGTTGCGATGTCTCATACAACTATGACCAAAACATCGACAAAAAAGTAGCCACATTTCAGAAAATGTGCAGTACTATAAGAGCACTAATAAACAAAACAGGAAAGAAGACACAGATAAAAATTTTACGAAGTAATGGCGGTTCCCACATTACTATATGTCAGCGAAATATGGACAATAACAAGGGACCATAGAAAAATCCTCTCCGCAAAGATGAGGTGCCCAAGAGGAGTCAAAGGATGCAGAGGTTAGACAGATTTGCTGACCATCACATCAAAAACAAGCTATAAGTACAATTAATACGAAACCAACTAATCAATTATAAGACAAGATGGAAGAAACATATAGACAGAATGAGGTCAAAAAGACTCCCAAAATTAGCAATATAGCACACCTCTAGAGGAACCCTAGATGTAGGAAGACCTCGGAAATGATGGAACATTGAACCGGAACAGGCTGCAAGGTCTAATCCTTGAAGTAGACATTATATTCTATACTACAAACTTGTGCTTTTTCCTTTCTATTATACTTTTTTGTTATCCCTATCTATTATGATATAAGATTATATGTTGAGCCATACATTCATTGCGTATAATAAGTTGGTCCTATCAGAATTTGTGCGTTTCGCCACCTTTTTGAATTATGAATCCGTTTTATAGATATGTAAACCTTTTTCTTCACCATTAAATCTATAGGTATTATTTTTGTGACATCTTACATCACTTCTAGTTGTTATTAGTCTTTTTGGATTTTCTGTAGCATTAAACTACATTCATAATAACTAAAAGTTTGGTCACTGCGACAATAAAAAAACTCTTACTGCAAGAAACTTTCCTTCTACTTATCGTCAATTTTACAAGCTGCTCTATAACTTTCTAAATCATAGTATTTATACGATCCTGTTTCTGTCGAACTTGGTCTATAATTTTTTATCATATTTGTTGTATTCATTGACATCGTCAAATACTGTCTTTAGTTGTTTTATACTTCTTTTATTATTTTTAACCATTCAAAATTTTCTAAATTTTTTTGCTCTTCGCCTATTCATATAGTTTGCAAAAAATTTTATAGCATGTTTTATAGAAACAACACCAAAACTAACCATTATGTTATCTTTGCGTATGGTAAAGAATGTGACAATTTCTAAGAAGCGTCTTGTTCTATAAGAGACTAAAGAACTTTGACCAAGTATTTGGCTAAGTTCTATGTAACGAAATGAAAGGTCCTGACAATAGATCACAAGAGAGTGTTTTTCTTGTGAATTTTGGAAGACCATATAATATTAAGACTCTTAATAATTTTTCCCGGGGTAGAAATATTTGATGTCGGGGAGTGGTAATAAGAGTTTTGGTTTTCTGTTTAAGATAAATTGTTAGGTACTTGACAATAGTCCAATGATTTTAATAAATCATTTATTACCACTGTAAGTTATTAAGAATAATTGCAGCGTTACCCTAATTTGTTGGTCAGATTACAAAGTTTTTGGCTTGTCTTAGAGGGTTTAAGGGTTATAGTTCGTAAGGTTTAATATTTGGTTTAAGAACACGGCTGCGCGTAGCATTTTGACTACATCTTGCTTAACTGCGTTGGTTGTATTTCCGAAAAACTTGGCAATAGAGAATTTTATGTAAGATATGTTCTGAGGTGACACAATTTGGAGTAAAGTTCAACCTTTTTTCAAGATCTTGGATAGCCGGTTCAGCTATAGGATAATCAGAGAAATTAGGCACAGTGATGTGATAAGATAATTTGTAAAGCTTTTGTATTTGAGTTTTGGATTTCTCTTATAATGTACGATGACTATTTGTTTCAAACTCCTATAGGGCCAGTATGAATAACTAAATGGTTTTATTTCCAGGAGTTAAGTACGATCAATGTTACTTTTCCACATAGTTACTGTGAACATTGAGATATTGTGTGAGTGTTGAGATATGTCTCCAGAGTGTTTTAAAGCTCTTCTTTGGTGTGAAAGCGCTGTCCTCACGACCTTTCCTTTCTATCTTCCGTCTCTGTTGAACCACTTGGTCAATTCTCTAAACAAGATCTTCACTAGCGACAGACTTGCGTCCTTGTTCACCTTCGTCATAAACATCAGTTCGGTCTTTAAATTTCCTACGCCATTCTTACCTAACACCATCACTCATAAAGTTTGCACCGTAAACGCAGCTCATTCTCCGATGAATTTCTGCTGCGCTCTTCCCTTTTGTCTCTAGGAAACGACTGATGCTGCGCAGCTCGCATCCAAAGCTCAGCTCCAACTGGTGTTTTGGACTCGACAGTAACAGATGTTATGGTGGGAAATCTGTGCAATAACGGAGTGCGCAGATCCGCCCCGTGTCGCTCAGCTGGTCACTTACAAGCGCTATTGGAGGTTTAAACAATAATGATAAGCCTTATATTTAATGCTTTATCAGATATTATCCTAGTAAAGGAATCCAAATGATGGAATGAATCTACGAGAAGCTGAGGTTATATAAAATGTCATAAAATTTAATAGAGGTTTTTTGGGTTAAATAAGCTTTTTGAGAATATGAAAGATAGAAACAATTTTTGATGGTATTTTAGTCCTAATCCTAATGAGTAATTTATTTGTCTCTACAGGATTTGAACAACGCAAGTCTAAGCTTGGTGAGGTTAGAAATTTCCTCCTTACAAAGGCTTACGAAATATCCTGAAGGGTTTTTGCAACTAAAAATAAATAAACAATTTTTGACTTTTTGGCTATTATCAAAAGCGATTGAAATAAGTTATTTACCCGGGGACTCAATCTGCTCACTCTATAAGAACTATGAGTCGTAGAGACTGGCCATTTTGCATGCTTTACTTCGCATTTTTTTAATCAAAAGTGAAAGTTTGTTTTGACGAGTTATCTAAATGATGGAGTGGTATAATTAACGGTTCCAAAAATAGTGGGCCTTCAGTATTGAGAGAAATTTAATTTTAAGGTCAATTTTTATTATTTTTACAGGTGCCTGAAAATTATAATCTTACTATACTAGCATTAATCAATTGAATTCTCGTTTGGTTTTATTTGAAATATGTTATCTTACTCTATTACTTCTTTAAACTCGCCCTTAACTACTACGATTGTTATTTTGTAAGTTGGTATTTTGAAATATATTAGTTCTAGTACTTGGAATTAAGCTTGATTTGAGTTACTATTACAATTTTTCTTTTCAGCACTTTCTCTGAACCTTTTTAATACATTCTTTAATCAAGAAATTATTATTTTCTCTATTTTTATCATAAATATATAATTTTTAAAATGATTTTTATTAGCCAATGTACTAAAATCATTAATTTGGTTTTTTATATTGCAGTATTACGTAAATCTTACCTGATATAGATAACTATGTAATAGTCGCCATCTTAACCAACATTGGTAAATATAATTTCTTTTCAGTTTAGATTTTGTCTATGATCGATTCTTGTTATTGCTCTTCTATCAACAAGGACATTTATATCATCAGTTAAATTTACTTTTATCAGAATTTTGGTTTTAGAACAATAGGAATAACATTTGAATTTTTCACTGAGTTTAAGTGTCAAACTATAGAATTGCCACAGAAAACTTTTCGTTTTACAGATTTCAAATTCGCAGTGATACAGAACACTTTCAATTAAACTTTTTGACATGCGTCATATTAATAATATCTCCTGTCAATTCTATTTCCTGTATAATCAAATTTGTTAAAATCATTTGGGCTAAGACACAAATCATTTTCTGCTTTGCTTGCCATCTGGGAAATTATCATTTTTATAAAATTTTAGATATTTTTATCATATAGACTCCATACCTACAAGTTTTCTGATTAACTATATTGGTAGATGTTCAAAGTTCAAAACTAGGTAGTATAACAGTTAAATTTCTTAAATTTATTTTCGACTCGTCTCTTCCCACGTAAAGCAGAGATATAGATCGAAATTACTAAATGCACGACCTTGACATCTACATAAAATTTAAATTAGTCAGGAATGTTGAGTATGCAAAAGTTAATGGTCCATTCCATTTACGACATAATTAATTGCGACCATAAAACAAAAATCTAATAACAATTAAAGAAATATTGTTTTTTAATTATACACATATACATATTTCAACAACACTGTTTATATGTGTTGATCATCTACAATTAAAAAAAGATAAAATTACAGATATTTTATTACACAAAAATGAATTAAATGAATATTTCCATTATACATCAGCTAGACAATTTCATTGTCTGCAAGTGGTAAAATGAACACTAAAAGAAAAGTTTTGAAATTCTCAGAGGTAATAGAAGAAAACCTAATATATTAAAAAAATCCGTAAACTATTTTTGAGCATGAACGTTTCAGAAATTTTATACAGTTCGTATAGAAGATATGTAATATTCTGTTACAGGGGTAAAAAGATTATAAACAATGGAAAAATAGGAGTATAACAGTCAAAAAATATTTCTGAGAATTGAATACTAGTAATGTGGCAATGATTCTCTAATTAACAGAATATCATGCATTAATCTGGAACTTTGATTATATAATTTTGGGTAGAAAACTATAGTATAATGTAAACATTAAGTTTTTTGCTTCGAAGCCATATGAAACTAGGAAACTGAAGGGCATGGCGTATCATTCACCTACTTAGGATTCTCTTAGCGATAGTCGGCGGGTGAAGATCGTTTTTATGCCATGGGATAAGCAATACTTCAATGTTAGTCTATCGACAGGAAAAGGTCCTGCAAATAATACCTCTAACCCTTCGCCTAACTTCACCTATATGATGGTTTGCCCTCTCCAGTAACTAAGCGCACTGAATCACTTTTGTTTGTTTACGCTTCTGCCAAACCTCCTGGAGGCTTCGCCCGCGCTTATCCCCAAATTTCTGATAATATCCAGCTCGTTCGGCATCGCGGAAGCTCGGCTGGTTTGGGTCCAGATCTCATCTGTTAACGGAGGCTGCTCGAACGCTCAGTCTCCGGCAGTCCTTCAGCGAAGGCAGGCGCGCGTCCCCACCAGCTGGCCTACGATGTTCGGCGCAGAG
The DNA here is from genome assembly GCA_036346155.1 of Sinelater perroti. Taxonomy (NCBI): domain Eukaryota; kingdom Metazoa; phylum Arthropoda; class Insecta; order Coleoptera; family Elateridae; genus Sinelater; species Sinelater perroti. The sequence goes on from JARFIY010000366.1 coordinate 913,002, forward strand.
ATCGCCGACTTCTAAATTTGCCTCGAACGGTCCAGCACCGCTTCCACCGACTTATGAACTTAGTCTCCGACTGAAAGCGCGCCCCAGCCCGAGGTGTCCGCCAACTTTGTTAATTTCTGTTAAGTGGGTGACGTGTGCGATGCGATACGATGGGATCCTCGCGCTCCTTGCCGTGCTCTTCGGCACCGTCGCAGCTGATAACTTAGGTATTTGAGAAACTTCCTCTAGAGCGCCTCGCGAATGCCAACTCTTAGTGGCACGAATTAAATTCAAAGAAAGATTGATGATATCAGCGGAACTTTAAATTATAAATAATCAAGTGCCCTTTTAGTTTTGATCCACACGAAGTTTAAAAAATAACGCCGAAGTTCAAGACCCTAAAAACTCTTGTCGACCTTATCGACATATTTAAAAATAATTTATTTATAATCGCACCGAATTTAAGGTTAAAGTGAATAATTAAGTTTGCATTAAAAAAAACTAAATTTGCTAAAGTGCTACTTTACCAGCTGTACTAATAATGGCTCGGTTAGTACACTTATGTGTATTGTGCTAAAGCGCACAATATTCAACCCGGGGTGAAATTTGCCGAAAGCCCATGAACTCATATCAGGTCGAGGGAATTTTGCCCACCGTCATTCTTTCGGGGCAAAGATTAATCGGCTACGACTGCAGTGTCGCTGTCAGAATCATTAATAAGTTTCTATCACTATCCGGACTGCCCGGGCGGTTCCTCCGCGCCATTTCCGTCGTTCCGTGTTTGGGAATTTTAATGGCGAACCATCACGAGTCGCGGTTGATCATGGAAGACATCCTTTTGAACTTGTCAAAAGCCTGAGTTATGTTCTGCCCATTGTTTTAAATTATTTTGTCTTGGCGTGGAATTTTTTATGGCGTTTACATGACGCGGGTAAATTTATCATCTACTTGGCTTTATAAATTGCCATTGCAGTAATAGGGCCCATATTCATGTAAATAAACTTGGCCTGATCAATGATGACAATAGACGGAACGTGTCATTTCAGTGTATCTGTTGATGATAGTTAAATTCACCCTCGTATCTTTCTAAAGGATTGTGCTGTAGTTTTGAATTTTTTTAATTTTTAGTTCTTAATTTAGTTAATTAAAACATATCACGCGAAAATGTGAAATTTATTCTGTTATTATTGCTATTATTCAACTGAATTCTAATTTATTTGAACGAAAGTTTAACAACTTAAAATTTTATTTATACAACCGCTGAAAATTAGAAACCAATGATTAGTGAGAATAAAAGATTTTATTCCAGATAATGCTCAACAAGAAATATTGCTAGAGAATTTATTGAAATTGGGGGTGTAATCAATTTAATTTTTTTTAATTCAGTCTTTGTATACTACTACCTGTATTGCTACCAATATAATTTAATTTAGTTCTGCCTCTATTTTGATTTAATTAGCTTTTAATTAAGGCTAAAAATAATTAATATTGAATTAATTATCTACCTATACATGATATTTGTTGGGTAATAACTCAAAGGAATATTTGCTTTGTGCCACACTATTACACTATATGTAATGAAATTAGCATTCAAACGTTTGTTTGCATTTCTAAATTGTATATTGCTATAAGAATTACCTTATTAATAGCTTGATGCTTTATTTATGAACAGTTTGCTTTCCCTAATGACGATATTGATTCCACCACATATTTGTACACAATTATATCGGCATTCCTCTCAAAAATACAACTCGATTTACTGAAGGTTTGTTATAGATAATAACTCATTATGGGACAATCTCCGGCAGATTTTACGTTCAGCCATTAACAGGTGCATACAAATCTGCACGACCTTTCTCCGTGCAACCGCTTCGCAGTAAGAGCATCCACAACTATCGGTGCCACTTGGACATGCAATGAGCAATGTAACGATATTTATAGTCGTTTTAGTGCCTGTCATTACCTTGTCAAATGTGCTCGAGAGCTGCGGGCTGATTTGGACGTCGTCGCTATATCGATGTTATGTCCTGTAATTACTCGCTGTTCTCATTACGGCATCATTACGATTGTAGCCACTCAACCTGGCTCAACGAGAATGTTCGAAACGTATTCGCCTGAAATTTGATTCAGGAAGTTCCTCGATACATTGTTCTTGAAATTTTGCGAATGGAAAGTTATTTGTACATTTGTGTTTATTTTTTTAATTCCTATATCCATACAAAAATGTAAAACGTTACAATTGGGTCTAAAAAAGTATTAATAAAAGTTAAAAAAAACAACAGAAAATTATAAAAAGAAAAGCACAGACACTAAACGGAACATACGCATAATTTAATGCCAAAAGAAGCTTTCGGAATTTTGCTTTGACATTCCATACTAAAAAACCCCATCGGGGTAGGCGGTTTAAATATAATACGTCTACGACTGAAATTCCACTCCGCATAATCGATTTTCTTATTTATCTTTAATAAGATCGAGTTTTAATTTAAATTATTATTAGAAAACACAACTATATTTTTCTATACCAAACAATTCTCTTGCCTTCAGAATGTGCCCTAAACGAATGCGTATTTTAAATTTGGAGTCGAGTCATTATTTGCTACAAATTTTTGGAAAATTTTATTACTTAAGTCCATCTTCGTAACCACCTTCTAAATTCGAAGCAAAAATGTAGGCAAATTTCGTAAGTAGAATGATGGAAATAGTTTAAACTTTTGAGATTCTACCTCAATACGACTCATGTTACATGCGACCTTTTATACTTCAGCCTGCGCACATTATCTTATAATACCGTAGATGAAGACTTTAGTAATGAAAAATTAATAATGACGGACAAAAATTTGTCTTTTTATTGTTGACTCTAATTCCCGCAAGGTGGCCTTTCGCGCGCTACCCATTCGCAATCAACCACCAGATAATGGCATTCGAGCTTTGGGCGTCCATGGCGGCGTGGAAGTCGCTGCTAATTACATTTATGGCAGAAGCTGCTCGATCGCATTTGGTCATTAATAGAAGGGTGCATTTTGGAACGAGCCTGCTCCCCGGCGAATTCGGCCGCCAAGCATTAGCAACTGCCAGGCCGGCGACTCGCATAAATCCATACGTCCGTGGGAAAATCCCGAAAACGGAATAATGGGCGCAGGGAAATCGTTTTTGCCGGAGAGGTGATATATGTAACTATTTAGTTTTACACGCGGATGACGCTTTGAGCGAGATGTATTAAAAATGGATCCCGAGCTTGAATTAATGGAAAAAGTTTGATGTGCTGCATCGATCGATTCTTTGCGGAAAATGCCAGTTGGTCTAATCGGCAGTCCCTTGAGGAGACATACGATCCAGTTACGCAAAATCAAAATTGTGAATACTTTGTCAACTTAATTTGAGCAAATGGCAATTTTTTTCCAAAATCTAGAGTAGATCGTTAAGGGAAATAATAGAAAGTTAATTCTGTTATGTATGAAAGTTGTTATTTCTCTTTGTATGTAATGGTTTAGCTACTAACAATGAATATAGAATTCAGTTTAATAATCGACTAATTTTATGCCTTAGTATTTTTTTAAGAACAAAGTATTAGTTTTAGTACAATTTTTATATTCTAATTACATTACGAGTGTTATATAAAAAATATAGTTAAATTTAGAATTTTTTATTATAAGTCCCAGTATAAAACAAACGAGTAAAAAACTAATTACGTTTTGAAATTTGTTTTTAGACTTTAATCCCACCGAGCCCTTCTGCATATTTTTCCACTTTTGTATTTTGCGGCTTTTATTGTTTTATGTACTGAAAAGTACATAAAACGTTCTGAAGCCTTCATAAATTAGCTTTAATGTTGAAAGTTTTTATATAACTATCCAATTGGCTGAAACGAATATATTTGGAAATTTCGTTGTAAATAGTAATAGACGAGATTGTTTGTAGCTCTAGCTGCTACAAACGCTCATCGTGCTTGGATAAGGCTGATCGAAAATGAGCAAAAAATTACAGGAGCTTTAATCGCAGGACAATTGAATTTAATTTAAATTTCAAGGTAGCTAGTGTATAACAATTACGCAAAATGCTAAATAAAAGGCGCAAACGGGTGAAATAATTTTAAAGCAGAAATGTGAGAGCAGAGGGGATAATTAGCAGCGCAGCAAGGTTGTCCGGCAAAAATTGGGCGTGTAGTTCACTGTAAAATTACCTGTTTTTCTTTCAAATATTTTGTGTCGTACACTTTTCACAATTTGTTAGTTGCACTGCAGTGGCGTATTCAGATTCAGTTCGCGTTTCCAGAACAACGCTTAAGTCATTCGTGCATACACAAAGATATTCAATTGTGCAGTTAACTCTCCGCCGGTGGTCTAACGGTGTTAGGAACATTTTGGGCACCTACTTCGCGCTCACCTTATTTGTATGCAAACGATTATGAAGGATTTCTCCTACATGATTTTTACGTTCCTTAATTCGTTTGCTGTTACGTTATTCTAATTTGACGGCCAGCTCTCTTTGTTTGGTTTGCTTCAAAACATGTAAATATAGATTTTATCCATCATCTGTTTCATCTTTTTTTCTCCATACTATTTCTATGTAATGTCAGTAGATGCAGTAGATTTCAACTACAGCTAATAATTCGACCGTAACAAAACTCTTAATTACATTGCATAAACGGCATTGTGGTTTCTATAGTACCATCACATCATCACAAAAATCTACAATTATATAAAAATGCTAATAAACAGATACAAAACAACAAAATGATCGAAACGCCGCTTATCTACCTCGTCTTTGAACACCAACATAAAATATTGTTTAGCTTTTCCGTTCCATTATTGGCGTGCATCTGTGCAGCCAAAGCAAAAGCTGTTCGTTTAACTTCGGTCGGTGCTGACTTGTACGAGCATTTATGGCGGAAACAGTACTTTGGCGTTGTTTTATACCCTAAAAATAGATTTTTATATGTAATGACAACGAAATAAATGTGATTATATTTAAAAGCTAATAGTGTTATTCGCCGAAGTGCACTATCTATATCTCTATGTTTGCGGTTCTTAACATAAGCCCCATAGGGGATAATTTAACTTCAGCGGGTAATTTTACGATGAGTTATTAACAGTAAATTTTTGCATATATATATATATATATATATATATATATATATATATATATATATATATATATATATATTATGCCATACACATTTCGAAAATTATAATGTAACAATGGGGAGGAGAAAAATCTGCTCAAAGAGAGTAGTGGTGAGAGTATATAGTTGAACAGAGAGTGGGTGAGCACAGAAAAGTAGAACGACTTTCATTCCAAACACTCCCACTCCGCTGTGTTTTTTTTTGTAAGAGAGTGAACGTCAAGTGACAGGATATTCTCACATATTCTTATTAAATATACGCAATTAAACTAGACTCTTAAGTATTAAATTCAATTGTGCGTCGAATATTACTACTGTATACATAATAGTTGTTCCATTTCATTAAGTGCGAAATATTGTCTTTAGCAAAAATCGGCATTTGTCAGTTTGGAGTTTAGAAACCTTCTATTTTCCATTCCCGAAAATTTTTTCTGATATCTTGCTGGCTACTTTCGCTCTTTTATGTTCTTTTTCCATTGCTACCATTTTTTGGAAGCTTCTTTAGACCAAGTTAATGGTAATTTAAGCTTCCCCACACGAAAAGGAGTTCACTTTTTGAATAATAATAATAATAAAGGGGGAATCAGGATATTAGAGATGCTTAGCTCGGACATCACACAAGTCGAGTACTGTATCAACAGAATAATTAATATCCACTGCAATCTTTAACTAAAAATGATCAGATTAAAAAATTTAGAAAAAATTGAGAAAAAATACAGTACTTAGCCATAAAACAAGTTGGCCTACATCAGATATCTTTATGATAACAAAATTTGATAATTTAAATTAAAAAAAAGCAAAAGAACCATATATAACTTTATTAAAATTAGATAACACAAACATCAAACAATTATTTTACGTGACTGTAAAAATGTTTGTATAATAGGTACTCAAGGTTAGTATCATGATGGAAGAAGACTATCTATCAACTTTAAAAGTTTGATGAATTGGGCTAAAATAACTTGCTTTTCATGTGGTTCGTCGTGAATAAAAAAAATTTGAGGTGTGAAAGATGCAAAAAAATAATAACACCTAGAATTACCCTACAAATACTTCCGAGACAAAAATTTGCAAGGCTGAACTTCTCTGATGCCAAAATACCTTATGTCAGTGTCTATATTTAAATTTATGTGATGGGTTTTATGATATGACGAAGCTAATAAGCGACCCGAAGTTTATAACTTAAACAGTAATTAGTATGGCGTCAGCAGTTGATTTAATTATTTCACTTTTACTACATACATATATCTGAAACTGTTGAATGTTTTTACAACCAAGCTTTAAATATTTTTGAAATTTTTGACTTTTTAAATCACTAAAGAAGGTGTCAGATATAATTAAATTAATTATATTCGCTTAGGAAAACTAAATTGTAAGGTGAAGTGAATAGGAAATCACACATATAATTGTTATAGATACAACTTACAGCTTTGCTGTTTTTGAGATTAACAAAATTATTAAAGTTTTTCAATCAATTGTTGCAGTGCATAGATATAATCATATATGGCCTTTTCACTGCAAACTATATATTTTATTCCATGTATGGCAATATTATTACCTTGATGGAATGCTGTTAATAATTTAATAGATTATGTAGGTATACTGAAAGAATAACAATAACAAATCATTCTGTAGACTTGATAAAATATTATTCCTAATCAAAATACTTTGTTGCATTTTTAAAGTAAAAAAACATGATGGCGTATTCTGAAGCATTCTTTCACAGGCTGTTTTTGTTGTTACTGTGAAGCCCTACTGGTCAAAACCTTTATAACAATGTTATTTTTGAGAAGATTTTGAGTGAGCTTCTATTTTTTATTTAAAAATATCTCAGATTATCTTAGAGATGAGGAGTGGAAACATTTAAATCCAGTTTGTTTGATTTTTATCTAAATAATGTTATTTTGTTGTGTTAAATAAATTTATTTTGAATTCTGTTGTAAATTATGAACTTACTGATTTCTTTGTTATATTTTGTAAAGGTTATTCTGCTATTCTTTAATATATTTTTTTTAATTTTAAAAGTCCGGCAGAACGATCTCTCATTTCTGAATTGATCACTGCGCGCAATACGTGGGGTTGTAAGCATTCTGAATGGTACACAACCATTTGTTTGCCAGAAGTTTTTAGAGAATTAAGAAAATCCAACGCGTGACGTCGGATTATTCTCCACCATGGCAATGCGAGCTCACACTTTTTGAGCACTCAAAACATGAAATTGATGATTTGATTTCTTTTGTTCCTACACGCGACGAGCAAACTGCGAGGATAATGATTTTTGACGCCGGAAGAGGCGCTTGATACGTTCAAAACCCATGTTTTGGAAATACCTGGAAAAAATACTATGAAGATCGGTTCCAGCGAATGCAACAATGTATCCACCGTCAGGGAGAATATTTTAAAAAACAATAAAAAAATTTCAACATTATACATTGTTTTTTGTTAGTTTTTTGCAATAGATATATTGGTAGACGCCACTCGAGTTGTACATCATTGAACAGCACAAGGTATGCCATTTTAGTGCACATTATGGCTTCGTGAACACCGTGAGTTTGTGTTGGAGACTTTTTAAAAATGACGATTCTGTGATTATGACGCGGCGGCTATTTCGTGGGCAATCACGGAAAACAATCTGGGCACACCGTTTTCAACAAAACAGAAATCACATGGTAGACCTCGTAAGGTTCAGACACTCGAGAATAAGGCAGAAATGAGGCAGGCTGTTGTCATATCGTCACAACGTTCTGCCGCTGAGCATGCTCTCGCCTTGGGAATATTTGGCAAGAGCATATTCAGAATTTTATACTGATAACTTATGCAAAGTGATAATGACCTATAGATTTAAAGAATGTGACTAGTACGCCCGGTAGGTTGCTTATTAGGACATCTTAGCAAATGTTCTAGGTGATGCTGTTGTATTCAGTAGTGACAAAGCTTGTTTATTGAGCTGCGTAAATTTTTGGTTTTGGGCAATATAAAATCCTCGATATCTCCACGAGTGACCTCTCCACGGAAAGCATGTGAATTTGGCGCAGAACGCGCGGTGGCCGTCACATCTACTGTTGCGATGTTACCCAGCCTCGACGAATATAGAAATGCACCACTATAGTTCCATCAGAAGAATATCTTGAGAAGTTCTGGGACAAATGACATCCCTGTGGATGGCTAGGTCACCAGACCTGTCTCCTTGCGATTCCTTTTTTATGGGGACACCATGTCAAATCTCCATGGCTACAATCATTATAGCTAATTTATTTGTTATAAATTCAATTTATATTTTACTTGTAAGACACTTTACTGCATGTTTGAATTTTTCTCATCAACTCATAGTAAAAGATTTTTTTAATATAACACCAAATATATAATGTTTTAGTATACTATATAAATTGTTTAAGAACGCTGTCTTTTTATGTCAATTTAAAGTTATGAACAACTATAACAAATTTTCCCTTTATTTGTTTATTGTTTTTGCACTATTTTGTACAGAGCTCGGCAAAATGATCTTCCTTTTTGATCTGATCACTGTGCGGAATATATTGGTAGGCGCTTTTCGAATCGTATCTTCTTGAGCAGCACAAAGTATACCATTGTAGTGCTCATCATCGTGTAGAGTAGTGAACACCGTATACTTGTGTTGGCGACTTATTTTTAAAATTGTGATTCTGTGAGTGTGACGTGGCGACTATTTCGTAGGAATTTCAGAGTTGGTCATCATGGAAGAGTTCCGACCAAGAAAACCATAATGTTCAACAATTTTTGACAGGTTGTTTTAGCATTAGAGTAAAAGTTGCAGCAGTGAGACAGACTGTAGTCACATCGCCGCAACGTTTGGCCGCTAAGCATGCCCTCGGCTTGGAAATATATGACCAAAACGTAGGAAGAATTCTATCAATACAAACTGATAGAAGTCCAAAAATAATGTGACAGGTACACTCAGCAGGCTGTCGGGTTGGCAAATGTCCCAGTTGATGCTGTTGTACCCAATGAGAACGAAGGTCATTTTCATTTATCGGACTGTGCCAATAAACAGATACTGGACCTTACAAAATCTTGGACAACTCCTTAAACGACCAATCCACAGTCAGCGCGTTACTCTTTAGCGTGCTGTAATGGAATTGGCCACATCTACCCACTATGTTGTGATGTTGCGGAACTTTTGGAAACCCAGACTTAACGAATATGGAAATGCACCACTGAGGTTCCAACAAGATGACACTACTACACATACGGCGAGAACTTCTCCAGAAGGTTTGAAATAAATGTTTTCAGACTGCCTCATTTCATATGTCACCATGTGACATCCCATAGCCGGCTAGGTCACCAGACCTGTTCCCTTGCGATTTCTTTAAACGACACCTAAGGCTGAATTCTTTCAACGCAGAATTAAAGGATGCTACTCGCAAAGCGATTGCAGAAGTACTACTGAACATGACACAGAATCAGGACTTTAAGACGAGGCTGTAATAGTGCATTGCTCGTGGAAATATTTAAACGATATCATCTTCAAAACTGGTTAGTAACTAAATGATAAGCATTTTTCTGTGTGATGGTAAAATAAACGTTGAACATAATTCTACAGGACCCTGTATTTGAAAAGAAAAACTTGTAGATTTTTCTTTTGATAATAAGTCCTTAATACTCAATTGGCCCTTTTTATGTTTTATTTTAAAGGAATATATAATCAATATTAACGTAGATGCGCTAACGCAGTTTAGCACCAAAAATATCATTATTGAGACGGAGCAGTTAATAACAATAATTAATGGCCGTTAAGGAGCTGTTTTCAATTTAGGAAATAAAATGCATAATTCATCGCGGCAGCGCCGCAGAATCAGATACGGGCCTTAAACTGAGACTCCGGCTAACTAATGGCGGCGAAATTACAAATTCGGGCAATTATTTCCAGGCATGTTTCGCTGCGGCATCCGCCATAAGTTTTCGGTTTATTAGGCCGCAATTAAGCGGTTTTTATCAAAGCCGGGTTAAAGCGCGTTCGCACCAGCTCAGGAACTTCTCGCCGCAGCACGCGTTTTAAAATTCCCGATTCAACACCCCCGTCCCGAGGGAGCAAGCTTCAGCAAGCTGCTCCGGTAGCGGCGAGCCGTTCGAATTTCCATAGTCAATACTCATTGCCGGTGTCGGGCCTAACGAGCAAGGTAACGTTATCCTGGCCCGCGCGCATCCACGGTTCTTCAGCGGTTTCAGAAATAACCCCCATATTTATGGGGCTGAGATTGTCGCATCTTTCTCCGGGCTTCTATTTCTAGAGCTTTAATTTAGCTATAAATATGATAAAGGCGCTAGTAGGTGTAACACAATACCATCCAGATAGCGTCATTTTGGACTGGCCGCGCACAGAACCCAGATAAAATACGACCGGGCGTTATCAGAAATATGTGCTTAAAAATGTCAGCGGAGATTCCTAGAGCGCATTCCCTACAAAAGAAGTTTCCACCCGCAAACAATAAATACTTTCTATAGAATGTTGTGGGCCGAGCATTTCAATTTCGCTTTGCGCAACAAAAACGAAATTGTTGTATTGATTCGTAAAATGGCTTTCTAAAGCATATAGGATTTTCTCTGAAATAAAAGATATCATACACTACAGGATTCCCGCTTTGTCCTTCCCATTCCTTTTTTCCGAGTTCTGGAGCAAAAAGTTGCGGGGCTTCCAGAATTCGGGTTTCTTCTGCGAACTCGCGCCGCTATCGCCGCTGGAGGCCGGCGTTGCATTGGGGATGTTAATGGCGCAGATTATTTCACCAAGGATGATGTGATGGATTTGAGCCGAAATGCACTTCTAGCTCGACGGACACGGCGCGATGGTAGTTAAAGGCAACACAAATGACTCCAAGATTAATGGCGCAGAAGATGAAGCGATCAGAAGAAAACGCCGAAGTTATTTATACAGCAGCCGCTTATTGATTTTTACTTGCACTGGCATCTGCATCTATCTGTCATAGTTGCCTCATAAATATTGAAAGAAATTCTTGGCCGCCCATTACCATAACGATGTTAAATTAGCTGACAGTGGACCGGTAGCGTTTTAATGTGTGTACCGTTGCCAGATAATTTAATCTTATTCACTTAGGCTGATATTAATAACACATGTTATTTGATTAAACCGATCTTCTGCATACATGATAGACGCAATCAAAACATCTGTAACATTTTAACCTTTTGGTTAAAACAATATCTGCACTATACTACAAAAATTTCGGATACTACTTCATACACTATGTTATAATTAATTTAAAATTATATTTAACAAATTGGTAGGATTATAAGCAATAATAGATAAAACATATATGTAAATAGAATTTTCAAACAAAAATAATTATACATAAAGTATGTTGAAGCATTTTCTAAAGATTAGATTTTAGAAAGTGTTGATGGGCCTTACAAGATATGCGGTACTTTAAATAATCATAAACAAATCTGATTTTTTATTTTATTTTTTATAATTAGATTGTCTAACTTACCCAATGTTTATCTTAGCTTTTTACTTTCCTTATCCTATAATAAGGAAAGTAATGTTTTTCACATTTCTGGACGAATTATAGCCTCAGGACACCAAAAAAGTTGGTTTGGGCCATTGGTTCGTGTGTGTCTGTCTGTCGGTTTGTCTGTCGGTCTGTCAGTAAACAGGATATCTCGAGAACCGTAAGAGCTAGAGACGCAGTGCGAAACTTTTGGTAAAAATCGGCCGAGCCGTTTGGTCGCAAGGTCCCAGAAGCGGTCGCGAATCTAAACGGCTGAAGATACAAAAAATTCATGAGAATAAAAATGATTTGTTATCACGAGATAAACATGAATTTAAACTAAAAGTTGGTAAAATAAGAACTCGAAAAAAATTGAAGCCCAGGATTTTTGCCAGAATTATCCAAATAATAGGATAAGGAAAGTCGTGTGATGTTCACACCAGATTTTTTCCATTTGTTAAACTAATCTACTGCTTTTTAACCATTATTATTATCTAACAATCTAAAAATTATAAAGTCGACTAAAAGAATATTTTTAAAACACAAAAAGGTCCAGAGATCTGTAATGAAAATTATATTAACCAGATAAAAGCAAATATTTCATTTATTAAGTATTATAATCTTTCAAATCTGTCGGGTGATCAAATATAAACTTTGCGATGTTTTTCCTTAATAAAACACAAAATATTGGGATAGTTCCAATTTTATTATTATTAGTGTGAAATATGAAATATGATGTCCAAACGTCCTCCGCGACTCCACTGACATGCCACCATTCTTTCAGAAAATTTTTTCATAATATTTTTCCCCAAAATGTGCCTGTATTGTATTACGTGTCTGATGGTTTTTTAGCCCTAGAATTGTTTTGTTTGTTGACATACATCCTTTTCTTTAAATAGTCCCAGAAAACAAAGGCTAATGAGATTACATCAAAAGACCCAGATGATCAATGGATGTAACCCGCGGTTTCATCTTGTTGAAACCACACGTTATTCAAGTTCAAATCATTGGTTCTCCCGATAGCGTACACCATTGACAATAACAGTGTTGCCACCTTCGTTCTCAAAGAAATATGGGTCAATGGTGCCTTCAATTCACAATACTCGTCAAGTAGTTCATGTGGATTTTTACTAGCCCAAAAGTGACAATTTTAACGATTCACAAAGCAGTTAAGATAAAAATGCGCTTTATCGCTCAATAGTCTGTTTTCATAATAAAATTAAATGATATTGATGTATTGTTGCACAGTATACGGTAACATAGCGACTTTACCATGTATTTAGACACTAACTATACACATTCAAACTTCCAACATTAACAGAACATTTAATTTGTGTTATCCTATATTATATTATGTATTTTATAATATGTAGTTATACATCTTGTATTATTAGTTGTAAAATATTATGCTGACGTTAATAAAAAATGTCAGTAGAAATATCCAGAGCAAATTACACATTATAGATCAATACATTGAAACTGCAGATCGCCAACAATCGCTACTTTCCCATTATTAATTAAGAGATATAACTATTTAAAAGCCATATAAGATCAATAAATTAATTGACTATACATTAGTCGGTACTGAAGTCACTTAATATTTTATAGATATTGATATTGCATATTATTTTATGTAGCTTTGCATCATTTTTTAAATATTACAAAACTTTAGTTCTATTGAAATTTTTTGGCTATTAGCAAAAAAATAGCTGCGCAGTACAAATAATATCCACGAGTTTATCCAGTAATATTCTGCTAAAGCATCGAGATATGTTAGATGTATAAGAAAGCAACTCTCAGTAAAATGTAGGAAGCAGAAAAACGGTCACCAAATATACATTTATTATAACAAAGAATACTGGAGAGGCAGGCGTGTAAATAGCTGTACCCTCGTGGTGCGGTGTGGGGAACTAAGTACGGCCCGTTTTGAAAAGTAAAACGTTGAGGCCCAAATCGTCCCTTAAACGGCCGGCGCGAAAGCGGATGGGGGCGGCTACCGATATCAACCGATAAGTAATTGCCAAATCGCTCACCTGTAATCGGCTTCGGCTTCGGCGGCGTTGGTTTCACGGTGGCCACCTTGTTGCGATGTCTTCGTGCCTGGAACACGACCGCACTGGCCCAAATGCGATGCGGATCGAGTATTTCTTGCGGGGGTAGTTATCTGCGGGTTGGTTAAACACGACCGAATTGGCCGCGTTGCGGATCGAGTATCTCGCCGGGCTTCGCGCCTGGCTTAGCGGTAGATCATTAGCGGGAAATCTTAATTCGACAGCACTTTTCGTCTCAAAGGGTGCCGCCGACGGCGTATGCAGACTCGCCGACTGAGCAAAAGCCCATATGCCGTTTTGTGTGCGATAGCAAAACGTGGCGGCAGATATCAAAGCCCCCAGCATGCCGCCACGATACACAGGCGGTTCAAGGGCGAAAAGGCCGCCACACCAAATACCGAGCGAACTCTCAAAAAAAAATTAAGAACAAGCAAATAAATACAAACCAATTTACCAAATTGGCATTTAAGGAGCAAGCAAACCAATGCGAAACTAACAAAACAAAGTAATATACCTAAAACTAAAACTCTAATGCTATGGTTGGTATATCAGGAGAGAATAATAAAATGAGCAAATCAAATTATCCATTGACTCTACTCTCCAACAAATATACCCAAAAACAAAAATGACCGAGAAAAATGGAATGGAATGCCAATAGACTGATTTAACATCATGTGACCAAATTTAAAGTAAACAAGATGCATTATGTTAGCGACAAAGGCAGTTATAATAAAGGTTTCTGTCATACGTTATCGGAAAACGGATTATCAAATTAAAAAATCAAGACCTAGATTCATTACCGAAGGTGACTTCAGTACGGTACATATTCAATGGGAATTTAAACTGACAAAAGGTCACGAATTTTCAGCAGCAAATAATCAGCTTAAATTATTATCAACGGGGAAACCAATACATTGGCTTCGCAAATTCGAATAAACTTCTTAATCTTATAGATTTTTTTTATAATCAAAATTACCTCCTCAAATTATCAGTCTGTTAAGACAGTTTATAGCATGATATAATCCAAAAGAATCTATCCAAATTTGTCAAATTAACCGGCTGGAGTAATTTTAAAATTAATTCAGAAGAAACTATAAATATCCTAGTTCCTCTAAGAACTGTTGAGCAGCTAAATGAGAAAGTTTGTTAAGAAGATCCAGTCTGTGGTTTGACAGAACATTTCTGAAATCATCCATCGGGGAAAAGGAAATAATCATCCTAAAGAGATCAAAGATTTTACCTTAAGAAAGGCAGTAGCATCGAACCACAAATCCGGTCAATATGTCTGCCTTGAATAATGTTACTCGACAATTGAAATTCGTAACAACAATTTGTAAATATTTGAACGAACTAACCAATAATAGTGAAAAAAGAGGTTTAATAAAATCGAAATCATCGTAAACCATAAAAGGGCTCTTCCAATTACTAGAGAAGAATTGAAAGTGATCATAAAACTAATCAATCTTATTAATGCCTCTTTGAGACTAAGATATGCACTTCAAATGTGGAAAGTAACAGAAGTCATGATGATTTTCAAATCGGAAAGACTTTCCATGAAGTTTCGCCATACAGGCTTATCTCTTTCCGGCCAATTATCTCAAAACTCTTCTAAAAATTACTTCTTAAGAAACTAAAATCGACAATAGAAGAAAATTATTTTACGCACTCTTACCAGTTTGGATTTAGAATGTATCGGATGCCCAACAAACAAAATATGTTATACTGTCTTCTCAAATACGACAAAAGCTTTTGATAATGTATGGTACAAAGACTTATTCCATAAGTTAAACATATTTCTGCTAAGACAGAAAGATTTTTTTAAATGTGAATTATTATACAGGATTCCAAAATAATGTTTCGGTTTAAAACCTGAGATCAAGCTACCCTGAAAGATATACTGTTTATTATCTAGAAAACCCTCAATTTTCGAAAGTAATCATAAGAACACCTACAGATCGGCATAAAATAAGTCCACGATAAGTTTTGAAAACTTCTAGTACCATAATATGCCTAAAGGACCATAAATTTTTCCTTAAGTTTCCCAATATTTCTCCAGCGTTTTAATCCATCCAAATGAGTTTCAATTATAAAAACCCAGGTTAGGAAAGTTCTTAGGGGCTAATTTTTTTAATTATTCTTCATTTGCTGAAACTGATATCGAATCACAGAATTGGTATTATTATTTTTTCAACTGACTTCTATAAAGTATTTATAATGATTGTTCCCTATTAAACATTTATTATAATCGTCAATTATAAAGGCGCAATCTATTATCAGTGAAGAAAAAGACTTTTTTGTTTTAATTGCACTTTTTTAGCCTTTACTATAACTTTGTTTACTTGACCTTCTTCGTCCGCTTAATCTTAGTTTTTACAATTTCAATTTGAATAATACTTATGAACACCCTATATTAAAGCGTGTAGTGATGTAGTTTTAAAAGGATCAGGTTTGCATTCAGAAAATTCTTAGTTCAATTTCCTTAACGTAAGAAGTCGATATCAATATTGAATTATACTTACGCTGTAATCAAAATTTTTTCTTCAGAAATGACTAGGACATACACAGTAACTCTAATTTTTGTATGTAGTTATTCGTAGTATAAAATTTGTTTAAATAAAAATTATAAAAATATTATTTCCCCATTAAGATGCAACAAATTCTGAAATATATATGTCTCTCTCTAATATCTGACCTGTATCAGTTTTCTATCTCTTATTTAGCAATAAAATTGGAAAGATACGTATTTTGTAATCTTTACTTCATCTGGCTTGAAGATCCTATTGGTACTAGGCAATCTATTTAAGAACACCAGTCGCGAACACTGCAGACTTCGTAAGTCTGTTCATTAATCAAACAGTGAAATGCGATCTCAAGTCACATCTCCCTTTTATTTTATTGGAGCTCAGTATATTATCCACCTTTATTTCGAATATCTCATTATGAGACTCATTTATTTAGCTGGTTCAATATCTTCATTTTTATATGCCTGTTTTTAAAATAGTAGAGTAACTGTTAGCTAGTAACCGTTTTCCTTCATTTTCAAGTATTTGAAATACAATCAAACCTTACTTTTGCGGGTTAGTCAAACGTTAATAGGTGAACAATAAAGGTGTTAGAACATATTAAAAAAACCTTCAATTTTTTTTTAAACTAGAACGAATGGTCTTAAGCATTATAACCCCCAAATTTACAGAACATTACTGTATACCGAGACATTTATATTGGAGATGTTTTTTTCTTGCGGAGATAGTAAGCAGCCCCATTTTTGTGTTTAAACTACAGTATCGTACTTTTTGCCATCCAAATTATATCACAGAAGTTATCAGAATATGTCTTCAGCATGTCATGAGTCGCTGATATGAATAAGTCCAATCTGATTGCTTCAGAAAGAATACATAAAAGAATTGGCCAACGTGGAAGCTATATCGGGGAGACTTACGACAGTAAAATTTAAAGGAATAAGCACACCATTTTCTATTGTAATAATATACAGACCAGGGAATAACGAAAGAATATAAAATAAAGATGACTTCTGGGAAGCACTGCAACTCACGATTAGTAAAGGTAAAGAAGTCACTTACCTAATAGATGACTTCAATGCAAGAGTGGACAATAAAAGTAATTGGAGTTATTGGTGTTAATGACAAAAAAACAAAAAAAATGACAGTGTGCAAAGACCGATTAGTTCTGCGTGGTATAATATTTGAAAATAATGAATTTTTTTGACTATCAATGGACACACAAATATACAAGACAAGAACTTAGCAAAAACAAAAGATCGATTATAGACTACATAATTACGGAACATGAAAATTTAAAAAGATAAAAGATGTAAGACTCGGAAGAGGCGTGAAGATTGGCAGTAACCCCCATCTTTTAGTAGCGAAAGCAAATCAAATAGAGTAAAGAAGAAGAATGTAGATATAAAGGGGAAAAGTTTCGAAAAACAAGGACTATGAGAAACTATAAACTTATAAATCCGGAAGCCAGTGCAGAATATATGTAAAATGAGAATTTCTAAGAAAATTAAAAATAGGAGAAGTATGATAGAACCCGAAGATGTAGAAGAATTATTGGCATGTCTTAAAGAAATAATTCTTAAAGTGACAACTGAAGGTCGCCGTATAAACTGTAGAAGTAACATTCGAAAACACATATCCTGAAGGAATGAGAACATTCAAAAATAAGATAAAAGAAAATAAACGATTATGTAATTATTATCTGAACGTTAGAGGCTTATCAAAAGTACAAAATCCAGAAGTCTTGCAAGCAAAAATAACAGAATTGGAGAAGTTTGGGCATCAAATGGAATCAAATAGCAATAACAATCAGAAATCATTTCTCAAAGCTCTAAAAACGTTTAAGAAGGGTAAACAACCCCATCTAAAGCAAATTAAAGATAAAGACGGAACAATATTTATTGGAGAAAGAAATTTATATCAAGGTGGGGAAAATATTTCAAAGGGCTTCTTAAATGGAAACCAGCAGTACAAAAAGAAGAGGATCAATGCAGATACGCAAAAAGGTGGCATAGTAAAAATAACTAAAGAACAGCTACAAGAAGCCGTTAGAAAATGAAAAGAGGGGAAAGCAGAAGGGCATGGCAAGATATGACCAAAAAAGCTAAATACATGGGAGATGCGGAATTCGGTACTTGGGTGCTTCAGTACAACATCATTGCTAAAAAACCGCAAAACTGCTATCATAGTACCCATATATAAAAGGACGACAGCAAGAACTATAACAATTATAGAGACATTTCCCTACTACGTATCTCTAGTAAACTTTTTGATAGAATTATAGAAGAGACACTGCGACAAACAGTTCAACACCAAATAAAAAACTCCTAGAGCGAATTCAGGCTAAGCTACAGCACCCAAGATCAAATATTCACACTACGACAAATAACAGAAAAGAAAATAAGATACAATAAAAAAGCATATGCATGTGTTATAGGTCTTTCGAAATCTTTCAATGAAGAACCGAGAAACGAAATCTGGGAAAGTTTAAATAAACTAGGAGTGCCGGACTATTATTTATTCAAGAGCATCTTACTCGAATAGACCCTAATAGACAAGTTAAGGGAGTAAGGCAGGCGAACCCAGTAGAGGGATGCCCAAACAATATGGAATGAAGCATTAGGAAAAATATTAAAAAAGAAACACGTAGACACAGGAGAGGAATAAAGCAAGTGATGGACGAACTTCATATATGTTCTTCTGCGGAGGTATCTGAAACATAATGACATCTAAAAGATTGACCAAACTCGAATTTCCAACAAAGGTCATTATCAAAAAAGGATTTTAAATTGTTAATATAAAGTAAATATTGTATATGTCTTTTTTCCATTGCCAAAATTATTGGTAGATTGCTTATTGATAATAATGAAAATAAAAATTTCAATAACAAAAGGATATTTTTGATACGCTTTAAGAAAAGCATAACCAAGATATAAATTATGGAGAATATGGATAGAACAACAACGTAAACTATACGAACTAAATGAGCTTGTGACATAATGATAATCACATTTAACAGCCTATTAACATAATAGCCTTGCAAGGTATTGTGGGTTGTAATTCGAAAAGATTGTAAAATATTGTTGGCTAATGGTTCATCCAACATAATATCCTCCAAAAGGACACAGAAATGTTGTTTGGTCGCCGTCTTGGAATTTTAATAACTAAACCGCAATTAACGACAGAAATGTTAATTGAGTTATGTATAAGCGGAATCTATTAAGTTGACCTATTTGTTAATGCTAATCTATTATAACAAAACGCAAATGTGCGAAAATCAACGAAGCTTTTTCTAGTGAGTAGGGAGTAGTCGTAAGTTGGATATTAGCAAGTGCATTGTCTTATAAAATAATTAAGTGGGGAAGACAGAACGAATGAAATTAAACCTTTTGAGTGTATTTTTAAGGTTATCTAAAACAGCAATTAAGTATCAAGTGGCACTGCTGTAGAGTGCAACATGCACGCATAAATTTGATCTCGGTTTCAGGCGGTGATAACCTAAAAGGGAATTCTCTGAAAAGCCGCTTATGGAAGATGTGTCACTTATTAGGAACATATTTTACAAGACTGAAGTCGCTGTGTGAATGCTTTCATTGTTGAATGTAAGCGCACAATTGTAAACTAATGCATTTAGGGAGATCTGACACACTTACATCGGCGCGGAGACACTTGAATGGAAGCTTTCATGGGCAAGACGTCAAACATTTCAAGCCGCGAGTTGAGTGTAGATGCATCTTTCGAGACCGCGAGGGAGCGATGACGCGATTATTTATTCGCTCCGTAATTTGGGCGGCAATAGGGCACCGTGATTTGAGAGACCGCACAAGTTCGTCGCGCTTCCGCCCGGTGTCATTACACTTGGGAGTTCTTTCGTAAGAGTGACCTTCGTATGAATGAATAGCATGCCGCGGGCTACAAACTGCCTACACCGTGTAAATCAAGGCTGCTTACGTAACTAATTCCGTTTTCTGACTCCAAATAAGCGGCGCTCGTCCTACGTTCGGCTGGATGCGTTAGCTAACTCACATAAAACAGAACAGCCAGGCTGCATCTTAATGGCTGTTTGGATGTCGTAACAAAATTTTATGGCAGTTCGCCCGATTCGTTGCTATCACGGAGGCAATACTCCCCGCGCCCATTTATGTGCTACTACACGGCACTTAATGCACCAAAGATAGTTGTTAATATGGCTCGAAGCGTGCGGGCGAATTTCCTTTCTCATTCTGATAGACACCAAGAGGCCACCGGCAAAGCAAAGAGCAAAACAACACAACAGTAGAGAAAGAAGAGATGGTTATCATTTAGTACGCAATAAAAGCAACAGAAATCATGAATGAATAATAAACATCGCAATCGTCTGGGTGTGATGTGATGTTGATTCTACTATTTTGATGATTGGGTGAACAACTAACGGGAAAGAAAGAGAAATAACCACCAATATTCTTAAATGTAGGATAAAAAATGAAATAATACAAAAATAAGATCAGTTTGATGACTAGAAATGTTGAACAGAAGTAACAAAAGAAAAAAGAAAGTGCTGTACAATAATAACCAGACAACTATAAAATATTGCAAAAACAGATGGTAAATGAAAGTATGCGGAAATCGTAAATCAAAGCACAAGTAAAATAACATATAAATAATAATTGGATAAATAATAATTTATTAAATTTAAAGAGAATAAGGATCTAAGATATATCAAAATGAATACAAATAAGGGAAATAGTCAGATGATTAGTAAAAGAATAAACAAAAAGTTTATATATGGATGAACTACCATGTAACACATGGATTTTAAATATAATATAGAAAGATGATATTTATTTGTTTGCTTGTGACTTAATTGGAAGATATTTGATACAAGACTTTGTCTTGCCATGTACAAATACATATTAATAGAGTTTTCTGAACAATATGGTTCTATAAGGATTACGAGATGATAAATAAAGTAAAAGTAAAAATATTTAAAAAAATGAAAAATACTGGGCAACATTAAGAATAGCATTAAAAAATGAGTCTATAATTTTTACAATATTATACAGGGTCTGGCAGAATGATCCACCATTTTAAAACACCAATGAAAAACCAACAATGTCTCATTGCACCACCACACAGAAAAATACTTCTCATTTAATCATCAATCACTAGTCCAAATGTTATACATTCATACAGACCCGCCTTAATCCATTTCCATAGCTACTGCTACAATTTAACTGCGATCAGCATCCTTTAATTTCTTAATAGTCCGCGGCCTGCGTTAAAAGAATTCAGCCTCAGGTGTCGTAGAAAGAAATTCCAAGGAAACAGGTCTGGTGACCTAGTCAGCCATGGGGTGTCACCATGTAATGAAAGGAGGGAGCCTGAAAACATGTGTTCCAAAAGTTCTGGAGAAGTTCTCGCCGTATGTGTAGTAGTACCATCTTATTGGAACCGCAGTGGTGCATTTCCAGATTCGTTTCCAAAAGTTCTGCAACATCGCAACATAGTAGGTAGATGTGGCATTGACCGCACATCTTGCTTCCTCTTCCAAAAATACATCTCTATGATGTCAAATTGCATATCACACCAAAGGGTAACACGCTGACTGTGGATTGGTCGTTTATGGAGTTGTCAAAGATTTTGTAGGACCCAATATCTGCTTATTGGCACAATCCGACAGTTTTTTTGAACAATTTGTATCTTTGGTGTTTTACTAAAAAAATAATTTCTTGAAATCTAGGACATCTAAGGCCTTTTAGTTAGTAGTATTGCTGAAAATTTTATATTAAATTAAAATACTATAATTACAAAATAATGAAAGTTTAAGAACCACATTAGGATATACCTTTTTGTAGATATGAGGTCTGGGGGAATAGTGATGTTACATATAAAATTGGCATAAAAGTGTTGTCAGCTATGGATATTTGACATATGTAACTTATAGCAGTACTGTTACTTACAATAAGACTAACAGCAAGACGTCTTTTCTTACGATAATTGACTTCTCTACACCGGCAACGAAAAATGTCTGGTGTATCATTGCACGAAGGATGCAGCGGTATCCACGACCTCAAATGAATCTGGTTGAGTTATGAGAGCGTATCAGTAATGAATGGCGAATGCATTCTATTAATGCACAATTTATTCACTATTTGACTTCATGCCAAGAAGAATAGAAGGGATCATAAGAACCCGAGATGGGACCATACATTATTGAATAAATATCAATGCTTGTGGACAGATGTTTTGTGCAATTTTTTATTTATTTGTCTTATACTATTAAATAAATCTGCACAGTTTCAGTTGTTAATTTGCATTTCTTCTTGGTGCTGTAATTTCAATAAACAGTAATATAGGTGAACAATTCTGCATAAAGAAGATCATGTATAATAGGTTATCTCATGCAAACATGCAAGTGGTTTTAATTGAATAGAAATGAAATGAGTCAAGATATTTTACTGAAATTTTATTATATTTAAATGTATTTCCCATTGCTTTCAGTTACCCGCTCCCAACCCTCAATGGTCATAGATACCCTGCGGAATAGGTTTTCATTCATTACCACAGTGACAATTTGTCAAGATCCAATTCCGAATAGATTCCAATTTGCACATCGATTGCCACTCAAACAGACATTAAAAGGACTAAATCCATTAAAGTCGCAAGGTTGTAGGTCAGGGAAATAAGGTGGTTGAATTCAGGTCTGTAGCTAGCAAAATACCCTTTTTGTGTCCTTTAGATTCAGTGTACAGACGCACCCAAGTTTTATCAGTGGCTAGAGTTGTAATAATCTTGGATTACTTCTATACCAAAGCAAATTATTTCTGGATAGCATTATTCGGAATTGCTTCTGGTCTGCAGTGAGCAAATGAGGAACCCATTTTGCCAGCAATTTCTTCAACTGAAGTCATTCAGTTAAAATCCGGTGTACAATGTTGCAAGGAATCCCAGTTTTCAGAGCAAGTTGGTGCACACTGTAGCCTTTATTTTAATTTAATTTATTTTTAATTTCAATACTTTGTTCAATATCTCTATGAAATGTGTGGTGACCACCTCTCTACTCACTTGTGTCAATTCTTCCTTCTCTAAACTTTTTGATCCAATCAGCTACAATCCTATATTCATACCGGCCAACGCTGTCTTGAGATCCTTCTCGATATGGGCGGCATTTTTACTGAGCAAAACTGAAAATTTGATGTAATTTCTCTGATCCTCATCAGTGAGTGAATTATTCAATTCCTGTAATTTTATTTTAATTACTATTTAAATAAAACTCACACCAATTAAAAGAGATGTTGTTTAATATGTAAACAAAAACACGTGTTTCTAAAACTACGAGGTCTAGATTAATACCGCCAGATGTCGCTGCACGTTTCCGTAGGACAACTTGATATATATAACAGTTGGGCTGAAAAGTTCGTAGGCTGACACATAAGCGGCGCTAGTAGTATTAAATCCATGTGCTTTTTAGTTAACCCTAACCTTCAAAAGACTCGTGTATAAATTTGACAACTGTCGGACTATTAGTTTAGGAGATATCGTATTTTGAGTGAAGCAACTATTGTTAATTTTAAAAAAATGGATAAAAAGGAATTTCAGTATTAATAAAACACTGCTTTTGGCAAAAAATACCGTTGAAACCAAGGCTTGGCTTGATAAGCATTATTTAGACTGTGCACCAGGAAAATCAACCGTTGAGAAGTGGTTTTCCAAGTTTAAACGAGGCGAGATGAGCACTGATGACGATGCACGCAGTGGACGCCCGAAAGAGGCTGTAACGGACGAAAACATAAAAAGTTTACAAAATGATTATGAATGACCGTAAATTGAAGTTAAGCGAGATAGCTGAGACTCTGAAGATATCAAAATACAGTGTTGGACATATCTTGCATGAATATTTGGACATGCAAAACTGTGTGCAAAGTGAGTGCCGCGCGAGCTCACAATCCAGCAAAAGTTTCAACGTGTCGTTGATTCAGAACAATGTTCAGCGATATTCAACGGTAATAATAACGAATTTTCGTTGATATGTGACAACGGATGAAACATGGCTTCATCACTACACTCCAGAGTCAAATCGACAGTCAGCCGAGTGGACTGCACGCGATGAACCGAATCCAAAGAGTGGAAAGACGCAATAATCGGCTAGCAAGGTTTATGGCATCAGTATTTATTGATCACCTTGAAAGGGCCAGACCATCAATAGCGATTATTACAAAGCGTTGTTGGAGCGTTTGAAGGACGAAATCACGAAAAAACGGCCCCATTTGAAGAAGAAAAGTGCTGTTTCATCAAGACAATGCAACGTGCCACAAGTCAATGAAAATGATGGCAAAATTGCATGAATTAGGCTACGAATTGCTTCCGCATCCACCGTATTCTCCAGATCTGGCCACCAGCGACTTTTTCCTGTTCTCAGACCTCAAGATAATGCTCGCTGGAAAGAAATTTAGCGCCGATGAAGAGGTAATTGCCGAAACAGAAGCTTATTTTGAGGCTAAAGACAAAATATATTTTAAAAATGGTATAGAAAAATTGTATGATCGCTATAATCGGTGTATCGCCCTCGAAGGCAATTATATTGAATAATAAAATCCAATTTTATCAAAAAAAAATTTTTTTCTATGTTAGCCTACGAACTTTTCAGCCCAACTGTTACTTCTAAGGTGTCGGGTTTACATTTTACATTTTTGTTTATATTTTACATTTTATTTTCCGTAAATACATTTTTCCATGCTTTTCTATTTTTTGGAAGATTACTGTTTCTTTCTGGAATTTGCCTTTTGTTTGAAGTTTGTTGCCTATTACTTTAATCCACATTTGTCTTGGTCTTCCTCTCTTCATTTTTGTCTGTATTCTCGCATCACACACTAATTTTACTTGTCTATTGTTACTCATTCGCAGTACATGTCCCCACCAGCTGAATTGTCGCTGTTCTATAAAATGGCTGTACCCTAACTCCTCTCTTATTTGTGTGTTCCTAATCCTGTCCGTTCTAGTGACTCCTAATATTCTTCTCGGGTATTTATTTCAGGTGCTTGTATTTTGCTTTTTTTGCTTATTTGAGTGTCCAAGATTCAGATCCGTAGGTTAGGACGACTGTATATCGTGTTGAATAATTTTATCTTTGTGTGGTTACATATTTATTTTTTATTGATAAATTTTTGATTCACGGCGTAATATGATTTTATTGGTTTTTTTTAATTCTTTCATCTATTTCAGTTTCTGGTTTTCCTGTATTGTCTATAGTTATTTCTAAATATTTAAATTCTTTTATATTCTCTGTTTTAAAATTGTTGATTTGATTGTAGTGTTAATATTCTAGTATTTTATTATTAGTATTTTAGTTTTGTTTATGTTTCTTTTCATGCCTTTTTCTTCCATTATTTGTTTCCATTTGCTTAGATTATCTTGTAGTTTTTTTAAATTTTCCGTTATTATTATGTACCAAATTATCTCTGAATACTCCGGCAGATATTTTAACTCTTTCTAGATTTTTGTATCCCACACACATTTTGTTAATTTTCCGTTCGCCGTTCTTGATAATATTGTTCATATATAGGTTGAATAATGTTGGACTTTGTCCTTCTCCTTGTCCCATATCAGTTTTGAACCCTTCTAATTTTATGTTATTTCTTATCATATAGTTTGTGTTGATTTTGTGTAGGTCTTGAACAACTCTTATTATTTTACTATCTATGCCTCTTTCTTTTAGGCGATTCCATTTTTGTTCTAGGGACTGTGTCGAAGGCTTTCTTTAAATCTATGCATGCTAGATACAGATTTTTATTTTGTATGTGTCTTGTTTCTGATATTTGTTTTATTGTGAAGATATGATCTTGACCTGATTCAGATACTTGGGGTTTTAATATTAGTTTTAGTCTATTGCTGATAATTTGTTCATATATCTTTACAATAATATCTAATAAAATTGTGTCGCTGTAGATATTATATTGTTTTAGGTCTCCTTTCTTATATATACGACTTTCATACCTGCTACATCAAAGTTCTTTATCATTTCCGCAATGATCTTGTCATTTCCAGGTGCTTTGCCATTTTCCAACGTTTTAACTACATTCTTCAGCTCTTTTATTTTTATTTTTTTAATTTATTTCACTTCACTCTGGTTTTCAGATTCTGGTTGAGTTGATTTGTGTCTGTTATCCTAGTAACTTTTAAAAATATTTTTTCATCTATGGTATCTGCTTCATATATTAATATCTGTTGGTTTTTGTTTTTCATGAATAGTTCTTTTACCAACTTTTCAATTCTGAGGGATTTTAAAACTTTGTAAAATAGTTTCTGATTACCAGAGCTATCATTTTCTGTTTTATTTTCATGTCCATGATTATTCTTTTGCGATTGCTACTATTTTTTTAACTTTTTTCTTTGATATTTATATAATTCATATTGGTCTGGGGGTTGGTTTGATATATATTTTTTACATTTTTCTTCTTTTGACCTTTTTTATTTCGTTAGTCCACCATTCCGTTTGTTTTTCCGAGTTGTCTGTCTTACAGATTCCACATATTTTAATAGCAGCGTTAATGATTTTCTCTTTGAAAATACTTCATCCTTGAGTATTAGCTTTTCTTAAGTCATTAATTCTTTAGATCTTTGTTGGTATCGTGTAACTATGATTTTGGTTCTAAGTTTAAATGTTCTTGTTGATAAGTGATTTGCGTTTTTTATTTTTGTAGTGTTTTTTGTTGTTTTTGTGTTATTCTGTTTTATTTTTCCCGTCAGTAAATAGTGGTCCCTATACATGTTAGCACATCTCCTCATTTTTGTATCTACTTTTTTCTTCCTTTTTTTAATAGTATACAGTTAATTGTTGATTTTTCTCCTCTCTTTGGTTGTACCCTGGTATATTTGTAAATATTCTTGTGTTGGTAGTATGACTAATTCATACTTATATATTATTATGATTTGTAGCTGGCAGAATTTTAACATTCTTTTTTCCTAGTATTGTTTTGTAATCCTTATCTTTTTTCTCTACTCTGCTATTAAAATCTTCTATAATATATATTGTTCCTTTCGCTTCTTCTGTTGTTGTTGTTAAATCTTTCCAGAATTTTTCTTTTTCGTCCATTCTTTTATTTTTATTTGGTTCGTATACTAATATTGCTGTTGTAACTTTTCCATTTTTGTTTTTTAACTGTACTATTTTGGTTATTTTTCTTAATTATTCTGTTGCTTTATCGGCATCCGGTGATCTTTCTTCTACAGTTATTTTTTGGCTCGCATTTTAGCTCTCTTCTTTCTCTTGGTTTCTTACCTCATTCCTTTCTATTTTTTGCGTCTTATGTACTTTGCTATTTATTATTAATTTGTTATATCTCATGATTGCCTTATTCCTTTTATTTCTGCTTTTTTCAATATTGGTAACAACAATTTTCTCTTTTTCTATGTTTTTGGGATCATTTTCGTCTATCCAGATGTGTTTCATTTAGGTTTTTTATATTTTTTAATCCAGTTTTCTTTTTCTTTTGTGAGCTTAACCAATATTGAGCTTTTCCGGTTTCTATTGTATTTTTCTACTCTTATTTCGTTTATGTCAGCTTTTACATTAATTCCTATCGTTGTATTTTGTATAGTTGTATTTATTTTTCCTATAGTTTCAGTCTCGTTCTCATTCTCTTCAACCTGTACTCCTTTCATTCCGACATTTTTTCTGATCTCCCTCTTAAGTTGTTCTATTCTGCCTTTTTGAATTATTACTTTTTCTTTTAAGGCTTTATTTTTTCTGTTACCTGTTTCATTTCCGTTACAATAGCATCCAGTTTACTATTTATTTGGTTCATATTTTTTTAATTTGCTGGAGCATCCTTTCAATTTTGTCTACATAACACATATTTGTTTATATTCTCACTGATCAACCCGTCGAAAGTCTTCGCTTTTATCATTATCGATAGTATTTATTTAGCACTATTTATCTCACTCTTTAACACTGATCTTTTTATATTTTGCACTAAATTTGGTTAATAACACTGATGTATGTTTCTTTATTTGTAAACACTGGTCTCTATTTGGTTTGGATGCTAATCTCTATTATTTATCTATTTTGGATTATAAGGATATTCTTTACACACTAGGTGTAAAAATTTAAATTTACTTTATGTTACCTTTTCTTTCTGGATTATGTAATATTTTTCTTCTTCGCCACGTAACTTTATTTTAATATTATCTTTTTTTACGTCATCTAATCTTCATAATTATCGAAAGAAATATAATATTAATTTTGTGTACCCCTAAAACTTACATATGATATTTCGTGCTAGTAGAATTTAAAATTCTGATAAACTCCATGACAAATCTGGAAGATCTAAGTAAAATATTTTTATTTGTACATCATTTTAATCTGTAACAAATTTATAATTTTTTTATATAAATTTTTCTTAGATTTTGGAAAATTGCATAAGTTTTTCAATTGTGAAAATGTTAAGATTTTTAAGAAAGTATTTTAGGTTCAAATGTTATAAAGCAGCCAAATTTACAAGAATAAGTAACGTTGTCAAGTCTCTTAATATGCGCACCATAGCTATTCACTTGTGATTGATATTCAAATTCATACCACAAGTTTCTAATACCATTTTCAACTAAAATTGATGTAGTATATAAACTCGTGGACTGAAAAGCTCCTAGTTTAGTATTTTTGGCAATTCTTTAGCAGATAAAAAGAAAGTAAAAATAGGCAATTTTGACATTTACTAAATGAACATAAAATACTAGAAAAAGTATAAAATATCATATACTTATAAATGAATATTGTGATATGAGCATAGTTTTCTGAATCACTGCATGTATGATTGCATCTGTATAACAAGACTGTCGTCATTTTGTAAAGAAGCACCGTACCTCCATCTATGTTAAACCGTTTGAATCTTTATTTTGTGATCATTTGCACAGTATATAGTTGGCTGGCACATGTGTTGGTGTCGGTAATGGGTTCTTTATCTTTACAATGAGTTCAAAAGTTCGTGAAGCGATACGATGTAGTGAATCAAAGAACCGGAACTGACCTATAATGCAGCTGCAAACTATATGTGGAAGTTGGAGGCATTCGTTAAGGAGTGACTAAAGAAATACTTAGATATTAAGAATATTAGACGATCTGATGAAGAGGGGAATACATCGCGTCATAACAACGAAGTATAAAATTATCTTATGCCCAACTGAAACTCCGTAAGAAAGGAATCTGAGTTATTCTAATTACAGTTCGACGTCGCTAAAAAAACCTTTTTTTTCGATCAAATTTAAAGAAGCTTTTATTAAGTGGATAAACGACTAGCGCGGGAAAAGGAAAATTTGAATCGAGGTTAGGACAATGTTATTCACACGAACGAGTCTTCTTTATCCAAAGATAATAGCGTAGAGTAATATGATTCTTTAGAGCACAGTTAAATACCCTATAAGTGCATGTTTGGGTATGCTTCTGTAAATACGGTTTTGGTTTTGACAGAACAAGTTGGTTGGTGAAGGAAGACAATAACCTTAAATATCGTAGTGCGTTAAAACAACAAAATAACATCATTACAGTTGAATGGCAGTCTGTGTCCCCAAATGTTAATCCCATTGAAAATGTATGGTTTTATATAGCTGTCATTTTAAATTAAGAAGGTATGACGATCTTTGCCAAATGATTATATAGCAAATCTCGTCATAACCAAGAAAGAAAGGTGTGAAGCAATAATCAGTAATAGAAGTTATTGGGCCAGATGATAGATAAGTGCGCAATAGCCCATAGTGTACACTTACAATAAAAAAATCTATATTTTTATTTTTTCAAGATTATAATAGACTACATCAGATTTCTGTACTAAACAAAGTTGTTCGAAGCTTAATAATAAAACCTGTATATTTCTAAACTATTTTTGGCAAATTGATGCTTGTGTTGATAGTTTAATTGTTTTATAGTACTTCTTATACAATTTGTAGGTGAAAACGCTAATTATAGCGTCACGAGAATAAACACTCTAATAAACTTTGCACCTCCCAGCTGAACATCTAGAATAATTAACAGCTAATAAATAAGTATCTGCAGTCATAAACCAATTCTACGTCCAATAGTTCCGTTAGTAAACAGTAGATTAATTAGCTGCTGTTTATTTAGATCTGAATTGCGTGTATGATTTTATTAGGAATAGCTAGAAGCACAAGTAAATAAAATTATGCAAAACTAAACCTTTATCTGCTAGGAAAAATTGTAAAAGGGGATAAAATATATTTTTAATTTTGAATTGGCACCTTCTTATAAAGCACCGATAAAACATATGTGATTATATTATATGATAAAATTATTTTATACAAGGGGGAATAAGAAAGTTAGAAAATAACTGCTTTGATATAATATAATATTATTCAGTACAGTAGTTTAAATGATTTATAATATTTTATTTTGTATTAAAAATAGAAATAACAATTTTATCTTTATGTATTATTTTTATATTTTTAATTTTAAAACCTTTAAAAAGTAACGGTAGGCTCAGATCAACTGACGTTATGATTCGCACCTGCTGGGATTAGAAAGGAAGGTATTATGAACAGTAAGATTGGGCCGAAGACTCACGGCACACCGCTACCAACAACTCACTAATTGAAACGGCACATTACAAGAAAGTAGGCCATTTATTTATAAGTCAAGGAAGTTTCAAAGTCACTTTTCATGCATCAACAATGGCGCACGAGTTTATATTTGCGTTAAACTCGTTAAAACCAAATTAGCACCGATCGATACCGTACTATTTTAAAACTGAAGATGACCTTATAGATTTGAGGCGCCAAGTTTCTATCACGATATAGTTTACAAACTATTCGATAGATGGCAGAAGTTTATCAATAGCAATGAGTATTATTTTTTTACTTAGCTCATGAATATTCCCAGAAATTATTAAATTCTGGCGAAAAAACACATAGTTAATTATTATAGCTGAAATTTTAAATAATTGGGAGCACTTTTTTGAAACAAAACCACACTATATTCGCAACTAATGGGCCATGCGCTCTCTTCTGTTAGTTAGGAGCCTAAAGCCAACAAAATAATTTTATAGAAGCATGTTTCAATGCATAGTAATAGTTTTTTGCGAACTTTTCCAAGATTCTGTTTCGCGGAACATTGCTGAGCTATTAAATTCTTTACCCTTTTTATAATGACACAGCAACGGAGACAAAGATTTTCAATAAAGTTCACCAGACGTCACTTGGTCTAACATTTCATTGCGTGTTTGAACAGGTGTCCACGTGATTTGAATAAATTAAAATCATTCAATTAAAATTCTATAAATAACCATTCAGGCGAGCGCTGCCAGTTATAAATATTTTAATTGGATTTCTGCCACCTACGCACGCCTAGTAGAGGTAACAACATTATTATTTTTTGTCTGCGCTGCGCAATTGCAGGTAGACGCAGCTTATTTTCAAACAAAAGCGAAGAGTGGGCTTTCCCGTAAGTACTTGAGTTATTTTGAAACGTAAGTACCTACCTGAAAGCTTTTATTGTTTGAAATTATGAATTGTATCTTGCAAGATGAGTCTTGTTTAAGCGTTTAAAGTGTGGATGTGTTTAGAATGTGTTATCATGCGGTGAACGTCGTACTCCAATTACAATTGAGCTTTTAAACTACATTAGTATAAATTTATACACAAACCTGTAAGTTTATTTGTGAATTATTATTGTTATTGATTATTACCTAAATATAAATTCTTTGGAAAGTTAAACAAGAAGGGTGTAATACCGCAAAGGAAACTTTCTACAGCGGTGCGAAATCGTAACGGTCACTTCCTGTTGCCGTTAACCGATTTGGCCGAAAATCAATCCCATGAAAGGTACTGACCTGATGTGTGTATGCCAAGTTTGAAGAGAATCCGTTGGATAGAACGGAAGTTATCTTGTCTCCAGACACACAGACAGACAGACAGTCAGGATGATAATCTCATTAAATTTCTACTATAAGCTCCGCTGTAGAAAGTTAATAACCAAATAATATAACATAATATCCAAATTTTATTCCAAATTATCTACAGTACGGAAATGATTATCAATAATGGCAATTAATTCAAGCAAAACACATTGTCAGGTTCCTTCGCGTTTGTGCAAAACACGAACTCTCAAATTATGAGTTCATATCCGATACAAGCGCAGCATTTTTCAACATATTCCAGCTACAAACCTCCCGTATGTACAGAAGTACGATTAGACACAGATTCAGAGTCATTCGCCAATGAAATCTCTTGGTAAGAAGCGGGTAAAAATAAGAAAAAAAGGGTATCCCAAAAAAAACCTAAAACAAATCAAATTGTAATATAAAGAATATGCACCGCTAACTACACAAGAAAAGGAAGTTAAAATAGCACCAGTTGAAAACGAAGCAACTTATAATCAAAAATAAAATATTTCCAAACCGCTTTCTACTTTTATCTGTTGTTAAAAATTTTTCCGACATGCTTAGAAACTTCAACCTTGTTATTCCAGAAAATGTATTTGATTGCAAAGCAATGGCAGATGATTCTGTAACAGTTAACATAAAAACTTTTGATTCCTACCGCACATTAATAAAATAGCCGTAGGCAAAGAATATAGTACACCACACTTGTCAAATGAAGGAAAATCGAGCCTATAGGGTAATCATAAGAAGCCCCCATTGCTCAGTTCCCATCGAGATACTCCAAAAGGAATTAATTGAAACCGGTTTTAACTCTAGGAACATCTACAATATCAGAAGTAGAATAACTAAAGGTTCCTTGCTCCTATTTTTTGTATATTTAGAGCCTGCGGAAAATAATAAGGCTATTTATAACCTCAAATTGGTTGTTCTAAGAAGAAAAACAGAATTAGTTCAGTGCACAGATCGTCAGGCTTATAAAAGCATACTGCAATAAATCCTACGCTTCTGTGAAATGCGGAGGTGCCCACAACACTGTCACTTGTACTAAGTATCCCACAACCCCCGTAAAATGTGTCTTATGTGAGGGTTCTCTTACAGCAAATTATAAAGGCTGCGCAGTCTATCGCAAACTTTAAAAGAAATACCAGTATAACAAAGTTCTGCCACAAAGTGGAGCCACCATAAGAAATACAGTTTTACTTTTAAATCATAGTCAATTCCCACCGCTATCTAACCAACTAGCTTTAGTTAATCCACTCTTAAACAATATAATTATGTCCTTAAATCGAACCCAAATCATACACAAACATCAACTTTCTTAGATAAGTTTAAAAGTCTGTTCTACCGCTATCCTAAATATGCTTAACACAGTCATAAGCAAAATATCATCATAATGGCGGAATTCCTAAGAATAGCTATATGGAACCCAAATGGGCTTCAGCAACACAGAGACAAAATTGAAACTTACCTCAAAATAAATTGTATTGATATAATGCTTATCTCAGAATCTCACTACACAACAAAGACATATTAAAATACCCAGATATTTGATTTACCATACAGAGCATCCTAATAGAACGGCCCACGGTGATACTGCTGTCATAATAAAGAAAAGCATAGTACATCACAAATTGTCACCATTTAAAACAGATCATGCTCAAGCTACTACCATTGAAATCAACAAGTTACCACGGACATTAGCAATATTAGCGATATACTGTTCCCTAAGGTACAAGATCTCTAACATTCCATTCTACAAATACGTAGATCATCTTTTACAGCGGGTGGCGATTTTAACTCTAAGCATACCCAAACAGACAGCTTTGAATGTATAACAACTTTGGTTTTCTCTTCTCGGGAAAATCTACCTACTGGCCAACAGAGTTAAAGTGCCCGATCTACTAGACGTTTGTGTTACGAACGGCATTTCAGTTAATTACACCAATGTAGAATCCAATTATGACCTCTCTTCAGACTATTTGCCCATTATTGTGACGATTAGTATTTTAGTAATTTTAAAACAACGCAATAGTATATTATATAATAAATATACAAATTGGGATAGCTTTCGCAACTATATTGATTTAAACGTCAACCTAAATATCAGAATAAAAGAATCAGAAGGGTTAGATCAAGCTACAGACTATTTAATAGAAATAATACAAGATGCCGTTAAGCATTCTATTCCCTAAATGGAACAACACCAAAATACTATCAACATCCCTCTTGAAATAAAAAATAATAATAATAGCAGAAAAAAGAAAACCAAGATCAACCTGGAAAAAGCACGCAACATAACGGATAGAAACAACTATAACAGATTAATCAATAAACTAAAAGCAAAGTTAAAGGAATTCCGAAATTAAAAATTCTGTAGTCTATTCAAAAATGATAACACAATTTGGCTAGTAACTAAAAGCTTAAAAAAATCTCAAACTGCTATCCCTCAAATTTGAACTGAAACTAGAGGATGGGCCAGATCTGATCTGAATTTTCGTGTTCGTTATGGAAATTCAACATTCAATCCTTGCAGTGTAAACTAAGGTTCCTCAGGGAAGCGTTTTAGATCCAATCCTCTGCATATTGTGCACTGTAGACATACCAACGATGCAAGAAACACTAATTGATACCTTCGCAGAGGACACGGCTGTACTAGCAACCGGCGTCGACCCTATGGTAGCCAGCTAACTTCTTTAGAGACATATTTACTTACTTGAAGGTTGTTTTCAAAAATGGAAGGTTAAAGTGAACATAACATTTTGATTAAGACGACAGCAATGCCCCTGATCACAATTAATAATTCACTAGTACCACAGGCCAAAGAAGCCAGATATCTAGGGATGCACTTAGATTCCAGACTAACTTGGAAGACGCACATATTGAAAAAGAGAAAAGCAATGGACCTTAAGGTTAAGAAAATGTGTTAGCTATTAGGCAGAAAATCATCGTTATCCATTGAAAGCAAAGTCTTCATTTACAAAGTAATTATAAAACCAGTGTGGACATACGGAATTGAGCTATGGGGATGTCCATGTAAATGAAATACAGACATTTAATATTTCCAGTCGAAGACACTACGTGCTATAGCTAACACTTCCTGGTTTGTGTTAAATTAGACAATAAATACATTTAAACATATCTTTTGTTAAAGAGGTTATTGAACACACGAACACCAAAGTAAATTGGAAGCACAACCAAATGAAATTGGCCAACGCCTACTGGAAGCCAGGCACGCCAAAAGATTAAAGAGGTACTAGCTACGTGATATAGCAGCTCTACCTCATTAATTTTTGTGAATTACGTTCATCATAAATAATTATTATTTTACATTAATGCAAATGTTTTGTATTTTGTCACCAATGGTTGTCACCCCCCACTTGTCAACACTAGTCTTATTATTAGCGCATACAACAAATTATGTGTAAACTCTTCTGATTGCTAATAAATTATTCAAAAAAATATTGCAAGCTGACTACGAAACTGACGTATTATACACAAAAGTTGTTTGAACTATTAATTATATAACTATATTTTAAAATTCCTATTAAATAAAAAAGCTTTTAGAATGAATAAAGTACCAAGGTTATCCATTAAATAAAATTTAGATGTATAACATATGCAATAAATTGCCAGTATACGGGGGACTACGAAAAAGAGCAGCATCGTTTAGATACTTTGATAAATGAAATTCTATCTGATAAAGAACCATTCTAATATTCGTCGAAAACTGACAACTAAACTGATCTTAGTTCCGTATCTTTAGATTCTGAATCTCTCAGTGCTAGACCGAGAATTAAAAACAACTAAAATTGATAAAGTTTGTGTTTCTAGTACGATTCAGTTTACTTCTGCTCATTCTGTTATAAGAAATTTGCACTCAACTAGTGATTCTTCCTCAGATGAAATACTTGAAAATGTAAATTCAACCAACCGACAATTAAATGAAATTATAGGTGATAATCTAAAACATTTTGAGTTTGTAGGTAATAATTTGGGAATATACAAAATGTTATTGGGGAAGTGTACGATAAGTAACTCGTAGACTTCTTTTTTATGTTTGTTGAGGGACTATTAGAGCTAATGGTGCAAGGAACTAACAGATACGCCCTTCAAAAACTTAGTAAGTCAATTTCTAAGAGCAAGATAAAGTGGGAAAAATACAAAAGTTGTATTGAGCTGTCCGATTAGATAATTATCTTTGAAGAAATGTGAAATGGTATCAAAAGCTCACAGTTAAATTTTTTTTAGTTTTGTTGTGATGGGCGCCTTTATAGTATAAAAACATGTTACTAATAAAAATATTAGAATTACAGAATTCTTCATTCTATGGGTTTATTTGGTAACGTAGAACTTTAATACTAAAGTTCATATTAGCAGTATGAGAACTCTTCCAGTGAGAAGTTTTGCGACTTCCTATTTCAAGTCAACTAGAAAACACTTTTTAATCTTTGGTTGCCTTGCTGCTGCAGAAGTGGTTGGATTAGAGGGGGTTATTTTGTCTTTCTAGCTTGGAATGGTGTCTATTGCTGCGTTGTTGAATGACATTTTAGACAAAAGAAATGTTGAGGTCATTGTGTAACATTTGGTTGAATATATACCATGACGCATCGGTCATTGCTCGAAAAATTTACACTGGAGTCTCTTAATAACTGCAAGATTCGATACCATATGTTCAGATAGGTTGAATGATATAAACCAGAACTTTATTTTAGAGGGGGGTTGAGATTTTCTACCAATCAACCAGTTTAGCTCCTTGAATCGTGGATCAATTTGTTTTTTCTTCAAGTTCAGTTTTTTTGCCAATATGTAGATATGTAGATAAGGTACTGATGATGCGATAGAAATAATTACATAATTAAACAAGATAGGTAGGTCAATGTCCATCTGCTTAGTATAAATATTACTTGTTTTGACTTGTTTTCATTAATTGTAATTCTTCATTTGTTAATCCACTCTTTTATAAGGCTGAGGTGGTCTTGTACATATGATGATGCAAATTATTGGGTTTTCGTGACTAGCAATGATCTCTGTATCGTCAGCAAAGATGTAGATAATAAATGAAGTAATGATCCAAGTACGCTGTTTCCAGCTTTATTTGGAAATATGTTCACTCTTTACTTTAGATCGGAATTGACGATTATCTAGATAAAATTTGAGAAGTTTGCAATATGACAGTAGAACTAATTTGATTTGATAAAGGAGTCTATCAAAGGCCTAGCTTATGTCTTAACAATATGGATGAACAATATTTTTTATCTTCCAAAGGTTTATTGGTGGTTTGTATAACTCGATCACACTGCTGGATCGTATAGTGTTGTCAGAATCCAAACTGATTCGGTGTAGTAGCAGGTTTTAGAGGAACTTAGAAATGGTGGATAAAAGATCTAAGGGTCTGCAGGAGAAGACATGGTTAGAATTTTTACCAGGTTTAACTATCAATATGACTTTAAACTTTTAAACTGTTGGGGCCAGTAGTGAAGTCGTATTGTATATGTAAGTTAACATTACAATGGCCGTCTTTGGAAGTTCTTTTAACATTTTCGGTGTAACTTGGTCAGCTACGTGTGATTTTCTGTTCCTGACTTCTTTCGGGATAATTGGTTGAATAGGTTCTGTTTTCTTGATTCGGTTAAGCATCCTGAGGGCTAAATACTTTGGCAAGATGTTCAGCAAAAAGGTCGGCTTTTTCCTTATTGCATTTTGTTTAATGCCCCGGAGTAAGAACGTTGTTACGGATTGGAGAATTTGTTCGTATCGTTTTTACTGGTCGCCATATTAAAATGTCGTATCGATTGAGGTTAAATATATAGTCTTGAAATGATTTGTCTTGTGCTTCTTTTAGCTCGGATTTAAGTTGTTTAAGTTAGTCGATTGTATGTGGTTTTGTTTGCTGGAGAATAACTCCGATGTCATTTTGCCCGACCTTTTCTCTTCTCAACAATTAGTTTTTTAATTTTATAAGAAATATTTAAAATTATTTCATCAGTTTTCGGTTGTGGTATGGCATGCTTACCTGCCTGTTGTAGGATGAAAATGGCGTTTTTAGTAGATTCATTTAGATCTTCAAGATTTTCGATTTGTACTTTTAGATTAACGGTTTCGTTAACCTTGTTTCTGTAGTCATCCCAATTTGTCTTTGATGATAGATCATAATTTAGTTTTATATCCATATACGATTGTGAAATGCCACTCGTAAGGAAGAAATTCAGCAGATATAGTGTTTTAGTTGGGTCCGTTGACTAGTAGGTAGGTGTGCTTGTGGATAGAAAGGAATACTTTTTCTCCCGGAGTACTTCAGCTATTTCTCTACATTTTGCAGTGGTAAGACGCGATTCACATTAAGTATTTTTTGAGGTATAATCACATCCGGATAAAAACTTACGACCAAGAGTTGTAAAGAACTCCCCTTTTCTTTAAGTTATAACGAAGTCAGCAATATACATACTACAGAAATTGTTATATCATATGGTAGTACTTTTATTAATTAGAAGTCAATTAAGTGTTGGTAAAGAAAGATTTTTATTTCTTCTTTACGTTGGATTACGTCGTTGGCATTCTATGTGTAGCTGATCCATTATTTTTGCCCTACTAGCATTATTAGAATTTCCAAGACCATGATATTTTGTTGAATGAGCTGTTGAAACATCCTTTTGAATTCGTTCAGGAATTGGTTAATCAAATTAGTGATGTTTTCATCACCATTGTTGTTGATGTTATGACTGTTGTGTATGAGTAACATATCATTTTCATTATTGATGAGTGCATTAGCGTAACTTTTTCTTTAGAGCGTTGGATTTGAGGTTGTCAATAAGTTTATATATATATATTGGTGTTGATGGATGGTTAGTAGAATTGCCATTGCCTCAAATACCTTTATATAATCGATGGTAATATTTCCAGCCTCTGTAATTTGCGAGAAGAGAACCTCCACATAGAGCACGCGTAGCTGGAGTGTCTTTGCTTTTTTTGTAGCTTATAGTACTGTATGATTCTCTACATTTTACATAAACGGCCGATAATATTATCATTATGTCTTTGTCTTTCCTGGATGGTTCTATTTACACTGGGCTAATTTGTAAATGTTGGATTTTATAAATTTATTTATTATTATCAGCAAGTTCTAAACCAACAAAAAACATATTTAGTGGCTCTTTACTTTACCTTTGTTTAGCATTACTAATATTTCTCACGTTATGTCTTAGTGCTATGTTTTCTTGTTTAACGTTTTGGATGTTCTTTGAGTAATATAAGTATTTTATTATAAATCTATAAGCCTTTTCCCCTTTTTTCACAAATTTTACCAGTTTTCTGTAGGTATCTGGCTTACTAACGGTATTATTAACCATACTTCTAGTGGTATATTGCTCTTGTTCTACAATATCAGTAAGCTTTCTTCTCATTTCTGGAAAGTTAGTAACACTATAAATAAATTTAGCGAGAGGTTTTGAAATACTGGTTTGTGTGTTGTTTTTATTGGAGGATTTATCATTATCTGGGTTCAAGATACGCTACTTATTGTTCAACTTTAGTTCTTCTATTGCAAATTTCTTACTGGAGAATATTTTTCTTCTTTTTACCAATTACCATGAATTCTCCTTACTTAAATTTTTAATTTTTTCATCACTAATTGATAACACTCTTACCAGCTGTGTGTTGTGATTGGGCTGTTATGTTTGTCGGTATGAATTTTGTTGCAAAATTTGCTGTGACTGTTGCTACGAATTTTCCATTTGAATTTGCATGTAGATCCTATATTCTTCTTAATTGGGTGGAAAGTAGATATTATTTAATAACATAGTATTATTTGAAAACTTTGATGGACATTTTTGAGACAATTGTGTGTACGCTGTTGATTGGTTCTGTATACGTAGGCTACTCGATATTTATTGCCAGTTAGTAACCCTGCGTGTGCCAGGTGCGATTTAACGTTTATATTATATAGTTTGACATTTTTGGCGGCATACGTACTGAGAACGTTTTGTCATACAGGCGCTATTTGTTTTGTTGTCGTTAAGTTGAAAATTGTCCCTCGGCCAAAAAGTGGAATTAACTAGTGAATATTTTTGTACGATGCTTTCTTACGACTTTCAACGTGGATTATCTCAAGCATCGATTACCTCATTTCTGCTTTTGCTGATGAAAACCGACACAGAGCCACTGTATATCGTTGGTTCAATGAATTTAATCATGGTCGTAGTTCGCTGGCGGATGAATTTCAAAAAGGTTGTGGTGCCAGCAAACATCGATGTCGTACGCTAACTGATAAAACAAGATCATCATGTGACTTATCGTAGAATTCAGGCATTCTTGAGCGTTAATATGACTAGCATAAATTCGATATTGTATGGATATTTAACCGTGAAACATCTGTCTGCGCGTTGGATCCCACATAAGTTAACGAACGCTCAAAAGCAGGCTCGTGCGGGTGGGTCGAGAGAAATGCTTAAGAAATACGACCACGGTACTTCACAAATTGTTTACAATATCGCCACAGGTGACGAATGTTGGATTTATGCGTGCGAGCCCGAAAGTATATAGCAGTCGACTGTATAAGTCTTTCAAGGTGAGCTAAACCCAACAAAAAACGAAGCATTTTGAAGCAAATGGTCGCCTTTTTTGGAAAAACTGGACCATGGTGTTAGAGAATCGTGAAATGGTTCATTCTAAATGATACACAACCTTTTTTTGGCAAGTCTTCGGAAAAATAAGAAAAACTAACGCGCGACGCTAGATCATTCTCCACCATGACAATGCGAGCTTCCACACATCGACGACACAAACAACTGCATTTTTGAGCACTAAAACCATTGAATTGATGGGTCATTCGCCGTCAGGGAGAATATAACGAAAAAAAAAAGTTTCTAACATCAAACATTTGTTTTTGTTATATTTTTTGCAATATATATCGTGGAGCTTACGTATAACATGGTGATGACATTGTGTGTTGTAAGTTGTTTATAAAGCCGGGGCTGTTCCCGTAGAGAAAATTTTTATACTTATTTATAATATGCACATATTTATTTTCAGTATTTGAATGCTAAATGTACCTACCTGAAGTTATTACACTCATCACTTAAGGGGTGACCTTTTGGTCACAATTTTATCACTATACATGCAGTATTGATATGCACAACCGTGCTATAGCTAATACGTGGTCGCCAAGGATGTCTATCTGCAGGTCACTATGAAACACTCGTTTGGCACGAACCACGGCGTATCGACAATTGATCGGAACATTTTTTATTGAACCTCAAGACAATTTCTATGCTCGAGGTGATTGCTGAACGCAGAAGCTATAATTCATAATGTAATTAGATTTGATAATGGATTTATAAAGCAAGACTTTGTTTTCAAATACCACTTGGGATTTTTATCCCATAGGCCAGTACATTTTTATTTAGTCATAATATGTGTGCGCCGTGTTGGCCTTCTAGCACAAACTTTGAAACATTTCTTTAAGGAAGTGCATTATTATTCAAAGTAACAGATGAATTAACTTCGCTTGTTCAGTGTAGACGTTATATGTGTAGATTTTATTTTATAGCGTCAACTTTATAAGCCGCATTTGAATGTGATTTACTTGCCCTTAGAGGTTATGAAAAACTATTGTTTGGATTCTTGTTAAATGCAAGAATTGCGCACTAGTCGGCAAAATTTGCAGTTGAAGTCAATTTAACAGTCAGTAGATCGCCCCTGTAAAGCAAGTACAAAACTGATTCGAGGACACTGCCCTGATTTCGGTGATAATAGAACTATTTGAGCGTTTATGAAGTTTACTTAAAAGATCTATCTGTTAGATATGATAGCAGTTATACGTTAGCTTTGTTTTGATCTGGTGCAATAACTCATCGTGCCATTTCTCATCAGGAGCTTGAGATATGTACAAAAAGTCAGTGTCTTTCAGTATTGCCTATCCGGTGAACTTGTTCAATAGTAAACTCATCTTCTTTGAATCTAAACTGATATCAGAGGATCAAATTTAATTGTTTTCGGGTCTTCAACACGAAATAATCCTTTGCTTTTGTTGGGCTCAAGTGGCTGAGATAGTCTTGAACAGCTTTATTTTTCATTATTTAATAAAATATGAGTTATGTGGTGGCGTTGTGTAATTTATTTTTATCATCTGATAAAGTAATAATTTGCCACCGCTCTCTGAACTTACGTAACTGTTTGTCCTTTTGCTTAATGATTATTTTTTGTTTCTTTTTATACAATCATTATGAGTTGTGTTTTATGCAGCTTCTTGGATGGATCGGTTTAGCTGTTCAACTGCTAGATGTAATACCGTCTACCGTTTTGTTCCTTAGCAACTACTAAGTCTCTTAACTATAGAGTGTAGACGGCGATTCTTTAATACTAATGCGCATGCGAATCATAGCGATTATTGCTGACCAATTGGAAGACAAATCAAAGTTAGCCTTTATATCAAGATGATTTTCTAGAAATCTTTTGGTTACACAAATGTCGAGAAGGCCTGGCATCTTTCTTTTATCTGTTGGCCAATATGTAGCTTCACCAATAGATATATGTTACAGATTGTTATCTCTTATTGTTTGGTCATCCTCTCAGACTGATCAGTTTTGCAAATTATAAAATTGTTCTTTCTTAATTGTTGGCTTAAATAGGAAATATATAGTCGCGATGTTCAGTTGTCCGTGCTAGTTTTCTACGACGGTACTGGCTGATTTTCACCAATTTTTGGTAATTTATGGTTTTTAAAGATATTTATGACCATTGCAGCTGCGCGTGCGTTTCCATCCGTGTCATGCATGGCTTGGGATATTTAAGTAACTTTTACTTTGATGTCATTGTTTACTAGAAATGTTTTTATTTATCGTCCATATATAGCCAAACCGTTTACGTTCCATATAGCAAGTTTTATCTATTATAACATCTTGAAGATCATTGTAGTAAGAAGATTTACAATAGATGGTATTTATTCTCTCCATTAATCTGATCATTTTCGAGGAGACTCTTTGTTAACTGCTATATAGTTATTACTACGTCTTGTTGTGAGTATGTTACTTGATTAATTAAACATAGGATTTGTCGGATTGCATCATGACGATATTGTGGTTTTTAACAGTCTTTCTTTCAATGTTGGAAATTTTCTCTTTGGAGTTCTTTTATAGGTTATACCTTTTGCTTCTT
This sequence comes from Sinelater perroti, assembly GCA_036346155.1. Classification (NCBI taxonomy): domain Eukaryota; kingdom Metazoa; phylum Arthropoda; class Insecta; order Coleoptera; family Elateridae; genus Sinelater; species Sinelater perroti. The sequence continues at coordinate 956,172 of JARFIY010000366.1, forward strand.
TACTCTTTTCTTTCCGTTAGTATTGACTGGCTTACTAACAAATTTTCTGGTATTCTCGTATCTTTGGCATTTTGACACTAAGCCATTTCGCTTTTAGCGTAGAGTGGCTCAAATTTGATTATTCAAGGCATTAAGCTATCTACCTATTCATTTATTGATTTGTTTTAGTTCTACGTAAAAACGTAGTATTTAGTTTTTTCTATTGACTACTTGGTCTATTGCTCACGTTGATTATTTATTGTATGAGCTAAATTTCCGATTTCCGTTCTAAGCACAGTTATGTCTATAAAGTCTTACAGGATGTCTCGTTTTAACTGGCAGGTGTAAAGTTTTTTTTATTTAAGACTTGATAGTTACTTAAGGATCTCAGTGCATAGGTATATTTAGTAGTGTTTACTAATAATTCCGTTAATGGCTAGATAAATTTGTCATTTTGATTCTTCTCTTCATTTATATCCAACTTTACAATGGTCGTCGTTTACTTTAAGAATTAGGCTTTGCGACCTGTTCCAGTTCAATGTTCCATCGTTTCCGAAGTCCTCCTACATCTCGAACTCTTCTTGGGTTGTACTGTATTGCTGTATTGCGAGTTCTTTTGGGCTCATTCTATGTACATGTTCCTTCCATCTTGTCTTGTAATTGAATATTTGGTTTGGTATTGATTGTACTTGTAGCTCGTTTCTGATGTACTTGTTAGTAAATATATTTAAGCGGCTGCATCTTTTGACTCCTCTCACCTCTTATGGTCACTTGTTCTTTCGCTTCACAATGGTAAACAGACTAATTCCATTCAATGTACTGGCGGATGGAACAGAACTTTGTATACTATTGGTTATAAAAACTTAAGAACGATAAAGGTCTGTACACAATGAGTTCCCTCTACTCTCACTGTTCAGCAAAAGCACTAGCCTACGTAGCTAACAGTTGCTGCAGCTGTTTACTGGGGTTTCGGATTTGTTATTTGAATATCTGGTCATACTAAGTTAACAACCAGATGCTGTAAAAGAAACAAACTCTTTGGAATGGCAGCATATTGGAACTCTCGTCCTAAGAAGGCCACGAGCGGGATTGTTTATTTAAAAACAAATAATCATTGTCTATTTGGATCGAGAAAGGATTCTGTTGGTGGATTAGCCCTTGTAAGCAGACTTGTCAATCATCACATTATTGCCACCCTACATTTTATCCTTTGCCTCTTGTCATCCAAATCTTACTCCGACTAGATATTTTCTGTTTGAAGCAGTACCCAGCAAGAAGTTCTCTTCCAATGAGCTTAAGTTGGATGTCCACAAGAACGGTTTACAGCAGTTTTCCAATAATTACCAGAGTAATAACAAATACCTCTAAATACAAGTGTTCCAATCATTTTTGCACACAATAAGTATTATAGATGTTTTAGTTATGTTTATTTGGCAGTACTTTATTAAATTTTGATATAAAATAGTAATAAACAAGAGTTATGAAAAAAACTACACCAATTTGAGAGGTGGCAGGAGAGTGAAGGTTAGTCTTCATCTTTTGATTTGAAAATGCGTATGTTTCCTCCCACCTCAAAAAAAATTAAATAAGTATATATAGAAAAGTTACAACAATATGTATACACGTGTTATATTGGCACTATTGACTATTATGTGGTTAAGTTATAAACACTTCATAAAATTATAATTTGATGGCTAAGTTGTAGGTTATCTGTGTGATCCAATATAATCTATAGGGCATAAAAATTTGGATATGGAAATTTGCAATTAAAAAGCAAATAATGGCAATCACAAGTTTATGGGTTGTTAAGAAAATTGCATATATGTAAATTTAACAATATTAATATAATCTTTTCATTGCATGGTTATGGTCTGTGGTACCGTGGTCTTTGCCGTAATAGTTGGAGTTTATCCAATGTGCCAATAACTCAATTTCTTTTTTTTGTGCTTAAAAATTATCTATATCAAGTCAGCTGAATACAGTATGTAGTTCTTGTAAGTTGTAATTCAACTATTTAATTTTACTAATTTTAATCGATTTCTTTCTGTGGAAATGGAACCAGCAAGAAATAAATCCATTTGCACGCTCGTCTAAAAAATTATGCGCTCTCTGCTACTTGCAATTTATTGCTGTCTATGAGGCCAATAAAATTTTAATGAGTTGATAAGAACGCCATAAAGCGCAACCTAATCGGGATACTGGCGATTCCAGGAGTTTGGGAAATTTATGTTCTGCCGAGTTGTGTGTATAACATAAACATAAAAACGGCCAGATCTCGGCCGTTTGGGCGCTTTATCGCCGATTCCGCCGATGCGATCGGCGCGTTTGAAGCTTAATTCGATTCTCGACAGTCAGCCTGCATGTTTGCAAGAAGTGCACGCCCAAATTAGCGCATGCAAATTCTGAGCAGACTGATATCCACGCGGTGTTAATTTGTGTTACACTCGGCAACAACAAGACAAACGGGTTATTAAAGTAATTATTGCGCCGCCACAAAAAGATCGTTTTTGCACGGCTGCCGTCTTCTCAAAATGGAGGAGCACTGAAATCTGAACAATGCACCATAAATCGGGGAGCGCGACGTTAAATCGACAGCGCGAGTCCCAGAAAAAGAGTCAAGTAGATAATAATCGCATTAAAGCATAACTGGCTCCCCTGGAGTTCACGAACTTACTTATTGGACATATCCGCTTAGGTGTACCTCAGCGGTGCAAGCAACACTTTATCACGGAGACGGATTGCCCTTAAGCATTGCTTTCATCAGTCAGGGTATTTATGCGTCTCCCTAATTAGGAGTATCAGGAGTTCCAATAAAAACAAGAATAACGAAGGCATTTATCAGGCACAATGACTGGACGGAAGAAAGCAGCTCTAAGGATCGCATTTCTTGTTTAAACGACCCGCTATATAACAAGAGCAGTTAGCGAACTACAACCGGAATGGAAATGGCGCACATATATGGTAATAGCAATAATCGACTGACACACCCATCAAGACATTTTTAAATCATTGTTGTACTGCATTTGGTATTACCAGAGAGCATACATGGTCTTTTAAGGTAATATCTCACAACTTTCAAATAAATGTAATACATAGCGCACCAACATGTTTTTTTATTTTTAATAATTTGGTGTGAAGTTTGAAAAGGGTAGAAAAAGTGTAATATTTTCTGGAATTTCTTGGAGCTCGGCAAATAATTAACTCTGAGGGTAATAAGCTGACAGTATAAATATTTAGTGTTAGATTAGAGAAGAATCCATTTTCAACTCTATAGAGCGCCTTTGTAAAGCTTGATAGAATATTTACAATACCCACCGTAGTGTCCAGATAAGCTGTTTTTGAACTTCTCTCTGTCAAGCTGTATTGCATACACAACAGTTTTCTAATAACAGTGTTGTCAGTTTTATATAGTGTTTTATTATAGTACAAATGAAAACGGAAATCATATAAATATCGAATTTTGAAATACCAAACAGTCTATATAATTCTAGTTTTGTGGAAATCGTATCTAAAAAATCATCAAAACCATAACCTTCTAATAATAAATTTATGATTTAATCAAAGACTACTAAAATGTGGTCAATATTGCTCTTAATACCTCATATTGATTACGTATTAGACAAAAATGCTTTTCAGATAAGCTAAACTTATTTTGGTATACTTACGTTTATTTAAATTACCTGTTTATCAAGAAAAATATTGGATACTCTAAGGATATAAAATATATTTATTAGAACCTTATAAAGTTTTTTGTTGCTTCTTTAATTATATGGTAAACTATATAGTTATTAGCCACTTAAGAGTAAATTGACTTAAATTTTTGTAATTTCTTTGATTTTGCAAACTCTCAAATAATAAAACCTTTATCAGTTCCGGATTGTTTTGCTCTTTTATTATCAGAATTAGATTATCAATATGTTCTTGAAATACAGTGTTGAAAAAATAATATGTCCCACTTTGCAGAATTTTATAGTTATTGGCCACTTTTGACAGTAATTGGACAAGTATATTACCACCATATAATTGACCACAAGTATTTTTGAGATGGTAGGTATCCTAATAAGAATGAATAATGACAAACGCTTTCTAAAACTATTTATTCAATACAGAGATATTAGATAGAAATATCTTATTATTACTTATCTTTATTATTAATATAAAACTGATATAGTTCAACATCATCGTCATCTTCTTCTGTGTTGCTCCTATCTTCTCCATCTCCTGCTAAAGAACGTCCTTTATTGTCTGCGCCAGATTCTTGCATTGCGTCATCGCTAGCCTGTGCATTATTATCTTCCCCGGTATTTACATCTTCAGCTACAAAATCTAGTGAGATATTTTCCAAGTCGTCTAGATTGTTACGTCCTTGTATTTTATAACATTTATGGCATAAAAATGGGTCATTATTTTCAAAATCTGGAATGTGCTCATTGGAATATATTTAGAATGATAAACATTCTTGCAATCGTCGCAAAAAGGGTCAGCTTTTTGGCGATTGCAAATGGAGCATTTGGCTGAAATTTGATTTTTTTTTTGTCTTAATTTGGCCTTCTTTACCTTCGATTGTGCACGTTTTTTCCTTCTTTTTTCTTTTTCTTGTTCTGCAAGAAGTTTGTCCATATTATTTGCCTCTAAGATTTTTTAATATTTTTGTGGTTATTGCAAATGGAAGTTTTCCATTTGACGTTTGCCTTTGCATTTTGGAGCTTCTGGCCATACTAAATAGTCCACCTAATGTATTCGGTGAGTTTGAGTTGCTGGTGTACTTGGTTGTGATTCTTCCATTAATATCTCTGTTCCTGTTTGCATAATACTGTCAACAAGTTCTTCTTGTACATCATCAGAATATACCTCCGGCGCAGAAATTTCAGGCGACCTATTTTGAGAACTTTCGTCGGCAACGCTATCATTGAAATATTTTCATAATCTAAAAAGAACAAAGAAATGTTCGTCCTGATTAGCAGCAGCATTTTGTATTTGTTTAAATATGTCTTCTTTTTTCCTATTACGTCCAGAAAAGTTGAATAATCCATTGTGCTTTTTGCTTGGTATCTTTTTTTTCCCTTCACCAAGACATTTACTGTAATCAACAGCACTAGGATTGAACGGGTATAGCCCACATGCTTTAAAACCATTATGTAAGGTGTCTGGTTTGACAGACGACTTCACAACTTTTTCTAATATTGGTGTAAAGGTCAATTTTGTTATGGCCTCGCCTGGTTGTTCAACGTGCCATTCTATGACCGCATCTGACCAATCTATTCTAGCAGGATGAAAAACAGCAACATCTTCCGGCTGTAGAATACGTGTTGCATTTGAATATAATGCGATCACTTCAATACCCAAAATTCTGCACAGCGCACTCAACTGATAGGTAACATGTGACTTGTGGCCATCAACGAATAATATCACAGGTAGTTGAATTCTTTGTTTGATCAAATGTGGGTGAAAGACATTAGCATTGTACTCGTAAAACATTTGGGCAGTCATCCTATTTTCACTCAGGCCAATTCCCCAATCTTCCGGAACTGCCATTGAAATTTTTTCCGGAATGCGATTGTAAGGAAAAAACACCACTGGACTACAAATTTCTCCATCGGCAGAAAAGGTAAACATTACCGTAATATTTTCTTTAGATGACCTTTGATCAACATTTTTAGAACCCTTTTGGGCAAGAACTATACGGGTTTGTGGGCATATTTGAAACCCGGTTTTATCACCATTGAAAATTTGCGATGGATTTTCTAATGCAGTTTCCAAATTTTTTTAATGTAGGTATAAATATCGTCAAACCATTTCCGAATATTGTTTTCAGAAACACAAGCGCTATCTGAAGTAACAGCTTCTGCATTTAGAGTCACCACTTCAGGGTGTCTTTTTAGAAAGGCTCTCATCTAACCTTCTCCAGGTCTATTATTGGTAAATGGATTTGGTCGGGAATTATCCTTTAAAAATTGCTGAACACTGTCAATTATATCGTCTTTTCTTCGAGGAAGTTTTATGATCCACTTAATTATATGATATTTTCTTTATTGGCCGTTAAAATTGGAGAAGGACCAAATGAAGTTTTAGTAGCAGGATTTTTTAATTTAAATTGCAATGTGGCACGTGGTATGCCATGCTTTTTTGCAATACTTCGTAACGAGGCTGAACCATTTTGTATTTCCCGCAAGGACTATATTGAGGTACTTTTGGCATTGCCAATCTGCACACAAAAAAAAGCTTTAAAACCATATTTAAAATTTAGTAAATGGCCACATTTAAAATATAGTTATTGGCCACCGGCCAATAACTGTGTACTTGGGAGATTTTAAATGTTTCTTCGGCGCATAGGCTGATCGTCGTATAATGGAACGTGTGGAACAAACAGAGAAAGCAAATCATTTTTTCGTATTTGGTCATCATGGCCAATAACTGTAATTTGACTTTTATAATTGTAGTTATTGGCAATTCATGCAAAATAGTTTCGTATTACTTAACCATTATTTAAAATATGGGCAAACTCGTTGGACATGATTTGTAACTTACCCAAAAGCCCGAAATAAATCCAAAACTTTACCACTAAATTTTTGTCAATTTTTACGTAATTAAGGGTTTTGGCAAAACCTTAAAATCCCATGTAAGTTTGAATAGTCATCTGACAGTTGACTTGGTTTGCGATTATATCGCAATCTAGTGACAAAGGCAGTAATTAACGTCGAAATAGGAAACTGAAAGAATATTTTCATTACATGTCGACGAGGGCAAGGGTTGAAGATACTCTTAATATGGGATATACATATTGGACAATAACTGTCCACTGGCCAATAACTGTACCGTTTATCCTAATCAGAGTTATAAATACAAATACTTTACTACACATTACCTTATCAAAAAATTGGAAAATATTGAAAATCGAAGTCAACTTTATAGCTCTTATAACATATAAGGGTTAATTTTCATCATTAGTCTGATTCATACAAAATTTCTAAAAAAAGAAGTTAAAGATAACGAATGCTAAAGTCATCTTTCTAGGTAAATCCAAATCAGTTATTGCATAAATTAATTACGTCAATGTTCGTTTTTCCACGATACGACACTACTTGGGCTTTAAAGTGTTCCGGATAAACTTGAATCTTAAGTGTATAAAATGCGTACCAGTATACTATGTATAAAGCTAGTTACGCTAAACTAGTTAAACCAACTGATTTGGAAGATTAGTTGCATGTAAATAGAAGATAAATCGATTGAGTATTAGATGTAAAACAATGTCTTTTTATAAAAGAAAACAAATTCAGATTTTTACCAAATTTTATCATACCATTTTAGTATTATCTTCATATTCCATCATGAGAACACGTGCTGTTATTCTTTGTTGCTTCATTCTACTACACTTCGTTTGGTGAAAATTACGTTTTTATACTTTCCTTTGATTTTACACTTTTTTGTACTTGAATATTGTCTTTCAATGTATTACTTTTTGCATAGTACCAGCATTTTGAATTTTATTTGAGGCAGATTCAAATACTATATAATAACTGTTAACCCAACAAGACTTTAAAATATGTTAGTCTAAAGAGATACTTAAAATCAACAGAGAAAGACACAATTGAATTGTTTAAGGATAATTTTTTTTATCAAAAGTGGAAATTGATTGCTTGAACTCAAATGCACTAGAAGGACTTGCAAATATGCAAAAGTGCTGAAAATCTATTTTTGCAATAACTCTAACTATATATTGAATAAATAACATAGTAAGTCGTGAATATATTCTTGTCCGTCAGGACAACTGCCTCATACATATAGATACAATTTGTGAAATTAGATTTGAAGGGGTAGATCATCTATAGTACTTTTCTAACCAATTTTCAGTGGTTTTTATTTATTTTAAAAATTAAAGAATAGTCTTTAATAAATAAAATTTGATTATAATGGAGCAATTACAGGTATTCTTTGATAAACAAAATCAAAGATTCTTCTAGAAATAAGTTACTGTATTCAAACAAAAATTAAACAATTCCTTGAAGCATAACAACAAATTATATACATTTTTTGTAAATTTTGAAGCACCTATTTGTATTATTTAAGAACACACCTTCTCATGTCATTTTATTTGTAGGACTGATTGTTGCGTCTATAGTTCTACGTGCTTTTCAAAGATTAACTATTGCTCTTAGATAATAGATCAATTGTTGTTATACGGTTTTAATTCTTTGTGTAGGTATTTCAAGATCTATTTATGTTTTCCTCTTAGGAATAGTATAATCTTTTCAGGTTCCTTTTAGTAATAATCATCCATAATTTTGCATCACGGAATCAAATTAAAAGCATTAGTAGATGTTTCTGTTTTTTGTACTCTGATGAGTTGTTCTTTTACTATTTAAAGAACTTTATTTATTGTGTATACCGTAAATCTATTAGCTTTAAAACCGTTTTTAATTAGAGATTTAAAAAGCACCGTGATATGTACTATTTTGCCTTTTCACTCTTTTTTTATTTCTACTGCTTCTGTGGTTCATTATGTTTTGAAAGATCTGCTCTTTCAGTTCTTTAGATATTATAACTAATAGAGCTCTTACCATTTTTAGAACGGTCTAGTAACAAAGATTCAATGTAATTTTTATCTTATTTTGTACATTTTTCTAATTCTACTCATAACTCTTTTGATCACAATTTCATAGTGCTTTTTTTCTTTCAACTATTATTAGCAGATATTTTTATTAGCTGCAGTAAGATATCCAACAGTGTAGATTCCTTTATATTTATTATCAAGATCTATAACAAATTTACTTCAGCTGTACAGAATTTTAGCAATTTCTATAGTTTTTAGTTTTTATTCTTAACGGTTTACACTGCTTTCCGTAATAATCAAGAGTAAGGGTGGTCATTTAAAGTTTTCATTTGTCTCAAATCTTAGTTATGTTCTCGAGTATCTTTTTGATAGTCCATGTAACAATATTTATGTTTTTTAGTTGCTTTAGATTTTGTTTTTAAGTATTTTCTTATTAGTTCTTTATTAAATACTTTACAATGTGGTTTGTCTATTCTCTACTTTTTTGATGATTTATCTTTAACTTTCTGTATATTTATAGAGAATTACAAAGTAACAATGGCTGCTTAAAATCTTTAACTTATCTGAATCCTCAGTTACCTGCTTGAGTGCTATTTTGGTACACATGGTGAAATAAAAAAAGCATCTTGGTTATGATGTTTCTTGAATAGAGCCAAACTATTATTTTTTCTTTGTAAGCAACTTCTTTGAGAAATATTTCGTAATGCTACAATAATTTTGCGCTAGGATATGAGAATGGGTAGAAAAGCACTCTTGAAAAACAAATAAACATATGATAAAGGTCTTTGTTTGTCCGTGTCCTTTAATATTTCTTGCTACGAAATTCTATCATCATCCCCAGCGTTTAAATATTTCACCTCTGGACATACGTCTTCCCAAGCTGTCGCCATGCCAATAGATCCATCGTCGCTCCCATCCATTGTGTTTCTGCGATCTTATTGACGTCATCTCTCCATCTGGTTTCTCGTTCCCTTTTTCCTGTCTTTGGCCTCCACTCTGTTACCTTTTTCTCCACCTATCGTCTTCGCGCCTCATAAGACGATCTGGCCATTACCATTTCAAGTTTGTAATACGTCGTGCCACGTCCTCAACTTTAGTTTTATCTTTAATCCATTCGATTGATTTTTTATCCTGCAGTCACACTCCCAACATCGATCTTTCCATTCTCCTTTGCGTAACTTTCAGGTTTTTTATCACAGTTTTTGTAAGAGACCATATTTCCGAGGCATATGTAAGTATTGAAAGAATGCATTAAGACTTAAAGGGTTGCGGATATGCTGTTGTTTTGAACACACTCTTTAGAATTCCGTAAGCAACCTAAGCTAATTCTCCTTCCAATTTCTGCCGCCTGGGTAACAGCCTTAAAAGTAAATATTTGTCCTAAGCATATGTATTCGTCGACAACTTTTATTAAGTCATTCTCTGTTTATCATAATCTTTTTCGTAATTTTTATTTTTCATTTAAAAATTAAAACGAAATCCTAATTTACTTTTAATTCATTTTCCTTAATTAAATACATCTCTAAAGTTTGGATTTTTTCTTTATGTAAAACAGTAGTTAGACTAAAATTTCTTATAAATTTTGTTCGCAGAATAAATTTCAAAGTTGTACAGAAGTACAACTTCGTGCTCAATTATTTAGTTGCAAGTTTAAAAGGCTTTTTAGTTAAAATTGTTTTTAATTTGTGTATAAAATTGTATTTAATACAGGCTATAGCTAGATAAAGACTACGTTGACCTTGCGGATTTTTATGTCCTCTCTTATTGATGTTTTCCAAATTGACTTGTAGAGTTAATGGTTATGTTTTTCTTCAACGATTTTTTTTTATCATTTACTCTTTAGATTTTGTCTGGATTATCAGCTGTTCAGCTTATCAGTTACTTTAAAACATACCTTTTTTTCTTGCACTTCAGATTTTAATGCAAAATTAAAATATGCAAATGTCGAAAAACATAATATACTTAAAACTTTGTATTAGGTGTTACCCTATGTTAAAAGAAGCAAAGTTGGTTTGGGTAAGGTGTGGTTCTTACATAATGAAGTTTTATTCAACAATGAACTCTTTCCTCAACTGCTTATGTATGTCTGAGAGGAAGCTTTGTCGAAACTAAACAATTAATTTAAAATTTTTATCGGCTAAGTGGGTCGTTCCTGGCACTCATCTTTATTTTACATTTGACTTATTTTCCAGAACGCTCGTTTTCGGTTATCTTTAGCTATCTCGAATAAAATTACATCTAGCGTGTGCCCAAGGCTGTTTTGCAAGACAGCCAGCAATTAAAACGGCCTATAAATTAGTTCCTTCCGCGGGGCCTCGAAATTTATGCGGGCCTCGGAGTCATGTGTCAAAAACCGCCTTAAAAAATGTAAACACCGTAAAAAAGCGCGAAGTTAAAAATACAAAGCATAGGAACGGCGTGATATAAATAGCTGCCGGCTATTAGAGTCGATTTCCTTTAATAAAATTCAGCGTCTCGCTACTTTAAAGCCGGCAAATATTTTATTGCGTTTAAAAAGCGCTTAAGTAGAGGACTGTCCGACCTCAGAATCGTTATTCATTCAACCAGGACATTAGTTAACCCCTGCTTTATTGCAAAGTAGGCTGGGCCTGAAGGATAAAAACACCCTTGATAAATTACGAGCATTAGAAGTGAAAAATAAGTGATAGTTAATGAGAACTTCCTAAATTTAATTTAATTTTCTTAGAGAAGAACCTTCGTATTTTATTTCAAGTATTTTGCAATAGACGTAATGTTTGTTACATTTCAGCATATAATAATATCTCAATTTTGTAGTTTTATCAATGTTTTATTAAAGTCCCACAGAATAGTTTGAGTAATACGAGAAACAGTCATTAAATTTTGATATTGTTTCTTTGTATTTATTAAAAAATATAAGTTAAATAATTTTAATACTAGAAGATTTGGTTTTGCAACCGACAAATCCAATTTAAATTAAAATTATTAAATAGGAAAAAAAATTAGATGGTATATTAGTATTGAATTATCAATAGTATGATAATATTTTTATGTTTATCTGCTTTTTTATTCCTCATATTGCATTGTTGAGCTTTAGGTTCAACCTTGCTTTAGATTAGTGTAACACATATTATTATTTCTAAAGTATCACTCTACCACACAACAATACCATTGTGTTATAAACATTCTTAGCGCGGCTCTTGATTCCAAATCTTATTACCCAGCAGCGTTTATAGATTTAAAAAAGTGTTTGACAAAGTGTGGCATAGTCAATAGGGAAGATTCTCCTTTCGAGTGAATGTTGACTTCTCTTTACATCTTACTTGCCAGATCGTTGTTTTAAAATAAAATACGACCGACAATATTCTGTTTTCCACCTAATCAACGAAACGAAAAACGTTAACTTTATTTTAGGTTGCATAGTGCGTTAAATGAAGTCCACCCTTTAGGTCTTTATTTGGACAAACGACTTGCATGGAAACCTGAAAAAATTGACTTGTGAGTTAAGAAAATGTATTGGTCGCTCGGTAGAGCCTCGTGTCTCTCTCTTGAAAATAAAATCGTTGTCAATAAAGCCATAATTAAACCCATATGGACTTACGCTACTGATCTATGGGGTTGTTCCTACAAGTTCAATGTTAACATTATACTGCCCAAGACCTAAGAATGCTTACAAATGCTCCGTAGTACGTCAGCAATTTGACACTGCATAATGACCTTAACATAACAACAGTATAAGAAGACCGGACGACAAAAAGTAGTATTTACTTTCTACTTCGTTCAATCTCCATTAGGACCCCCTCCAAGAAGACTAAAAACAAAGAAATGAAAGGGGGATAGCTCTAAGTAATCGGAATAACATCGATGAACGAATTCCCCCTCAAGTCAATAATATCATCAAATTAACTCGTAGACGCATATTTTATTTATAGTTAGTTTTGATTGTTAATTTGCTGTTCACATTAAAAACAAATTTCTACTTACTTTCTGATTTTCAGATTAACAATGAGAACCTTAACGAGCTCAAAGTAAAGATAGGACTGAAGTATCGTTTACTTGATTTTATTTGATGTTTTAAACAGCGTGAAATTTGGAAGCTCCCTAAAATTCTCATGTAAGAGAAAGTTGTTTACAGTTCGAAATTCCTGAAACGGCCTAGGCATTCGGTCGCCGTTTATATGCATACCTTGATATTGAAGATCCATATCCGACTTATTTTTATTCAAGTCATACCACACGGGTTTTACACGTGCGGCACGGATGTTTTACGTTTTCACGTGCTGTGTTTAGATTCTCTGAAAATTTAAGGACTGTGGAATTCGACGAAGTTGGTGCTTGATCTGCAAAAGGGAAATTAATTTTAAAAGATGCCGCCGCTCTGAGCAAACTAAAAATTTGCGCTGTGGTGTTCAACATAAAACACATGTTCTGAATATTTGACTGAAATAACAAGGTAGTAAAAGAATTATTTATACTCTGTTAAAAGATGTGCCGAAGTTATACTGCTGGCCACACGTAACGACACATTTAAATATTTTAAGTCTGAATAAATGCGAAAATGACGTAGGAATTTAGAAAAATAGAAGATGTTAATAAATTACCTCAAGGTTGATGATTATAAGTGTATTTGTTACAGGAACAAATATTTAAAAGCCTGAATAGAAAATATCGTAATTTTAGCTTATTGTACCACATTTAAAATGTTTAAAGCTTCTTCAAACGCATCAAATAAATGTCTTGTTTATATTTTATATTTATATAGAAATCATAAAGAGCTCATCTCTCAACATATTAGTAACATTGTCCAATTTCATGACTACAGAAAAACAACTCTACCACGTAGATAACATGTAGAATAATCTGTTGCATATGACATTTATGAACTATAGATGCAACTTAAGAAAGATGCATTAATGATACATGGCTATTACATACAATTTACTTATTGTTTATGAATATCGTTGAATTTTTTGTTTAGAGTAGTAATAATATTTATTCTTGAGTGCTTCTACTACATTTATACCATAAATTGTTGATCTTTTGAGCCCGATCAACTAACCATGAATCAACTATAAGGAAAACCATAAATCTTTATAATATATTTTGATGATTGTCTTTTTCTAAGTTTGAGAATGCACTGACTTTAGAAGAATTTGGTGTTTTAAATGACTTCACTGCATTCAATATTGATTATGTGTATATTTGTATATTGAACTATCAACATGTTAAAACAAGTTAATATTCGGTAGATGAATCGTGAGGGTATGGTAATAACATAGTTGGCTATTGATTATTTTATATATAAACTCCAGGTTTGAACCCCAAAGCAAGTCACCAAAATCTTCTCTACCAAGGCAATAGAAAATGATTTATTTATGTAGTCTATGATCTCAGCTTGTATACTGTTTAACTCGTAAATACATGGAAACCACGTATAATTTGAACTTTACCGTCTAGAGAACACAAGAACCAAATCGATTTCATTTAATAAGGACCAGATGGAAAACCTCAATCATCAATGTTAGAGAAAAACCGTGGAGAATTTGTTTTTCTGGACACAAATTATTAAAGGCAGGAATAAAGTTAAACATTTAATCGAAATAGAGAAATACCAGCCGGTGAAACTCTACAACAAAAAATTCCTCCAAACCTAACAGATGACTAAGAAGTACTAGGGCGTACTACAAAGGAATGGATAACGGAAGAACTAAAACAATGCAATAAACAGTTAGATAAAGAAAAAACACATTGTATAACGAGTATCATTCGTCCTGACCTTAATAGACGAACGCAAGAAATGCATAATGTCGACAAGAGACACAAATATCAAAATTCTTAAAAACCAAAAAAAAGTGTAGACAAGACGAAACGAATTATATCACCAGAATATGTAATTAAATAGAAATAATATAAATAAAGTAAGAACTTAAGAGCCAAATAATAGGGTTAGCTTTTTCACTAGGGAATTTAAACCACGCACATAAACAATAAAAAATAAACGTGGCCAAATCATCATCATAGAAGGCATAGATGAGGTTTTGAGGAAGAACTGCATGCAACTTTATAAAGATAATGAAATTCAAGTTAACTTTCCGAATAACATGTCAAGCGAAAAAGAACTACATATACTGAAATTAGAGGTATAAAAAGCCATTACAACATTAAAAAATTATAAGGCATCAGGATCAAGTAATATAACTGAGAAAGCTTTAAAAGCCATAGGAGAACTGAGTGTTAACATCATTCATAAAATTTACTCTTTGATATGGAAGTTTGAAAATAGCTAAGTATGAGAATTTTTCATCATCTTACTCATATGACACAAAGTTTATAGGAAAATAATCTAAACAAAAGTAAGAGTTGACAAACTAGCAAGCATGTTTAAGGACAGAGGCAGAGTTGTATTCTATCCCTATTACTTATCAACGCATACTCGGATTACATCATGAGACAAGTTTTGGATAATTAAGAGATAAGTGTCTCCGTTGATGGCTGAAAGATAAATAATTTGAGATACATTAATTTTATTATCGGCCAGTGATGCTGAACTTGAGAATGATAACTAGCCGCGCTCTTAATAACATCAAAGAATTAATTGGATTCGAAGTGGTGAAATAATTCATTTATCTGTGATCACTAATAACAAATAAACGACAATATGACAAAAAATCAAAGCATCGGAAGAAAAAATCACAAAATTAAGAACAATTTGGAGAAACTCACCCATATCTCAAAAAAGCAAACTTAAATTAATAAAAACACTGATGTTTTCCGCAAACTTGGACGATGACAATTGCTGCGTGAAGAAAAATCTATGCTTTTGAAATGTGGGCATATAGATGAATGTTAAGAATGTTTTGATACAACATCGAACTAATCCATCAATCTTGAATCAGCTTAAGATGACACTTCTCTCCACCAATATTAATTTGGCCACATTTATAGAAGAAATGAGTTCGAAAAACTAATGCTGTAAGGGAAAATAAGCAAAAAGCACCCAAAAGGGAGATCTCCAAGCCACTGAACCGATTAAGTAAAATCACTTATAGGATATGAGATGCATGAAGCAATACAATCAGCACAAAACCGAGAAATACAAGGAACCACAATTTACGCCATCGAAGCATAATGTGACCAAACTGTAGAATCGAAAGAACTTGAATTAAAAATTGCTACAAAGCTATTAATAGAATACTATGGCAGTATTGTGTTGTAGTATTTTACTGTTATTTAAATAAATGAGAATTAATTTGAATACGGATGAAACATCATTGAGGCAATGAGTTGTTTATATCATCATCAAAACATGAAGATCAAATTCATCTAAAGTACATATTTAGTCATTTATTCCGTTGGAACTGAGTACCGAACCATCTTATTATTTTTTTGAAAATATTATATCAAATTGTTTTCAAATTTTAATTACTTGAACAAACGCATTACGCATTTAACGACTGTTTGTGATTTTTAACATTGTGGCAATTATTTTTTAATTTAAAATATTTGATTAGATGTTTTGCTTTTGTTTTGAGACTGAGTATATCTTAGTTTTAATTATTCCTTCTTCTTTATATACACAAATTGAAACCATGTTTTGTTTTTACTTTTATTGATAGCGCTAAATGAATCTCAACACTGAAACAGAAACAAAATGTTGTAACAATTTAATTTTAAATAGAATGACCATTGAAGAAGTTTTAAAACATTCCCATAAAAGTTCTAAAATCTCAAAACAACGTTAGTTTGTTCCACGGACTAATAGTAAACCGTTGTAATGATTTTCTCCACTACTTGCATTTGAAAGGTAATGCGCCTATGAAAATTAACGCCTAAGTAGAGGCCATTTGCGGAGACTTTACCCCATCATTTTCCAACGCGAAAAGACGGGCAGCTGAATTTAAACGTGGTCTTACCAGCCGTGAAGCTGATGGGATAGTCAGGGAATTCTGTTCATCGACTACTTAGAAAAACGAAAAACAATAACGGGGTGGCACTACGCATCGTTATTGGACTAGTTCAAGACAGCAGTTGCTGGAGAAGGATCCCATTTAGAAGAAAGAAGAAAATACTCTTCCATCAAGACAGCGCACCGGCTTACACTTCGGCGGTCGCCATGGCCAAAATTCACGAATTGCAGTTTGAATTGATTGACCACTTAGCGTATTTACGAGGTATGGCCTCCAGCAAATATTTCCTGTTTACTAAGCTTAAAGTTTGGCTCGGAAGGCCAAGGTTTTTATCAAACGAGGTCATCGCAACCGTAGACGCCCATTTTGTAGAGCAAAACGGGTTAAAGAAATAAGAGGATTGCTGAAAAAAATGTATAAACTTAAAAGAAGACTGAGTTGAAAAATAAAATTAGCCTCAAAACTTTTCACACTGCTCACGTATTTTTAATACTTGTACATTTTGATTTATTTTATCTGAATTTTGAAGCGTTTTTAAAATTTTTTGCTTGATTTTAGAAAATCTTTTCTCAGTGTTACTATCATTGAGGGTTCAATATCTTCTCTTATAATAAAGAAAATTATATTGTGTCAGAATCTTCTGTTACCTGATGACCGGCAAAATTTGATTCTTTGAAAGTAATAAGATGACATTTTGTTAATTAGATGTCTTGCCAGTGTTATATTGTAATCATCAATTCGTCTAAATATGTATCCGCAAAAGTTTGCTTGATCGAAGAAATTGTCTGTAGTTTCTATTTTTTTTTCTCAGAAAATTTGCCAAATAAAATTATTACCTTTGAATTGTACTATCTTCCTCTATGTTGAATCCAAATTTTTAAATCGCTGAGAAAGATTCATTGCAACGCCATACAATTCTGGGTAGCAAGAATTCATTACCTTCAATATGAATAGTACTATTAAATTGAATCTCACATACGGATTGTATTCTCAGAAAACTTACATATTTAACGAAAAATTAATAACGGATCAATGGAGGCTCAACGCCTTTAATTATAATATTACTGTTGTCAACGTCAAGTGAAAGTACGATTCTTACGATTTAATTCAACGAAGTCAAATCTCTTGCCGATTATTTTTGAAACTTTAGTATTATTAATATCTTAAAACATGTAAAAGTTAATATCTCAATATTTAAAACTTCCAACTTATAAATATCATTGCCTTACAATTAATTAATGATGTTGGGCAAATGAATTGATTAGTCTTTCGTCACCGTCATTGTGATGAATAAAACACGAACTTCTTTATCAATATGGCCGTTTGTTGTGTAAAAGATATATTTTAATTTTGTCGCAGATAAAAGAAGAATCATAATTGGCATCTATTTTAACAGAATGTTATCTATTATTCCACATCCAGTGCTTTTCATCGTCCCTATCAGAATCTATCCAAATGTGTTATCAGACTAAATTTACGACGAAACTTGGAGCACCTAATGGAAAAATAATTGTTTCTATAGTATTTGGTAATAGGGGTTCCATTTCTCCATAAATTCAAAATGCGCATTACAAGATTGTTCGCAGTAAAATTGTCCGCTTCCATAAAAAAAAATATTTTCAATTTCAATTTCCCATTTATTTTGTGGGGCAGGTATTGGTCTGAAAATTTGCACTCATGGTTTTACAATAGACCTGC
This sequence comes from Sinelater perroti, assembly GCA_036346155.1. NCBI lineage: Eukaryota > Metazoa > Arthropoda > Insecta > Coleoptera > Elateridae > Sinelater > Sinelater perroti. The sequence goes on from JARFIY010000366.1 coordinate 974,286, forward strand.
AAATTTCTAATTTTTGAAATCATTTCATAAATATATACTCAACCATTTTGTAAAGATTTTGTTAGTCTTTTATACTGACCACAGTTCTATTAAAGATTTTAACAAGTGAAATTATACGAGTCTTAACGATAATATTATTTAAGTCCTCTTAATTGAACCATATGTAGGCAGGTGCCATTATTCAAAGATTTACATTTCTTTTATGTGGAAATAGGCAGTGAAAATAGTGTCGCCGTTGTTTTTCATCTTTTATTTAGAGAAAACATACATGGAACTCTTGCTCATTTCCTGTAAAACCGAAAAAGTCTAAAGTTGATGCTACTATTTCGGCAGAAGCAGGATTTATCTTTTCTAGATTTACTATTGTACTCTTTTCTTTTGAAATCTCTTAAAGAAATGAATCCATGCCTTCTTGTGACATTTTCTAACAGCATTCTGAAACGAAGTTCAGTAATTTCATTTGAAATAACAGCAGTTTCAGAAGTCGTACTATGAACACTTCTATAGCATAATTTTTTAAATAATTTAAAAGATTGGTATTAAAATCGCCACTGTTCTTAAAAAATTGTAAAATATAAGAAACTAAAGATGATTAAAAAAGTAATATTTGTCTTTTTTAATTTTACACGCGTGGTATAGGTATCGTCGAAACAAACTCATGAAATGGCTTCATATACATGGAGTATTCTACAATATTTAAAAGCAAGAGACATACTAAATTCTTATATGCTTTAAAAGATATGGTTATCTGTAAGAACAAGACATCGATCAAAACGCAAGTTCAATAGACGAATTTAAATTTTTTTTGTGAACAGCAACTCTAATACTTCCACAGATGTAATCTACGATTCTTTGGACTAGGAAATACAGAACAATATACGAAAGAACAGCGAGTTATTGTTAATATCGAAAAATTAGTGAAAATTTTGCAGAGATAGGAGAACTCCATGGAATTTTTGATTATAGTAGTGCACCAAATGAATCAACTGCCCTAAAATTTATATCAAAATTTAATGATAACTGATCGATAATAGATGGAAGACCTTATGAGTATCACCAAGTATATTGACTTAGTTAGTTAAAATGTCACTGCAAATTTCAAAATATTAATTTGGCATCTTGCACAACAATTGGACATCATATCTACCAATTCATCTGATGCAAGAGCTTAAGCTTGCGAACTATTCTCACTATTCTCATCTAAAATTCGCCATTTGTTTTAAAAACATTACTTTTAACAATGAGACGCATCTTCAACTTAATGAGTTCATAAATACACAAAATATTCATACTTAAGCTCCAGAAAATCCTCGCGTAATTCATGAAAAGCAAATGCATTCCAAATGAGTCATGTGGATTTTGGACAGATAGCACTGCTATATATGCTAGAAATTCTGTAACTTTGAATGGCGCTCTTTGCCGTCACGTGATATCTCAGTTTCTTTTGGCACCAACTGGGCAACATGGTTCAGGAACAAATGTGGTTTTAGCAGGAAGTACCTACAATTTCCTAGTGGCATAACTTCGCAAAATGCTAACGTCGACTGGCCAACAAGGTTTTGCGATTTAACACTAAGCTACTACTTTTTGAGGGGTTACGTGAAATTCAAGGTTTACTCCAGAAATCTCAAGAACAAAAAAATTAATTCAAACAAGATAAGGTTGGCCAGATAAGAAAATTTTTAAAAAATCTTGAAATTCAAATGAATAACAATTTTCTACTATTTAAAGGGGATAGGCAACCAAATAATAATCATGTACTGTGGAAAACTCATAAATTATAACTAATTTTCAAACAGACATGAAAGCTTAAACTAGCCAATTAAGAAAAGATGTGAATAAAGTAAAAAGCATAACTAAAAAGCGATATAAATACAAATAAGAACACTATAATAAAACTAATAAGAAATGTTCAACACAACCAAACAATAATAAAAGAAAAATTAATTGAACAGGAGAAAACTGTGAATATTATTAAAAAGAAATAGTAATACACGGTCTCGAATTAGAGACAGCAAATTACTTTGAACTTGAAAATTATATAACATTATGTAACGAGAAGTAAAAATGAAATGCGAAGCACACGACATCCAAGCTATCATATAGTAACACCTAATAAGACAGGAAGTTCAATAATAGTTAGTGTGGTAAATATCAGACTCAATTACCAAATTTTTGAAATAAAAACCATTTAAGGGGTCAAAAATAACAATAGACGAAGATTATTCCAAAAATACATTACAAGACAGAGAAGACACTTCCAGTAATCTATCGCTTTAGAGAACATGCATTAAATTAAATATATCTTATTAATTATCGAAGACAAAAAAGCAGAACGAAACAAGTTACAACAAATTAAAGAAGCGTTATAAGAAGGGAAAAAGGCACCGTTTTGAAGAATATAATACAATCACTACAGGAAAGAATAAAAACGAAAACATAAATAAAAGCAATAGAATATAACATAACCAATACGGCTACAGTAATAAGTCTAGATACAGAGGAGTTATCATAGAAAGTTGGTTATCAGTGAATACAAAAGCACAACACTACTTATCTTAAAATTAGATATTAAAAATAAATACAATACTTGTAAAAAGTTTAAAATCAGAAGAAAGAATAATAGAAATAGAACATGCTATAGATAGCATTGCATGGGATGTTATAAGAATGGTGAAAGTACGCCGAGAAGGCAATGCAATGGTACAAAGAAAAATTGGACACATACAATACTTTAAAACAAGGTAAATCAAGTGTTGGAATCTGGATAAATAAAGAAAGAATTTATCAGACAGTATAGCAACTGCAAAACTAAAACTACCTAAAATAATTCAAGTCTACGGACCAACGTTTTCAGCCATGGAAGAAGATGTAGAAAAGTTTTACGAAAATTTAAACAAGAGAATAGACAGAGAAAAAATATCAATATGTGTTCTAGTAATGAAAGACTTTAATAGTAAGCTAGGACAAAAAGAAGAGGAGAATAAAAGTATAAAGAACCCACATAGGATCTAGAAAGAAATAAGGAAAGATTTTGGCTAATTTTGCCAAATTTTGCCAAACGGGATGTACAAAAACGAAATTGACTACATACTTAGCAACAATAAAGAAATAATTAAAAATACATAAGTTATGAATCAATTACTGTTTGGAACACATCATAGACTGATACATTTTTGTATAAAGCATAAAAACAGATAATTATGGAAAACAAAGATATGGACACAAAAACACAAGCACTCAAAAAAATAAAGAAGGAGGTCTAGAGAAGTATAAGGTGAATCCAAAGTACAATATGAAAATAAAATACATAAAAGGAAAGAGAGTACAAGAAATGTACAATATTTGAATCATACATTGGAAAAATCAAGAAAAAATATACAAGGTCAATAAGAAGCATATTAGAAAACGGGAAAAGTAAAAAATATAAAATATAATAGAAGAAGGGGAATCGACCAAAAATGTTGAAAAGAGAGTTAACAAACGGACCTATAGACCATCTATAACCACTAAACTAACGTAAAAAAAAAAACACAATAAAACAGTGCATATAGCATTTATCGACTATGGTAAAGTATTTGATAACATCGAACACGAACCAATGATGTGTGCTCTAAAATAACAAAGAATTCCGAAAAATATATACGAATTTAATAAAAGGGTATAAGGATAACACTGCAAAAATTAAATTGGAAAGAGAAGGGAAAAGAAAATTGGGAAAATACAGGATTAAAAATTGGAAATAAAAGATCAACAAACCTGGGGTATGCTGACATTGTTCTTTTTGACGAAAGGAGAAACCATAACAGTATAAAAGTAGGACTGCGTATCAACTATGATAAAACCAACTTAATGTCTAATAGAAAGGCAAACAGTATTATAATTGACAACACCACAATCAACTTTATTAACGCAGTTATTTATCTACATAGGCCATTTCATATCATTCGAAAATCGGTTAGAAAAAGATATACAATAAGAAATTTCGCTAAGGTGGAAAAGCTTTTCGTTATTAGAAAAGTGCTTAAAGTTATATTTTTTTAATTCTAAAGACAAATTGTGTGCGTGCATACTACTAGTGATCAGGGGGTACAAACGTGATCGCTAAATAAAAAACTGATAAACTAAGAATGGCCTAAACGAAAATGAAGAGAGCGATACATTCAGTTGTAGGAAAAAATAGGTGAGATTAGACGAAGTGGGATGCAAAATTTAATGTCAAAGTGCAGTGTAATGAAATAGCTGAACGAATGCGATAGGGTTTAATAATTAATAACTTTTTTATTGTCCAACAATTTTATTTACTTTTAGTTACGAAAAATTTAGAGTTTGGAAATTCATATAGACTATACTTTTAAGTAGCCTCCATTTTCAAACTCTTACTAACATTACAGCTGTTAAACTCTCAGGCTATAGTCGTTTTATTTCTACAAGAACGTTGCCTCTCAATTCTGAGAGATGTCGAGGCCTATTTATATAGACATTCTCTCTCTAACCCGATAAGAAGTAGTTCGGGACCATCAAATCAGGCAACCGTGTTGTTAACCTGCTAACATATCCCTTAACAAACGCATTGTAGCTTTGGCAGTATGATGAGTAACTCCATGTTGCTGAAACCACGTTAAGTTTGTCTTGAATCGCAGGTTGTACAAAATTATTGAGCATTTGGTGATAACGTTTCCCATTTACCTTTATTCTATTACCAGAGCCATCCTTGAAGAAGCAAAGAATAAAAATGAACTGTGAAGTAACATCACGCCATACTGTACGCTAAAGTAGGTAAAGTTTGTCTTGGTGAACAACTATTGGATTTTTCCCAACCAAAAACCTGCAGTTCTGTTTATTAACATAACCATTAAGAAATTCGGGTCATCCAGCATAATCAGACGATGAATAAATTTGTTATAGTTTCTCGGTAGTTCTTGAAATTAAATAGAATAATGGCGTGGCTGGAAATTTCCAGGCCTTAGTTTTTGGACGCGTTGTATTTTATAGAGATACAAATTCACATTTATAAAATGTCGATGTATTTATTTTTATCAGAACGTGGTTTATCAAAACGTGGAAAATTCTATTCATAAAACGTCCAACTAAACGACGAATCCTTGATTAAATGTTGATTTTCAAAATAAAATTGAACAATTTTTCAAATCTTGATTGCAATTCCTAAAAATAAGAAATATTGTAAGAAAGTTATTAAAATAGTTATAAACATTTGACTTTTGGAACACCTAATACTATAAGATGGTCTCAGGAACTGGAAGAACAAGGGAAATTGGTGGCTAGCAACAACAAGCAAAACCTAATGGAAATCAAGGGGTAAAACCTTTGCTTTATTGTTAGAATAATGGGAAAATTATTATTACTGTTCATTAATTCAATTTATCATCATCAATCAACTCTTTGCGTTTGCTATTGGACCTAGGTCTCCTCCATTCCTCTCTACTTTGGGCTGCTTGAATCCAGCTGTCGGCCTTTCTTTTGATATCATCCGTCCATCGTGTGGACGGCCTTTCTCTGCTTTTTTATCGGCTCTCTCTAGCATCCTTTTCGTCTATTTCCCGTCCTTCATTCGAGCTACATGTCTGGCCCAGCTCCTCTTGAGCTTTGCTATTTGTGTGATTTTATTAGTCACACCTGTTCTTCGGTGCAAGTCTTCGTTTCTAATATGATCTCTTAAGGACACGCCAAGCATCGACTTTTTAATTTTTTGCTGTGTTGTTCTAAGCTTTTTAACCGTTGTTAGTTGCAGTTAAAGTTTCGCCGCCATATGCCATAACCGGCAGCACGAACTGATTGAAAATTAGTCTTATTAAACATATTGGCAGATCAGCTTTGAACACCTCCCGAAGTCTTTCATAAGCAGCCCAAGCGTGGGTAACTCTTCTCTTTAATTCACATGTTTGGTTGTCTCTGGAGATTTGTATTTCGTGTCCATGGTACATATATTTATCTGGTAGTTCTACTTCAATATTGTCAATTTTTAAGTTCTCACTAGGGACTAAGTTGGTCATAAATTTAGTCTTGGAGTTGTTTATTTTTAAGCCTACCTTATTGCATACCTCTTGAAGTTCTTTTAACGTTAACAAAAAAACTATGTTTGCTAGGTTCTGCCCGCCTACATTTAGGCCTTTTCCTTCCCAATTTAGCTTTTTAAAAGCATATTTCAATACTGCCGTAAACAATTTGGGGGACATTGTATCCCCTTGTCTAACTCCCCTTCCAATTGGTATGCGTTTGTTGTTATCGTGTAGTTTTACTGTCATTTCTGCATTTTTGTAGATGTTGTATATTAACCTTGTGTACCGATAGTTGACACGGCATTCTTGCAGCTCTCCCATAACTGCTTCAATCTCAACTATGTTGAATGTCTTTTGCAAATCTGCAAAGACTAGAACTATAGGCTTGTTGTACTCAATTGATTTTTCAGTTATTGTTTTGACGCTTTGTAAATTGTTTAAACTTTTATTTTTTCTCAAGTTTCATAGTTATGATCCTTGTGAATAGTTTCTACACATAGCTTAAGATCTGTACTTCTTCAGTTCAGCTATATCACTCTTCTTGTGAAGCAGTATTACAATAGCATTGTTTTATTTATCTGGTATTGCACTGTTGTATAGGCGTATATTGTACAAATCTCTTATTTTCCTAAGTAGGCAAGAACCGCCTATCTTTATTGCGCCAGTAATCATTTTATCTTCTGCAGGTGTCTTATTGTTTCTTGTTTTCTTTAATGCTAAAACTATTTTTTCTTGGAACAAATTAATCAATTAATTAATCATAAAATTTTCTTTTTTTTAAAATTACATAGATATTTATTTTATTAAATTGTATTAACAAAAAAATGTGTATTATAATTTTTTAGGGAGATTCTTCTATTCTTTGTTATTAATTATGTGTTTGCTTATCCATTTATCTTTGTTATAAAAATCATGGAGGTTTTGTTGAGAAATAGTAGTCATAGTTTTGTAATACGCACGTTACTTTGATTTTGTAAGGCATGGTTCTTTCAACGTGCATATCTTTTGAAAGGAATTGAGAAATATAGGAACATGTTCGAGTCAATATGAATTTGAAATCAACCAAGTAAACCGAACGGTATGTTATTAGAGGAAGACGCCATATTTTAGTTTCAGCTAGCATTCCGTGCTCCGTAATTCGCATGAAATTTAGTTTTCTGCGGTAGCGAACATCAGTTCATATCAAGGAGTACAAGCTTTCGTGCACTTACCGGGAATGGCTGCGCTTGGAGATTGCATCAGTCATCCGACGAGAATTTCATAGTTTTTGGGCGTGAGACGCTAAGCTAGCTCGCACGCCCCAGGAGAAATGCGCCCTTCGATTTATTTTCGCGCGCCCGCATAAATCAGTTACTTCACAAATCTGCATGTCTGAAATTAAAAGTTTCAGTCCCGCGGGCGGCGCCGACCCCCGAACATCGGCGGTTCCGGCAGGTGCGGATTTGTTCCACAATAAATTAATTAGACGAGCCCGCAACTTCGGCGAATTTGAGGAGTTTCAGATTAGCGGAATTTCCTCGATCTGCCGCCCGCACTTAATAGATGCGAGAGTCGTGTTGGTCCGCCCTCGCCGCATAAACATTGCTTCAAGTAAATAGCAAGTAGCGAAAGCTATCTCCAAAATGGCGGACTTGCCGGCCAAGAAAACTATCCGCAACCAGCCAGCAGCGTGAAAGCAAACACGAGAGGGTGGCGGATGGCGACGATAGTGATCACTCACAAACAAGCAGCGAGCAGGCCTTGTAAATGGTTTTAATGTCTCAATTGGGTTATGTATCCATTTCATCTGCTAAATGAGCTGGCGACGTCGCTACGGGAGTTGTTTACTAAATTCGTAATGTAAGCCGAGTTTATATGCAAATGCTTATGCATATCCACTATAGCCGCAATTGAATTATGGACGATCTGAAGGAACATAACGCAATTTCAACCGGTCTTATATAGGAGCAATTCCTTGTTAAGGCTCTTCTTGGTTGTGCAAGTTATTAAGTCACTAAAAATCTTATATGCTATTTTAAACTATTTAATATCAAATTCGCCACATAGTATACTTACTGTTTTTTGTGTTGTTGAGAACCGTTTGATTTCCCTCTGGTAGTGTTGCAGTTTCATAGCCTTATTGTGCTTTCTTTACAGCACTTTTTCCAGTATCTTTGTCTTTTGTACCAATCTGTACAAGTCTTACTGTGTGCTCGTGTGTATATATGAATTAGCACTACGATCCTAATTGGCCCATAACTTGGTTAATTGTTTTGTTCCATATCTTTCTATTTGCCATTTTTTCTTCTATCTTGTTATTGCTAGCATTATTATATCCTTCTCGGTCTCTTCTTTCCATCTTTCTTTGGGTCGTCCTCTTCTTTTTTTCTCTAATTGTTCTTGTCAATATCGTTTTTGGTATTTTAGTTCCTGGTATTCATTCCACCACTTAAGTTTTTGGGCTTTCATTACTGCTGTTATCTTAGGTCTCTTGTATAACTCTTTCTATTCTTCATTTGTTCTTCGTATCCGGTTTTTTTAATTCCTACCATAATTTTCGTAGTAGTTTCCTTTCTCATACTCCCAACATGTTCGTATTTGCTTTGGTCAAGGTGCAATGGCATATATTACAGTAGGCTCTTCTAGAGATGTGTTTGCTCTTTAGTACTTTATTAGGTCTATAGATACATCGATTGGTGGCAATTATTCTCTTTTGTATTTCTTCTTTAACATCAGGTTTTCTTGTGAATGCTGTACCTACATATATGCATTCTTCCACTTCTTCACACCTGTACACTTTTGCTCTATACGTTGCTATTCTCAGGTGTCGTCCTCTCTTAAATTCTTGATCTGTCCACTCCATATACTTGATTTTTGTCTCGTTGGTGTACAGGTCTAGATATCGTGATCTCTCCTCTAATATTTTAACTACCTCTTTCATCTCTTGCCTGCTTCTTGTTAATAATACCAGGTCATCTGCGAAGGCTAGGCATTGGTGTTTTTTGATGGATAAATTCTGATCTGCTTACATTGGCGCCGCGTATAGCATTATCCAGAATAAATCTGAATAGTATTAACAACAATGAATCTCTTTATCTAGCCCTTTCATTCACTTCAAATTTTTTTGATGTTTTATTTACTCTTACCTTATTTTTTGTCATTCGTAACGTTACTCGTACCATGTTTATTAATTTCTTGCTGATTTCCACTTCTACTAACACCTCATGGATTTTGCTTCTTTTTACCCTATTATAAGCTGGTTTGAAATCGATGAATAAGGCCATTGTTTGTTTTTGATATTCGAAGTTTTCTGCTTGTATCTCCTTTAATATATAAATTTGATCTGTTGTTCTTCTACCCCTCCTAAAGCCGCACTGATATTCGCCAATTATTTTTTTATTTTATCCTTTAACTTATCTTTAATGTACGTTGCGAGGATTTTATATACTATATTAAGAAGTCATTATTTTTTTTGATATAGGGCATATTATTGTCTACATCCACGTCTTCGGTAACTATTTTTGAATGCAGCTACTTAACTTTGCTCCCCTTACTTAAACATTTCAGCTGTTATATTATCACTGCCTGGACTTTGTTACTTTTAGCCATTTTATTATATTTTTAATCTCATTTTCCGTCGGCGGTTGTTCTCCGTTTTATCTATGTCTATATTTATTATGTTGTCTTCTTCAGTGTCTTCTGTGTGAGAACACAGCCTGCAACTGAGAGGTTGAGGCGCTCATACGTTCGCCTTCTCTACCAGGTTGTCTCGCACCATCTCTGATGCGAGACGATGTGGCAAGCACCGCGCTTTAAACAATCATGCCTTAGGCTACCCGGGAATTCCATCCGGGAATGGAACCCGGGTCCGTCTGTATTACAGTCCGCGGTTCAACCGCTTAGCCTACTCTGGCGTTTACATCATTTAATAGCTGGTCAAAATATTCCTTCAGTCTACTCAATATTTCATCTTTTCCAGCAACGAACTTTCCATTTTTCTCCTTGTAATAGGATGGTTTAGACTGACACCTTTTTTTCTTTTTTTTCGTTGCTATAAATTATGTTTTTTTTAGTGTAATTAATTATTAGAATATCTCCAACGTGTCTCCATTTTTCTTCAGATTGATTATTTTCCAACTGGTGTAACAATTTAATTTCTCTTATTATACTGTTTTAAGGTTGGATATAGTCTGTTGGTTTTGTAGACGACCTAGATTTAAGTTTGGTCTGTATAATTTTTCTATTCTAAAAGCAGCTACTTTTAACCTGATAGTAGCAACTACTAGATGATGGTTACCGGAGACATCAGCATCTAAGATAGTTTTCCATTTATGCTTATAGTTAGGTGATTGATTTGGTTGGTGATTCGGTTATTTGAGGAGACCCAGGTTACATTATGAATACGTTTATGTGGGAATATGGTTCTACCTATAACCAATTGTTGATTCGTGCATTGGTCAATAAAGAGTTCACCGTTTGTATTTATCTGTCCTGTTCCGTGCTTTCCCATAATCTGTTCTACATCAGTGTTGTCGCTGCCCACTTTGGCATTGAGATTTCCCATTAGTATTACAATGCCTTTGTTTTTCTTAGAATAGTTGCTAACGCATCATAAAAGCCAGACTTGTCTTTTTTATTTGCTACCCCCGTCGCACCGTAGCACTGTACAACGGTGCGTTTTCTTACGCGTATGTGGAAACGCGTTGTGATAATTCTGCTGCACACTGGTTTCCATTTCATTAGACTTTTCGCAGATCTGCTGAGTAGTAGATCAACCCCTCCTTTGTGGACTGCATCCACTCAATTTCCTGAGAATAATAAAGTCTTTTCTGAAATCGTAGTTACCTTACCAGTTTCACTCAGACAGAGAATTTATAGGTAGTAATTTTCCATTTCTTTTACGACGTGAGCAAGTCAAAAAATTCCATTATGGTTCGTGTATTCCAAAATCCAATTCTTGTCCAGATTGTCATGCTAAAGATTGCCCATCTTTTCTTATATCTTTTTATATCATAATAAGTATTTAAGGTACGTGACTGATTGGACCCACAGTTTGATGGTGCCACCTTTAGCCTACATATCGGCCTCAGTTCAAAACTGTGTGTAAACATGACATTTCCTTTATGTTAGTCTGTAAGGTTATGCCGTATATGTTTGGTCGCCAGAATCTAGTTGGTTTTCTAACATGGTTTACCTCGACTAGATGAGGTTAGCAGTTGATTGACTGTAGATTTTCACGTCCCCTTTTACACCCCAAGTCCTTCACTAAATAGTTGTTATATTTTTCCAGATCCATTATTGGTTTTCCATAAACAGCTTTCTTCCTGTGAGTTAAAGCCTCACGCTCGCACAAGATATGGATGGCTGTCTCTGGTTCCCTGTCGCGTTACCTGCAGCTCAGATCTCCATTGTACAGCCTTCTTTTGTTGAGATGTTCTCTAAGAAAACAAGTCCTGCTTCATACTAACAGTTCTTAAGTTTCATTTGCGAGATGGTCTTTCCGTATCTTTGTTACCGTATATTTTCTCAGTATTTTTATGTTGTTTCTTAACCCATATTCTTACCGAATTTCGTAATGTACCTAAACGCTAACTCATCCCACAATAGAGTTAACGTTTTTTTGCCAGAGCCCTAGATTCTTCAAGGCATTCCCATACTAACCTGGATGTTACTTTTAGTTATTGTTAGTGTACTATAAAAGTGTATATTTATCGAAAAAGCGAACAAAATAAACCCATCAAACATTGCATACCGTGTACCAGCAAATTATATTTACGTAAAGGTCATCACTGTCATGTTGGGTGAACATAGCACCATTAAATTAATTTACAACAGCTTTCTTAGAATTCAGGATGATTTTATGGTCAAGTAAGATTTAAGAGATAAACAAAAATTTTAAAAAAATTGCTCTAATTTTTTATCATATACATATTAGTTAGACCTTGTAGAATTAGTCAGACATTGCTAAGCTACGTATAGAAAGGGGGCAATTTTGGGGGGTGGGAGGTCTGGTTAAGATCATATTTTTGCTATTATTCCTTTCAAGAGAAAAAATAGAAGAAATAATGCGCATAATATTTTATTTTAAAAAAGTATACAAGATATTGTATATATAAGTATATAAAGGAATATTTATTAGGATATTATGTATGACAAGGTGTAAAGCATTGCTGGTATTTGGCACATGATACAAATAGTTTTGATTCTCTCTTCAATTTTATTTTTTGCGCTTCTTGGGCACCATTTTTTGTAATGTGGTCGTCTACGTTCTGCCATAATGTTTTCAGAAAGTGGACAATAAATTACAGAAATGTATACAGCAGATGACATAAAAACTTCCCTCCGTAGAGTTATATATATGCACTAACTTTTTAGTTAGAAATGTGTAGCCCTCTTATGTGTTTGATATAAAAACAAATAAACAATGGGCTTTTATATTTTTATTTAAAACAAGCTTTCTTTGTTGTAATAACTGCTATTTTAGTGTATTGTCACTTATTAACGCGGATATGACTAAAGCTTGTTGGAAAGTAATTAGTGGTATGTTTCGCTCAGTTTGATAATAGATGAAATAATTAATGTATATTTATGATGTACATATCATCTTGTTTTTGCCTTATACATCTGCTCTTTTTGTATTACTACAAGACGGTTTGTAACGAATAGACGTCCTCGAGATTGTTGTAATACGTCGACTGAATAATAACTAATCCATATATAGAGTTACCCAAAAAAATGCTACTTTTTTCCGAGGACACCAAAAGGATAGATAGAAATGTTTTGATTAGTGTAGTCTACTCTAGCCATATTAATGTTTTATATGTTTACAATGTGCGATTGTTTTACCTCATATGATTTAGTATAGTTATATAAAGTAGTTGATGTACCATATTGTAAATCTTAATTTTTTTTCTTCTTGAGGGTGTCGCTTTGTAGAACGAACCGATTATACTCCTACAAGATTTGAACACACCGTTACTAAATTATTGTCCTGCCATTTTATTGCAATTATTTTGCTGTTGGCGATTTTTCTGATCATGTGCACCTATTTTCTCTTTTTTTTTATTTTACTAATATTGGCTGAAAAACCTTATCTACAGAGTATATCTCTGTAAAAATTCCGTATTTCATAAATTTTTGATTGAGATTGGCAAACAAAGTCCTTTTTGTGCAAATTTATCTTGTTAATTTAAATCAAAATTGTCTACCAAGTGGAACTTTGAGTTAATAAACTTTCTATAAGCTGATTATTGGCATATCTTTGATGCACCCAAAATGTTCTACGTGGATAGCTTTTACTTAATTTTCTGGTACTTCTAGTTGGCAGTTTTTTTTTTTTTTTGTTAACATAGCGTTTACTTTCTCTTGTTATGTTTGTTATACGTACTTTTAGAACGATTGAGCGAAAGTGCTGTTATAGAAATATTTGAATAATTATTTTGTGACCGATCTTTTGGTCAATCCTTTCCCTTTACTATCTTAAGTTTTTATTTTTTAGCCGACTCTTGTAACTAAATGTCATTTTCAGAGTCAGTCGAGAAATTGTCAACTTTCTGATTGATCATCAGCTACTTGCAATTATTATCCTGGTAAATTATTTAGGGACATCAGGTCTTTACCACCTAACTAATCATCGGCGATTATATCACAAGCATTTACTGGCGACATCAAAGTAATATCACCTACATTTTTAACTCGGTCATCATCAACTTCGCTTAAAATTTAAGTTTCTTCGTTTTTTTAAATTTTGGCTTATATATTCTCGAACTAACGGGACACTAATGGAAAATTTGGTAAAATCTTCGGGTGCATATACATATACATTCAGATCACAGAGATGCAGAATCGCAATTTTACAAATTTTTTATTTTTCCTTTCGTTGGTTTCAAATATAGATACTACATGAGAGAGTATGTGACCTTGAGTTTTGTTGTAGTTATACTCAACAGAGTAAGTATAACCATCAGATTATTTTGCTTGCTCGCCGACTCAGTGAGAACAAGGTTTTATATTCGAGAATTTATAATGTAATATGTAATTCTTTTTTACATTTGTTTTCTATGGTCTATCTACAAGGCTGTAACAAAAGTAAGTATGCCTTTATCGTTGTTAGTGCCACCTTGTTCCATTTTTTACCTACGAGATCTTTAAGTTTTAGATAGCATTATTATTTGCAATAAAAATGTAACTTTTCTCGTTTATTATATCTGTAGATTTTTGTGTCAATGAGTTTAAAAAAAAACAGTTATTCAATCCATTAAGAGACTTATGTTGATTTAAAAAAATATGGTATAACCGATCCCCAAGGTCATTCTCTAACACAATAGAATTTGTTTTGGTTCGCTTAAAATTTTGAAACTAATTCAGATAATCTAAGAATACTTGCTTGGTGTGAGTTAGTCTTTGAAGACAAGTTCAATTCGTGTTATACGTTTTTATTATTTTGTTAATAGAATTTTTTAACTTATGAACTTTTGATGTAATTAGTAATTTTCTTTATACCGTTGCCTTGCTTTAAAAGTTTTGAAAGTACTCATTTATATTTTAATTATCCATTCTTACAATCAAAACATGATTTGGTATTCTCTATTCTGCATTTCTAGTTATAATTCAGCCATAACTTTCGCGTGCTATTTGGATCATTTTTTAATTTTTTGTTACTCCAAAAATCTTAATATTGTCACAGTTGATTACAGGAAGATGTGCCTTACTAGAATTGTTAGAGGCAAGCACGCAAAAAAGGTTGGAATGTTGTCGATGATTCTCGGAAGCTCAGCGCTATCGCGAAGCAGGGTTTCAGTAATCAGCTCGCCGCTCCAAAGTGAGGCTGTGAACATTTCAAAATTAAAAATATGTAGATATTTAAGCTGTTACAAGACAATTGAAGTTAGATATAGTTTAAGTGCAGGGATCGGCCGGTGGAAAAAATAATTAGTGATAGTATTAATGTGCTAATTAATAATCTGCAGAAATAAGTAGTGCTTTTATATTGTTAAAGTATTTTAGTAAGAATTAATAATCATTATTTTTCAAATTATATTTTCACATATAAAAAGTACCTGCCCCCAGATGTGTTTCTTATTAATTAAAATCTCTAGCGATTTGTAATCCAATCCTTTTTTCTTTGATTTATACATATCGTTTACAGCATTCACTAATATTTTAGTTTTACTACTTTTAAAATAAGTTTTAGATGTTTTTTTCTCTTAAAAGGGCCTTTCTTCTTTAGTGTTTTTACATTGTTTTTTACGTCACGTTCGAAAATAATCTACAAACCTTTGCTTTTTTCTCAACTTTCCAATGGTACCATTATTTTTAGCAGATTTTTACTCTATAACCTCAAAAAATGCGAAAGTTTGAAAACGTTATCTTTTTATTTTCAGTTTTTTGAATTTTTTAGACCATTTATATCGAAAGATACGTAAGATTATGTTCTCAAATCATTTTTTTATTAAAATTTTAAGGCCGAATCGACGAGATGAAAACGTCGTGTTTGGCGCGGTCGACTGCGGTAGCGCTGGGGCAGTTGACGCGTTTTGCCCCATATTTTCCTCTCGCGATTTATTGAAATTGTCTATTTGTGTTTGTTACTTCTACACCTGTAGTATTATTTGGGTTGCCTAAATCCTTCGGCGTAATTTACATTTATCTTCAACACATTTTTTGGTCTTGCGTCAGCCAACTTTACAAAAATTGAGAAACATCCTCACTCATGAAGATACTGAAAGTGACAAAAAATTTTAGTTGTCAGCAGTTTCTCGAATTTGGTCTACTTCTGCCGAAGCAAAAGGTTTGTTCTTTGAAAAATGGTGTGATCAACTGTTCTTAGATGATCCAAAGATGTCTCAATGAATGTTTTTTCTTTTGAAGCTCTTTTACACATTAACTACAGTGATAATTTTTCGGAAAAAAATAGCAGTCAAGTACGACCGACATATTACAAACATTTTTGTACTTTGGATAACCAGGGTTTTCTAAAAAGCAACTATATGCATGCAATCCCATACTAAGTGGCAAAACATCTAGCTTGAAGAAGGACTTTACTACTATCTAAAGCCAACTCTTACGAAGACTCTGCCCATCTAGTTTCTAAAGAAGTTCATAGAAATTAAACATTTCATATGATGATTGTTGGTTTCGGAGGAATAACATCATATATAGAAATGGCTAGCATTCGCTGCCGTATCTACGCACTAGTTAAAAAAATTGCCGAACCTAAAAACTTCAATGTGCGAAATGTGCAGAATAATTCTCTTTTTTCTGGAAGTGAAAAAGTTTTTTTAATGTTTTTCTTACTATGTAAGAATCTTGCAAAAAAAGACTATTAGTGTCACTACTAACAGAATTTTAGGTACAATCTATTATGCTGTCAGGCTGTTCGATAATGTAGAGTTATTACTCTTTTAGAAATTTGTTAAGTATCTACGTAATCTATATCTATCCGGTATCCTCTTTACCACTAATTTTCTTACACCTCTTAAATTAAAAAATGTAGTTCAACAGCTGGAAGTCCCTGAAATCGTCATCAATTCTATTTGCAGATTAGTTGAGGTAATGAAAAGTAGCTGTTTCTTAACCTTAATATTTTATAAACAAATAGGCGTTGCTTAGCAAAGCAACACCGAGGTTAGTGCTTAGGTGATAAAATGATTGTAGATGATAGTAGATTGAGCTGGAAGTAGGCAATAAAACCAGTGTTTTTCTAACTAAAAATTTTCATTCTGATTGCTAGTCTATTCATTTGATGTATGATATTTCCAAAAATGTTTATCAAACTTCATTATTTTGACAACTTTTTATTTATTTTATCTACATGTATTAATTATATATTTTTTTAAATCGTTTTAACATTGTCACCATGGGGATCTCGTTTATCTTGAGAGTTTCAGGGTTGGCTAAATTAGGGCAAAGTTGCGTATTTTTATGCTTATCAAGAATCTCGAAACATATTTGATTTATTATTGATAATTTTCGAAATGTCGTAAACAAATTAAAAAAATGTCATTTTTGGTTTTAATTTTTAAATCGAAAACCGGTAAAATTGCACGGTTTTAATTCAGATATTATTCAGACACTTTTTTATAAAGAATCTAAAAATGTCATTACGGTTGCTACCAGCCCTGAAACGTCAGAGATGAGATAGTCAACTTTTATTTTTCTTATGGCCGCCATATTGGATTTTTATAATTTCAAATGCAGTTTTTTCTCCTAATTACAAGGATGTATCATACTTTATGATTTTGCTTTTTTATTTCATAATTTTCGACACTTTATCGAGAAGTTATTATCATAACCGACTTTCCCAAGTCGGCGTTAGAATTGCTTTGAAGATGAGTTATTTCTATTAAAAGCGCGATTTTCAAATGACGAAAAACAGGATATGCTACAAATTTATTCATGGAAGAAACAAACTTAAAATAAATGAGAACAAGTGTATTGAATAAAATTAACGTAAGAGATGTTCAAATGCTGCTCCTGTAACATCTAAACATAATTGTGCACGCTTTCTTAAATTATTAATAGATCTTTGAATCGATCTCTCTCTAATTTGCTTCGTAGTAGCGATGATTCTTAGGTACAGTTCTTCCGGTATGGTTTCGTAAACTCCCCCACACAAAGTAATCCAGAGGACATAAATCTGGCGACCGCGCTGCCCAACGGACATTTCCGTTATTTGCAATTATTTTATTCGGGAACATTTCTGACAAATATTTACTGCCCTAGAATTATGGGGTGGGGCACCATCCTGTTGAAACCATATGGAATTCAAACGATTTAGGCAAATGTTGTTGTCCACATAGTCGGTAAATAAAGTTCTTAAAAAATTTAAATAACTGTTGGCATTCAAATTTTCCTCGTAAATGTATGGTTCAATAATTCTGGTATTCAACATACCGATCTATACATTGCATGCAAAACGAATTTGGGGTTGCCGCTGTTCATACTGATGAGGATTTTCTGTAGCCTAGATATGTTTATTGTTGCGGTTAAAAAATCCCATATTAGTAAATTTACTCTCATCGGAAAAAATTACATAATTCAGAAAATTTCTATTTTCTCGTAGCTTATTTACAAGGAAGGTGCAAAAAGCTATGCGCCGCTCGTTATCACCAGGATGCAGTACTTGGCTAATGCAACTCTTGTATGGATGGTATTTGTGCTTTTTGAGCACCCTCCATATTTTTGAAGCGATTATTTTTAACTCAGCTTAAATTTCCTTTGTTGGAATTGAAGGATTATTTTGAACCTATGGAGTAAAGAATGAATTATAAAACGTTATTGTAATTGTTATGGAGAATCTTTAATATTTATAAAATTACTTGTTCTTGTTCGATAGGTCTAGAACCATATTTACGTCTAGGTTTCTCAAATAAACCAAAATCTTTTAAATTTCTATGCAAAGATAAGAAATAGGTTGCATGTTGGTGCCGTCTTTCCAGATAACGTTGTAGATATGTTTCAAAAGTAATTAGTAGGTTCCAATTTGAAGCATAATAAATATGCAGCATATCTTATGTTTCTTCATTTGAAAATCGCAGTTTTAAATTGAATAACTCGGTAAAAATAAGGTTAAAATGCAAAATCAAAAAGAAACTGTCAAATTTTTAGCTCAAACAAAAGAAAATTGTTGATTGCGTCTCCAAAGCATCAAATCAATTCCAAAGCCTCCTCTCTCCAGAAAGTTTTGCCATTAATTATAATATAAAAGAGCAAAATCATGAAGTGTGATACATCCTTGTAATCAGAAAAAAAACTGCATTTGAAATTGTAAAAATCCAATACGGCGACCATAAGACAAAAAGTTGACTATCGTATCTTTGACATTTCAGAGTGGGTAGCAACCGTAATGGCATTTTTAGATTTCTTATAAAAAAGTGTCTGAATTAAACCCGTGTAATTTTACCGGTTTTTGATTTAAAAATTAAAAACGAAAATATCATTTTTTTAAATTTTTTCACGATATTTCGAAAATTATTAATAAATCAAATCAAAAATAACATAAACGAAGCCTGGAAGAAATATATAATAAATAAAACTGAACAAAATAGAAGATAGTACCTAGTAAAACGAAACGAAGCAAAGGAAGCGGTAAAACAAGCAAAGAAAGACACATGGGAGGAATTTGGTAGAAAGATAGAAGACAACTATATAGAAAACCAGAGACAGTTTTGGAATATAGTCAAGCGCCTAAAGGGAAACAGAGCACCAAAGGTAAGGATGAGAAAGGAATGCTACAAACAAAAACGGAAGAAATACTGAAAACATGGAAAGACCACTACACAAAAAGATTTAAAGACGAAGAAACAGAAATACAGAAAGAAGAACAACCTCAAGAAGGAAATGATAATCAAGACACCGAAGAAGAAATAGCAGAAGAAGAAATAATAGAAGCCCTGAAGAAAACAAAAAATGGTAAGGCAGCAGGAGAAGATAACATAGCTCCAGAAATGCTGAAAAAAGGCGGCCCGACCGTAATTAAATGGATGGAAGAGATAGTACAACAAGCATGGAACACAGAACAGATCCCGAAGGACTGGGAAAATAACATAATAATACCCATTCATAAAAAGGGAGACACCACAAAGACAGACAACTATAGGGCTATATGCTTATCCTCAGTAGCGCTAAAAATATATACAAGAATAGTTGAAAAGAGACTAAGAAATGAAACAGAATACAAACTAGAAGAAGAACAAACTGCGTTTAGACCAGTAAGACAAACTCAAGACTATATATACACAGTAAGAACCATAATTGAAAAGCTATTAGAGAAAAACAAAGACATCTACCTATTCTTCCTAGACTTAAAAGGAGCCTTTGACCAGGTACCACACAGATACATTTGGAAAGCATTGGAAGAACTAGAAGTAAGCTCAAAACTGCGGAGAATAATAAGGAACATGAATAGTAAAGTAATTGGAAAAACAAGATTAAATAACTAAGTATCGGAAGAATTTAAAATGGAAAGGGGTAGCAAACAAGAGCAAGCCCGCTTCTATTCGTGATATACATGGACTACATAAACAAAAAATGCAAATTAGAAACAAGAAACACCCACATAGGATACCACAACCTAAACCCAGTAAAGACACAAGACCTAATATATTCCGACGACATATTACTCATGACAAGAAACAAAAATCAACTACAACAAAACATAAACATATGGAAAAACACTTAGAAGAAAGTGGGATGACCATTAATATAGAAAAAACAAAAGTAATGCATGTCACAAAACAGGAAAACGAAGAAAAAATAGATATACAAATAGACGGGAAACAGATACAAACAGTACAAACATACGAATACCTAGGAGTACTAATCAGTAAGGATGGAAGAATAGACCAAGAAATAAAACACAGAATAAACAAAGGAAATAGGATATACTATCAAGTAAACAACACATTGATAGGGAAAAAAGAAATAGGTATAAAAGCAAAAATGCACTTATATAAAACAATATATACCCCTACACTTCTATACGCTTCCGAGACATGAGAGATAATAGACAAATATAAATCCAAAATAACAACCGCAGAGATGAGGTATCTAAGGCGGATAGTGGGCAAAACAAGAAGAGATAGGGTCCGTAACAGATCCATATGAGATGAACTAGAAATCACACCGTTGGTAGAAGAAATAAAAACCAAACAGCTACAATGGTATGGACACCTGGTCAAAATGAGCAATGAACGATACCCAAAAACCGTTTATGAAATGAGATGTGATGGAAGGAGAGATAGAGGAAGAGCCAGGCGAAAGTGGGAAGACAACATCAACGAATCAGCAAGAGAAAGAGGACAGACCCTAACACAAATCCGAACCCTTGCAAGGGATAGACACTCATTTAAACAATGGCTCAAAACCCCGACACCGTGAGGTACAATCGGAGAAGAGGAAGTAAGTAAGTAAAAAAAAATACGCAACTTTGCCCTAACTTAACCAATCCTGTAACTCTCAAGATAACCCCCATGTAAGCCACATAGTAAGGCTCGAAAATCGAGCACCCGGTATATGGAATACGCAGTTACTGATATCTGATTTTTTTGTTGACAATAACATTTAGATTTCTTCTTTTATACCCATTTTTTGTTTTTATATATTTAATTTGATTATTTTCAACATTTCTGATTTTTCTTTGCGAAAAGGAAAGATAAAAAATATAATTTCATTTTCTCACATGCTTAAATTTTTGTATTTGTATAGCGCAATCAACTTTGAAATATATGCTTAGAAGTATTATTGACATCTTGGTTTTTACATTTTAGTATCTTTCTTATTTGTGTTGCCAATTTCTAGCTGTTGTCCTTTTATTTAAATTATATCGGGGGAAGTAACTTGTAATTAAAACGTTGCGACTCTATATAGCTATAATTTTTTTTCGTTGGGGCGCATAGCAGCCTTAATGGCTTATTGTGCCTACTAACATGCAACTTGTAATAAACTAGAACGTCACATACACCCATGAGTTTCTAGCGAGATTCGAACTCGCTCCAGCATGGAGTTCCTGCACAGAAGAGCATTTGCTTCTGACCAGTCAACCACGGCGACGGCCCTGTATAGCTATATAACCGCACTTTGTATCGGTTATGTAAAAAGTCTTTCTAATTGGTACTAAATAGATCCTATCTGGCAAACTAAAACTGACGCAAAAGTTGCTTAATAATGTATTCTAATTTTAATTTTTTTGAATGAAAAGTTTAATGAAAACGCGGCGTTTAATAAAGTCTGCTGAAAAATAACGCGCATTTGCAAAAACATCCACAGGGCTTCTCATATTACGCCGGCGACCTCTTCCAGCATCCCTGTACAGCAAATGAATGTTTTTCATGAAATTTTGTTTGTTTCAGGTGAGTCCTCTGGCAGCTGGCGTAAACAACCACCGCTGGCCTGGTAAGATCCCGACAACTTCAATTAAACCGCAAGCGCCAACCTATAATTAAAATTTAATTAAAGTGAAGGGTCACCAGAATGTCACTTGCAGTCGCGAGCGCGAAAGTTTTAGCCACCTCCCATGCGACACGGTTCTGATGATTTTTTAGCGCGGCCTCCTGGGGCGCTGTTCATTCATTATTATCAGTCATTTCTCAAATAAAACTTTGACTTCTCTACCAGATTGATGTGTCTATTACGCGGATTCTTTTCGGCGTTAATTTAGGCGAAGCTTAAATTCCCATTTTTTGGGTGCCTTTCCGAGGCTTAAAATTGCATTCAAGTTGTAATAGGAAGAATAAAGTTCTTCGTAGCAGAAGTTTCTAGCTGCGATAGGGTCACGTATTTAACATAAGAGCACTGTGACCTCTCCACGCGCTTACGTTACAAACACGGCAGAGAGGTCCTTCTATTCCTTAGTTCCATTTCTACTTAATGATCATTGATCATTATTTCAACTTAATTCTCACTTTTCTCTCATTTGTACTAGGGGATTCTCTTACCCATTTTTCGTTTCGAACTTATTGTTTTTTCGATCCGCATCAGTTCTCATCTTTGACTTAATGTGGGCATATCCTTTTCAAAATAGCTTCTTATATTCCGCCGTCTCTCGCGCCATCTACCGGGAGATTAATAAAATTAGGTTTTTCAGACTGCCCTACAATAAGGATCCCATTTACCCCTCAGAAAATCGCACCGGCCCCACTTGTAACGAATCGGTTCTCCTATAGAGCTATGGAAGTAGGCGAAGTTACGCGGAAGTTGTTACATTTCCTTAAAGATCGCCTTATTACGCCTCTAAATTGCGCCCCTAATTCGGGCAGTTTAATATCCATCAATACAACTGCCGCCTAGTTTTACAAGCCCTCGAAATTGTGTTTGAAGAGAACGGGCCTTTCGCTGTCTACAGTCGCTGAATTGTTCCCAGCTCGCTGGTCTGCGGCTATTTTTTGAGGGTCTTTCGGGCGAGCGCTGACTTTGTTTATTTAGTTTAGGCTACTTCGTTGAGTTCTATTTCTCAGGAGACGTTGCAGCTAATTAGGAACCGTTCCTTCTTTGCACCATGGAACTTAGAAAGCCTCTCAATGTATTGCTGCAATCAATTTTCTTAGGTAATTGCAGTAGTGGTGTTTTCCTACTAAAAGAAAAGTGATAGCAAAACTTTTTCCTGTATAACAATTCCATTTTCTCGGCCCCGCTAGTTGACAGGAAACTTCAATATTATATGGTTTTTCTAACATTAGCCATCTAGGTTAACGTTTAATTTTTTATAAGTAAGCAACTACACTCTTAGAATTATAAATTTAAATTTACTTTACGTAGTTCACCGAAAAAAATATTAACGTTTAGTTTTTTATGCCTATTATGATTACGTAATAACTAAGAGAATATTGTGAATAATGGAGGCATTTTACGTATTTGTTTTACTATTCAATAAAACCATTCAGGGCGTTAATAATAAAATTTTATACTTTACGTAGTGATGCGAATGTAGACCACATTAGTAAGCTCGTAATATTTTTTTACTACAGTATTTCGAAGAAAATGGGAGTTGACTGATTTTTTGCCTTTGTTCGTTTTTTTCATATAATTTATATCTATTGATTTTCACTTATCAAGAATACATTTTGGAAATTATCTCTCAAAAAGTTTTTGTTGCTAATCTCTAAATAAATACGAATTTGAAACTACAGGAGGAATTCCCATATAGAAAACTTTACGAATTTAATTAACTTCACTATTTTAGCATCTGGAAAGAATAACATTGTAGTTGAAACAGAATTTATAAAAACCAAATAACTATGTTTATAACTCACATAACAAACAAAGAATATCGTTGCAATGTTTTGTTAAAATTTCCTGTGAAATGTTTATTACTATTGTTATTTTTGAATATAATGAAGGTAAGGTTAGAGTTGCAGTTTCTTAAAAATTGTTTGAATTTTTATACGTAACAACTTGTCGAATTAGGGCCAATTTTCACATTTCTGTTCTTATTTACATTTATTTTTGGTAATTTGTGAGCAGTTTTCGCAACTGAAGAAAAAGATAAGCAACATTTTTCAATGTTTGGTTCAACGTGATATGAACTCAACTTGATCTTTGGGTCATTTTAAATTAAATTGCAAGGAGTGTAAAAATCGATCTTTTCAAATTAAATATCGATGTAGGCATATTCAGTTACATGAACAAGAATGAAGACTGTAATCAGATTTGGTAACCTTACTCGAAATTATTGAAACTGAGGCCTGAAAGGAAAAACCTGGAACTGGCGAGCCGGCGTTGCGCCAAATATTTAAAGTGTCATGTTGACTTGGAAAGCGGAAGCCGCTTTTTAAGTCGAACGTCGTTAAACAGAAAACTGAGAACGCGGCTGCTTAGAGCGCCGGCCTCACAAAGCGCGGCTTCAGGTTAGTCCCTGGCCACAAAACGCTGGAAATTTCAGCCGCTGAAAGGCGCGGGTAATGCCACTGCTTCTCTGACTGGAGAAAGTCCGCGTTTATCTGTACCCCTTTCACTCAAACAATTACCACGCAAATGAGGAGCCGGGGAGCTCTCTCGTGGGAGATTGCAAATACAAGGGGTGCGCAAGTATAAACTCGACAAGTAGCTCTAATAAAAATATTTTTCAAGGAATCACTTCAAAGGTAAGTTAATTTTTAATGGCAATTTATGAAGATTTTACGTAGGTGAGTAAAATTATAGATGCGATTGCATGAAGGTCGATATCATGTGTGTGTGGACTACTTTGACATGGGGGGTCGCCTTTTTACATAATTTCATCAACAATAATTTTAATAACCGAACAATTAATACCTAATATTGCGAAACGTCTTAATATCAAGTTAAAAAAATATATTGAATATACCGATATTCTGCCCGCATCACTTAGTAGTTCAGTAAAGACACGTTATTGAAAATTCAGGTATTCAAACGGCATAAGATGTTTGATAATGTGCACCATATATTTCTACAAAGTTGGAAGCATTTTATGTGATACCATGTTGTAGTAAACACATTTCGGTTAGTCAATATCGAGCACTATGTAACGGAAGAGCGAGTAACGATTGTTAAGATTCATTACAAGAACAAAGAATGTTTCCTCGTGACTGTGCGCAAGGACACCAAGTGAAGCAACTGTGAAAAGACTAAATAAAAAATTTAATAGCTGCAAAAAACAAAAAACAGGTCAGCTGAAAACTTTGCCGCTGCGAACGCTGGTGTGACGGAGCGTCCAGAAACCTTAGTGCCCTATCGGTTACTGCAATTAAACACTCTATGCAGCGGATTTTAACGAATGATCTACATCTGCACTCATTCAAGATTCAGCTAACCCGCGAACTAAAGCTAGACGACCATTTTCAACGCCGGGTATTTGCCGATTGGATGCTAGAGAATCAAGTAGTTGACGGAAATTTTGCTAAGAAAATCGTCCACCTATATGGGTATGCCAATAAACAAAATTGTTTCATTTGGGACATAGAAAATCCTCATATCATTCAACAACGGCCTATACCTACCAAAAAATTAACAGCTTGGTTTTTATTTTATGCTGGTAGAGTGATTGGTCCGTTCGTTTTGGAAAATGAGGACGAAAGCGTAGTGACCATCAATGGTGAACGTTATCGTGAGATGCAGCCTTATTTGGATAACGTGTGGTTAAAACAGGATGGTGCTACTGTTATACGACACGCGAAACAATCCAACTGTTGAAGCAAAAATTTAATGGGAGACGTATCTCTCAAACCAGCATAGCGAACTGGCCACCAACATCTTACGACCTTCTCTAGAGATTTGTAAAGACCAAAGTTTGTGCTAGGAAAATGAGAAAGATGTCTGTTTAAAAGCAAAAATGAGAAGAGTTAACAACGAGGCTGAGCCCCAGTTATGACCAACATTTTTGTCAAAATAATTCAAACCGTGGAGAAAATTTGTCAAATATCCTATTTCACAATTAGTAGCAATGTTTGCCTTTCAAAATAATGTCGTAACTTTGTCAACTAATAAATAAATAAAATTAAATTTTATGTTTCTTTTGGAACGCTCTATAGCCTCACGATTTATCTCCAGCTGTAATCTTTTTGAGAAATTTAATTTATCAATAGCAGTCTGAAACATGTTATTAGCAAGCAGTACGAAGTCGCTATATATTTACGGGAAGATTTACCGTCATACTTTCGTGCACTCTCGGTTGTCAGTTCTTGTTGATTGTAGCTTGTATATGTTTAACATGTCCATTTAACATCGCTTTGACCGTGTTGTAATCCGTGTGGCACTAATGGTAAGCGTTTTCGAAAGTCCTCCGAATAATCAAAATAGTTACTGATGGTGAATATTCCAGTTTCGTTCAGTATGTTACAAATTCGCTGCTCTACTCGCACATTGCAAGTGCGACGATCGCACGCTACATATGCTCACTTACCGGCGTCCAACTTCTCACTCATACAATCAATTTCATTGGTTGGATGAGTAGCAACGCATACGCATTGCAGTTCTTTCTCATCATGTGCTAAGTGACTGCGGTTACACAAATTCTTTTTACCGTAGGAACATTGGTTTCGTACTTTCGGAAGAGGTCACGTGTGTATCAATGTATATATTAGTCATAACCCAGTCCACTTGAATCCTTCCAATCACTATCTGTACGAAGATAACTTAGAAGGGCGGCGTTTTAAAAGTGGCAAAAAATTGACCATTTGCTGAACTAAATATATCAAACTTTGTGTACACGTCTTTGAAGCGCTGAAGAAAGGTTTTTGAAACCCTAAATTAACTAGAGTTAAAGTTCCATCCAGTATTTTGAGTGCGATAAAAATAAATGAAATAAGCCATTTGTTTTTTAGCCAATCTCTATATTTTTATATATAAAATCATTTACAATAGTAAAGTTTTTTTAATTTAAATTTAACAAAACCGCGGAAGTTTTTCGTAAACAGATGAAGATAGTAGCATACTTAAAATGCGACTTCGAACGCTGCACGCAATAACTGTCGTTGAGGTAGTTCTAGGAATATTTGTATATACGCTGCCACAGAATCCCACTATTTTCAACGCTAATGAACAATAAGAAACAGTCAGTAAATTGTACGTTATTACCTCCAATTGCGCTTTCCCGTAGCTGATGTTGAGCCATCATGCGATTGCCTTGTAAAATTGCGCCGACAATTGCGTACGGTTTCTGTGACTTCCTAACGAAGGACTGTTTTTTATCTGGCTCAACTAAACGTTGAAGAGTACTACATTTAAAGTAAAGCAACCCATGCAACCTATAAACTATTAAATAAGCGAGCATTTTTATTTATTATATTATACAACAAAATTTAATTTCTAGTTTAATCTATCATCTTGAAAAATTATAGAGCATTTATGATTGGCTCTTGATGGTTGCTATAGTTGTTTTCGGTAGACAAGCTTAGAGAATTATTAAAAAGCATCTGAAAACAGTAAATTTCAAACAGTGATAGTTACATGTTATAAACTACTTGAATTCAAAATAAAAGTACGGCATTATCGAATATAGAAACAAACGTTATTGTAAATTAATACTTTTTTAACAAATTTTATTTTAAGTCGAGGCTGAAAATTTGAAAAAGTTATTTAAAAGAAAAATATTTAAAAGTTGCAGTTCAATAAATAAAAAATATTAAAAGTTCCAAATGCACTGGGCATTTCGAAAAACAAACGAAATTGAGGTGCATAGTGAAGATTTCCACTTCCTATCTCAGTACGAAGTAGAACAAACTATTTTTATAACCTAAGGAAGTAGCTTCCGATCGCCCGATTAGTCGTGGGCCACTGGCGTCAAAATATTTGAAAAACTTCTACTTAAAAGACTAAAGCTCCCGATTGAAAAACACTAACTGATTCCAAATCATCAATTCGGCTTTCAAAACCAACATGCGGCAGTAAAACAAGTACATCGAGTTGGCGAACAAATCCTCCAAGCATTTGAACGAAACAATGCTGTTCTGCAACTTCCCTAGATGTAGTCCAAGCTTTCGACAACGTGTAGTACCTAGAGTTACTCTTAAATGTTAAACTCAATTCAAGGTTCAAGACGGATTAACAAACTTGTATATCATAAACCCTGAAGCCAGGAAAGCCTGTTGGGCCCCATTCTCTACCTGCTGTACACATCAGACATTCCCACCACACAACAAACAACGATAGCCACATTCGAGGAGGATATTGCTATAGTACCCCTACAAGAAAATGCAGTGATCGCATCTTAGAAGCTTCAAACTTATTTAAATTCATTAGAAGGAGAGTTAAAAAATAGCGCATCAGAGCCAACGAAACAAAATCCGCCCATGTAAACTTTACTCTTAGGACAGGCATACATATGGCAACCTAAAACTATGAATAACGTCATAGATCAGAAAGGTGTTCAAAACTTTAAGGTACATTACAGCGCCCTCTGTAAAAAGGAACACTCAGCATCATATATATTAAAAAATAAAATATGGCGATTTGCTGAATCACAAGAGAAAATCGGCCAACCAACGCAAGTTTTGGTTCGCTTCTGGACTGGCCTACGAACTTATTTGTTCTCAATCCTTATTATTAATTAATTAATTAATTATAAATTTAAAAAAATATTAATGAAGCTAAAAGGGAGGGGAGATATAAATTAAATAGTGTTCCACTATACTGTCTAAAAAGTTTATTACATTTAAATTTTTTTAGTTCTTTGTGTACCAGATTGTGTTGTAACTTTGTGGGACTCTCATAACAATTACTTTATCTTCTACCAGGAAGAGAAACAGAGTCTTATAAGAAAAGAAAAGATAGCAGTTTAATTAGCAACATTTTATGCCTAATATGTTAACATTAATACTTGCGCCAATTTCGAAAATATTTTCTTGAAATGGTTTTTTTATATTTGAAATTGTTTACATCTCATATAGTCTTTCACTTGGCATATCATCGCCATGTTCATCACGAAAGTTTTTTCAAACTGTTACGCTAGATTTTTAATTTTTGTTTCTTACAGTACACACAATGAATACTTAAAATTCTACAATTTTTAAATTACAATTATTTATTATTATGAGGTTCGGATTGCAGAAATGTATACTATTAAATCCTCTTCTAAGTTTCAAGCTACAATCTATTATTTTTGATCTTTATATAACTCTAAAGTAGAAATGCAAAGCAGTCTGCAGACGGCCAAAATGACGAAAATGGAAAAGGGAATCGGCGAATTAAAGCAGAAATACATTTAAAAGGGAAAATTTTTATTAAAAGGTAAAAAGAACAAAAAGAGATATAAAAGCAGAGCTATTTAGGTTAAATATAAACGAGAAAAACTAATAAGGGACAGCAAATAAATAATATTTTGAACAATCATTGAATGACAAGATACATTTTAGAACCAATAGACACAACTGATGCACCTATAGAAGAGTATATTATGGAAATAGTATAAAAACGCCAGGCGATAACAACGTACAAATGTGGAAAAGAAAGTGTACAACATAAAATAGTGGAGATAATCGAAAATATCTGGAGCAATTATAAATATACGCTTTATTGGTACCCATTCACAAGAAGTGACACTACAAAATATGGAAACTACAGAGGAATAGCACTACTGAACACATTATATAAAATTATGACAAAAGCATTAAAGAACTAAGTGGAAGAACAAGGGTGCAATATCCTAGGAAAATATTAAAATGGGTTCCATTTATAGGGAACATTTTTACCACCAACCAAATAATTATCGGTAGTTATAATCGCAAGAAAGTCATATATTGGTTTTAGACATTCATACGATACACTGACCAGAGAGAAACCATTTGAAGATTTAAAAAACTTTCAAGTACTATAAAAGTTACTAAGACTAATAGAAATGACATTGAAACAAACTAAAAGTAAAGTCAAATATAATGAGAAAATATCGGATAGTTTTGAGGTGAGGAGAGCAGCCAGACGGAGTAATCAACCTGATGCTTCAAAACGTAAATAATAAAAGATAGCGGTATTATAACCAGAAAGACGATAATCAATAAAAGTCAACAGTGTCTGGCGCATGCCGACAATCTAAACCTGATGGCAAGATTATCATCGGTACCAGAAAAGATGTCAAAGGATGTAGAATACTAGACCGGAAAAAGAGGATTGCGCTTTAATGTGACTAAAACTAAGTTCATAGTGACAAAAAAGAAGACCAATAAGACAATGAAAATACTAACAATAGAATTAGAGAAGAAAGATAGAGAGAGTGAATAATTTCTTGTACTTCGGTACATACATGATAAAACACGATGAAGAAGGTACTGAAATTGAAACAAGGGTATGTAAAAGTGAAAGGTGCACGGGTGCGTTATATACCATAAATAGTCCTTAAATACTGTTACACCGATTAGAACAAAATAAAACGATTGACTGTTTTTTTTTGGATATTTTCAGAACTTATTAAATGGTCATTCGTAAGTATAATTACAACGGATTTATTCAATATAGCCACTCTTAGCCCCTATACAAACGTTAAGACGTCTATGGCACCACGCGCTACATCCATAGGAAAAGCATTGAATGCAATCGTCGGGGTTCGTTTTAAAAATCACCATTATAGTGTATTTTTGAGAAAATCTAATCAATTGAGATCTGGGCTACTAAAAATCTAATCCTTTACTGTTAGAAAATGAGGCATATTGTTGCTTAGCCAAGTTTGAGTTGACCGTGGATTGTGGATGGGTGCGGAATTTTGCTGAAAGATCCAAGGCTCGCCTCAAACAAGCGTGTAATTCACAGTTTTCACTACACCGTCCAAAACATTCTGTTTATACACAGCGGCCGAAGTTTTCACTCCCTTTTTATACTTCAACACAACACATTTTCCACCAAACCATTACACCTGCCTCTCTGAACTCTTGACGCCAACTGAGCTGCTTCTTAGACAACCCATTTTATTAGTTAAAAGATTTCTTATAAAAATTGTTTTATCTGTAAACAAAATTTTTCTGTGGCTACCATGTGCGTATTCGGTTAACCAATTCTAGTCGTAGGTCTTGCTTTCTTCTTCTTGCGGTTCCTATCCGTTCCGGATGTTGGCAACCATTTGGGCTATTATAATTTTGTTGACTGCTGTCTTGAATAACTGTGTTGTGGTCATAGAAAACCATGTTCGCAGG
The DNA here is from genome assembly GCA_036346155.1 of Sinelater perroti. Lineage (NCBI taxonomy): Eukaryota > Metazoa > Arthropoda > Insecta > Coleoptera > Elateridae > Sinelater > Sinelater perroti. Next base: position 1,005,358 of record JARFIY010000366.1, read on the forward strand.
TTTTGAAGCCATGATATCCTTCTTCTACCCAGACCTCTTTTGCCATGTACTTTTCCCTGCAGTATAACTTGAAGTAGTTGGAATCTGTTTTCGTTCCGCATAATGTGTCCTAGGTACTGGAGCTTTCTTGTTTTTATTGTAGTCAGTATTTCTTTTCTTTTTCATTCTTTGCAGAATTTCGTCATTCCTGACTCTCTCTATCCATGACACTTTTAACATTCTGCGATAGAGCCACATTTCAAATGCCTCCAGCCTTTTTCTGTTGTTTTGTCAGGGTCCATGACTCTACTCCATAAAGAAGGACAGGAAGACGTAGCATCTCAGAAATCTCATCTTTGAATTAATTGTTAAATTGTGGCTTTTGAAGATGGTACTCATTTTGTTTAACACGGCTCTAGCCTTTTCAATGCGGATCTTTATTTCCTGTGAGTTATCCCACTGGTCATTAATGGTGCTACCAAGGTAAGTATACTTTTCCACTTGTTCTATAGGTATATGGTTTATCATGAGTTGACATCTGGTGATATTATTTTTACTGATGATCATTAATTTCGTTTTGTTTATATTGATGTCTATGCCCTGTCTCTGACTACATTCTGTTACTCTGTTTAATAGTACTTGTAAGTCCTCTAACTTTTCAGCAAAATGACTGTGTCGTCTGCGTACCTGATGTTATTTAATCTTTCTCCATTTACGAGAATCCCTATATTTGTGTTTTCTAACGCTTCTCTGAAGATGTATTCTGAATAAAGGTTGAACAATAGCGGAGACAGTACACAGCCCTGTCTCACCCCTCTCTGGATTTTTATATCTTCGATGTTTTCTTCTTCTAATTTCATTGATGCCGTCTGATTCCAATATAGATTTATAATAATTCTTAGATCTTTTTCGTCTAGTCCTATGTTTCTTAAAATATCTATCATCTTTTGATGTTGGACTCTATCAAAAGCTTTTTGAAAGTCTATGAAGCAGGCATATACATCGCAGTTTACATCCCTGCAACGTTGAATTAATACTTGAATGCTAAATAGGGCTTCGCGTGTTCCGACTGCGTTCCTGAATCCAAACTGTGTAGGCGCTATTTGTTATTCGCATAGTTTGTATATTCTCTTATGAATTATTTTTAGAATTGATTTTAATAGGTGGCTCATGAGGCTTATTGTTCTGTACTCGTTGCACTTCTTAGCTCCTGGCTTTTTAGGTAGTAGAATGAATTCAGATTTAAGCCATTCTATAGGTATTTTTCCAGTGTCATATATATAGTTGAATAGATCTGTCAGCCATTTCACGTTTTCTTCATCTAGGACTTTCAAAAACTCTGTCTATATGTTATCTGGGCCAGGTGCTTTGCCTTCCTTCATACTTTTTATTGCATTTTGTACTTCTTCTACTAGTATTTTTGGTCCGGTTTCGCTGTTTATCTGGAGAGGTTTTGGTCTATTATCGTGAAATAGCTGTTCTGTATATTTTTCCATGTTTCACTGATTTCATTTTTATTGATAATAATTTTCCTTCTTCATTCACTAGTTTGTTCACAGTTCTCTTTTATATTTCCCAGTCACCTCGTTAATTTTCTTATATATATTAAAATTGTCATGTCTCGCTTGTAAGGTTTCTATTTCCGCACATTTTCTTTTACCTCGTTTTCTTTGCTTCTCTTATTTTCAATTTTATTCTTCTATTAATGGTATTATATTCTACTGGATGGCTTTTTGCGAGTCTTCTTTTCTCCATCAGTTGTAGGATTTCATTTGTCATCCATGTCTTTTTCTTTACGGTGTCTGGTTTTAAGAATTCCTTTTTGATACTTTCCACAATGTCTTTTACTTTTTTGACCTCCTCTTCTATATTTGATATAATGACCATATGTCTATTTATGTTTGTGTTTAATCTAATCTCGTCGTTTAACATTATCTTTGCTTTATGCTTTATTAGTGGTTCTTTTAGTTTTCTTACATCATACTTATTAGTACCTTTCTTTCTTATTCTTTTTAATTTAACTTTAAAGGTGCCCACTAATGGGATGTGGTCTTGACTGTATATCTGCACCTGGATATGTTTTTACATAGGTGCAACTGTTTCTGTATCTTTTATTTATCAGGATAAAGTCTATCTGATTTCTAACAACGTTTCCCGGTGAGTCTTTAGGTGATTTCCACGTGTAAAGTCTTCTTGGTGGAAGTGTGAAAAATGTATTCATTATTGCTAAGCCTTGTTCTCCTGCAAATATGCTTAGTTGGTTTCCACGCTCATTCCTTTCTCCTAACCCGTGCGGTCCTATGAAATCACCTTCCCGACCTTTTCCGATTTTTAAATTGAAATCTCCCATTAGTATATTTAGATCTTGTTTTGGCAAGTTTTTCAGTATATCTGCGATTTGAAAGTAGAACTGTTCCATTTCTTCGTCTATGTGATTTGTCGTTGGAGCATATATTTGAATAATGTTTAATGTTGTAGGTTTAGCTTTTATTTGTAGTAGCATGATTCTTTCTGTGATTGGTATAAAGTTTGTTACACTTTCTGCGATTGATTTACAAACTATGATTCCTACACCATGTTGATATTGCTCATTTGATGAACCTGAGTAATATACCCGATGTTTGTTTATATCACAGTAACTTGCACCAGGCCATCTCATTTCGCTTATTCCCAGGATTTTGATTTTCAATCTTTCCATTTCTTGGATAGCATTGTTAATTTTTCCGGTTTGCGCCATTGTTTTACGTTCCATGTACCTATTTTCATATTTATTTCTACCGACTGGTTGTTTTTCGATTTCTCGACTTCGTTCATAACCGTCCCCCGGAGATCCGATCGGGGACTTGAAACCCGGACAATTTTGTTTTGAACATAGCCTTTTCATGGTGATACTAGAGAATATCCTTAGGATCTTTAATGCGGTGATTTCTCCTTGTCTTCCGCATTCCTATGCCGTTGACTGTATGTGGTTCATCCGCCTTTGGGGTCAATTTCTTAGCCCCAGGGCAAAAAAGTGCCCTTCTCTTATCGACTCATCCACCCGAAGCTGCTGGTCAACAAGAGGTGTCCGTTTATACCGACGGTTTTTCGGATCAATTTCTTTTTGCTAGTTTTGGTCCACCCCGGGTATTTTATTTCCCCGGTACCCGTCATATCTGACGAGCGTTCCCCTATCCGCCACCTGGGGAGGCGCCCGATGGAGGACTAGCAACCCCACACGGGAGGTCTTGCTTAATAACGCGAAATAGTGAATTTTAGAAATTTGCATTCTCAGACACATAATCGTCTGCTTACGAAGAGGGCTTCGTCTACTCCAGCCTCATTAAACTATTTTATAGTCCGATACACAAACATACCGCTAATACCGGATGCAGTCTTAAAGTTTACATTTTGTCTCTTCCACGCTTGTGTAATGCTGTTACAGCAGTATGGTTTCCTTTATCACCCCACTTCTTTGCTAAATAACCAAACTTTATAAGAAACGTAATCTAATTTACAACTTTAGGACTTGACCAATGCAACCGTATGTAAATATTATAGTTATTTTTATGCTATGTAAAGGAAGAATATATACATATATACATATATATGTATATATATATATATATATATATATATATATATATATATATATATATATATACGAACAGTTAGGTTTACGGTTTGAACTGCGTCGATTTTTGGAAAATTTCCGACGTTTTGACATTCACTTTGATGTCATTTCCAATGGGTTTTAGTTCTTTAATCTGGGTAACACTTATTTGATTCTTATTTGATTTCATTGGCTGTGTTTTTGGGGAATTTGGTAATAAATATCTGGGATATGATGGCCGCAAATTTGAAACCTTTTAAAGAGCTTGGATAACCGGTTCGCTTAAGGGATAATCGGAGAGATTATGCACAGTGATGTTAGGACGAATGAGTAATAGATGAATGGTTTTAGCAAAGTTTGGAAAGTTTCTGTTTTTGGATATTGGTTTTCTCTTCAGATATATATGATACTTTATCATATGGTATCTTGATAAAATATCCCAATATGATTGGATGCATTTGAGAAAATCCGAGGTTATGGACAGTGTTATACAGTTACGACTTAGTTTGACCAAGGTTTCTACGAATGGAGTGTCTAAGCAGAGATCGTTTTGCTTTTTTTAGGATACGAGAAATAGGAAAGGATTTTTGATGACATTTTAGTCGTAAACCTACAGGTATAACTTGTTTGTCTTTGCAGGATTTTAGAAAAGAAAGGTTACCTAGAAATCTAGTCTCACCTAGAATAAGGTTGGAATACAGCTTAGTCTGGTTGAAGATTTCTTCTCCGCAAGGGCGTGCAAAATGGTCGAAAAGGTTTCCGCGGTCAAAGATAAATGAACAATATAAATAATGCTATTTTTAAGGTGGTGTAATTCTTTACTCGGCGTCTCAATCTACCTACTCTCCAAGGTAAACTACGAGTCAAAGAATAAGACTGGCCTTCCTGTGTTCTACTTCATTGTTTATAGAAACAGAAGTGAAAGTTTGACTGGGGCATGTTTGTGTGGGGAATGTACTGAGTTGGGGAAAATTTGTTGTTACGAGTTACGTAAGTGATGACGTGCGAAAACTAACGGTTTCCAAATAGCAGGTAGCACTGCCCATCGTCTCCAGCATTTAAGCATTGAGGGTGTTTATCTATTCCAATAGCCTTGCAAATATTTCTACTAAAGAGATGGGAAACGGGAGCAAGAGTTTTGGAATTGGGTAAATTAATTATATGTCCGGTTTCTTTGTTACGTTTGGTCAAAGCAGAAAAAATATTGCCCTTTCGTACAGATAAAGAATGCTCGTATATACGACTAGATATTTGTCTGTTCTTTTGTAGGTTATGTTACAGTCACCACAAGGTATTTTGTAAACACCTTGGGATTTGTGGGAGTAATAGTCTTTAGCTTAGTGAATGAAGCCAGCTATTTTATTGTTGGTCATGAAGACAGTTCGTATATCTTGTTCACTCATTATGCGGCCTATTCTATTAGTAATGACTTTGATGTAAGGTAAAAACGATTTAGTTTGGTCGAGAAGGTCGTAGGTTTTGGAAGTGGTATTTTTGGTAATATTGTTAATGATATGTGTTAGAGATTTTTCAGAATATTCGTTTTGGTAATGGTATTAATTTCAGTTTGTCTGTTCGAGAGATCTGGTAATTAGGGATTTTGCAACTGAATGGATTTGACTAAGGTGATGGTGGAATTTTGCGTTTACATAACGATTAGTATGGGTAGGTTGTCTGTAGACGGTGTAATGTTAGCTATGGTTGGAAAGATTTGCTATGAGGGTATCCAAAAAAGGGAGGAATTTGTTATGTTTGATTTCCATTGTAAACTTGATATTGGTATGAAGTTTATTTGGGTAAGAAAGGAACTCGGAAAGCGTATCGTATTGATGAGGCCAAAAGAGAAACGTATCATCAACGTACCTTATCCAACTGGTAGGTTTCAAACAGAAAGAAGCAAGGCCTTTTATTTCTGAATTGATCATTATAGGCTTGGTTAAGCTCTTTCTAACTCCTTAATATTATGTTTTTAACAAGAAATCATTTTTTCGTTCATTAATACACATTTATAAATACATTTCTTACATTTATTTAATTCTTGATTGCAACTAATTAATTACGAGTCACTTCATAATTTAAGTCAAAATGGTTAACGTTGAAAACATACTGAAATGTATATTGCGCTCTTACATCAGCTTTTCTGTCTACAAATCATGACCTACTTTATTTTTAAGTTTAGCGCTGTCTCGAAGTGAAATTTTTCATACATAACCGGTTATTTTATGACTTGTGATTCTATATTGCTTCTTGAATTCCTGTACCCAATGGAATAACGCTTTAAATAAAAAGAAGTTCACATTTTTCGCAGCACATCCGAGTCGCAAATATCTGCTGCTGTTCTGAAAGTCTGTTCTTTGACATTCACCATAAAATTGCATGCAAGTGTCTCATAATGTCTTCAAATTTTTCGGTGTTATCACAAACATTAGAATTTCAGGCTTTTTACCTTCTAATAATTTGATTGTTTTAATCCTAAAACGAATTTTTGTGGTTCATACATTTGTAAGTTTAAATTAGACTTATTTGTTTTATTTATTTACATGTTGAATATTTATTTTGGTAGATTTGGCATTTGAATATATTTGTTTATTGTTGTTTATACTGTGGTCACTATTTTACTAAAATTAAACTTAACATAATCGTACTTTATTTATTTATACATTTTGAATTTTTTGCAATGAGCATTGAAGATGCAAAAACGTCGATAGTGCAAATATTATTAGCAAATTATTATTTTTTGATCTGTAATTTATGCCACATTAAAGTTTATGTGTGCTGTTGGAGTAAATACATTTTAATATTCATTTTTTTGATTCCTAACTTGCTTTTACGTTTGTTTTTTTTATTTAAATTTTTATCAAAAATAGAACTAAGCAAACTTTAAATACAAATTATGTTTATGAGTAGGGGGAGGAGACTTATTGGTCTATAGGACTGTGATTAAGTGGGAAGCTTTTCTGGTTTAGTGATCATAATAATCCGAGCGTACTTCCACTGAGCGGGAGAGTAACAGAGTCGAAGTCTACTGCTATAGATGATAGTAAGTAGAAGCAGGGCTTTTCGAGGAAGATTTTTAACTACTTCGCTTATTTGAAGTTGCTGAGAGACTTCTGATACTGAGACGAGTTTAAGAGGTAGTGACAGTTGACAGAGCAAGGAATGATTTAATTTCTCCATAACAATCATTATTGCGAGTTTGCGGTATCGTAAATACATTTGCAGGTTGTTTAGAAAACGTGGTTGCTTTTTCTGAGTCCGATCTTGACCATGTACCGTCTGGATTTGCCTTCCATATAGATTTGTCATCAGGTGAAAGGTTTGACAGGCGTTTAAAAGTTTCATTGCGGACTTCTCCTAAGATTTTATACAGCTGGTGGGTATGTCTGTTATAAGAGTGTTTGTCCTGCCTATCTCTAGCTATTAGCCACTATCTTCTCGCCCGACGTTTCTCAATGATGATGTTGGTTGTAACCGGGGTGGCATTTTATGCAGGTTTCTGCAGCTTCATCAAGATCGTGTCCATCTTTTATTCTGATGTCGAGATTGATCTTGTTTTAACTGACTTCGAAAGTAGTACCAATCAGTGTGTTCGTGCGAAGATTTAGATTTTATGATTGTTATGATGACTGGAGTGTGGTCAGAGGATAAATCATAGCTAGTTTCTGCTTGGTAGGAAGTATTTGCTATCCCACTGTAAACCGCGTATGAGATCTGGCAATTTGCCTTACTGCTAGGCCAGTAGGTTGGCTCGCCGGTGGAAAGATAATCATAGTTGTGATTAGTTGAGAGTTAGACTACGACTGCTGCACATGTAGTGCAATAAGTGAGCAAGTAGAGCAACAATTGTTTATCGGATTTTATTGGAAAAGCTAGAATATTCGTCCACAGAAATTACTCAGATGATTTAGGAGGTTTTCGATAACAATGCAATGAGTGCAGCATGGTATAAATGATTTAGATATGGCCAGGAATTTGTTGAAAGCATTTCAATTTTTAGCAGACTAGCAACGAACAGAACACCATAAAATGTTAAACATGTACGAATTATAATTAATAACGTTCGGTGACTAACAGTTTGAGAACTAAAAGATGAGCTTTTAAAAACTAAAATGTATGAGTTTTTGACGAAAACCCTCATACCAGAACAGAAGAATATCGTGCTACAATTGCTAATGGCTTGTTTTAGCTTGCTATCAATGAATCAGATCAGCTCAAATACATCATAAGCAAAAATCAATATTGAGTCTACCGTTAAATCGGGAAACAAAAGCTTGGTTGTCCTAATAAAAATCCATTGATTTGCTACATCCAAATAAGTGTAAGCATAAGGGAATTAGGGTTATGAACAATATTTGTTGCAACTTGTACCATTTTTACTAATTATATTTATTCGAGTTATATTTTTCTTCGATTTTTTATTATTTTCACTATCATGTTTTCTCGCTTTGTTAATGATTTAGCAAGTGTCCGTCCCCATCAGTTCAGTTGTCTTCAATGTATTCCATTATCGAGTTAGTTCCCAATTCTTATATTGCCTCCTGTATTCTTTATTCTGTCTCGTCTCGTTAAAGCGCGTAGGTATTTTATCCCGATTGCTTGCATTTGCTTTTTCTTTGTTTGGTCATTATACATATTTCTATGCTATAAGTTGGTATTGGTCTATATTCCGTTTTAAAGATCGTCATCTTTGTATTCTGTGTTATTTCTTTCTTCTTTATAAAATTTTGTCTCATCTTATGGTATGTTTTGATAGACTTTCCAATACTCGCATTAATGCCAGTATCTTGGTTTCCGTTGTTGTCTATGGTTTCCCCAAAATATTTAAGTTACTTGCTCAATATTTACCCTTTCGATATGTATATTAGTTTTCTCTTGTTGTTGTGCTATCATCATTACTTTGGTTTTTCCTGTACTAATTTTCATTCCATATTTCTGTTACGTTTCGATTCAGATATTTAGATTGTTTTGCACGCCTGTTTTATTACCAGCCATAATTAGAAAATCGTCTGCAAAGCCACATTCTGATGTTTCCACAGGTTGGAGTTGATGACAAACCATGATTAACTTCTTTAAGCTAGGTTTGCACTTTTTCATAATCCATCCATAAGTATATTAAACAGTGTAGAACTCAACACTCCTCTTTGTGTGAATCCTTTATTTGTCTGAAATACTGTTGACTTTATTTTTGAAGACGATGCAGTTTTTAACTTCTTTGTATATATTTAGTTGCTCTTAGCAGTTGTTTATTTACTTTTCTTTTCTTTACACTCCCCCCCGCATTTTCATCCTCATACTCAGTCAAAGGCGTTCTGTAAGTCTATAAATACAAAGTAAATTTTTAGCTTTCTTTTCAAAGTTTTCTGTATTATTTCCTGTATTGTAAAAATGAGGCCGTATATAGTCCTTCCTTTCCTGAATGTGCTATACGCCTCCTTTAAAGTTGGTTTTGTGTATTTTTGGTCTTTTCTCAAGTATTCGTTTATATGTTTTTAGAACTGTACTTTAAAGTTATGTCTCTGTAATTGTTGCATTCTCTTATGCCACCTTTTTGGTGTACTGGTACCTATATGCCAATCCTCCGGCACTCATCCTTCTTCCCTAGCTTTGTTACATATTTTTGCAAAACTTCTTTTTATTCTTTGGCATTTCTGTAGTTAGTTTATCGTGTTTATTTTTAAGCGTTTTGGTAGCTTTTGTTACTTCTTCATATGTTATTGGTTCTATTTCTTCCTCCTCTCCATTTTCGTCTAGTGTCTGTATTTCATTATACTCTTCGTTTCCTTGTTATACTTCTTCTAGTAATTCTTAAAAATGTTATTTCCATTTAATTATTTGCTTTTTGTCTGTTATTATTTCTCTTTCCTTATTCTTCATAGACATGTTATTACATGATTTTATTTTTCTAGTATTTTTTGATATTTTGTAAAATAGTTTCTGGTTGTATTCACTGCTACGCTCCAGTTTTTCTCAAACTTCACTCAACTGTTGTTGTTACTTTCTTTTGCCATATTTATCATTCTGTTTCGTTGTTTTTTGTAGATTTTATATCTGGTTTCTGTTCTCTCATGTAGATAATCTTTCCACCTTTTCTTCATTTTAACTTCTTGCTTTGCTTCTTGGTTCCACCAAGCGATTTGTTTCTTCTTTTTGTTTATTTTCAGTCTGCCGCATACTTTACTGTATGGATAATTAGCTCCTCGGTGTCTTTATTGTTTGTATTAATTTCCGATTTTTGTCTTATATTTTCCCTGTTCTCTTTAATAAAGCAATCCTAATTTTACAGCTGTTATTGTAAAACGCAGACTCACCAGTTACATATGAAATATGATATTGGTCAAATGTTTTCTACAACTTCGATGACAACCGGTCAGTCTTTTAACGAAGTTTTTCATAATGCTTTTCCATAAATACGGCTCTATTTCAACAATTATCCCCCGACATTCTTTTTTAGCCCTGTAATCGCAGCAGGTTTGTTGGCATAAACCCATAAGAAAAAGTCTTAAGAGAGTCAGACCGATATACTTTTCCTTCTAAACAACACGATCGGGAAATTTGGCTTCAAGTAAAGTGGGTGTTTCACGTGCTGTGTGACCTGCAGTGTTGTTGAAAACACACATTTTTCAAATTCAAATCGTTAGTTTCTCGGGGATTTTCATTACCCTAGATGCCACCATTGAGACGATTTACAAAGCCATTTAGAACGAAATGAGTTTCATTGTCCAATATAAGTTTTTTTTTGTAAAAATTGACTTCTATGTTATTTAAAACCAATTTTACAAATATTAGTTTTAATTTGTATCACTATATTTCTGTGAAATTATATGCAAGTGAATGATGTTATATTTCATATTTCCTTAATTTGCAGACAATCATCAGTGTCAACATTATCCTATTGAAACACTTAGATGTAATTTATAATTTTAAGCGTACCATAGTTTCACATCTGCAACGGTGTTCGGTTCATTTGTTTTATTTTGTGTAATAGAAGAAACCATAACGTATGTGCTAGTTTTTCACCGGTTCTGTTGATTAATTTAACGGTAAAATAGTTATAATTACCCGATCAGAACGACGTTCTTCTGGAAGTAAACTATTGCAGTACGCTAGATGAGTTAGGAAGCTCAATATAAGTGGTCAATTGAATGAACTTATTAGGAAGCTTGCAACCGACAGAAGCCGCGGCGGAAACGTACCAGACGACGGTCATCAGATGAACAAGCACCTTACCGTTACGGAAAACGCGAGCCATTAGGTAGCTTGTAAGAATTTCGAAAAAAGCTTACGCGTACCGCATACTAAACCCAGCTCTATCTGGCGCGCCGCAGCTCGTCCACCAATTAAGCGCGTCGGACGCGTCCGGATTAATTCAATTTGATCGATCCTATGACGAGACGCATTCTTAAGTTAATTCGATCGGAGCCGAATTGATTCAAACAATTCGGCTCCGGCTAATTTCCGCGGCCGTCCTATTAATTGCACCGCAGCTGGCCACCGAAAAACTGGTTCCATGGGCGGATAATTGCGCCGCCGAATTCGGCGGTGTGGCGACGATTTAATTAATTTGCATTAGCAATTGCGATTACGGGTATAATTAGGCGAAATGAAACCGAGACGGTTTATTATATAACAATATGCTGTGATTAAATTACTCTCGCGCGCGGCCTGGGACAAGTAAATTGCAAAGTTGGCGCGCAGCGAATTAACAGGCCGCCATCCGTCTCGAATATGCGAAATATTTGGTTTGTGCATTAAGGGTCGGTTGTTGCTGAAAAGCAATTTTGCAGTTTCCACGGTTGCGTTATAAGTTCGCAAATCGAATTCGGAGGATACCATCCTGGGCTGATACAGAAAAGTTGGGTACTCATCCCGGCGAACTGCACAATGCGCAATCCAATTACAACTACAAATTCACTGTACATCTCGCAGTGCCGTGATTTCTGAACGAGCGGCAGCCCGCTTTTTCTACAGCTCTCGGCTCAGAATGTGCTTGATTAGCTCCTTTTACCCGATAGGAACGAAATCTAGTAGTGAAGTGATTCAAATTGGCAATTAGAGAGATGGGATGAAAATGGTCGTCAACGACAAGTTTATTAAAAGTAAAATTGTAATTTAAATACATACATTTTGTACAAATTGCCATACAAAACGATAAATAATAACAAAAGAAGATATTAGAATACAAAGCACTATAAATTTGCTTGAATTCTCCGCGTTTATCGATCTACAAGAGTCGAATCAAGAACATTGCTTCTAAGACTGCTTCATATGCCAAGCATTAGATTTCAAGACAGCGGAACAGTATTAAATAAAATTTGTATGTAGGTATTTTGTTATGAAAAGAAATGTAAAGATACCATAAAAAGTAAATAAAGTAAGTTAAATAAAAAATATCTATCAAAAACAACAAGAAAACAGAACAAAGAAATTAAATCGGTACTACGTGGGCTGCACGATATCTATTGCAAAAAACTAACAAAAACAAATGTTTAAAGTTAGAAACTTTTTTAATGTTTTTCAAAAGATTTTCCTTGATGGTCAATACATTGTTGCATACGCTGGAACCAATTTCCATAGCGTGTTTTCCATAACGAATCAGGTATCTCCGAAACATGGGCATTAAAAGTAGCAACCCCTTATTCTGGTGTCGAAAGTCGTTGTCCACACAGTTTGTTCTTCACGTGTGGGAACAAAAATAAATCTTCAAGAGTCAGATCAGAGCTATAGGTTGGATGACTCATAAATTCGACGTTTTGAGTTCTCAAAAAGCCAGTTGTTTGCATCGTATGAGCTCGCATTGCCATGGTGGACAATGAATATTTCTCTAAACACTCTTGCCAAACAAATGTTTGTGTACCCTTCATAATTAACTGTTTTACGATTTTCTAAAACCATATGTCTAGTTTTTCAAAAAAAAAACAAGCGACAATTTGCTTCGAAGTGCTTCGAGCGCGAATGGCTTTTGTTGGGTTTAGCTTAATTTGGAAGATCTATACCGTCAAGTGCTGTTGACTTTCGGGCTCATTCGCATATATTCAAAATTCGTCATTTGTAACAAATGTTGTAAAGGGTTTTTGAAGCACAGCGATCGAGCATTTCTTCGACCAATCGTCACGAGCCTTTTTTGAGCGATCGTTAACTTATACGGGATCCAGCGCGCACACACCTTTTTTACGGTTAAATGTTCATGGAATATCGAATGTCACATGACGATCTTGTTTTGTCAGTTCGCGCACGGGATTTCGGACGGCCTTCTTTAAATTCTTTAAACTGCGACTACGACTAATTCGTTGAACCAACGATATATGACTCTGTGTGGAGCTTCATCACCAAAAGTTTAAGTGAGTTGATCAAAGCACTGTTGAAAGGTCGTAAAAAATCATCTTACGAAAATGTTGACGAATTAATTTCATTTTTTGGTTGAGAGTTAAAGACAGCAAAACAAATAGCGTCCGTATGACAAAATGTTCTGAGTAAAAATGTCAAACTATATGATGCAAATGTCAGATCGCACCTAGCACACGCAGGTTTGTTAATTTGTAATAGATATCGACCAGCCCACGTAGTCAAAGAAAAGTACAACACCTAAACCTTTATTTATGTGATAGACACGTTCCTAAAAATTACGAGCAAATAGAATTTGCGTAAAAAGAACTACTGACCTGTAGAAAAAGTGAATATTTGTTCCAAACCTGAAATATAAGCAAAATAATAATAAAAAACAAACATTAAATTCGTTAGGGTCATAAGATTTTTATTTACATTTTATTGCATCTTTCAACTAGTAAACCCACTTACTGGCCCTCTGATACGCAAAAAATCCCTGACCTGATAGACTTTCTCATAGCAGGAATCTCTGGAAACTACTTTGCTACCACTCTCCTGTCATTATAACTCTTGGGATAGAAGTAATACTCAAACCAATAAATCCTACTTTTTCCACCCGGCTAACAGACTGGGAGAAATTCTAAAACTACATTCAAGATAATATTAACTGAAAACAAAGAATAAAAGAACCTAAAGATTTAGACAATATGGTTCAATGCTGCACCGAATTTATTCAAAAAGCATCATAGTTGTTCACAACTAAATCCAATGTAATACAAAGCAAAAACATAGTACCCCTCCAAATCTGTAAACGAATTTCTGAGAAAATATAGGCCATAGAAAGACTCAGTGACCTACTGAATGAACATTACGAAGCTAAACAAAGAAGACCACTCTATTTGGAGGGCCACAACAAAATTTAAACGTTCTCAAATTAACGTACCACCACTACAAAAACAAGGTGGCACCTGGGTGAGATCCGATATCGAAAAAGCCGAAGAATCTTCTCACTATCTCTCAGAAGTTTTCTCATCATTCGACGAAGTGCCAACTGTAAACTTTGAGGAAAAATTCTTAGATATTCCTTTCCAGTTTTCACCATCAATCAAGCCGTTTACCCCTAATGAAGTCAGTAATGGTATTGCGGAATTAAGTAGCCATAAAGCGCCAGGTTACGATTTGATAACAGCACAAATCCTGAAGCATCTTCCAAAAAAAAATAATTGTTCTTCTGACCATTGTCTTCAACCGGATGCTCAGTCTGACTTACTTTTCCACACAATGGAAATGCGCACAGGTTTTAATGATACTTAAGCTCATACAGACCGATCAGCCTGTTGCCCCTCCTTGGAAAACTCTTTGAAAAGCTTCTCCTAAGTAAACTGCACGACGATTTAGACATGATCGCCTTGATACCAAGTCATCAATTTAGGATTTAGGGAACACTACTCGACAGTTCAAAAAGCCCACCGAATCGTCAATCTGGTAGCTATAAGCCTCGAGGAAAAAATTTTTTACGCCGCAGCCTTCCTGGACGTCGAACAGGCTTTTGACAAGGTGTGGCATGTCGGATTATTATATAAATTAAAGTAACGATTACCGAGCACCTATTATCTTTTGATAAAATCATACTATATCGACTGCTACTATACCGTAAAATACAACAATCAACTCTCTACATATCACCCAATAAAATCAGGTGTATCACATGGTAACATCCTTGTTGCCTTCCTGTAACTCCTTTACACATCTGATTAGAGAACCAAGATAAACGAAAACACATTTTTACAAGTAACATTCACAACTAGTTAAAACAGAGACCAAGTATGTTGGACTCCACCTAGACAGACAACTAATTTGGTCTCTACATCTTAGAGCAAAATAAAGCAGATTGATCTAAAATTTAAGGAACTGTATTGGCTGCTTGGACCTTAATCCAAGCTCTCAACTGAAAATAAAGTTCTGCTATATAAAACAATTCTTATCCCCATCTAGAGATATGGTCTCTAACTCTGGGAGTGCACCAAGAAAACAAATATATTATACAACGAGCATAAAGCAAAATTCTTCGAGCCCTTGTAAATGCACCTTGGTTTGTAATTATCCGAACCCCACACGAGGACCTCAACATACCGTTCGTGACGGATGTAATAGAAAAGTTAGCTTCAGACTACTTTGCAAAACTATCCGGACATGAAAACTACCTCATCCTACAACTGTCGGATTCACTACCAACAAGAAGGCTGAGCAAACAATGGCATATAGATCTGAACTGATGAGAAATGCAATTCAGGTCATCCCAGTAAACCCCAAGAGTATCATCGGTGGATGAAGACAACATTCTCTTATAATACCGGAGTAAGTTGTAAATTTGCGATTTTATCAATTAAATAAAATTATATTTTATGGAAAATACATCTCTTCTGTATGATTTCGTACTCGATTTTGTGCCAAAACCTAACAATCTTCTAATAGCCTCTTCATTTTTTTTTAGAGATCAGACAGTTGATTGACAAATTCCAAAATGTTTACACAACCCAAGTATCTTTCCCAGTTTAAAGATGATCTAAAATTTGAATTTTTGTATCTAAGGAAACGGCTTCCATTGTTTTGGTTATCGGCAACATCAATTCTAAAAAAGTCTCAGAATTTTTTTGAATTATGGATTTAACTAAGTTAGCATTTAGGTTGGTCGCATAAAAGTGAATAAATATAGTGTAAAAAAATTATTCTTGATATTGAAATTTGTGTAAAAAATTTGTATAAAAAGAAGTTTGGGTGTACAAACATACAACCATTACTTTTATACCAATAGACGAATTTTGGGTTATAATTAATATAAATAAATAAAAAAATAAAATTTTAATTAACAACCTAAAACAACTGACTTCTCTATCATTTTGGCCCTCTAGAAAGTATCAAATGTTATCAAGTATTCCAAACATACTAAATCCTACCAACTTTGGTCAAATTTTTGAAAATAGCAAGTTTAAGAAAGTCATTTTGGACTTTCCTCCGGTCGTTTACCACCTACTAATTTCGCTAAGTCGCTAAGTGTGCTATAGCAAATAACGTCGTCCACCTATAGTATAACATCCGATTATCTTTTGTGGTCAAAGGTTCCATGTCTAATTTACAACATGAGATCATCAGAAAGATGCTGCCGAGTCCTAAACCCAATGGCTCCGTTCATTACGCTAGAAATATTTTCTGTGGTTTGCCAATTTACAGAAGCACAGCAATATTCTAAAGTTCTAAAATATCTTTTGTTCCGCTAAAAGCGCTTTGTTGGTATGTATCTTTACACCACTCAGGCTTTGTAACAAAAAAATGCTCTGGAAAAACAAAACATCTTATAGTAACCATGGATAGTAAAGTAGCGTGAAAAACGGCTGTACTTCCATAGAAATGTAATTCAAAAGCTACGATCGTTTTCGCTTTGTGGTGTAAAACTTCCATCGCCTAAGAGTTTAACTCGCCCTCCCTCCAAATGAAAAGTGGTACCTGAACCTACGTAATTTATCTAACTAGCTTTTACAATAATTAAGAGCCGGAAGGAGGAGCTCAAATCTGATTTTGTTATATCTTCGGAAGACGATGGGGGGGGGGGGGGTATCCACATCAGTTTACCATTAGTTATGTTATATTACCACAATAGAATGGAATTAAACACTGAACTCAAGCATCTTCACTGTAGTTTTGTCAATAATAAAGTGATTACTGTAATCTTAAAAAAATAAAAATGTAATTTTTTTTTCTTTTATTAAAATATACATTACGAGGTATTGCGCAATTGTCACCTCTATTATTTGCATCATAGATTTCCCAAGCTTTCGACGAGGTTTTCTGCATAATTATTTGGTAAAGATCGCCATATCTTCTTTATTTAAAATGACAGCTACTGCATCGTATACACCGGCTTTCCTTTGAATTTTATTTTCATGTATGACCACATATGTTCAATGTGATTAACATCTGAGGACATGTCGGCCATTCCATAGTAGTGACGTTATTTTGCTGTTTCCGCGCACTCCACAGTTTGTGGCTATATTTAGGATCATTGTCTCCTTACAACAACCAACTTTTTAGCATTTCTAGTAGATGGTGCACATTTTCTGGGCGTTTAAATTATCCTCAAGCAAAAAAATATACCCAAAACTACCCCAAACATGCATTTTTACTATAAAAGGTGTTTTATTGTGCGCTGAAGAATCATGTTACCTCAACTATGCACAGAAAGAAGACTCTTCCATGAAGATAACATTATCCCAATTTCGATTTAAATTTTCCTTTGCTCGCGCCAGTCGTTTTTACACGTGCTTTTCTGATAATAGAAGTTTCATCAAAGATGATGGAAAAGAAAACTTTTTATCACGCAGGCGACTTCAAATTGTAATTAAAGAAACCAGAATTTCTTTCTTATAGAGTTTCAGTTGGACCTAACTTCTTTTCAAAGATACGCAAGGTCGTTTTATCCTTCTTTGCTGTTGTGGCACGATCTATTTCCCTCTACGACTCTCGTCTGCATTCTCAACCTCCAATTATCGCTTGACCTACTATTTAATGAATGCTTCTGATTTTCGCATATACTTTTCAGCCGCTTTATATGTCAGTTTCGGTCCTTTCGCGTGATTTACAAAAAATATTGCCTCGCATCGCTGCGAGAATTTTGCATTCATTGCAAAAATGTGGCCGGCAAACTATACTGCTCAAAAGAGCACGAAATAAAGATGCAAATAAAGTAACATGGATGGGACTGCGGTGCCCCCTTACCAAATGACGGTCACTTTCTTGTTATATAGACTGTACATACAAAAAAGTAGAGGAACAAGTACTGTAACTGGTCGAGATAGGAAAGTTTTTTCCTAGCACACCTACAACGTAAAGCATAAATGATGTCATAACATAAATATTTGAAGAGGATTTTTTGCCATAAGGTACCTCGAGTATTTCGTTAACAGTTCAAAAAGAAATAATCTACAGTTTAGGGACAATATTATTAAGAAGACTTTAAGTGTACACATGCCATAAACACTTTTTGGAATTATAAGGAGCATTTGAAAATGTAGATCATCGACATCACCAGCGCGACTGAGGAGAATATTTGGATTATGTGTCGTCTTTTCGTATATGACCACTGATTGACGGCTGCCGAAATTGTTTTGAGATTGAAATAAGTTACGACAGTGCTTATATAAATCTAATACCCGATCTCGCAAAGCTATCTAGAAGCAATAAAAAATTGGGAATTGATGGGGGATAGACTATACTAGAACATCCGCTCTACAGACCAAACTTGTCACTTCACAATTATTATTCGTTTGGAATCCTAAAAAGAGCACTTAAAGAATTGAGATTTGACGACCATGTTTCTGTCAAAGTGATTAGCTGGTGTCAACCGGCTACCTATCCCTTGTGAAAATTGTGTTTCTAAGACCAGAGATTAGGTAGAACCTCCGCTTGAGTTTTTATGATGCTCAAATAATATTAAGAAACAATTTTGGTTTTTATTTGATTCACCCATATGATTACTGAATAAATCACTAGTATTTCGAGGCAGTTTCCTCACGAAATTTTCTTTGAAAAAACATAGATGTTCAATTATAAAAATTACTCTAAGATTGTACAAGCAGGTCGTGGAAATTTGTAAATTTAAGCAACAGTTACTGCTTAATCAAATTCTATTTCTTAAAAACCAAAAAAAAAACTAAATGCCAAGTAGTAAAAAATGATTTAAGTAATACTATAATTAAGTAATAAAAATTAGTTACTTGCAGTAATCTAGGCGACATTAATAGTAAACATTCACCACTATGCCTGCTAGTCATCTACAAGTACGAGATGGCCCATCGGGTACGCCGGATTTAATTGTAAAATTAAACAGTAAATTATTATTTAATTGAGCAATTTTTATTGATTTATAAAGTAGACATGCCTAGATTAATTATGGAATATGATGTCGACCAAATGGCCGCCGCGGCTGTGCTGGCATTCCCGACTCTGATCAAATTTGGGAAGACTTTTTCCAAGTCAGTTGGCTCAGTTTCATCAATAACGCGTTGGATTTCTGTTTTCGGTTTAGGAATTGTTTTTGGTTTGTTAGCATAGACTTTGGACTTTACAAAACCCCAGAGGAAAAATCGCATGGCGTCAAGTTGCAAGATCTGGGCTATCAATTATCGCCAGCATTTTTGGAAATCAGACGACCGGGAAAACGTTTTCCTAACAAATTGATGGTTTCTGTAGCTGTATGACTTGTGACACCATCCTGTTGAATCCACATTTGTTCGGGGTTCACATCGTCCCATTGATCCCACGAAAAGTCTGATATCATGTCACGATATCGTACTCCGTTTACAGTTAAAGCTTGGCCAAATTTATTCTAAAAAAACAGTCTAATTATACCTCCAGCCCATAATTCCTACCAAACAGTAGCTCTTTGCGAGTGCATCGGTTTTTCATAAATAGCACGAAGATTTTCATTGGCCCAAATCCGACAATTCTACTTTTTAACAAAACCATCCAAATAAAAACGATCTTTATCGCTAAAGATGATGTTTTTAAAAAAATATCATTCACTGTTATATTCGCTCCAATTGCGTATTACTTTGAATTTGCCTTAGATGTCAATAGTTTTGTCTTTGGAAAGCTTCAAAAATAATTTAAGCTCGTTGATTTCAAATATGTAATTTATAATGAAACAATTCTGCACTATAACAACGAGCACGTGCTACCTAATTAAGTATCAACTGATTATAAAGATATTAGCACATTTTGTTCTTTAATTTAATGAGAATCCTCCATATATATTACATTTTTACTTATTGAAAAATGTATATATTTTTATGTTGTACTAATGTTTTTATATTAATATTATACGAGGTGTAAAAATTAAATAATAAGGCTAGCAGTATTGTTTAATTTTTTATTTTAAAATTACTTGCATTTGCATGAGTGTTTAGTTTTTTTCTAACAGTCTTATTCTAAATCTCGTATTGAAAAGAATAAATTCGCAAAGTGGTTTCGTTATTTGAATTTTACGCTTATTCGGGTTATACCAAGTTAATGCATGCAATTAGAGCGGATCTCACCTGGCGTATCGTATAAATTGCATCAATACAAAGGATATGAGGAAAAGTTGGAGACAGCTAAACAATGCGGCGGTCGAAAACGCCAGTTTTGCTATAGTTGAGTTGGGTCTAAATTCTGCTGAGATCGGTGTTTAGTCACCTTTCGGTTATAATTATGGCGCATTCCAGATAACGGGCTAGTTTGTGTGCCAACAAAAACCGGCATATACCTATCACTCGCGCGTTATGGGTTCAGCAGCCATATAATGTTATCGGTACTTTGCAGTTGAAGCTTGCCGAAGGAATTTTTGAGCGCTAGCAAATTATCTGATGCATTTGGGATTATATCGCGCATAATGCTGCACAGCAACTTACTTTCTCTAGCGATTTAAAGCGCATTTTGTTTGATGTACTGAATGCGGCTAGTTTCGTTTTGCAGGTTGTAATAGTCACCTATTGTAAAAGACATGCTTTACCGGCTCGGGTTTTGAGAACTTATTTGTAAAGTTTACACTTCAAAAACTCTTGGCTGTTAAAATTAAATTGAAAATTTTAATATTCTCGTACTTCCCAATTTTTTAAATTCTGCAGCGAGAGAGAGACTTATTCGTTTTGTCTCCTTATTATCTATAAAATACCTCTTTTACTTCTTACTGCCTATCTTTATGAATTATTTGTGTTACCAATATTTTCATTGAAAATGTGATGACTTGCTGATGTTTAAAACATTTAATTAAATATAAACTAATATAGCTGAGATAGTGTAACAGAATGCCAATTAGAACAACGTTTAGGAAGAAAAGATTATCTAGAACCTCCTACTTCAAAATTTTTTTTACAAAAATTAGCAGTCAAAATAAGGTATTCTATAAGCTAACGAGCTAATATGGAACAGTAAATGTCCTTATAAAACATGAAAAAAGTCATCCAACAAGGAGCTTTCATCACCTGAGGTCGACTGGACAGTATCTTCAGTTTTCTGTTCTTCCGTTGATTCAGAAGTGGTTATATGTAGACTGCAAGTCTGTTATGATGATTGTTGCTGCGATCTTGGATAACTTTTTTATGATTGTTATTGTCGAAATGTAATTCTAGATATCGCACTGAAGAAGCATGTGGGATGACTGCATTATTTGTATATAGTGGTGGAAAGAAAGTCTCTTGCGTAGATTAGCAGTCGTTAATTTTAATTTTCTACTTTTTGTCCAGTCATATAGAACATGTATATGGTCTTGTACGTAGGAAGATGCGGTTTCAGAATTTTCATAACTAGCAAAGGGTATTTAAGGTATTTGTTATAATAAATATTTCAGCTTATATGTCAGTTTTTATTGGGAAGAAATCTGAGACTTTGCCGTTGACTTTGATTCGAAACTGACGATCACTTAAATATGACTTGAACAAATTTAAGTATAGTGACAGATACTTTTAGTAATATGTTCCAGTGGAACAAAAATGATCCGGGTAAAGTGGTAAGGCGGAGATAGAAATCATCAGAACGGCAAGAGTACAGCGGGTCGAAAGGCAAGAAGGAAACCATCGCACCATTTCCTTAGTAAAAATTAAAATTGCAGAAGTTAAGAAAGTATCGTCTCTCAGTTCCCGGAAACCGTTCAATGGGCAGAGGGTGCTAAGAATCCCCGGATGGAAAAAACAAGTTGCAACATGAAATGTCATAAGTATATTTGAGTGGTAAACTTCTAACACCTTACAAGGAATGGACAGGCTACGGATAGATGTTCTCGGAATTAGTGAAATGAAATGGCCAGAAGTTGGCAAACAAACAACAAATAACAAAGTAATATGCCATAGCGGACACAATGACCCACATTACTGGAATGGAGTTGGGTTCATTATCAACAAAGATATCTGGGTCATGTTATGTAAAACTCAAAATATGAACTGCTGCAATTGATAATTCATGGTAAATAATCTTGGCTCAAAACCTTAGAAAATGGTACAATTATTCAACTATTCTTTTCCGGGCTGTAGTATATAAAGCACAAATTAGTCTTCTGATACGAAGAAGAATAAGAAGTGATAAAAAAAGGTTGATCTTATATTATATACATTGTTGCTCTAACAATGTACAACAATTGAACAATCAATATTTTATTCAAATCACGGTACCAGTATTTTCTTCTCAAATTAATTAAACATTAGTACTTAATGATTAAAATAATAAAGTAAATATATGAAAAGTATTTTGAGCCACCACTATACAACTAAATGCGGCCAGTGTTACGGTGCACCGTGTGGTTGGTTGTAGGGTTGTTTGTTAGACCGTGGTCGGAAACTTTTGACCTTTCGTCCACAACTCTGGCGGATATCCTCAGAGGAAAGTCTTCTAAAATTGAAGAAAATTAAAGGAATTTTTAGAAGATTTTCTTCTGAATATGTCCGCAGCAGTTGTGGACGAAACGTCAAGGGTTTCTGAACTCCGACCACGGCTTAACAACCCGAGAACTAACCACACGATACACCGCTATATAAAATTTAAAAAATGTATATTTTACAAAGTATTACAGATATAATATTAAATAACGCATAAATAGGAAGTTTTTATTCATACAATCATACGATAATCCAGTTCTGCTTACACACACTGTAGTGTGCCCCATAACCACATGTTATTGGCATTGGTACCTGACACATCGCTCAACCCAGCTTTATTTATATGGTTACGCACTTCACCATATCAATAAGGTGGAGCCCCATCTTGTTAAAATATGAAGTTGTTTGAAGTCTCTGTCGGTTGCAGAAACAGCCATAATTGCACCATACCTTTCCACTAAAGAAAAAGGATCTGTACAATTTTATTTTGGAGACTGAACAAAATAGATTAGAATGGCCGGAAATAACAAATGATGAAGCTTGTTAACAGACTATGATCGACATCGAAGTTATTAGGTAATCAATAAATATATTTTTTATCAAATGAGTTTACAATTTAGTTTATTCAAAGAAAAAAATACAATTGCCAAGAAGATGGGGAGTAAAGGTAAAATACAGCAAGACTTAATTTACCTCACATAAAAAAGTATTCTATAGAAGATTTTTGAAAATGTCTATTGACATAAGTAAGATAATATGTCTTTTAAAATGTAAAATATGTTAAGGTACTGCCCTTTTTAGTTTGCTATTTTATATTTATGTAATTCGGTCCATTTATTTTCTTTCTTTCAAAAATGGAACCATTTTATTTTCTTTACCCGTAGTAAACAGAATATTGAAAAAACGATCCTATTGGGTATGAAAATAATTTGATCATGAAGAAAGCATAAATAATAATTTTACACTGTAAAGTATTTTCGTGCCCATAATATTCAATTCCAATTTTAATGTTTTAGTTTATTATTTATCTAAGTCGGTTCACTGCCATTATTTCCCGCCAAGCCTGAGCACTCGCGGCTATTTTTGCTATTAGGTCACCATCTAACCAGGCTGAACACGCCAATTCGAGCCATCGGCCCGGGGCATTTTTAAATGCAAAATTTAGGGGAGCAGGCCCTGCCTTTGCAGCAAAGTGAGTTATTTGCTTCCCCTACTTATACTTCCGAGATGAGATGCACAGTGAGTTTGCTGAACGATAAACAAAAGTAAATCAGGGTTGCACCGCTTGCGAGGGGCGGCAACCCGCTTTGTAAATTTTCTGTTCATTCACACACCAGTGTATTTGAATATAAATTAAATAAGGATAACTCTGGTCATTTTTCGTACATGTTCTTATTAAAAAAAATAAATAAAACAAAAAAAACAACGTCTGTTTTTGCAAGCCGGCAGTAAATTCGATGCAAACGCTCTGCCATTAATGAATTCCGTTAAACTAATGGACGAAAGATTACATTATTACCGGAATACTACGATCTCTAAAATAAGCCGTAAGCCGAACGATAATAGCCTTCACCCCATTTGTCGCTGCTAGGCAGCATTTACAATGTAACATTACAATTTATTATGATTTGGACAATTAACTTAATAATCCTGGCTTACGCAAATGTCCTGCAAGTAGATACGCACCCCTCCATAGAAAACATATTTTATTGGAAGAAAACAGCAGATACTATCTCTAATGCGATGTAGTAGACTATTAGAATTTATTCGAAGCAGCACAACAAAATTTCAGTTTAAAACGTGCAGCGCATTTAATTGAAAGTACATTTTACCCTCGAAAATTTGGTGATTGGTAAATTTGGAAACACCTAAAGATTAGCAAATCAGTTTACGAATTTTATTTCTGGAAGGATAAAGAACTATACTCAAATTACAAAAAGAAATACACATAAAAGTTTGGTATAACAGTACTGAGGCATTATGCATCTGTAATATTAATACAGGTTTATGCGTTAACGCTTGTTAATGATAGAGACATTGAGTGCTTTGATTCTAGCAGTTATTGAACAATTGCATTAGATGTGATGTTACTCCTCCTTTTCGTTCTCCAGCGTGTAATCAATCGCTTCAAGTGTGACTTATATATAAATTATAATAATTGTAATCATTTATAAACGCCAATAATTACGCCAACGTTTGATCCACAATTATCAGAAGCCCAAACACGAAATACAGAACTATCGCCGTTGGAAAGTGTGGTAGTGAACTCAAAACAAGTCTAGGGGGCTCCTTGTTTTAGTGGTCAAGCCGATGAGTTTTCAACGTAGAAATTTCTTATATTAGCTCAGCTTTGCGCACACGATATGGAATAAATGGTCGAAGAGTTCGACAAAAAGATAAAGTATTGTTGTTAGTACTGTTCCTGTCAACGATACTTATTGACGTCGCAGGGGTCTTATCAAGTATCAAAGCGTTCGTGGTGTTAGGAAGTGATTGATGGCAATCTTTGAACAGCAGTCGCACGTAACTTAGAAGTCAAATGTTTTATGGTCTAAAGTATATGTGGGAAAAAGAATTGCCACATTCATGAACAGAATAAAACTGGTAGCTCAAATAAAATTTGCCAATGTCAAAAGAGAAGAAATGGAAGTAGTAACCAAGGTGCTTTGTCACCCGAGTACATGACACTGTTACTGGCGTGGGATAAGAAACCAGAAGAAGAATATATCATGCTTAAACACCATAACAAAGAAGACAATTGACCTGAAACGCGATAATCAACTGAGTCAAACAAGTATTACTTTCGCTCCACAACAGAACGGATCTACAGAGCGTGAAAACCGAACACTGATAGATATGGTGAGAACCTGGAAACTGCGGGCGGTCTTTTAAAGGAGTTTTGGAACGAAGCCATCAACAGTGTGACCTATACCTCGAACAAAATTTTAAAAGGAAATCGGAAATTCCAATTGATCTCTGTGCCGAGCAAAGAAACTCAAATAGCACACGACGTTAGCCACACAAAAACCATGCCGATTTTGGGATTCCTTCGCGAGGAAGATTACTGTTCCAAGGGTTGTCATCATTAATGAAAAAAAAAACAGTTCTGTTGAGCGCGTGCGTTGACGAACCCTTGTATTATGAATGGGATAACAATGTAATGTGAGAATAATTTCCTTTGCGCTATGGTAGACGATATAGATGTAGACCATAGAGTCTAAAACAAGCGATGAATTTGTTGCCAGCAAGAAGACTAATGTATGCAAGTAGGTATTCAAATTAAAAATAAAAACAGATTTCTCGATTCAACGCTTCAAATCTGGATTAGTCGCACACGGTTTCGCTCAGAGAAAAATCATTGATTATAAGAAACATTTTTACCGGTGGTCAAATGCGATTTAGTCCGTACACTGCATAGTGAACTCGAAGAAAAGATATATTCGGAAGGACTCGATCTATGGTTTGAAACAAGCGTTAAGATAGCAGGACCAAAAGTTCCATTTACATCTGATGTTACGTGATTTCATGCAAGGTCTAATGATAAAGTCATATTGTTTTGTTTGTATTAGTTGATGGACTGATGGCCAAAATATCGCGTGCAGTAATCTATTTAGAATTGGAAGAATTGCACTTTTAAGTGCAAAATGGACCGACTGACTGTTATGTATAGCTTTACATAAAACACCAGTGAAACGAACTAATGGTATCTCAAAGTTATTATATTAAAAATATGTTAAAACATATAGAATGTATGTCCACGTCCCAGTGTCTAAACTAATAAAAAGAACTATAAAAATGTTCAAAAAAGACTTGCTGGCGATAGAAAAAGAGAAATCTGGGATGAAAAATATATATGAACAAGCCGTATGAGTACTTTTCTTCTTTGTTACAGCATTGCCAAAGGACATATCGTTTACTGTGGGTTGATACATTGGAGTAAAATGAAGGGAGTATTGAAATATTTGAAAAAGACTAAAGCCTTCTCATTTCGCTACGCCAGCATTCGAATTACCGGTTATTGTAATACAGATTATTTAGGATGTAGAAATACGTGACGATCAACTAGTGGTTCTTTTCTCTCTGTAAGCGATGTATTCTCAATGTCGCGGCAATCGGTCTCCCTGTCAACTAAAGAAGGGGAATATTTGGCCGCATGTCAGACATCGAAGAATGCGATATGGATGAGAAGACTGATCAAAGACATGGACGCTTTCCATATAGGAGTGACACTATTGTGTAATTGATTCTGATCCTGGAATTCTACAAAAGGACCAAACATATCGATATTTAATGGCGTTTCATCAGAGAAGCGCAGGTAGAAGAAATCTCAGTCCAATACATCGAACGAAGGACGCTTGTGACTGGGTCTTGGATATCACAGGAGTAACCTGGATAATGGTTCAGACCACTCTGCGTGAGAATATTAAGGATAAGGACATAGAGTACTCTGATCGTGACAGTTACTGAGCGCTTGCATTGGTTTTGACATCACTTCCCTTTTCCGTTCCTAAAGTATGACATGTAACCAATAGTAATCACAATCGTTCCTTAGTTATTATTAACGACAATTTCGCCAGCTTTTAACCCACAATTACGTAGATAAAGAGAAGCTTTTTATTTATTTTATTTGTTTATAAACAACAATACATAATGTATTATAAATATTAAATCATTAAACTTTTGCACAAAATTTTACACATAGTAATTTTTTGCACAAAAGCGAAGCATGGCTTTTTGAAGTTCAAAAAAATGTTAAATTAAATTATCCTCTCAATTTTATTTGTGTAGACGGATAATTAATACCTGAAATTTATTATGATACCCTGTATAAAATATTTTTCAAGTTTTTCTATGTTTTTATAATAATTGTTGTACATTATTCAATTATTAAATAAAAAACTAAACGAATGTTCGAAAATTCTTCTCTTTGTAATGATGTAGCATCCTCAAATGCACGCCGAACATACCAGAGCATACCTTCCGATCGCACAGCAAAGCACAAATCCACAGCAAACAATTGACCTAATTGCTCGCCCCTGGAGTGGTAGACTCAGATCGAGCTTAGCTTGCCAAGTGTGGAGAGACACTGAAGCAGCTAACTTCATTAATAGTTTAATGGCAACACGAACGGGCGCGGATTTCGGGGCTGCAAAGGAAGGATTTTTGGCAAACGCATAACTGGCCTACACGTGTGCCCTGAAATACGCTTCGTGCCTGTTGCAATTTGTCATATTTATTATCCCTGACGCCCCGTCGAAAACGCGGTAAATCCAGCTAGGCGCCGAATGTAAGGGCGCCGCTAAATTCGGCTCAGTTTACGGCCGCATTCCGATTTACAGGGTGGCCCAAAAACTCAAATATTTTTTGCAAACTTACTACCAAATAAAAACACCAGAAACAGAGGCAGATTGTCTAATAAAGATTGAAGTGATAGACGAAATCCGAAAAATTATGTTTTTGTTAAACGCTAGTAACATTTTTTGTTAATTTGTTTAGATTGAAATAACTTTTTCACATTAAAATAAGAATATAAAATTGAAATTTTTTACTTGCTTAGCAATATTTCTTTCGACATGAATTATCTCAACAACAATACGTCGATCAACTCACTTTTTGGTGATAAAGTCCCATGCAGATTCACTGTACAGTCAGTTAAATAAGAGCATGTTGTGGACATGTGAAGAAAAAATTATTTAAAAACATTTTCAAATACATGGGTACGTTGTATTCTATCAGAACAAAGATGCTATTGTATCAATGTGTCCAATCACCACCAGCATCGATAATTATCTGGCATCTTCTAGGCATGCTTTTGACCAAACTGATGGCATACTCACCCGACAAGGATATCCAAATGCGACGAATTTCTCGTGTTAACTGTTTCAAACTGAACACTTTTCTTCCAAAATGCCTTGTGCTTGATGTATGCCCACATATTCTCAATCGGATTTGCATCGGGCGACTGCAACAGCCAATCAAGTGTAACGATGTCAGACTGCTCTTTCTACTCGATGCAAAGCTTGCTGTGGTGTAATATCTTGATGAACCAACGTTCTGTAGTCGGTTACAAATATTTCCTATAAATTTCGAACATCCTCAGAGCATTTAGGTTGTACGTAAACATATGCAACGTTACGAAACACAGTTTTAAGAAGCAGCCGCAGAGATACAGTTTAATGGTCTGCTGTACCAAACTGTTAGTTAAGGTTGACCAGGCTCTTGCTACGATAACATATCCCCAAACAGAAGCTCTGTACGTAAAAATTACATTGCTCCAATCTCGGACAATATTGTCCTTTGTCCAAGCGAGTCGCTTCATCACATGATTTTCACCTAACAAAGGTTTCTTCACTGGACTACAGCATTTCGGATAGCTACGTACGATATATCTGCACCTGTCTGTTTCAATTTTGCTGCTTCTTGACGCAATGTTAAGCCTGGATTTGGCGAAAATAAGTTTACGATCTCTCTTTCGACTTTAAGGGACAATTTGCCTATCGAGAGGCGTTCCGGCAAGCCATCGACCGTTTTTGTTTCCTTATATTGATGCACCTACTTGCTGACGAATGTTTTCGACTTGTTCATGTACTTAGCAGCCGTTGCATGAAACATTTTCGCGACACTTATGGTGCTTTACGCGTTTCTTTAGCAAGAATTCAATGTCAACTGAATCTTTTGTGCCAAATTGAGTACACGCTCTTACTTAACTGATTGTATATCGTAGGTTCAATAAATTTAATCGTGGTCGCAGTTCGCTGGCGGATGAATTTAAAGAAGGTCGTGGTGCCAGCAAACATTGATGCCGTGCGCGAACTGATAAAACAAGATCGTCATGTGACTTATGGTGAAATTCAGGCATTCTTAGGCTTTAGTATTACTAGCATACATTCGACAATGCATAAACATTTAATCGTGAAAAAGCCGTGTGCGTGTTGGATCCTTTATAAGTTAACGATCGCCTAATAATGACGAATCTTGCATTTATACGTGTGAGCCCGAAAGTAAACAGCACTCGACTATATGGGTCTTCCAAGATGAGCCAAACCCAACAAAAGTCGTTCGCGCTCGAAGCACTTCGAAGCAAATGGTCGCTTGTGTTTTTGGAAAAACTGGACATGTCGCAACTGCAGTTTTAGATGACCGTAAAATTATGAATGATACACAACCATTTGTTTTCCAAGAGTCTTAGGAGAAATAAGAAAAACCAAGCATCAAGCAATGCTAGCTCACATACATCAACACAAACAACTGGCTTTTGAGTACTTAAAACGTCGAATTGATGAGTCATCCTCCATACAATTGTAATTTGGTTTCTAACGATTTCTTTTTGTTCCCACACGTGAGGAACAAACTGCGTGGACACGACTTTCAACGCCGGAAGAGGCGGTTGGTGCGTTCAATGTCCTTGTTTTAGAGATACCTGATGTATAGTGCCCGCACGCACGCTTTTATTAGAAATTTGCACAATTCGCTGCTATATCGAACGCACTCTCCGCCAATTGATGAATTCTGAAAGATGATCGCTTTCCGCCCCGGTCGGCTGAACGCGAAACTTTTAAATTCGGAACTTGCTGATTCTGAAGCGGAGGGTGCATAAAGGTGTCGAAAGTAAATGGATGTAATTACCCCGCAATTCAATTCCGACCCTCGCGCGCTCCCCAAAAATATCGGACGTTTTTAAATTTTAATTAAGGCCCGCCGAATTTACTCCGCGAGTTCTAGGACTTATCAAAAAGTTTGGGTTAAACTTTAAGAAGGATTGCGACCGCGCCGAGATAACTCTGCGGAGCTTATGCCTAAGCATCAGCGGCGATTAACTTATAGAATCTTATTCGTTGTCATAAGTGATTAGGGACCTAAAAATTCGCAAGGAGCAATTAGCTGCAAAAACGGACCTGGGGCACTGAGCTTCTCATCCTTAAAAGTCGTCCGAGTGCTCGTCCCCAAACTTCGGCGGAGTCCATAACTCGCAGACTTTGTATAGATAAGTACTTCATATTTTGTGTATGGCTTTATGCCTAGCGCGTGTTCTTCTAGCAAAGCAGCACTCGAGTTTTACATCCCTGCCATGATATACTGCGCTATTTTTATTTTGTTCGACGTTTATTGCTTAAGCAATGCTAAGTTGTGACCCTATACTCCGGATTTAGGGTCGTGGCGTAGCGCGAGTCCAAAGCTCCTTTATTAACGTCCCTTTCGCCTACGGTTAGGAGATTATATAACATTTGAGGTAAAACGATGAAGTCTGTTCGTCTCCACTTTAAAACAAAATTTATTTTAAACTTCTAAAACTCACTTAATTTACAATTTTCTATCTTAAAAGTTAGTAGTAGATCCAAGTTTCGCAATACAGTGCTACCAAAACGTAATTCAAAAATTGAAAAATTGGAATTTGTTTACAACATTGATTTTCCAAATATAATTGTTACATTTTGAAATAAGACACAAAGAACATTTTCTATATATAAAACCAGTCTACTTTAAGATGATACTATCAATATACAATACAATACTGAAATGGATTATTTAGTTCCTATAGATTATTATATTGGCTGTCCCAAAAAAAACAGAATTTCTGCTTTGTGACATTTTGTAGAAAACACATTGCCGTCAATCAATATGGAGCGCTACTTGACGGAGGAGCGAGGGACGGTTGTTAAAATTTGTTACAATGGCGGAGAATATACACGAAATAAAACATCTGTGACAAAACTAATTAAAAACTTTAATGCGCCGTCGATCACCACAACTGAATATTTCAAAAAGCACTAAGAGGTGGATTTTAACAAAGTATTGCATTTCCACCCACTTAAGATTCAACTAATCCAGTAATTAAAGCCGGGTATTTGTTGATTTGGTGTTAGAAAATAAAGAAGTTGACGGAAATTTTATTAAAAAAATTATCTTAGCGACGAAACGTATTTGTACCTTAATGAGTACGTCAATAAGTAAAATTGTTGCATAGAAAATCCTTGCATCGTTTAAGAACGGTCTGTGTAAGACTTAGGTGCTGAAGGAATGATTGGGCCGTCATCTTTTTGTATATGTAGCGCTATCTGCACGTTATACAGAGTCCCATAAAAATAAATTGCTAATGTTGTCTAATGCCGCGAGGGTTCAACGCAGGTCAGTCGTATCTTGCAATAATTCCAGATCATTTGTGCAGTTTTTCCTGCAGCACTGCAAATGTAGTTCCGTGGCTTCCTCGCAGGACAAGATAACCGTGTATGGCATGGCGCGCGGAAATCCTGTGAAATGAATCGTTTGCAGATAGTGCCGCCAAACTCTGCTCTAATATTATAGTCATTAAGCTTCCAATAAATCATATCAAGGGCCCGCTTCTTGATGAACAAAACGGGCTGTCTCGCACCCTTTGTCTGCCGGGGCCGATCGCGTCGTGCAAATTCGCAGGCCGGAAGCGTGGCCTAACATCGTTTCCGATTAAGGGAATCTTCAGGATTTTTATTAAGGGTTTTATGTTGCTACAAGGAACTGGCCGCAATTTCGTTGCAGTTTTATAACGGGCCTTAAAGGCATTAAGGGGCCTTGAGCTTCCACTTGCAAGATTTACTTAAAGGACTCGCTAGTCTATAAACAATGGGAAGCACGTTCCTGCAATGACTTCTACTAATACGATGACATCTCATTTATAAATCTCTATCTCCTTCAATAAAGTAAAATTTATAGTTGATATAAAAACTCCGGCGGGATGCCTGAAATTCACTTGATTGGAATAAAATGTCAAAGATCAAGAGAATTTTTCTTCCAAAATCGCGGAATTTACAAGTTTCATATCAATTTCCTGTCGCATTTTTGTCTCTCTTTCTGGCTTCCTTTATCACGAAATAGCTTTCTAATCTGCCAATTCCCCAACGTATTCATTTATTAAAAGCAACGTACGTACAGAGTTGGCTGTAATGCATCATTTACCTAATAGGAAACACGACGTCATTCAGGATTGTAAAGGAATCTTTTGTCGATACGTCACCGGGTAAGTTGACATCTGACTGACAGCCAGTTAGATTGCCTTTTTATCTTCTAAACTCATAGGATAAAGCCGGCACCGGCAGCATTAGGAGGAACTGCGAGCGTTATCGATCATGAATGTTCAGGGAACTTTATTAAACATTTATAAGCACGTCATAAATGCTGTAATTACAGAACGCTGTGCCACAGCGATTGCTTAAATATACAATGAAACTTTAATAGGCGCCAAATTAGCGGCCTTTTAATTCAAACAATACGACGTTTGTGATTTAAATTAGCCCCGATTCAATTTTGAGCCTTTTTTGTATGAAAGCAGCCTATAAAAGCCCAACTTTCTTGTTTGAAAATCCCCAAATGCGCCTGTTCTCGGCTTATTTACATTTCTACACCACTACTCGGGAGTTTTCTGGATGCGCGCCTTCTGGGCGATCGGCAAGGTGCTGCTTCGGAAATTTTGCATAAACGTACGCTAGGAAAGTGTTTTGGGGATTATATTCATGTTGCAGAGTTTGTACGTTAGTCGCAACTTTCGTGGCGCGCTAGACATATCTGTGTACAAACAAGAAAGACGAAGATGTAGTCAAATTACATGTATTAATTCTTTCTAAAAAACGAATTCCCTGCGCTGTTAATGAAGTTATACCACATCTTGCAATTATTTTTAAATTAAAATTAAACTAAACCTTCATAAGTTTTGCATCATAAAAGTTGAACAGGCCAAAATTTGGGGATAAATAAAATATTACTAATGCTAAAATAAAAGGCGTAACTTCTTTTTTATTTTGGCAAAATATATCTAGTACACATTACTGATGTTTTTGTTGTTTATTCGTTATTATCATGGCGAGCTGTCAATTTCAGCAACGTAAAGGTATTTCACACAAACGCGCTAAAACTCTCTAATGAGTCATAGAGCACTAGCAAAAAAGTTAAATTATCCTTTTTTTACGTGTGCTGTGAAGAGACACTATAAAATGAATTTTGAAACATTGCGATTTAATTTCTCTGTTCTCTATTTGTATTTTCCAGGAATTGCTTAATTTTGCAATATCTAACTTGTTGCAACACTTTTGTTACTTGCTTTAACTTGTTCTTTTTCTCAAGCCTTTCTTTATAACAAAATTTACACCGCTATAATCAATTCGCGGTTTTTTGAGTTTCTTTATCATTTTATTTTACGTTTTTTAAACTTTTTATTCAATTTAATTTTAGTTATGGGCGTTTTTAGATCACAACCTCGATGCCTGCAGGTTAATTCCGTAGCCGTAGCCTTTGAGTTAGGGCATTATGCTGCATTAACCATTTGTCACTAGTAATTCTCAACAGGGGACTCTTTAACAAGGTGCCACAACCCGGGTCAACTGGGCTCTGATTTACTAAAGCAATTTGTGCATATTAGTTATTTGACTACTAAAAACTGCCATAAAGATTTTTAAAAAATTGAAAGTAGTCCTCGATGTTTACAAAAATAACGTTTGGTTGCAGTAGTAAAATGACAAGTAACGGAATAACGAAAAAGGTTTTTATTTCCAAGCAGGATTTGCAAGGAAAAAACGCGATGGAGTTGAATATTTTGTTAGAAAATTTCAATGAGCATAA
Source organism: Sinelater perroti (assembly GCA_036346155.1). Lineage (NCBI taxonomy): Eukaryota > Metazoa > Arthropoda > Insecta > Coleoptera > Elateridae > Sinelater > Sinelater perroti. The sequence goes on from JARFIY010000366.1 coordinate 1,039,243, forward strand.
TGAAAGTGATCAAAAGATAGGTAAGCTATAAAGATGAAGCTTATTAAATCATACTTCTTGACCTTATCTTTTGGAATCATCATGACCTTGTTAGGTAGATTAAAAAAAGTTTCATTTTTGTGTATCATGTTTATAAACTTTAATCGGAAGTAAAATAAATTTTTTACGAAAATATTATAAACTACCGGTTATATTAAAAATACACGGGACGTTCAAAATATTATATATGATTTTTCTTTATAAATAAGTGATAATGAATTATTCACTGCATCATTTAAATAAAAGACATTACTGCACAAAGAAACTACATTTAAAACTTCTATGAATTACATTAGAAATGTACAGTTTGGACTATTAATTTTATTCATACCCAGGATTATTTTTTAAGTAACAGACTTTTTTATTCGACTAGTGTTACTACGTACAAGGATTTTTATGAACGTGATTTTGTCTCATGAATGTGAAAGCTTTTTTGAGATGATTTTCTTCTGAAGATGTCTGTAGTTCTGGATGAAACGCCAAGAGTCTAAACTCCAACTATGGCTTAACAATCCGAGAACCAATAACACGATAACGTTAGCACTAAGTATTTATAAGTATAATAAGTTATTAGTTTTTTTTGTTCTATTAGTATATTGGATTATGATCGTCTATAATTTTTTTAAAGAATTTTACATATATAAATTTTTCTTTCACTTCCGAATTTCTTGTATTACATTCATTTCGTCTTCTTTGATTTTTTGGTTAAATAAATTTTAAACGGAAGGTCACTTAAGACAAGTTTGTCAGTTTTGAATGACACCATACGTGACTTTTCTTAAATATAGTCAGTTGATTTACTTTTTTTATTCCAAATGGTATTCACTGGCATCTTTTGCCTTTGTTCAGTATTTTATTTCAATTGGTATTCAGCTATTCTTGTTTTTTTTTGCTTCAGAGTTTCTTTAAAATGTATTTAGTTGCAAAGTTTTGATCAGAATAACATTAAGGCAAGAGGTATCTTAATACTTTAGGTCTCTATGGTTAATTATTTTCATTAACGATCACGATAACGATGAGCTTTTTTTCATCGATTGTTAGACGTAGGCTTTCCCCAAAATTTTCCATCTTTCTCTGTCCATAGTTAACTTCATCCACTTGTATGTCATCTCGCCATCTTTTACTTGGTCTTCCTCTTCCTCTTTTGTAACTTTACGGTCTCCACTGTAATGTAATTTTAGTCTATATATTATCTTGTCTACTTGCCAAATGTCCACATTAGCTGTGCAATTCTTTTAATAACATAGTTAGCTATTGTTTGTTGGTGTATCCAAGTGTTTCGTTTCTTATCTGTTACTTTATTCCGAGCATTTGCCTTTCATGTGCCCTTTGTGTTCTCTCCAGCCCCTGATAGTTCTTTTTTGCGACTTTCCAAATTTCACAGTCATACGTGATTACCGGAATGACACATTGGTTGTAAACTTTTGCCTTTAAATAATTCAAATTTCTTTACCTTTTAGAATACAGCTGAGCTTTCCAAATGTAAACCAAGGTATTCGTGTTTTTCTTATTTCTTCGGTCATGTTTTGTTTATCTGTTGAGATTTGTTGACGTAAGCATATATGTTTATCAACAATTTACGACGGTGTATCTTCTAAAATGATGTTTGTATTTTTGCTTGCGTTTGTCATTATCTTAGTATTCGTCTTGTTCATTTTCAGTCCAACCTCTCTTGAGGGGTTGTTAAGTTCGTTAATTATTTCCTGTAGTTTTCGGCAGTCTTTACTAAGTATAATGATGTCAGCGAACTTAAAGTGGCCCAAATTTACTCCATCAATTTTTAAAACTTTTTTTTATCTTTTAGCACGCTGGTAAATAATTTTGGAAAGATAAATTCGCTTTGTCTTACTCCTCTCTGTATAGGTATGTTATCTATAGTTGTAGTTGGGTCTGTTTTTATATACACACTCGCATTATTGTAGATATTCTTTATTAATTGGTTGTATCTGCTATCTATTCTGCAGTTGACCAATGAGTTGAGTATTGCCCAGATTTCTACGGAGTCAAATGCTTTCTAGTTTTTCTATAAAAGCTATGTATAGATTGATATTATATTCTTTACTCTTTTCCAGTAAGTTTTGCATTGTTTAAACGTAGTCGCATGTGTTGATTCCTTAAATTCCACTTGCTCTATTAGCTGATTGGCATCGAATTTGGTCGTCAGTTATTTAATTCTGCAATATTTCCTTTCTTATGGACGATTATGACTTCCGCTATTTGCCATGATTTAGGGATTTTTGAGTTTCCATGCATTTGTTATATATTTTTACAAGTTAGGTTTTCTGCTCCTTGGCTAATTTTTATATTCTTGTTTTGTGTTCTGGTGGCGGGCTACTTTTTGTGATGCTTCTATTATTGCGGACGAGATATGCTCGTTAAGTTTATTTATATTTTGTACATCATGTGTTTTATCTAGTGTCAGCTTTTTTGTGTTCTTCTTGAGAAAGTAACTTATTTTCCGTCATTTTGTTAGTGTCAGTTGGTTTCTTTCTATTTTTGAATATGTAGGTTCTAAATGATTGGAGATTAACGTTACAGCTTTGTTCGGACTATTCTGTGGCCATTATCAACTGTACATTTGCTTAGGACTGATGCATTTTGGATTATATTTTTGTGGGTGGAAATTACTATATAAAACCCGTCTTATTCTTTACCGTATGATCAGGGCTTTTCCAAGTCCATTTGCGTCGGCTTCTTTTTTTTTATTATATAAAGATTACTTGATTATGCAAAATTTACTAATACATCTCTTCTATGGTTCTTGTGGTCTATTCTTTGTGGGCCAATACTGTTTTCATTTTCTTCCAGCTTTTTGTCCACCTTTGCATTAAAGTCTGCAATTATTAACAAATAAGTGGTTTGATTCTGTTGGAGACATTCTGTTAATTCTTCCTAAAAACCTTCTATGTTGTTCGATTTGCTGATAGATGTGTATACTTGTATAAGATATATGAGTTTTTCTTTTTTATTTAAACGAGGTCTGGCAGCGGTCCCCCGGAGAGCTTGTCCAACTCCGACATGCTTGACCCCTTCGCATAGTAGTTTTTAAAAATAAATAAAAACACGATTAAAAAGCTCTGTTTGACATAATTGGCGTACGCCGTTGCCATGACAACGCATTTACGTATACCCAGTTAGAGTTGACCTTTGACTTTTGACCTTTGACCTGTGCGACAGCACTCATAATTTTTTTTTATATATAAGTGCTTTATTACCCGCTCTCAAACGAAAATTTTCCATCGCTTGCGGTTCCGGAAATATATTACCTCGGTCGCGCCTGCCGCCGGACAGAAATTTGTCCTTCGGAGGCGCTCGGGTCGGCACGGAAAGGCACGAACGATTTGACCTTTGACCTGTGTGACAGCAGCAGCAGCAGCAGCAGCACTCATAATTTTTTTTATATATATAATTAATTGTTATATATGCAATTCTGTCGAATATACTTTCGTAGGCTACAATGTTCTTTGCCAATCTTATCAGTTTTTGTTTCAGCTTGTCCTTTACTGTACGAATTGCATTCAAGTTATAATACCTCTGAATTTTTTTCTCAGGACTGGGAATAGATAGAAACATGCGGTTTGTTTCAAAATACTCGCGCACTCTTTGTGAATGCGTGACAGAGATGACAGTATTGCGCGGCATACAGGACTCTAGTTGTTATGGAAGCATGGCGTTGACGTTGTGAAAAATGTGTACGATTGCAGGGAGATTAGATTGAGAAGTGACACAAGTTTCACAGTTTTCATGTGATTAATCGGAGGTCTTATACCGTGAATTCACCTCGTATAAGATGTTCTTCAGTACGTCTGACTTCACCTAGACATATTATGTTCCATTTTATATTCTATATTTCGTTTTGTAACTCTTCTAATTTCTTTTATGTGGATAATGTTCTCATGTTATATGTTGCTATGTACATGGTCCGTTTCTCTGCATTATCCATGACGTCCAGGTCCAACGCAGATATACTTAGTACCCTCGTAACCGAAGGACGTGAGGCTGTTGCGAACTAAGGACCATTACTTTCTGACTTTTTCATTTTGGGGATTTTTAGCCGTAATTCACCATACTGGCCATGTGTCTTAGTGTATGAGTTTAGAGAACGGAAAGGATAGGATAGGACCATTTGGGTTAGCATACGACTTTTCCTCAGTATGGGTGAGAGAGACCGATAGCTCACATAGCCAGAGTCGCTTTTCTAAAGCAGGCCTATCTCTGTCGGGATCACTAGAGAGTGTCTATCCCCTACCATATATTTTATATTAGATGCCATAAAGTGATAATAGTGTAAACTATGTGTTAAAGTAAAAGAATATGTTCTGCAGTTGTAGTTAGGTCTATTATACGTATTAAACTAACAAAAACAAAGATTTAATGTTGGAAACTTTTTCATTCTTTTTCAAAATATTCGCCCTGACGGTCAATACATTGTTGTGCACGCTGGAACCAATTTCATAGCATTTTTATACAGCGAATTAGGTATCTTTGAAACATGGGTTTTGAGCGCATCAACCGCCTTTTCCGGTATCAAAATTCGTTGTCTACGCAGTTTATTCTTTGGATGTGGGGACAAAAAGAAATCGTCAGTGAGAAAATTAGAACTGGACGGCGGCTGACCATCAATTCGATGTTTTGAGTGCTCAAAAGTCAGTTGTTTGCGTTAATGTGTGTGAGCTCCCATTGGGATGGGGTCTGATTTTGTCGGCGCACTGATGATGAGATAATCCACGTCGGAAGTCGTAAAAAAACATCGTACGAAAATGCACACTTAATGAAAACAAAACAGTGTCTGTCTGGCAAAACGTATCAAACTGTATGATGCAAACGTCAGATCGCACCTAGCACATGTAGGGTTGCCATTTCGCAATAGATATGGTGCAGCCCACGTATAACAAGTCGGTAGGAATACATTTTAACTATGATTATTCTAATTTTTTTGCTCTAGAATGTACTTCAAATCATTTCGTCATTTGATGCTTTTTATTTCCAAATAATTTATCAATGTGTAAGGTATTTTAGCCAGACTATTGCTTTTTATTTCTATTTGAAATTGAAGCATTGGACTATTTTCCATCTTCTCAACTCTGTTCGTATTTACTATAATGTGATATTTTTTACACGATTCGTTGTGTTATTAAAAGAAACCGACACGTGACTGCCATTGTTCTTTTTATTTGATCTGTTATTGTATACTATAAGCTTCTGCCAAATCTCATTGAAAGAGTTTTCTAGCCAAACATGGCAAGAAGCAGATGTTTGTCTTCCCGCTGTTTATACAGCGCCCAGTCGGAGGGCGCGCCTAAAAATACGCGAAATGCGTAAATGGCAAGCAGTTGGGATTTTCGAATTTTGACGTTTTACGCCAAATTAGCTCAGTTAGCTCGGGACGCTGCATTTCTCGGCTTGCCTAAGCGGCGGGCCACTCCGAAACCTCTATAAATAGGCAGCCTCCAGATCCGTAAAGGGCTTTCATGGCGCTGAAAGGGCGGCGCGTCGCCCTGCACGTCGTAAACCCCAAAATAAAAAATACGGCCGGTAAATTTACTGAAAACACGTAAATGCTAGCGTTTATTTCTTTATTAGAGCGATAAAGGGGGAATGGATTACACGGCGCTTCGGAAACCAAACGTTTTTATTTGTTTATTGAAATTAGTGTTTTATGAACGCCGCTCTAAATTCATATGATCTGTTATTAGCGAAGCGCGAGCTGTTAACGAATTCCTTTTTCTAATTAATTTGAATGATAGTGAAAATTGTTTAAGTGAATTTTAGCAACTGAACACGCTTCGGTTATTTTGAAAAGGTAGATACCGCTCAAAAGATACAACAGGACAGGAACAAGCATCTGCATTTCAGAGAACTAAATTTGCTGTGCTGAAATTAAAATATTAATGGATGCACAGAGAAAACGAGTCGAAATAAATATTTATAATGTTAAAAGCATTAAAAAATTCTGATTCTGGACGTCAAAGAGCTTGAGTACTGTTATCACCAAAACTAACGATTTCATTTAAATCTTATTATAGCATTCCTGGAGATTTTAATAAATACGGGGTACATTCAAATAGTGTTATTGTAGCCTTAAATTTAAAACGCAATTCATTAGAATTGCAGAGAAAAATAATGGTTTGCATGCATGCAACTGTTCTAACCGCCCTGTATCAGGAGGTATTGCTCTGGTTGATTAACAGTCGGGGTGAAATAGTCCTAAACGTTCCCCATGTGCAGCATGCAAGGGAGTATGAGTTGTTAACAGGCAGCGCACCGGATGCAGCTGGGGCTCCCTAAATCGCAACCGAATCGCGGTGGCGCGCCCTCCAAGCCGAAAATATTAGGAAGAATGTCACGTAATCAGGAAAGGAAGATGCAAACGAAGCGGTTTGATGAGCAGCACGTGATAAGGCATCGGCGTGCGGATATGACGAAAATAGATGTTTGGCACGTGTCGCGCGAGCGAACTCCCACTGGCTTTGGAGGAAATAATCCGAATTTTTATAAACTCGTTAGGGGTGTTAAATACTTGGAGTGGAAGCTTCAACTTTAAAATGGCTTTCGCTGGCTTAAGTTCAGAAATTAAATGCCGGAACTTCCGCTTCCTAATCATATTGGCGTGAAGAGCCGAAATCGCGGCGCCCGCCGAGAAGCTCACACCCGGAAAACTAATTTGGAGAACGTCCGCGGAAGTTTGTTTAACTTTATTCTTCTCACTATTTGCGTTATGCACGGCCGTAATACCAAGACGTGCGCAAACAATCGCAAGTTAGTACGCAATCTACAGTATGAGTTCATTTTTATACCCGACGAAATGGTTGCAATTCTTTGGGGGGAGCTAATAAAACTCTTATTAAGGGAAAATCACATGATATTATGGCAAGTAAAAAATTATTTGTTATTTAAAAAGTGAACTTTAATATTAATTACGCTGTATTATTATATATTGCTTCCATAACTATAGTCCTTTATAGTACTCTTACCCCTCTTTCCAAAAGAATTGAGATTTTACTAAATGTTTTGGCAATATTTTGCCCCTAACTTCACAGGTGTTCAAGACTTGGTTGAAATTTGATTGTAACCGAGCCACAGTAACAGACGCATTTTAAAATTTAGTATTTGTTTAGATCGTAGCTTATTGTCTTAACAATTCCACATTTCTGAGTTTTATTGATCAACTTATTTTTGATAATTTTTGCTATTAATAATGAGCCTACAAAACATCCTTTTCTCCATTACATTTTATATCTTAAATCTTTACATGGCCATATAAGTCCAGTTACCTTCTCGCTATCGTTTTTATTAGAGATTCTACTTCTAGTTTTTCTTTTATCATTTCTATTTGGTGCTCAAGTTATTGTTTCTTGTCCTACTGTTTAATTATTGTTATCGTTTGCAGACTTTACTTTCTTAAATTCCTTTCTTCATTTCCCCTTATTCTTGTCTTAATGTATGCTCTCAGTTTTTTAATATTTTCTTTTTTATGGATATTTACAGTTTTACTTTATTATACATAGATTATAGTTTTCACTTTTTTGATTTAATCTTGTCTATGTTATTTAATATCATCCCCTTGTTTTTTTTAATTTATTTTCTATACTATTCTCAAGTTTATAGAATTGTTGTCTCTGATGTGTAAAAGATTTTTTTATGTATAATAATATAATAAAGACTTTGCTCCGTTTTTTCTTTATATTATTATTAAGTGGAGAAGCGAAGCGGAGTCACTTACTAACTTCATTTTGTCCGTCCGTCCGTCCGTCCGGGCAAAAACTCGAGAACGGCTGGGAATTTCCAAATTCCGTTTTCACCAATCGACAGGTGACCAAAAAGGCTTGTTTGCTAGTGATTTTGAAACTGATTGGTCAAAGGTCAAATAGAGGGTTCTCAAATTTGGGAGACTGCTTCGCCACTTCGCTATACGTTGCAAGCTGTGCAGGTTTATTTTGTTTTATCTTTTATATATATTTTTGTGAGTTATCGGTATTATTGGCGTATCATTCGTTTCTTGGATATATTTGTTCTACTTATACCTTTTATTTGTCGTCTCCTTTTATAATATATATATATATATATATATAAACATTTAACGCTCACGCAGAATGGATAAACATAATTACTATAAGGCAGTATGCCAAGATATCCAACACTATGCTGACCAAAAAAAAACACGAAACAACTCTTCCAAGCAATTAAATATATCACAAGAGAATTCAAGCCGCAAAACTGGATTCTCTTAAATGAATAAGACGAGAAAATTACTAACATCACAGAGATTCTAGATGAATGGAGGAAATACTGTGATAGACTGTTTGACGACCATGTGGTACCTGAAAAGAAGCCGCGGTCAAGGATAGAAGAGAAAGAACCTTACATCATCCGAGAAGAAATGGATGCTACTATCAAACAACTAAAGATAGGACAAGCAATTGCCAACGATGGAATTAGTGTAGAAGTGATTAAAACTATGGATGACCCGGGAGTCGTAATACATATGCTATGCCAAGCCATCTAGAATACGGGGATCTGACTAAAAGATTGGTACAACTCAGTCTTTATGCCCATACACAAAAAATAATCAAAAGACAAATATAACAACTACAGGCTAATTGCGTTGATATCGCATATCAGCATGATTTTAGTACATATAATAAATAAAAAATTAAAAGCGTATCTAGTACAGGAGATCGCAAAAGAACAGACTGGCTTCGTAAATGACGAGGTCACCCGAGAACACATCTTTAACCTTAGACAAATAATAGAGAAAGCAAGGAAATAAAACCTAAGTCTGTTTGATGGTTTTGTAGATTATCATAAAGCTTTTGATAGCGTAAATTGAGAGAAGCAGTGGGACATAATTAAGGAAATGGGGATATCACAGCATATTATCACACTGATCCAATGGCTATATAACATTGGACATGGAGAGATAAAAATTGACAACCAGCAGTTAAAGGGATTTAACATAAGAAAGAAACGATAGCCAACCTCCGATATGTCGATGACACTGCACTGAAGATGAGATAATGGAATTTCTTTTGAAATGACAAAGCGGCAGTGCAAAATATCTTTAACTTAAATAAAACAAAAACAAAAGTCCTTATAGTCGATAGAGCAAACAATAACAAGCCTGATTTGAAAGAAATTGGCGGTTTCGAAGTGGTCAACTATTACATATCCTAGGGAACACTTATCAACAACATGGAAGACTACTAAGTGGAAATAATTAGACAAGTCCAAATAAACAAAAATACCATAACTAAAACTATGGAAAGATAGACAAATAACAAGCAATACTATTACTTGTAAAAACCCTGATTTTCCCTATATTATTATATGGAGCCCAATCGTGAACAGTAAAAGAAAAAGAACGCAAAAGAATTGAAGCTTTTGGAGATGTGGTGCTGGAGACGCATGCTGAGAATACCCTGGACAGCAAGGAGGACAAATGTGTCTGTACTACAAGAACTAAACATAAATGATCGCCTTTCAATCGCGAAACAAATTCTAAAATACTACAGCCACATATCAAAACGTGACAACAATAGTCTTAAAAATTTAGTGGTGGAAAGACGCACTGAAGGCATCATACCATAAGGAAGACTTCCAAAGAGATGGTTTGGTCAAATCAAAACGGCAATAGGAAACTCAATACAACAAATCAATCTTGAGGCTCAGAACCGACCAAGATGGAAAAACATCACCAAAAATTATAATGAATAATAGAATATGATGATCACGACTCTTCTGGTAAGGAGATATGACGGGAAGAAGAATATTGTTCTAAAATTGTAGTTATGTCCAAATTGACTATAACGAACTCAGTTTATACGATCCATTTATTTATACTCAAACTACGTAACAATATACAGAAACTATTTATCTCTATAGTGAATTAGTAATTACTTCTTGAGCGTTTTTGGTTCACTTACATATGGGCAACCATATAAATTACTGGAACTTTTCTTCGTGACTCGCCTAGAATTTCTTGGTTGTTCCGCCGTCGCGGCTACCCGCAACCTTTTCAGTAAAGTCTTGCTAGCGGAGATAGACCGTTACTCTACTGTTCTTTTTTGAAGCCGTTCTATCTCAGAACAGCGATAATCTATGCCACTTATAGAAAATATTGTGGAAAAATCGCTATAGGACTCAGGAGTTACATATGTTCTGATGATGGAAGTAGCAGTAGATGGAGATGCGAATGACTCTTGATTTTGTGGCATACGCTTTAGATGCATTGATAAAATAATCAACAGCAAACAAGGACAACTTTGTTTCTGTTGTCTGTTCCTAGAAATGAATCGGAAATATTGACTGTTCTCCTTTTTCTTAGCCTTCTCTTTTTACTTGGTTGCTAGTTCCCAACGCACGATTCCATTAACATCAATTTACGCTTTTTTTACAGTTTGCCCTATAAAATAGCTCGCCTTCTTAATTAAGAAGTGTTTTAGGGCTAATAACTGCAGTTTAGGTTCAGCACCACCGACGTTCTTCAAAATCATTTAATTGCAAAAAAATTATTATCCCCAATAAACCGTTGTCATTTGGTTTAGAGAGTTGATTTCTCCCCATTTGTGGTCTTGTCCCTTAGAATATTTATTTCACTACCACCCTTAATTGCAGGTAAAGCTCTTATTCTTATTGTAGCTTCTGGGGCAACGAACCAGTCTCTGTAACTCGCAGGCGCAAATTATTGTTGCCCGGTTCCGTGTTTACCTTCAATATTTTTAATGTTTCTGTAAAATTTTTAGGGTTTTATTTCTAACTCTTTTTCAAAAGTTTCAGAATGAGTTTTAACATAGTTTTATTCATTATTTTAAATTTTAGAAGTCTTGTTTTGCATTTATCTATTTCTGAGAGCTCTTCTTTAAACGCTCTGTTGAAACTTCTGAATTGTTCTTATTTGTTTGTCTTCGTTTCTTATATTTTCTTTTAATTCTTCGATTAAACTTTGAGAATATTCTCTTGCATTCGTTTTTTTATTATCTATCTTTATTTTTTGCAATTCTCTTCTCATTTTTTTAGATGTTCTGAGTATTCTTCTACGATTGCCTTGATCATTCGTTCAGGATCCTAGAACGTTTTTTTAACTTGTTTACTACGTTTCTGGCCTATTCTTCCGAGCACACCCTTGATTCTTTTAATTCCCCTTTCAAAGTTTTGGATTTTTCTTTTATACTCATTTTCAATTCTTATAAATTTCCTTTCAGTTCTACTTTTAAGTTTCTGAACTGATCTAATTCTTGTATGTAATTTTTAAATAATTTTTTGGCATTTGTTATTAATTATTTTAAGGTTTTCCCAATTCTTCTGTGAAGTTCTGTATTTATGTATCCATATTATTGGTTTTGAGTAGATGCGTGTCAGGGCTTTTATCTTCGTTACTAAAGGTTTATTACAATATTTTCTTTCGCGTTGACCTTAGGAGGTTTACTTGGTTTTAAGATAATGATTATGTAGGCAAATTTAAAGTGAACGGACCAGTATGTTAGTCTTAAATTATTGTTAGCGATGTTATTGCTTTTATAATGAGCTCTTTCAGAATTTTTGTAATTGAGGTAGAGCTTAGGCGCTTTATAGTTGTTTAGAAGTTTATTTTTGTGTTTTTTCTTAGCGAGGGAAAGAGCGCGAAAAGCTCTAATAGCTGTAGAGAGGTATTGAGGTGCTCATTAATATCCTTATTTATTTCTTCCACGTGAGCTTTATAAACTTCAAGATGTGGAAATGTTTTAGCCTTTTCTTAGTTTGATCTTTTCAGATTAATTGATCTTTTGCTAAGAAATTTGTTAAGTATTGTTTAAATTGTTTATTACGCAAATCCTTTAGTTTTTGCTTCAGTTTCCTATTTAAACAATTATATTTTTATTTATCTATTATATTATGATTATGTTGTCAGCGGGAATTGGCTTTACATTTTTCACTTATTAACTGTTTTATTTGATGTTGTGGTAAGAGTGTATTGTTCCATCCTGCTTATTTTTTTTTCTTAGATTGCCTTCTCCCTACGCAGGTTGGTGATCATCAAGGCTATACGGATCATAGATGTTGCCGATCTGAATAGATCTACTGAAGTACAATAAAACCACTCCTGGATATTTCTCAACCAAGAGATACGTCTTTTACTTATAGATCTTTTTCCAATTATCTTTCCCTGTATAATTAGCCGCAATATCTCATACTTAGGACCTATCATGATGTGTTCTAAGTATTCGAGTTTTTTGTATGGTAACTACTAGCTCTGTATATATATATATATATATATCGATGGATTTTAAAAATTGGAAAAGAAACAGAGCTAGTAGTTACCATACAAAAAACTCGAATACTTAGAACACATCACATATATATATATATATATATATATATATATATATATATATAGGTGTTATTAAGCCAACATTGATATCCAAGTGATTATTTGCGCATTCTCGGAAGTGGTTTCAATATATGTGTTACATGATCTTTAATTATTAAAGTTGCCCTAACCGTTAAGCCACTTGGAAAATGATCCAACGGGGGGCATAATTACCATCAATCTAGTAAGTTTAGAATTTTGTTTTGATCTGACAGCCGATATAAAGGTTTTTCGATATATGTAAGTGTATACTTCTTATCATAGACAATTTTATAAAGCGTGTGTTTTAAGTCACCCTCGGCTATCATTTCAAAGTAGGGTGTTAATTTTTTTTGAGAAATTGTTTGCCTCGGTGGGCAACAGATGTCTGATAAGGTTAAGGGGCGAGGTAGATTATTTACTTGTATATAGTATTTTTTGAATCCTTACTGTACTTGGAGATTTTATAATCGGGCATTTCAATACATAGAAAAGCAATTTATTCTTTTCTGTATTGTTTTTTTTTTATTGAGGATTTTGTCAGATCAGCATTACAGTGTTATACATAACAGGTTTAAGTAGTTAAATATGACTAAGACTATGGTATATATACATTATATGGGTTCTGAATTTAGACTTTGCAAGTAGCAGTGTGTAATACATGGAGGCAAGTAGTGGTGGCCTCGGAAACTCGAAGGTGGTGGTTGCTAGGTTTCTTTATTTGGGATAACATCTTGAGGGAGTTGTCTCTTCAGCCTGTGATGAATATTACGCTGCCCAAGGTTGAAGTTAGTTGCTCCTTCACATTTGGCAATGTTTGAGAAGACAGTCCTAGTGGTCGAGAGCATATAGTCTTGGATTGTGGCGACACCCAATTCGCGGTGAAGTTGTGTATTTCGGATAAACCATGGAGCGTTAATGGCGATTCGTAGGACCTTATTTTGGAATCGTTGTAGTTTGAGTATATTTGTTTTACTTGTGTTGCTCCAGACAGGAGAGGCGTAGAGTGTCAGGGCCGTAGGAGGGATTTGTATAGTAGGACGGTGCATTCGGGTTGAAGTGGGGCTTTACTATTTAAAATGGGATATAATTGGCGGAGTCTGGTGTGAGATTGGGGTAGTTTTCGATTAATGACTGTATTGTTGTAAGCCGTCGTCGAAAACTTGCCATTATGTTAGTTTGTTGCGACCAATAATACCATACTGTTTTACTTCATTCGTTGCTGAATTAAAGAAATGTTTCAGTTCGTCTAGGAATTTAGTAAGTGTGACTTTGGTTAGTAATTGAGTTAGACTTGGTTGAAGGTACCCTACATGCATTGAATTGGTAAAATACGTTTCCTTGGTAATACTTTGACGCATATCTTTAGTGGAAATTTTAAATGGTAGATTATTTCATTGTTCTCTGTCAGTTCAATGGAGATAAAGAATATAGGCAGAGACGTTTTATTAATTGTATTTTTTCCAATTCTGCTTTTATGTCTTCGATAGTATTGTACAAATGTCTGATAATTATGCGGTATACTTTTTCTTGTTTTAATTGCTACGTATAATATACTATCTTGTTATAGTGTAGAAATTTATTTAGTTTCCGGTAATTATAAATTTATTTTACATTTACTTTAACTACCTTATCAAGAATGACTTTGGAAATATATTCTGTTAGTTTTAAAATAATATTTAAACATTTAGGTGCTGTTTGTATGCAGATTTTTTTACCTACTTATTAGTATATGACAATAAAAAAGGTAACGGCAGCTAACTGATGCCGTTGCTTTTCCTGCTTTTTCTTCTTATTAAAAATTAATTTTCTTTATTGATACGTATCATTTTGGACTTCTTACTGTATTTGTGTTTTATAATTGGCTATGGCAAGCAGTAAGTATCATTAATTCATTCTAATTTTTAATAGCCACATCCAAATTTTTATTCCAACCAATCCACGCGCCCCTACTTGCGCGGAAAACTAATTTTATGAATTTTAACTTTCCTGGAGATAGGCAGCGACGGAGGAACGTTTCGGCGCCCGTGATATTTTTAGCTAATAAATAATTCATTATTCAAAAATAGAGATGTAAGCTTTTTTATTCAATTTGCTGTGAATAAGATGGCTTTTAATGCTTTTAAAATATCCCACTCATTCTACTTTAGCTATGCTTGGATGACTGCATTTTCAGTGCGGTCGGCTCCTAAGCCCAGTCCGCGCCTTGATTTTGTTGAGTGACTTTTTTGCGTATCACGAGCGATGGCTGAATAATGGAAGATTTTATAACTTCAACGATAGTATTTTGGCAAAGCTACACGGAATATTCGAGTTTTAGGCGGATTTTGCGGATTTGGTGTTGCTTTCGACGCAAATGGTCACATTATCACGCATTCTAAGATATTTTTAAATTAAAATTTATTTTTGCAGGACTCAAATTATAATACACAACATCGTTTTAGTCGAACTAGATCTTACACTCGATTTCGACGGATGACTTGTATCTACCTAGTTGTTTGCTTTTGGAATTGTCCTAGACTACCCCTTTTTTCGTTATGTCACCGACGAACATTTGAATATCTGTTATTTTTTATCTGTAAAATCATAATAAGCCGATTACAATAAAAATTGTATTTTTGTAAAATTCAGATAGAAACAACAAATTGAACTTTAGAATATTATTCTTGGACAAAACACGAAATATTGGAACATTTCCAATTTTATTGCTATCACGGTAAAGCATAGACGTAGCAGTTACGTATGAAATATGATGTCAGCTAAATGCGGCTCCATTTCAGCAATTACACGTCTGACGTTTTCTTTCAACCTTGGAATTGTAGCAAATTTGTTGACATAAACCATTTAGTTTAAACAGCCCTAGCGAAAAAAGTCTAATGGGGTTGGATCGCAAGATCGCGGTAGCCAATCGATGTCACTCTGCGAAATAATACAACCAAGAAATTTGGTTTCAAATAAAGTAAGTGTTTTACGATGTTTAGAACCTCTTGATAATGTACACCATTGGCAGCAACGATGTTATCAGCTTCGTCCCTAAGAAAGTAGGCGTCAATAATTCCTGCAACTCACAATGCACATTAAACAGTAAATGTTGTGGATGCATTAATTTTTTGTAAATAACACGTGTATTTTTATTAACTCAGATGCAATAATTTTGTTGATTTACAAAGCCATTTAAAGAAATCGTTAATTAGCTTGTTTTCATAATAAACTTGAATGATATTGATACATTTCTGACTTTGTCATGTATTTATATACAAACTACAAATGCAAATTTCGAACGTTGATAGAAAGCAGACGGAGCGCAATTCAAATCCTAGTACACTTTGGATCACCTTATATATGCACTAACTTAACTTGTTGACACTCATTAACATAATGAAAACAAGTACAAAAACATTTGCATAATTTTGTTAAAACCTCTTTTTTCTTTTGTTTAACTATTCTTTAATTTATTTTAATATTTTCAACGAAATTTTTTATTGCCAAGAATTTATGACACTTTTTTATCTTGTAAAAGCTAAAACTTCTTATCAAGTGTAGTCAGCTGGTAGTAGCTTTTTGTCATTTTTCTTCTATATTTTAATTTTCCATTTTCTTTAAAACTTTTTTGATTGATTTTGTTACTCTACTTTACAAATAAACCTAAAAAAGACCAGTTTAAAAGGATAAGGATCGTGTTGAATCACATTAAACTGTTTTTCAAAAAAAGTCATATAAAATTTCTAAAAGGCACCTCAAAGTTAGGTAATATCAGATTCACCTAGAAAATGTATTTAGAAGTAGCTTCTTTAGTAGTAAAAGCTTCTTTTAAGTTTGTAAAACATACTGATATCGTTATATCTACTTATCTCATCTTTATATTTCTACCTTCTACGTTACTTCCTTAATCACTTGTTTCTTTTTTAGCTTTCTTAATCTTTATAGTGTTAACTATTATTGTTTTTTTATTTTATTCTTATTTTTTTCTTTATTTATGTATTGCCGTTTTATTGCTGATTTTCTGTCTTTTTTTTATTTTCAATAGTTTTGACTAATTTTAATAATATTTGTATAGCTACTATTGATGTGGTGTATTGTTTTTAATTCTAATCGTCACATTATTTCATGTTTTCAGACAATCTTCTATATGTTTAACATTTTTTCCATTTTTATAATGGGAACGACTAAGCTTCTGAAAAATATGTGCAAAATAAATATGTAACAGCCTGTACTATGCTTAGCGGAAAATTTTAATATTTACAGGCATTTTTCCTGATTTTTCTTTTTTTCACACCCTTGGAAGCGAATTTTGAATATTTGTTATTGTTTCCTGAGATTTGTGAGCCATAGGTAGTGTCATTTGGAAGCTTTGATTTATGGGTCAGTCAGTGTGTTCACTAGTGATTTTAATGGTTTTTTTATTTCTATTACCTGCCACTTTTCTCAAGTGAAATACATATGATCATATTTGTCAAGAAATAGAGAGTGTCCTATAATATTTTTTATTCTAATTTCTGTCCTCTTTGTATTCTGCTTTATATTTTATATCAAACACTAATAGAAATGTTACGCTTTTTACATCTTCCGTTAAGTCATTTTTATCCATAAGATTGAGAATTCTATTGTTCCGTTCATCAGGAGTTTATTTAATAAAAATTAGGTCATCTGTAACAGTAAACAGGTGATTTCTTTTATCAACGTCTTTCTTTCGTAAATTATTTATCCAGTTTTCATACATCTGGCGAATTTTTGCTCTAAGTGTATTTCAAAATTTGTTTCGTGAGGATGCACTCCATAGATGGTTACATTAATGACGTGCTTTTCTTTATTATAATTTTTTGAATTATATTCTAACATTTTACATTTTGTTCTTTGTTGTTTTGATTAGTTAAAGTTTAGTTAGTATTCGTTTGACTTTCAAACTGTAAACATCGTGTCGCAAGTGTCGCCTATAAATAAGTGTTAATCGGGTATCACTCAACGCGAGTGATATCCGGCGGCCGTATCACGGTCGTTCAGCTATCGCGTAGTACATATGTTTTATCAAACACCGCCAGCACAGTCGCCGAATGAGGCGATATTAATACAACAAAATAATGCACTTTTCCAGGAAAATAGTGCAAGGTCACAAATGAACAAGTGCTTTTGCTGCCTGGCAAAATCGGAGAATGAGAAAGCCAGTATTATTAATAGATTAAATGCTCTTCAAACGCAATTAGAAAATTTACAGAAGGTTAATGCGGATTTACATGTTAAATTTGCAATGTTAGAAAATAGTTCAACCCAAAATCCTCCAACATTACAGAAGAAGGAAGAACTAACGGAGTACTTCACGGATGAGGAAGAGCTAGCAAAAGAGACCGAGTGGGTAAGAGTAAAGAATAAAAGAGAAAATGAATACATCGCTTACCCCCACAAGACAGGCAAAAGGTCTTAGAAAACAAAACAATACAACCAAAGAAAGATCCACAACCACCGCTTATAATTGTGGACGGAATTAATAACTTTAATGACATCCATAAACTCATAAGTAACTCGATTCGTGGTTTTCAAATTAAGATAATAAATAACCAAAACATTAAAATTAACGTCTCAGATGGGGAAAGCTATCAAGCTCTCACGAAAGCTCTGCTTGACAATGAGTACTCGTGGCACTCTTTTGAAAATAAACAAAATAGACCTATTAAGGTGATGGCTTCTAGGCTTCATCACTCATGTAATTCGGAAGAGATAGTTAGCGAACTACGAAAAAGAGGATATAAAATACTGGAAGCAACAAAAAAATTACAACACAAAACAAAACATCCTCTAAACATGTTCATGTTGTCGTTTAGACATGATGAAGACACTAACAAAATTTTCGAAATAAAAGATATGGGCATTCGAGTAGAAATTCAACCCTTTAAAAAAATAAATTAGGGCTACAATGTAAGCGGTGTCAAGCATATGGGCACACACAGAAATACTGCGCTAAAGAACCCAGATACTTAAATGCACGGGTAAACACTTTACTGCAGAGTGTAAGAAACAAAAGGAAACTCCTCCAAAATGTGTACATTGTGGGGAAGCACATCCAGCTAACTACCGTGGATGCATGGTAGCAAAAGAAATGCAGATGTTAAAGAATAAACAAATGAAGAAACCGAGTCTACCCAAACAGCCAAATAGATTCGACCAACAGAAAATAAACCCCATTCCATCAAAACAAGATAATGCTCCTAAACCAAGGACTTATAGCCAGGTGGCATCTGAAAAGCCGCAGAAACAGATTGAGAAACACCAAGTCAACAAAACTCGTCAGTTGAACACACGCTCAATTGATCTTGGAAAAATTAAGTAAAATGGACGATCGTATCTCAAAGCTGGAATATCGCGCTCAAGGAGCGATACCTAAATCTAAAATGGCTAATAATAATATCAGAATAATGCAATGGAACGCCAATGGACTACTTCAACATCATCATGAGTTACAAGCAGTCCTGGACATAGAAAAGATCGATGTGTGTCTTATTGCTGAAACCCATTTTACCAAGGAATCGCATATAAAATTCAAGGGATACAGGGTATATCACACTATCCATCAAAAACACCGCTAGAGGCGGTAGTGCAATAATAATAAGAGAATCCATTACACATTATCTAAAAATTCAATATCAAACAGAGGAAATTCAAGCTACAGCTGTTAAAGTTAAAACAAAAACCTACGAAGTTGTTATCACATCATTATATTGCCCACCTAGATACGCGATTAAGAAAAATCAATACTTAGACTTCCTCGAAACCCAGGGATGTAGATTCATTATTGGAGGTGATTTCAATGCGAAGCACACCCAATGGGGATCGAGGCTAACGACTACCAAAGGTAGAGAACTTCTATCAGCATGCAACCAGCTTAACTGTGATACAATATCAACTGGGAAGCCTACCTATTGGCCAACCGATAGCAGTAAGATTCCTGATCTAATAGACTTCTTTATAGTAAGGAATATATCCCCCAATTACTTGTATGTCGAGGAAGTATGGGATATGAATTCTGACCATTCTGCCATACTACTCACAATAAGTGACAAGATAATTAATAAAGAAAACCCGCCGAGGCTTGTAAACAAACTGACAAATTGGAATAGCTTTAGAATACAACTAGAAAATTCCATTAATCTGTCAGCTCCACTTAAGAATGAAAAACAACTTGATGAAGAAATCGAACTGCTTATTAGGAACATTCAGCAAGCAGCCTGGGATAATACTCCAGAAATTAAACGAAAGGTAAAGGGAAATAATTATCCGAAAGAGATTATGGACCTAGTTACAAAAAAGAGAAAACTAAGAAAAAGATGGCATCAAACCAGAGCACCTACGGATAAAACTGCCCTCAATAATGCCACTCAACAGCTAAAGCGGGAGATCCTACGAATTAAAAATGAATCTATGAGCAACTTTTTAAGTGAATTGAGCAACGACAGCAAAACGGACTATTCCCTTTGGAAAGCCACAAAAAATCTAAAACGGCCTATTTTACAAAATCCACCGATCAAAAATGCAGATGGTACCTGGGCACGTAGTAATCAGGGAAAAAGCTTGTAGATTTGCAGAGCACCTAGAAATGACTTTCCAACCAAATGAAGGAGACGATTCACAAGACTGGACAGAACCAATACAGGAAGATACAGTCATTAGACCAGTTACACCTAAAGAAGTCTCTAAAGAAATCAAGAACAACATTAATCAGAAAAAGCTCCTGGCTTCGATCTTATTACAGGTGAAATTTTGAAGCAACTCCCAAGAAAAGCCACAGTAAAATTGACCAATCTCATCAACGCCTCATTCAGACTTAGGTATGTTCCTAAGTTGTGGAAAGTAGCAGAGGTCATAATGATCCCTAAGCCAGCAAAACCGCCACAAGAAGTTTCTTCATACAGGCCTATCTCACTTTTGCCTGTTATATCAAAATTGTATGAAAAATTACTCCTTAAAAGGCTGAAACCGATAATCGAAGAGAAGGCTCTAATTCCTCATCACCAATTTGGTTTTAGAGAAAGACATTCAACCATAGACCAAGTGCACAAGGATCACAGATATAATTAAAAATCACTTGAAGAAAAGAAAGTCTGCGCTACTGTCTTCTTAGATGTGACACAGGCTTTTGACAAAGTATGGCACAAGGGCTTGTTCCACAAGTTAGATATATTGTTACCTCGGCAATATTCGCAAATTTTAAAATCTTACTTGTCAGAAAGGTACTTCAGGTACCACAAGGTAGTGTACTAGGTCCACTACTATACTTACTTTATACCAGTGATATTCCTGAACTCGAACACGAAACTATCGCCACCTTTGCCGATGATACCGCAATTCTTGCAGTTGGAAGTGATCACGAAGAACCCACGAGGAAGCTCCAAACGTCTATTAACAAGATCAACGCCTGGACTAGTAGGTGGCGGATAAAGTTGAATGAAAGTAAATCTGTACATATCAATTTCACCAATAAACGGAAACAACACATACCCGTTAGAATTAATGAAACCCAGATCCCATGCGCTAATACGGCTAAATACCTGGGTATGACACTCGATGCGAGGCTACGCTGGAAAGCCCACATTAAAAAGAAAAGAGAAGAACTCGGT
Source organism: Sinelater perroti (assembly GCA_036346155.1). Lineage (NCBI taxonomy): Eukaryota > Metazoa > Arthropoda > Insecta > Coleoptera > Elateridae > Sinelater > Sinelater perroti. The sequence goes on from JARFIY010000366.1 coordinate 1,060,213, forward strand.
TTAAGGTATAAAAAAATGTATTGGTTAATAGGACGAAACTCCAATTTGTCCACACATAATAAGTTACTACTATATAAGCAAATATTAGGGCCCGTGTGGGCATATGGCATCCAACTCTGGGGTTGTGCCAGCAAGAGTAATATTCTTATCATTCAGAGATTTCAAAACAAAGTATTAAGGAACATTGTAGATGCACCCTGGTACTGCCGCAACAGTGATATCCATCAGGACCTCGAGGTGAAGACTGTAGAGCAAGTCATTCTTATGTTTGCCAGAAGTCACGAACAACGGCTTCTTCAACATGTGAACATAGAGGCCATCCAGCTCCTCGATAATTCACAGCTAGTGCGAAGACTCAAGAGGACCAAGCCCTTTGAGTTAGTTCAGTGATTTCTCCAAAGCAGAGCATAGTGTGTGTCTAAGTGCGTACGTTAGGGATAATATACCTACTTAGTATTATCAGAACTCTAAGGACACTGATGAGTAAGACCTTAGTTTTAAGTTTCTTTTTAGTTATTTTAAGTTAGAATTGAATTACTCATTGATCTATTAAGATCAGATTGTAATAAAATAAGTGTCTTTGCACTTACAAATAAAAAAAATAAAGTTTAGTTTATGCCAACAAATTTGTTCTATAAAGCATCGAAATAACCATGACTTTGCAATCATCAATTGTCAAAATTGATAGATACATTCTGTACCTCTATCGTAGAATACGCAACCGTATCGTTGAGTGTAGGGCTAAAACTGTTTAACAAGACTGCAGGTAGCGAAGATCTTCGAAGATCTGAAAGACCACCTTCAATTCAAACTGCTCAAATGGTCAAAGCATGTACGTTCAATTGAATGCTTTGTAAGCTTGTGAATATTGTCTTGGGAGATGGAAATTATTGAAACGAAATACAACTTACGTTATCAAAAAAGATCCAGGACTAACCGTTGCTGATAGGTGTTTTAAAGAAAAAATCATTTGAGTAGCTACAGAAGAGTTCTTCACACTAGAGAAATCCTTCAACAAACAATATGCTTTCAGTTAGTACTAAGGTTTTAGAGAAACCATCATACAGCACATGTAACGGTTTGATAGAGTCTGTTATAAAGGAGTGACTACTATACATTTTTGAAAAAGGAGATCAAAACTTTTAGGTGTGGCAAAGCCTCTGAATTATACGCTTTTTCAAGGTGAGCTTTGGATATTTTAGCAGTACTACACTGATTGTCCTTTTGTTAGTCCAGATCTTAATTTTTAAAAATATAAGTAAGGTATCCTAGTATTCACAATGAATCAATAACATACGATAGACGTATTCTGTAATGTTTTAATATTGCTTTGTCAGTTTATAGTTGTCTGTTCTTTTATCAGAAGAAATGTGAATTACTAAATTATATATTTTTAACAGCATCTTTATTATTAAAGTGCGATCGAGTTTATTGATAAAATGGCAAATGGTAAGCAGTAACCGTTTTGCGTTTTAAATTTTTTAGGAACATATTTATCTGCAAATGATTGCTGTAACATAGCAGACAATGTAAATAAGGTTATTTGGCTGACGCGCATATCTCCGTCTCAAGTTCAAGCAAAATGTAAGCACCATTCCTATTTTTTACAGCACATTAGATGATATATAATAGAAAATTGAAATCGACAGGAAATCATGTGGAAACGCATAGCGATGTATTGAAAGAACTTTTCTGTTTTGTACTGTTCAATGTCCCGTTTGATATTCTTTCAGATTAATACATTTTTACGGTTGTGGCGTAATCATAAGCTATAGATAATTGTCTTATCAAAAAGGTGCCACTATAAAAACTGCAAATGGTTGTTGAGGCTGTTAAGCACGATGCCTGTACAAATTTGTGTACGAAGCGGCGCTAAATGAAGCGGAAGGAAAAGGAACAAACAGAACGCTCAATAATAAATAACTTGTTGTAAAGTATAAAGATTGTATCAATTCTAGTAGATGGCAGAAGGAAGCGGAAACGGCAGGAACGAAATGAAACGGCCTTGTAGATATAAAAACAAGGAAAGCCGGCTGCGTTGATGATTTTCACAACCGGAAAATTTAAGGCAACGGGGATTTAAAAATGTTTGTTTCTTACATTTAAATTTTAGTTGCAGTGCCTGCTACCTCAGTTAAAAATTCATAGACCCCGATGGAATTGTGAGCCTCTGCCTTGGTGTCCGCAAAAAAGCGAAAAGCGCGTTTTTGTCATCCATCCATCCATCGTTGCTGCAACGTTAGGCTACAAGTGTCATATTCTGAGGGTTACGTCCATATTTTTCCAAAAACTTCGGTTATATAGGGCAATAAAGAATAGGCATTCCCTAATGATGCTGGAACAGAACAACAGCAGTAGAGCGGTTCGTAAATGCCGATATTGTACAGAGTGAAAGCACTCAAAATCCGCAATTTTGCAGCCTTTAACAGGCGTCGTTGTGAAGTTCGAACGTAACGACGTAATATGCATGATGTATCTGGATCATCTCGAATTTATTGCTTTAGTTGCACGAGTTTTTATTAGCTTCTCTATCGCATTGAAAGGGCGGGTGCTTATTGCGGTATTTGCTACGCGAGTCGCTGAAAATCAATCTCCTGAGAGATTTCAGGCACAGACGCTTTCCCGACTACCTTAAATCGAGCCGCCGCATGCATTGTCGCGCGGATGCATGACTTCGGCTCCTAATTCGTTCAGCAGGACGTTATCCTGGCAATATACGGCTCAATTGGCGCGGAACACGCGGCGAAGTACGTGATTAGGTGCGCATCAGAAGGTTCGGGCCGTAATCGAACATCGAAGCGGGAAATGAGTATTACCCTGCTACGTTAATTTCCGGCGGTGCACATTTTGTTTGGGCCACCAGTGCAGCGGGCCACGGACTCGGTAAACTCGATCTTCCGATTTCGAACCGCAAATTGCATTCAGTCCAGCGGCTGGAAAATAAAAGCCCAAACGAGCTGTAAGGGAATCACTCTTTGACCACAAAAGCATGCTCGTTTGTCTTTAGCGTTACATAAAAACCATCATCTCCCTCTGCGGTCGCCGTGGATTCCAGCTGGTGTTCAGCCTGTTTTGTACTTTGCCTTTTCTTATTTTCTGTCGCCGCATGTCCGACTGCTGTTGAAATAACCTCTATGTGTCCATTTTGGCCGATATTAGCAAAACGTTTATTTTCTTTTAGACCGTATGCTTTAAATTAAAAAGAGAGTCCCTAGTATTCCTTGAGCTGTAATACAAAATGAACTGGAAGTTCAAAAAGAAGTACCTCTTTTATATTAATAAATATTATGTCAACAGGCAATCCGTTTTAAAGTTCTAATGACCATATTCAAATATAGTAAAATTTAGATAATTTTGCTATAGGTTTTATTTTCGTTCTTACTTAAACTGAAGTCATAATATAGGCAACTCTCGGAAGTCTCAAACATATCAGAATTTGTCAACAATACCTTTTTAAAGTTTGGCCAAATCTAGATCTTCTTTGAACGCCAATTACAAGGCCTGATTAACCCACAGACTACGTAAGTATTTAGTGGGCACAAAATCTTGAGTTGAGTAAACAAAAAGTGAGCTCAATTAGAGAAACTTTAAACGGATTATTACAATTAAACTTGAAATCGTACATTCATCCTTTATGGACGTATCGTAAATTTTTTAAACAAATTTAGGTATAACAGAAATAACATATCATGAAGAAATTGTCAAGAACTTTTTAGAATGGTCGATAACCGAATTCCAAAATCTACTGATTCACTTCAGAACCGTGCGTTTGAACATAAGGCGGAGCAAATGGGTATTCGCGGTGATCACACAGCAAATAACAGTGATGCAAATAAATTAGTATTGTTTTAATAATCAAAGACCGGATTTTAAGTATTCAACTTTTCACCATTTTCAGTAGTTTGCAAAGGATTTTATTCACTAAAGAATGCAACAATAACTCATTAGGCCAGGTAAGAGAAGCGAAAGCAAAAGAGTTTTCAGAGTATAGATGTGGTAATTTAGAAGTAATTGTTATTTGATAATCCCGAAATTTCCAACCACTATATAACCATTATCCGACTAATGAAGTTTCAGTGGCAAGTTATTTAACTATACCTATAAGCTTTTGTTCATTTAAATATATCAATTCGAATGGAGTGTTTGTCTTGTACACAATTCATTGAAGATTCAAGCAGAGAGAAAAAGTGTTTCCGTGAAATGTCGGTTATGGTGTAAATTGGACGAAAATTTAACCACCGGTGGTGAAAAGTTTTTTTGTCAAATTTGTAGTGCAGTGATAAGTGATTTTTAAATATTTTCCTCAAATCTGGCTACAACTACTTAAACTTTTAACCTCCTCAACCCAATCAAGAAAAATCGACTGCCTATCTTTTGAAACTCAACTCAACAAATGCGATGTCCTTTTGTTGATATTCATGTTTTGTATAATTTATATATCTAATTCTTGTATGTATTAAGATATTTATTCTTTTTAACAGACAAGAGAATAAATCTGACTCCATAAAATTTAGAAAAATTGTTAATTTGTTCATTTAAAAAACTGACTGCAGCAATGCAATCCTTGTGAATAAAGTTTAGTATTGAATTAAATCGTTGTTCTATTCACATTCGATTTATTATAAAGTTTAAACAATGAGTGGCAACGATAATCGAAATTTATTAAAAAGAAACGTTCCAAAGAGTGTTTGAACGGTAGATTGCTGTGATCAACAAAATGGCAAAACTATTCTTACGTAATGTGCAGCAATCACAATCATCGCCATCGACTTCAGTATCTTCGAGCCCAAATTGTATTCCATCAAATGTACAACTGCAAGAGGTTATGAGCTCACAAAGCTTAGAAAATACTCTCAAAAAAGTAGACCCAATTATGTCGCTCAATGACCCCGAATTGTAATTCGTACTTAATAAACCTTGTAAGTTGATCGCTCACGATGGCATTCAACAAGTAAGTTAGAAAACAATCCCCCTACCCCCAAAAAAGCAGCCTAGGGTAAGTGTGTTAATGAAGGTTGCATCTTTCTATCCCTTACTGTTTATAAGGTATAAGCTAATATATGGTAAACAAAATCGCCCTCTAGCGGCCTCCCTGATGCAATGAGCAAATTTTTGTAATAAAATTTTTTGCTCCCCTAAGAGTTCTCTACAAGAATCCCGTGTCACGCCCGGTCGTTCTAAAAAACTTGCGGTTAGATTCACTAAGCGTAGACATATCAAGACGGGTGACGTCAACAACTAGTTCGCTTACGTCAGCAGCTAACCCACTGACGTCAAAATTATTCCCTACCACCATCTCTACCACATGCATGAGTATAAAAGGGAAAGCGCAGGGGACATTAATTTAATTTTCAGATTTTCTTCTGAAGATGTCCATCAGAGGGGTGGATGAAATGTGAAAAGTTTTTAAACTCCGATCACGGCCTAACTACTCGAGAACAAACAACACATTGCATCAAAACATCTAAGCCTTTTAAAAAAACGAAACAGCGCCAATAGTAATCTCAGTACCCAACAAAACGCAAATAATTTTATAAATTTCCATCCTTTATACAAAATATTAGCTACGTAAGTACAATAAAAGAAAACAACGAACGAACAAACCAGAGAAGACAGCTCAACCATTATATATTAATTAAAGAATGCAAGGTGATGTTTCAACAATTAGTCCAACAAAACAGTTTGATTCTGAACGTATTTTCAACGTTTATCACCAAATTTCCCTAGTTATTGTTATGGTTATGAGCCGATTGGACAGAAAAGCTTCGACAGCAATATTGTCATCAAACAAAATTGTGGTCCAAACAAGTAAGTTAAAAAGAATCAAGTGAGAGGAGGGGGCAAATCCCCTCCTCTCAAAAAAATTGTCCTAGAGTGGGTATGCTAATCAAGGTTGCACATTTCTATCTCTTACCGTTTATAAGATATAAGCTAATTTGTGGAAGACAAAATCGCCCTCTAGCAGCCTCCCTAATGTAATGAGCAAATTTTCGTAATAACATTTTTGCTCCCCTAAGAGTTCTCTGCACGAATCCTGTATCAAACCCAGCCATCCTAAAAAACTCTCGGTCAGATTTACGAATCATAGTCATATTTCAATTATATCTCCAATATCTCAAAAAAAACGAGGACCCTGACCTTAAAATCTCAAAAACAGTATGTTATAAAAGCAGTTTTTTTAATAAAAAGTTAATGAATGGAGAACTTATCAAGCGAAATTGGTTGGTACAGGGTGGCGCTATCAATCCGCACTATTTGTAGGTATTAAAAAATTAACGATTTTTTTTAAATATCATTCCAGGAAGATAGCGACCATCATTTTATACACATTATCTAAGTCATACGGAAATTCTCACTGACACGTCGTAGTACCGCCGGTATTATTGCACGAACTTTTAAGTCCAGTATAGTTGCTGTGCGAGTCTCAAAAACCTTCGACTTCAGATGTCCTCATAAAGAATAATCACAGGAACTTAAATCTGGCGATCTTGAAGACTACTGAACATTCCTATTCCTAATGTTGAAGCGGTTCGGGAAAAGGTTTTTCAGAAAGTTCATTGATACTCTGACTGTGTGGCTAGTTGCTCCATCGTGTTAGAGAAGAGTGTTCTCAATCACACGAAATCGTTGAAGTCCTGGAATAAGGAAGGTTTCCAGCATTTGAACATAGCGCTATAATGTTACACTAACGGCATGACCATCATCATCCTCGAAAAAATACGGGTCAATTATTACATTCGAAGAGATTGCACACCAGACTAACTTTGGCCGAGTGGAGAGGCCGTTCGTGAAATTGTTGAGGGTTGACAACAATCCAATAACGAACATTGTGTTTATTGACATATCCACTGAGGTGGAAATGAGCTTAATCGTTCGTTCACAGATTATCAATGAGTCGTGGGTCGTCTTCAGTAGTAGTCTTCAGCAGCTGTAACATTTGCTCACAAAAACCCACACGAATAGGATAATCTCCGGGGTACTAAATATGGACTATTTGCATTTTATACAGGTGCAGGTGTAAGTTATCATGCAAAATTCACTTTACTGTTCAAGTCAAAAGTTCGAGAGCAATGCTTTGGAGCCTGGCAGATCTTTAAGGAATTATTGTAATCGCTACTCGTACAACCTCCACATTCTCGGGATCCTAACAGTTCTTACACTACCACCTTCTCTTCTTATTGTTTGGCTTGTTGTACGTAAGTTGTTAGCCCAAATAGAAATTACTTTTATACTTAGAACAGGGCCACGAAACGGAAGATTGTAGGCGCAGAGCGCGTTGTGCTTTAACTTTCCAACTGTGTGGAATGTGAAGGCCACTACCTAATTCCCCTACCACACACTACTTTCCCCACCATACAAGATTCTTGTGCAGTTTAACTGCCCCATCTAATATGTTCCAAATCAACCAAAAGAGTATTTGGTGCGCAGTGCAAACTCTATGGAGAAACATTACTAGCACTCAAGGGGGTGAGGGAGTAATATTTGAAAAAATAGTCATATAATAAACGATCATGGCAACAGCTATGGATACGGTGAGTGTATTTCAAAATTTATTAGAAGTTTAGTGTCGCAAATAGTGTATTGTAAAATAGCAAAACAGTTATCATGAAAAAGCTTTGTACAATATTTGCAAACTGTTCTCTTTAGAATTGTTGAAATTGTGATGTTTCTAGCTTCCCGTGGATTGCCAATTCGTGGTGGTAATGAAATAGTAGGTCTTACAAAAAGTGGTAACCTTCTTGGCTGTGTAGTCGCATGATTTCAAAATTTGATTCTTTTATGGCCGAACATATAGCAAAATTTCGAAATAAGAGAAGTGTTTATTCATACTTATCAAGTCAATTAATTTATTATACAGTTAGTGGTTTAAGTTAAAGCAGATATTTTAAATGACAAGTATTACTCCGTAATTGTAGACTCAATGCCAAATGCATCGCACATAGAACAACTAGTTTTACAACGTTTATTCCTAATTTTGGCCGTAAATATGAAGAAACAGCTAACTAACCGCAGGTTTTCTAGGTCTCGATCTAAATAATTGTAGAGAATAGAGTTATTACAATGCCAGCAACAGGTCTATGCGGTACAAAGATCTTCAGACTAGAACAAAACTCTTTACAACTGGTTAGACCCTGCAGCTGCGGAGATCAGCAAGTACTCTGTTGATTTTTTTTATAGAAACAAATCGATAACTTTTTTAGTTCTTCAACCAAAAGATGGGATATTTTGCAGTCTCACGATGAAAAGACTCCTTATCTTTAAACACTATATCGTTAACGCGATAGAGTGTTTGTGCTGAAGCCAGTCAAGCACTACACAAATTGTACTAGCACGTTCTTGATGCTATGACACATATTACCCACAATAGTTCTCAGACTAAGGACACACAATATGAAGCAAATGTGATATTATAAAACTAACGAGTTTCGAAATGGCATTAATAGTGTTTCTAGAACAATGTCCTTGTAAAGGCTTGAGAAGTGAAAGGCTTTAAGGAGAATGTACAAAAGTCGTTACCCTGCACAGTACTTTAAACCTGCAAAGCTTGCAACGCATAGCGAAGTGGCGAATCAGTGTGCCAAACTAACGCTGACCTTTGACCAATCAGTTTCAAAATCACTAGCAAACAAGCCTTTTTGGTCATCTGTCGATTGGTGAAAACAGAATTTGGAAATTCACAGCCGCTCTCGAGTTTTTGCTCGGACATGAAGTTAGTAAGTGACTCCGCTTTGCTTCGCCACTTAATAAAAGTTTTGACATAGAAGATAAGAATACCAAATTAAAAACACAATAAGAACTACAAAAACTTCTAGCATCATTGAAGTCATGGGACAGCCCATTTTTCCCAATACTGCCATCGTTCTGAGAATTTTTAAGTATAGCAAGTATAGCAAAACATGAATAAAACCGTAAAATAATAATTAAAAAGTTACATTAACATTATCATTTATCACGTGTTCTGTACCTTGTTATTCCCCAAATCTCTTTTAAGCATTTATCAATATCTTCTTTTATTTTACATTTTGTGTGATTTACCTAATAGTTTTAAAAACAGTTAGAGTATAAACTGAATGAGAAAATGTTTCAAGAACTTTACAGTGAAAAATTACCAAGCTCTAATTTTTTACAAAGACCAAAAGTTTTTCAACTCTTTTCGAGCCTAATTTTTGCATAAATAAATTGAGAAACTACAATGAGGTCAACAACATTTAGAAACTACATGGTGTTACCTGACAGTTATTTGGTTTATAGTTTTCTGTAGTATTTTCTGTTACTCCTTTATCGCCATTGCCATTAACTTATTTTTGTTGTTGAACTTAGTGATCTTTTGGCCATGTTTTGCTAGATAATATGCGACTGGTTGTAATCAGATTTATATCTAAATTTGTTGTTACTTTTTCCACAGGATAGTTGTATGCGTTCGATATTGACACGCTCGATGAAAGTCAGTCACCACTTACATTGTAATGAATTTGTAGGTATTTACGATGCCATCGCACAATATTAAACCTGACGTACCGCCATACTAAATGACATACCATGCCTTTATTTTAACTTTATCTCTTTATTTTTAGTCTCGTAAAGAAATTTATTATTTCATTGATAGAACGAACACCTCGATACTCACTGTCACTAAATTAGTAGTAATGATTTTTGTCAAAAAATGATAAACTGCCAAAAATCAACTGGTCGAGAACGAATCTGTTGCCAAATTTGGTGAACGGTTTAACTAGAAAGCAATCAAGGGTTTCTTTTTGCAGACGCGTTAGTACGGTCCCACAGTCTGCAATATATTTTTTTAAAATTTAACTCTGACAATTTACAGTCTGCCCAAAAGATATTAAGCATTTGAAGGGACACTATTAATAACAAAAACAAAATTATATCATATAAGTAGGTCATCCAGTAATTAGTGCCTTTACAAATTATATCTTAGTTAAGTCTTATTTTAATTTCCACTAATGAAATCTATTCTGATTGCTGGTATCAGAATCTACAGTCTGCACATAGTAATTAATGATCCTCCTGCTTTTTAACTCGTGCGTCACCACGGCCACCGTTTTTCAGGAGTTTTTAATTTTGTTTGTTCTTTGTATTCAGGTAAGCGTTGCGTGGTTCAAATAACATTAAACTGTCCACATATGTTTAAAAATATTTTTTAACGAATTGTGTGCTATTTGAGGCTCACACTAGTAGTTGGGCTGCTAGGCGCGGGTGCGGTGAAGTTGCGCAAACTTCCCAACTAAAGAATATTCAATAAAAGTAACTTAGGTTTCGCCCGCAGACACCAGAGTGATACGTCTCGATAGCTAATTGAGGTTCCCAGCGCTGTATCTACTTCCAAACTCCCATGCTATAAGTTCGAACGCCTAGTTGAAATGCAAGGGTAATTTAGAGCTACCACAATTAACTCGCTGCAGAATTTCGACGCTCGCGATCCTGTGCAGTCAATTTGCGAGCTTAGAGCCACGAAAGCGTCTAATTCCCCATTTTGGGTTTTATTGAGTTACCGGTTAATTGCAGTAATTAAAAAAGAATGGAACAAGAGAGGGCGTTAATTACCATATTTATTATTTGATAACTGTATGTTACAATGAAACAAAAAATCGAAAGTACAAATATAGTGAAATATAAGGGAACGAATCAAAAATTTAAAATTATTTATAAAACAGAACGCACATACAAATGGATGGGCAGACATATATATATATATATATTTCAAACTTAACCTTAAATCCACCTTGTAAAGCAAACTTTAACTGTTATTTTAATTAAGTGTCAAAAGTGATAACGATCAAACAGCCATTGACTTTTGCTGTGGGAAGTTTGTTTATTAAACATAAATATTTCATGCTAATTCATCATCATCATGTTAGGTCATAGACCTCTTCCTATCTTTTTTATCTTTTCTTCGGTCTTCCCACATTTATTTTTTCACTTGGTTTATATTTTAATGCTTGTTTTGGAATACTTTTTTACCTATTCTTGGAAAATGATTTTTTCTTGTATTCTATGAGTTTATCTCTTCGAAAATATATATACGTAGGTCTTCTCTAATTTGCCTATTTCATATTCTGCCTTTCCTTATAATCTTTTGTACGTATCGAAGAAATGCTATTTCTGCTGTTTGAATTCTTTTTTCCCTGTTCTGGCCTAAACTATATAACAATGCAGAGGTAGCTATAGTTTTGCATAACTTATGTTTTTGCTTTATTTTTAATGTGCTTTTTATTTCACCACAAGTTTTTTTTTGTTATATTAACTTTATTAACAATCAGAATATATACATTCTATGACCTAATATTATATAATTAAGTATTTGAACTTCGGACATTATTGGATGGGACTCCCATCGACGTTCTTCCATATTTAGTTAGTCAAATCTTTTGGCCACTTCATCTTCGTCTATTGAAAGGATCTGCTGTCAGTGGCTCCTTAATTTCATTTGGTTGATTTTCAAGTATGATTTAGTGTTTAACAGCAAATTGTTTAATAATTTCTCTCACAAAAGGGATATTTAGATCAGTGTGTATGGTGCATTTGACATGCTTCGTAGGGTCTTTGACAGGAAGCGCTGTATGATGTCAAAATTGGAATTAGTCACTGTTTTTTGTTAAATTTTTATTCTTGTCAGTACTTCGGCTACCAAGCCGCGTTCTCTCTTTATCTACAATCCGATTTGGTATAAATACTTCATGCGTTTCTTTGAATACATTTTGTTTTCTTATTTCATAGGCAGCCTGAAAAGTTATGAGCCTAACATAGAAACAAGTATTTTTCTTGTAAAATTCAATTTTATTTCTCAACGTAGTCTCTTTTTTAAGTCAATACACTTTTCCAAATAGTAGTTGGCGTCTTGGTCTGCAAAATAGGCGTCTACGGTTGCGATGATCTCCTTGTTTGATGAAAATCTCTGTCCTCCGAGCCAAACTTTGAGTTTATGAAACAGGAAATAGTCGCTGGAGGGGAGGAGGCACATCTGGTAAATATTCTGGATGGTTAATCAATTCAAAATGCAATTTATAAATTTTGGCCGTGGCAACCACCAAACCGTCAGCCTTTTTCTAAGTAGTGGGTGAACAGAATTCTTTGACTATCCCAAAAGATAGTTGCCACAGCCTCTTCTATCTCTCTAACTTAATTCGAAGGTCGTCCAGTATCATTTGATGAATTTTTTCGATATTATCGGTGGAGATCGCAGTTGTTGGCCGTTCCGAATGCTCATCTACAACCAAGCTGGTACGGCCAAGTTTAAATTCAGCTGCCCATCTGTTTACAGTGGCAAATGATGGGGCGGAGTCTACGTAAACGGCATCTAGCTCGGCTTTAATTTGCTTAGACATATTGCCTTTCAAATGCAAGTACTAAATTATGGCACGGCATTCGATTTTTTCCATTTTTACAAAAGCTCTGGCATCGACTGATACAAACGACTCTCAAACTACAACTAGCGTTCAAAATGGATGAAATGTTTACAGCATGAACTATTATAGTAGCAGAACGGTTTTGACGAGTAGGGCCATCTTCATGTTTAGGCTCAATACTTGTCAGGCTGCACACGTAGAATAATTTATACTATGTTCCAAATTCTTGCATGTATTATTTAGTAGGTTTATTTCTGTATAGTTTTCGCATTTGGGTCAGTCTCCCCTTTGGAATATGCTTTTCTACTATCTATTAGGTATTTTTCTTGTGTGCCAGTACTGAATGATGATGTTTTAGGAACAGATTTCTATATTTAATTAGGTTGGTGTTTATTCCATCATCGCCTGGTGCTTTGCGACTTTTGGATATTTGTGGTGCTTGGTTCAGTTCTTCTAGTGTGATGTCACCTACTCGGTTTATAACTTTATTTTGCTATGGTTATTGTACCACAATTTATTGTAATGTTCTAGCAATGCCTTTTATTTTAGGTCATTTAGGTTTCATTACTTCTTCTGTTTTTTTATTGCAGATTTTGAGTTCTTCCTTTTTTTCTACTTTAATGTAGTTTGATATAGTATACATATTCTTTCTTTTATGCATTACAGCTTTCGCCATAACTAGGTGATGATCTGTGCTTAGTTCACATTCTCTATAACCTGTGGTGTTTAAAAATAATTTTTGCATTTTTTGTTTCTTATCGCGCAATCTATTTTTTTTCCTTTTTTCTTTACATGCGTATTTGTTAATATCATTTTTTGAATAAGATATTATTAATTCTTAATTTGTTGTAAAAAGCACAATTTATTAGGGTTGTTTCCTTATTATTTGGAGTGCTTTCTCCATACATTGCTACCGCGCTAACACTGACGTGTTTAAGTCTCCTTGTTTTTATTTGTTGTGTTAATGTTATTCCATAGGATATCGTACAAGTTTTTAGTGCTTTTGTTTTTTCTTCCTCAGTACTCCCTACATCGCCATATATACTACTTATTTTTAATTTTACGCTTACTGTGCGTTCGTTAACGTATTTGTAGCTTTGTACACTATCAAAGTATTCTTTAAGTTTTTGGATTGCAATTTGTGCTGCTGCTCTTATCTCTTTATTTACACCGCTATGTACCTTCACATATTATATACCTTTTAGTTTGTTGTTTTTTTTAGTTTTGCTGATTATCGCTACGTTACATTTATCTTCACTAACTTTTTTCTAGTTCGTCCTTGGTAAATCCTTGTACATTCAGTTTAAATATTTTTTGGTATTTTCTATTCCTTGCCCTTTATTTTCGTTTTATTGTTTCCGTTTGCCGGGTTTCCGACAAGACAGATCAACAACTGATCAAACATTTTTGTTACAGAATGCTACGAATATGAAATTCCAACCCATATGTTATTTATAGATTTCAAAGCGGACTATGATTCGATAAACAGGGAAAAACTGACAGAAGCTCTAATAGCACTCAACCTACCACAAAAAATAATTAACCTTGTACAAATGACTTTAAGGCAAACGATAAGCGCAGTAAAAGTAAATGACCATATGTCGGAAGAGTTCACAGTAAAAAGAGGAGTTCGTCAAGGAAACTTGTTGTCTACAGTGTTATTTAATCTAATATTGGAGAAAGTAATAAGAGAAAACAGAGTAAACGCAACAGCTAGAAGTAAAAAAGAATTACAAGAAGTGCAGCAAACCAAGTAGGCCTCCAAATTAATGAAAACAAAATCAAATACATGGAACCTAAAAACCAACAAGGATCAGAAAGAATAGAGAACTTAACGATTGAAACAGAAAGTGGAGGAGAATTAATCTTTGAAGAAGTGGAAGAATATATGTACCTGGGGGTGCTGAAACGGAAATTAATCTAAGAATTGCTAAAAGTAATAGAAGCATAGGAGGTCTGAACACTTTGCTCAGGTCCAAGAACATTTCACGTAAAGCAAAGATACGGTTATACAAAAGCATAGTCAGACCGACACTAACGTACGGTTGTGAGACATGAACACTGACAGAGAAAAATCGGCAGAAAAAATAGGAAGGTGGGAGAGGAAAGTCCTACGAAATATTTTTGGTTGGAAAAAAGTGGAGGACGTATGGGCGAGACGAACGAATACGGAAGTGTATGAGCTGTACAAAGAACCTCCCATAATACAAGTAATAAAGGCTAGAAGACTACAGTGGCTGGGGGATATGGAGAAGTTGGTCAATAGCAGAATTGTAAAAAGCATTGCTTGGAAAATACCTGGCTGGAAAATAAGAAAGGGTCGGCCGAGGAAAACGTGGAGAGAAGCTGTTTGGGAAGGCCTGAAAGAAAAAGGTATTAGAGAGTGGAAAAAGATTGCAAAAGACAGGAAGAGGTGGAAGATCTTCACAAAGCAATGGGCCTAAGGGGCCTGTAAACGCTTTTATATATATATATATATATATATATATATATATATATATATATATATATATATCCGTTTGCTTGTATGTAGGCTTTTGGGTTTGTTATTCTTTGTTTGTCTTGTTTATTAGGAAGCAAATCTTTGCTTTTTCTCAGATTCTTTGAAGCCTGGTGTACTTTTGTTTTAAAATTCGCTGCTTTCATGTTTGGAAACTAATTAGCTGGCTCACTTTTATGCGGATTATTATTATTATTATATTTATCAAGACTTGGGACAAGCAAGAGAGGTTGTTGAGTTACTTGGTCTACTCGCCACCTGCCTAAGCAGATTTTCAATTCTAATTAAAAGATTCACTCGCCTATTTGAAATTGTACATGCTGTAGAGATGAAGAATTGATTGGAAAAAATAAAATATGAAAATTCTGGCGGGCGAACAGACATTCCGGTGGAGAGAGAGTGTATACATTAGTAGAACTGTTGCTCTGTTTTAGTAAAAAATAAAATGCTAACTAATGTCACGAATACGGTGGATGTTGGTAAAAAAAGTTTACCTTTATATTAAACGAAAAGCAAAGACTGAAAAATAATTAACTTCAGAAATAATCGGCCCTGGGTGCTTACTAACTGCAATAATAATTATTCAAAGAGCTTTACTGTGTTTTGCAACAGTCGTTCCAAAAAGTTTGCTAATTAGGACTACCCATTTAAGATTCTTAAGGTACTGTGTTTTCGAGCTTCAATTTTATCGGAAACGCAAGCAGTGGCGGAATTGTAAACCACGCCAGGCCAAAACTATCAATAAAAGCATGAGCATATCATTGGAGAAGGTGCAGGCCTAAAAATAAGCCCGACCGTAAATTTAGAAGTTTGAGATCCTCCAGACAAGCTTGTCACGCTAATGAACCGCACAGGAGGCGGCTGCTTTGGAGTCCTTTTTGTGCGACAGCGAAATAAATGCACGCAGATATGCCGCCCGCGGTATTTCTGGCCCCGAGTACAGGGCCACCTGCATGCGAAAACGGATTAAGAGGCGCCCACAAAAACGCGGGCACCCTTCCAGTTGTGGTGATTTAGCTGCAGCGCTTCCATCCCTTGAAAGCGTTTTTAAACAAATATTGAATTCCACTTTGGCACGTTGCCGCCTCTAGTTGGGGCCGGTATCGCTGCCTAATTATTTTTCTATGCTAATTCTGTTGTTTGACATTTTTTGTTTTTATATAATTACCATCATATTATGCTTTATTTAATATATATTAGTTAACCAACAAAACGTTAGCTAATTTTCAATTAAATTAAAAAAAGATAAAATTTTATTTTGTTGCTGGGTGATTGTTAGCGTTAATCATGGTGGCTGCAATAAATTCTATGCCAGTACCAGAAATTAAAAAATTCTAATTGGCATTTTAGGTTGATTTGAATATGAACGTTCTGGGAATAACAATTGATGTCCTTGAACTGCGGGCAAGATTTCGTAAGGATAGCGTAATAGTTAACCTGACAAAAACATTACTGTAATTTTCTTCCCTGCAATAAATGGCTCTATATTTTATGTCATTCGCTGTATCTACACAATATATTTATTTTAGAGCTGGATCCGTATTTTGGGCAAATTAAGGGTTGGTGCGGGTTTGTAAACATTAAACACGATAAGATAGGGGTTTCCTAAACCTATAAACTTATACTGCCATCTAGTGGCGCATTTATTTACTATTCATACAGGATAGTTAATTTTTCCCATTACCTTTTAGCTAAATATTAACGTACAATTTATTTTTTACTTTAAATTGCTTTTGTTATTAAACTTATTTACTTCTTTGCATTTATTTTTAATGTAATTTATTTTTAGTTTTTTGTTTTCTTATTTTTCATTTTTCTTGTGGTTTAGTTGTTCTTGTAGTTATGATTTTAATATTATTATTTTTTAATTTAAATTACTTTATTGCAATTTACAAGTTTTTTTAAAAAAGTTTTTATTGTGCCCTGTACAATTTTGATATATAATATTAAGGTTACAGCCTTGTTAATAGTGTTGTTTGTAGTATAACAGCTTTTACTGCTTTTTTAGCACCATCCTTAATTTTTATTAAGAAATAATTTTGTTCTTTATAGTTTACCCATTTGAGGCTTTGCTGTAGGTTTATATTCTTTTAATCAATTAGATTGGCCATTTAGTTGCAAGAGATAATTATTTGTTCCGCTTAGGTCTTTTAAAGAGCTCAGAATCTTGGTGCAGATTTATGTTCGGTTTATAATAGCAAAATACATATTTGTTGTACTTAGTTAACGAGGCGAAAAACGCAAACAATATAAATTCGCGCCAGCCGCCCGGCGCTCGGGGTAATTGCCCAGAGCAAACAGGCGCCGAGCGAATTTATTGGCGCGTCCTATATATCGCGCTGCTTATATTTACGCCTCGCTCGCCGCCGATTGAATATTCGGCGTAATTAAACGCAATCGCCGAAATTTAATTTTTTAGGAATCGCCGAAAAGCGCGTTTATTCATGGTCTCGGCCAGAAGCTCGTTTGGCCCTTTGAATATTTATGAACTTAACCAGGAGCGTTTTAAAACAACTTGTCTGCGAAATCCGTGGTAAGATCGTTTGCTGCCAACTTCCACGTTTCACATAGCTTAGTGCAAAATAATTAGCCGGAATCTTCGAGACGGGGCTGAAGAAAAATTATAAAGTTCCTGTATATAAATTATTTATCTAGCCTATACTTGGCGTGAAATGTAAGGTCTGGGACTTGTACTAACTTTTATATATTTTTAAATTCTATTTGCTTTACTAGGTTAGATGCCAGCATAAAAGGTAAACAGTTACCAAAAACGTAAAACTTGAAGAAAATAAAAAACCTTTCATGTAATTGAAGTAAAATAACGAACAGGATATCCTCTGTTACTAAAATTTGCTTATGAAAAGTGAAAGATCGATGAGCTACAATTCGTATAGACTTAGTCTACTATACATTTGAACATAAAGCAAACAAAGACAGCTGATATGAATTGTGACGTGACTAAACTCTGAGCGTACGTTTGGTTGCCTATCTTCAAGATCGTTTTGCGTATTTTTCTTTTGTAAGGTCACCGCACTGACTTGTCCTACTGTTATCATTTGTGTGGTAAATAAATTGTTCTACATTTCCACCTTGCAAAATTTGATCGAAGGCGGGTGAAACATTGTCAGCTTAGAAAGCCACAAATTTGGGAAAACCAGACATGGTTGTAGCTAAAAATACCACGAAACTAGAAACAAATCGTGGTAAGCCTCTAAGAGCGATTGTAAAGCTTTCGATTAAACCTAAATGCCTAATAATATAATTTAAACTGTTGCAAACGACCAAAAACGAATATATTCAGTGCGAATAAAGTTACAAAAGATAACTAACATCTAATATTGTCCATATTAGCTGAAAACGCCTTTTATAATGGCTATCAAAACAAAGATGCCCCTACAGGTCGATAGCGAAAAATAAAGTCTGAAAAATATTTCGAGATAGTTCAATTCAAGTTAGGTTCACTGGGATGTAGGATAAGAGAAAATAACAATCAGGCGCCGCATGATTTACATACACATAATATAAATTAGCTAACGACGCAGAAGAAATAAATATAATGGCAATGAGTTTAGTTTTTATGTTTTTAGAGAATGAGGTTGAGTTTTTAAACAGTTGCCTGTTTATATATAAAAACTCGCTCAACATAACGATAAAGGGTATTTTTTCAGCATTTTAAGGATACTTTTAGTAAATGTTAGTCTCTGAAGGAAATCTAGTGTTTGAAGTTTTTGAAATTCGTTTAATAGATCAATCTAAAGGCAGAACGCTGAAACTTCAATATTATAACACAAAACCAAAATAACGGATGCGGCAGTGGAATTGGGTATTTTTCAATTAATAATTAAAAATACGTAAAATCATCCCAAGGTAAATTTTTATCAGATCAAGATGAAGGTAAATTGTTCCATTCTACATAATCAAAAATGTTATGTTTTAAAGATAACTGTTTTCTTGAGAATTCAATGCTATAATTTCTCTAGCGTGTAAGATTTACTAACGCACAGCTTCTCCTTTAAATGTCCCTAATGGAAGAACATGAGCTGTTATCCCGTCTTGTTGGGACCACTTACGCCAGGAAATCATTGAGCATTGTGATATATCGGATATATAATTATATATATATATATATATATATATATATATATATATATATATATATATATATATATATATATATATATATTGAAGAATTTATACACAGATAAAAGACTTGACACGATGTCTCAAGAAACACGAAGTTAATGTTATTATGGGCGATTATAACGCCAAGATAGGTAAAAGTAAAATAAACGATATAGTAGGAGAATATGGACTGGGTCAGAGAAACGAACGAGGTGAAAGGCTAATTCAATTTTGTGAAGAGAAAAACATGATCGTCACAAATACCTGGTTCCAGTTACCACCAAGAAGGCTCTATACATGGAGATCGCCTCAAGATAATAACGAAAGGATAGTGAGAAATCAAATATATTTTATTCTAATTAATAAACGTTTTAGAAATAGCATTAGAAGTGCAAAGACCTACCCTGGAGCTGATGCTGACTCCGACCATAATCTACAAACTACAGTGTCAATTAAATAAGGAGCTAAAGAAAATAAACATGAATGAAGACACGGCAGAGGAAAACTGGGGCAAAATAAGAAAAACTATAGATCAAATCTCTAAGGAAGTCTTAGTACCACATAGAAAAGAAGCGAAAAAAGAATGGATGACAAAGGAAATAATAGATTTATTAGAAGAGCGGCGACGGCTTAAAAATACGGACGAAATGAGATACCAAGAGATAAAGCTAAAATTACGAAGGAAAATTAAGGAAGCTAAGGAGAACTGGATGCAGGACAGATGTAAAGAAATAGAAGAATTACAAATCAAACATGATGAATTTAATTTACATAAAAGATTGAAGGAAGTAACTGGTAATGTAAAACGTAAGATACCCTGCATACTTAAAACCGCAGATAATAAATTAGTATTAGATCCGGCAGACAGAGTAAAAATGTGGAAACCTATATTAAAACCTTATTTGATGATAATAGGGCCGATATAAATATAGGAAAAGATACAGAAGCAAATATGGAAGGCCCAGAAATATTACAGTCAGAGGTCGACTATTTTTTGCGAATGGCTAAAACTAATAAAGCTGCTGGTCCAGATGAAATCCCGTCAGAAATCCTCAAGTTATTTGATGAAGAAAATTCACGTATGCTAACGAAGATGTTTAATCAAATATATAACACTGAAATATACCCGCAGATTGGCTCAAATCTACATTTATTCCGATCCCGAAGAAAAATAACCCAACATCATGTAACGATTTTAGACTAATTAGCCTAATGAGTCACGCACTAAAGCTATTACTAAGAATAATACAAAATAGAATATACAGAAAATGTGACATGATGGTGGCCAATTCTCAGTTTGGATTTAGAAGCGGTCTAGGGACTCGAGAAGCACTATTCAGTATGAACACCTTACTGCAGAAATGCAGAGAATACTAAAAAACAACCTTCGTCTGCTTTATAGATTTTGAGAAGGCCTTTGACCGAGTTCAGCACAATAAACTTATACAATCGTTGGCTAAAATGGGACTTGACGACAAAGACGTAAGATTAATTAAAAACTTATACTGGAATCAGACCGCGGTAGTACGAACAGAAGATGGCGAAACGATTGAGATTAAAATTAAACGCGGAGTGAGACAAGGGTGTGTTCTATCGCCACTCCTGTTTAATGTATACTCAGAACAAATTTTTCAAAATGCAGTTTGGGAAGCAACAGAAGGAATAAAAATAAATGGTGAGATCATCAACAACATCCGATACGCTGATGATACTGCGGTGTTGACTGAAAATATGGAAGATCTACAAAATCTCTTGACAAGAATAAATGAGGAATGTGAGGAAGCAGGACTGAGTATGAATATTAAGAAAACCAAGTTTATGGTCATTAGCAAAGAGCCTGTTGGTCGAGTTCGACTTACAGTATATAATAGGTCAATTGAAAGAGTCTTCAAATACAAATATCTAGGCTGTTGGATAAATACAGAATTAGATCCGGATGATGAAATAAAAGTAAGAATCGAAATTGCAAGAAACGCATTTATAAAATTCAGAAGTATGCTGTGTAATAAAGGCCTAAATCTATCAATCCGTATAAAATTTGTAAAGTGTTATGTGTGGTCTATTTTATTGTATGGCGTTGAAGTATGGACCCTAAAGAAAGCTATAATAAAGAAAATCGAAGCATTTGAGATGTGGATATTCAGAAGAATGCTGAAGATACCGTGGGTAGAAACAGTAAGCAATATCGAAGTATTACGCAGAATTGGTAGAGAAAGAGAATTACTGGCTACAATTAAAATGAGAAAAACGTCATATTTTGGGCATATTCTAAGAAATAATAAATACAATATACCGCAGCTTATAATCAAAGGAAAAATTGAGGGAAAGAAAGGTGTCGGTCGAAAACGATTATCGTGGATAAGAAACATCAGAGCGTGGACTAACATGAGCCTTGAGCAACTGTTCCGAGCTGCCATGGATCGTCAACAATTTCACCAGGTGGTCGCCAACCTCTAATTAGAGAAGGAAACGAGCTTCATCGCTCAACATAATCAAAGGATATTTTTCCAGCATTTTAAGGATTTTTTTCAGTAAGGTAATCTAGTGCTTGAAGTTTTTGAACCACCATTAATTTGTACGTGAAAAACTACAAGTTTTGACGTAAAAACAGATCAATCTGAAGGCACAATGCTATGGACCATCTCTCTGCTCTTTTATGAGGTGCGCACACACCAGTAGACACCAGCAGATTTTGTTTAATTACAACCGATTGTACAAAATGTATGGCCTTATTTTACTATCGTACCTCAATTGAAAATATTTTCGTGGCGATCAATGTTAAAGTGTCAACAAAAAAGCCGTTGAACCTGTAACACTAAATCGTTGTTCCCAAACAATTATTCATCTGCAAACGTGTGATGTTCTCATACGGCATCTATTTATCCAGGTATTGCACGCCGGTAGAGAGTTTAAATATTTACTATTTTCGAGTATTAAAAGAGTGCAAATGCTTTACACTTCTTTAAAATTGATAGACAAACAGATAATCTGACGAAACCAGGATTTTTTTTATATTCCAGGCAAGGAAGAAAAGAGATAGAAATGGTAGAAATGATATCATATATCTGTGGTAAATCAGTATTTTAGATGCTGTTTAGAGATATGTAAAAGACGAAGGGTCGTTCATAGTTTATTGAAATTATTAATCTCAAGTTACAAAAAATTGAGACGAAAAAAGTTATACGAAACAAAAAAGTGCAGAACATTAATTGGAAACATGGATTAATGAACATGAAAAAAAATAAAAAGAAATAACTTTATCTGGAAATCGATTTGCTTTATCCTGATTTTCTAGACTCTATTAAATGTACCAAAAAAAAAAACAAAACAAAAATGTTCATACTAAGGAACTAGAAAAAGTCGCCCTAAAAAATTAAAATTCAACCGATGTACCTTCGAAACGGCGAAGATTACGTCAAAAGAGTGCATTGAGTATATAGTCAAGGTCTAGCTGTTACAAACAAAAATTTGACAAATTCCTAAACTAAGCTTTTGTGCTTTGTGAACACAAGACAATTTGGCTGATGAATTATAAAAAAGAAGAAATATAATAGGTATATAAATAAGTTCTCAGCTTTAGATTTCACAGGACGCAAATCACCGTTTACATGTAACGTATTAGTCCGCCCTCTTGCGGTTTTAAAGCAATGACATTTGGTCTTTCGAACCATCATGCGATTTGGCGTTTGATGCACATAACCTCAATAATCAGCTGTGTTCACGACGGCAATCACAAAAGAGCATATTTGATTTTCTATCCACTTTGCGTTTCATCTTAAAAAAAGCGCTGCTGAAGCCACCGAAATTATTTGTGTGCATATGGTGAGAATGCTGTAAGTCATGCAACGTGCAGAAAGTGGTACCAAAGATTTCGCGGAGGAGAGTTTAGTCTTGAAGATCAACCACGCGTTTGACGCCCTCAAACATTTGGCGCGGATGAGTTGCAGACGCGTTAGGCTGGGAACTTCCCCCACATGCGGCGTATAGCCAGCCCAGACATGGCCCCTTCCGATTATCATTTATTCCGGTTGTTACAGCATCACTTGGCTGATACGCACTTCAAAACAGAAGAAGAAGTCCGAAAATGCATCGATAACTTTATCGTCTCGAAGCCGGTGAGCTTCTATCACCAGGGAATTCGCAAACTACCCGAAAGATGGCAAAAGGTCATCGATGCCAACGGAGAATACTTTGATACTTAAGCTTTTTTTGTTTGATTTAAATAAAACTTTAATTTTGCAGATAAATGCTGAGAACTTATTTATACACCTATTATCTAACAGTCAACATGCAATGAGAGCCAAACATTCAATTGTGCATACTATCCAAAAGGTTTTTGAAAATGTAAGAGATATCTATACATCTATAGCGGTACCCTGATATTACAACATAATACAATAGAATAATAACAATATTTCTCTATACTTTGCTCCTATTTTGTTTTATTTTTATTATTTAAATAGGCAGCGACAGTTATGTAACTGATTTGGCAGTGCTTGCAAAAGCATAAACGAAATAGAAGCTAGAGGCTACTGAAGGGTCAAAAAAAAAACGGAATTCGCATAATCCATAGCGTTAAGAAAAAATATGGATTTTATAATTGTACAGAATGGGAGAATTTAAACAAGAAAGAAGCGAAAACTGTAAGATATAAAAATACGTAGGTGTCTTATAAACTTTCTTTGCTTTGCAGTGTATATAAAACGGTATCAATATAGAATTTATTCTGCTAGTCTGGGAAAGGGGAATGTAGTTTGAGAAGATCCACTAACAGTTGCAAACAACAATTGGATGCGAATATTTTAATCATTTTATACAGAAGATAAAGAAGTTTAATATCTCACAACACTAATTGCACTGGAAACTATATGATGCAGCTGCATTATGAGAAGTGAAAGTAGAATAAAGCAGAAACAAAGTTATAAAGGAAAATGAAAATAACAATAAACCTCAGTTACATCAGAAATAGAAAAATACTAATTAGTAATATAATAAAAGAGAAAGAAGATTCGTAGAAAAACAGTACTATGTGTATTTGTTCAGGTTTAAGTGAACTGCATTGTATTTTTAATTTCAAACAAAGGAATTTCAATCAAAAGGCCAAAAAGCTGGAAAACACTAACCGTGGAAGCGGACGCTTTCCTGCAGGAATCGGCTCCCCGGGGCTGTATTAGGGGGAATCGAGGAAGGGGAGAGAAAAGTATGGGTGAATAAAAAGGATAAGTTACCCCAATCTTCGCTGCGGGGCCGATCAAATGCGTCTTTTCTGATGTGAGTCCTTCAGCTGGTCGTGTCCGAGGTTTACAACAGGATTTTTCTATTTGTCCTCGCCGGACCAAATACAAAAGGAAACGGGTCGAGTTCCTCCATCGGCAAATATCCACTCCCGTATGCAATCGCCCTACAACAAACGACCTCCGGGATGTAGAAACTCCTGCCACCAATCAAACTTTCGGTCAAAACGGTTTCGTACACACGGAAAAATTAAGGCCGGTCGAACGTTTCCAAAACCATCATGGCTACCCCGACAGGGCCGTAACAGCTCTGATTTTATAGCGACGTCGCCGCGCAGGCGAACCAAACCACAGAAAATAATTTTACTATCATTTTTTTCTTTGGTTTCTTATTCTTTTTACATAACTTACGTACATTTTATCATGCTATTGACGTAAATATGCCGAATGGTTTTTGTTGAAGTAAATGTATTTTTCTAATTTGTTGTTTTATGTGTGTTTCAAAACACGTAGCATCATAGGATACATCTCACATAAAAATTGAATAAATATTTTGTTATAGATGTTGCATTTCATACGAATGTAAACAATAAAAATAATTTCACCAGTTATTTTTTAAAACAGAAACATCTCTTTTTGAAAAATCCTGTATATAACTCAATAACAAATAATGAACTCTTTTACACTACATGTATACACCTATTTTTATTATTTTAACGTGTACAATAAGATAAATGGAGTAAACTGTTATTCTACAAGGGCTGTTCAAAAACTATGTAGTTCTATAATTATATTTAATTTAATTATACATAAAAGTAAGAAACAGTTATTTATTTGATATTTTTTAATATATAATATAAAAAAATTACTTTTCGTGTATACTTGCAAATGTTCAAAAAATCTCTTATCACGATTTTGGTTTTATAATTTGATACAGTAATTTGATTATAATTAGATATACACCATGTTGCAGTTAAATTAATTATTTTTTTGTTTTCTTAGCAAATGGTTTAATTATTGTTTTAGCAACTAAAATTCTTTACTTTTTAGTTGCTTTTACTTACACGGCTTACTTAGGTTTTTAAAATATGACAAACCTATGTTACTTCGACGTTATGTTGTGAGCAGTAATCATTATGATTAATTGCTTTAATTATCTCAATAATTTCAAACGTTATAAATATTTAAGATGCATAATGAGTCCAAATATAGTTGATCTAAGGGTGCATCCTTATCACCTTCCTTCACCCACTTATCGTTAAGTACATTTTCTTGGAACATTTTCATAATAAACCAAGGAGATCGATTAGAAAATTATATTAATGGCTGTGCTGATACAATCGTTTCTAATTTTAAACTATTTATTTTTCAGCCCACATTATACATATACTGTTCGGCAAACTTCTGCATTTTGTGTAAATCTAGTGATAAAGGTGTGTCGCTGACCACCATGCGTGGCTAAAACACATGTAAATATCCATACCTATTTTTTACTATTCAACTAACCATCAGGGCAAACAATGGCTTCACATTTTAATCATAAAACATTTTTTTATATACATACATCAACACAATTATTTTAATCATTATTTTTATGAATATTTTATACATCATAAAGCAACATATATAGTGTAATGTAAATACAGTTTTACAAATTACTTAAAATCAACAATAAATTGATCCTTCATAAAGAAAAACATCACGCATATACTATATATTATACAAAATACATTTTGTTAAACTATTTTTTGTATATAAGTAAATGCTTTTAAACAAGTTCTTAAACTTTTTGTTCCTGCATATATCGGTAGCACATTTTTCATTTTTATGTCTAAATTTACCTATATAAGAACGCAGCTGCCAAATTTTTTTCAAAAGTTGAATAGTGTAACGTATGTCTTCTTAGTTTTATCTAGAAATAATTCAAAATTTACTGGAACCACATTTCTTTAATTCACGAAAACCCTTAATCCAAAATAACAAGAGGTGAAGACCTCAAGACTCAGGTACTGTAATTACCGTTGCACTTTTTCTTGAAACAAGGTCTTCCTTGTTTCCCCCTAAAGAAATTATTTTATGAGTTTCTGGAATATGTAAACTAAACCCCTTACTAGGGAACACGGTGGCTCAGATGGTTCAACTAGTTAGCTCTGTCTTCTAGCCGGCGCGCGCGAGTTCGAGTCTCGCACAACTCATGGCTGTGTGTGATGTCATAATATAAGTGCATGTTAGTCAGCACAATAAGCCCTTGAGGCTGCAATGCCTGTAAGTGTACCCAAAAGAACCCTTACTAATAGTTTTCCAAAAACGGTGAAAATATCAATATTTTAAATACCCTTCAAGTTATATAATACTATAAAATACTCCTACATATTTATTTCTAGGTGTGCAAACACGAAAATACAATGTAAAGGATTGTTGGTAATAATTTTTTTTTATTTAGTTTATTACTATTTACAATCTGTATAACATACAATAAGTAAATACAGGGTCACTTGAATAATAACAATAAGGCGTGACTAATGGCATGTGAGAGTATTCCAACGAATACCTCTCTGTTTTGACTTGCTAAGGCACAGCGGTTTTAAGTTGCAACAAGACATTAAATCTGTGAGGCAAGTCTAAAGGTTTAAACCGTTTTAACCTATGTGTTTGTTCACTATTGTCAGCAGCAGATTGACTGCATAGGATGGTTGGATAGTCAAATTAAATATTTAGTACTACACTTACTTATTTCTTTGCGCACTGTGTTTACTTTTAAATCACTTAGGATGTCGATGTTTCTGACAAAATAGGGCGCATCACATATAACACGAAGCACTTTGTTTTGAAATCTTTCTATAGATTGTAACGAGGAAGAGGCTGCAGTTCCCCAGAGCTGAAGTCCGCAAGACTATATACGTTTAAAAACTGTTTTATAAACTAGCAGTTTGTTTATTGTTGATAGTTTGGACTGGCGGCCTAGCAGCCAGTAGTGCTTACGGAATTTGAGGCCCAGTTGTTTCCGTTTTATCCATATATGACTTTTCCACGTTAATCCTCTGTCCAGATGTAGTCCGAGGTATTTAACTTCTTGAACCTGCTGGAGTGGAGCGTTATTTATAAAAACTGGTGGGGTGATCCCTCTACGTTTTGTGAATGTGATATGTACCGATTTTTCGTTGATGATTTGGACTCTCCATTTTTGCGCCCATTTTTCTATTTCGTATAAGTCCCGCTGGAGGAGCGTAGCTGCGATTGTTGGGTCCTCACGTTTAACTAAGATTGCTTTGTCGTCGGCAAAAGTAGTGGTGGTAGAATGGTTATTCCTCGGAAAATCCGCTGTAAATAGCAGGTAGAGCATGGGACTTAATATGCTTCCTTGGGGAACGCCTGATTTTATTGGATGCCGGTCTGTAATTTCTTGACCATGTTTGACTTGGAAGAACCTGTCTGATAAAAAGGATTTGAGAATGACAAAGTAGCTGTGTGAAAGTGATTTCTTTAATTTGAATAGGAGCCCGTCATGCCATACTCTATCTAAGGGGTAATAAATGGGGATTCAGTACTTTGTCAACAAAAACATGTACGTACAAGCGATGTAGCGAATAGTGAAGTAGCCAAAGTGTTATCCGTGTGTAAGAACAGAGCTGGAAAACAAATGTCCGCTTCAGTAAACCAATACAACCCTTAATATAATTTTCTAATCGGTTTACTTCTTGGTTTATTGTTAAAATGTTCCAATAAAAGTACTTAACGGTTCTCAGGTATCTAGAATGGTCACGGCGCGAGTGACACGACACCTCCTAAAATAGGCATTTTTTTATAATAATTTCCCTGAATGGTTTAACGGATAATTAATGACTCTAATTGATGAGGAAGAATTGTCACTTTTAAAGCACAAAAATATGATTTGTCTAGAGATCAAGTAGTTTTAGACATTGTATTAAAAATGTTACGAACAGGAAGGTTTTGAAAGTATTTGGATTTGTTCTGTGAAATTCTTAGATGTACTTTAAATATAACTCCACAATACAGTTTCCATATTATAGTGTCTAATTCAGAACATTAAATAAGGTACATAACAAATTTATTAAACCCCTTGCTTATATTAACAAAATACTCAGACTTTAAGTGTTTTGAAGAGTTGCGACAGCACTTCAGCATTTTATCATTTGAACCAAGAATCAGTTCTGATTTAATTTGTATTTGTAAAAAAAAAGCTACTTGAACAGGTTAACTCCCCCGAGCTTCTGTCTCGCATCTTCCTTTATATGCTCTAATTCGATCTTAGACATACTTAAACTTTTTATTGTAGAAAATGTTCTAGAAACTTGAAAAATATATTCCCTCTCTCTTCGTATAAGTAGCGGTAATAATATTGTACAAAATTGAGTTACTTTATTCTATTACTCGGTGATTGTTTACAAAACCCAAGACATTTTTATTTATTAAGTAACTGATTTATAGAGTATTTTAGTTGTCTATTAGTTTATACTTATATTACTAAATAATAATAACTAATTTATTAATGTACATATTATGTGTTTTACAAATATCAACAATATAAAAGGGTTAATTTCTTATAATAATAATTAGTGTACTATTTATAATCAGTAAAAGCAGATGATCTACGGTTTTGATAAAAGGTAGTTGTCGATGTTCTTGTCTATCTTCTACGTTAAAGTTTGTACTAAAAGTTTTTGTTATGGTTTTATTTCTTTTATATACAAATTTTAATGTTGTAATAAAAAGAATATCACATTAACCCACATAAAAACTTGTGCAGTGGGTAGGAAAAAATTGCATTAGCTCTGGGTTCGGCGACACGGAAAAATAAAAGATGGAATAAATTTGTGTTTATTAGTTGCGTACCATTCCTTCGGAAGCTCGCAGGTGACAAAGCAGCTTTTTCGGCTTGCTCCTCGCTCGTAAGCACTTCGCCGTAAATTATTTCATCGTTTCATTCAAAACTTTCAATCTTGGAGTCTTTGATCATCCAGACAAGAGCTTACCGGCTTAATTCTATACTTGCGAAGCGACAGGCGGGAGCTGCAGTCGATGTCTGTTTCACTTTTTCATAATTTATGAGACCCTTTCGTAGCCTCATAATTTTGTAGAAAAGGCGCTCGCGACGGCGCTTTGCAGGAGTTCCCTTTTTTAGTAGCATGAGGACTGTCTCTTCTCGGTGCACAAATAAGATATTTATCGCAGGGCTGCAAGTTCTAAACCCCTAATTGAACATAAACATTACAGGGCTACTCGTGCCATCCTGTGGTTAAGATAAACAAAAATCGTTTAACTTCCCACGCGTGTGCACGATATACTGCAAATTTTGCTTTAGCACCTCTTAAATTACAGCCATGGCGTTATTAAATATTGACGGGGAGAAAGCAGTTTAGAGGAAACTTACTGGAAACTCGTTTTATGTATAAAGAACTTTAACAAAGGCCACATTTTGCAGTAACGGCACTTCAAAACTTTGTAGTGGATATTTTTATGCATATGACGCGGATGTCGCAGCGTTATGTACCATGGTCGATCGGAAAGTTACTCTTATAGCTCCAGCCTATCTTTTATTTCATTTCAGTAGGAAGAACACATCTCAAATAAGCCATTAAACTTAATTTATAAATTTTATAGAAATCTAATAACTAATTTTGCGCTTAAAATTATATATTATAGTCCATAACGTACTTTTTAATTCCACAATAAAAAATGATGAACGCAGTGTCAATAAAATTAATACAATTTGTTTAAGTGTAAGCAAAATTAAAGTAAACTCTTGTGTTGTATTTATTAAAGACGAACACAGTTGAAATAGTTATCTGCATCATAAGTAAGCGATCATTTTTATCTTTATGCAAATTACAGATACTTTCAAAAATGTACTATAGATAATTTTATCTATACGAAGGAACTGATTTATATCAAAAATAGCAAGCTTTTATTTTTTTCAAATAGTGATATTAAAGTATTATTTATATAATTTGCTCTAAAAAACAAAAAAAAATTATGGAAACAATTAACATGCATATAATCTATCCCTCTTCTACTATTAAGTGTAAATGGTGTAATAGCCTTTTTATACATAACTAAGTACTTTATTCTTACAATTAATAATTAAATAATATCATATAATAGCTTATGCATTTCATTCTTTCCATCTTTATTTCGCCACCATTCTCCAAATATTCCCGTCTCTTGCTTTTGAAACCGGTAGAAGTGGGCGATTGCGTATTTGCAAAGGATATCGCAATAATGGCCAATACAGAAAGAAGTCTGCAATTCAATATTAACCTATGGGTGGAAGAACTGGAAAGGAAATGAATGAAAATCAATATTAACAAGACAGAAGTAATAGTGATGTCAAACAATAACGAAGAGTAAGCATACAAATCAACAATAAGATAGTGGAGCAAGTATCTAGCAACAACTATAGATGATACTGGAAAATTAGATGAAAAGATTAATAATCGAATTACGACAACAAAAATGTTTCATGGTATTAATAGAGGATTTATCAACAAAAAAGAAATCAGTAATAAAACAAAAATGACAGTCTATAAAACCATATACTTACCGACATTACTGTACGGGTACGAAACGTGGGTCTTTACCAAGAAGTTACACAAAAAAATTCAGGTGCTAGAAATGAAATATATGAGAAGAGTAGCAAAAGTAGCGATAATGAACAACATAATGAACGATGATATAAGAGAAAAATTAAACATATAGATTGCTAGAAAGTATATAGAGAAGTCCCAGTTAGGGTGGTGGGGACATATGAAAAGAGTACCTGAATAAAGGCAAGTTAGACAAGTATAGGAAGCGAAGACTAATGGCAGAAGAAAGAGAGATAGACCAAGCATGACGCGGGATAAAGAAGTAGAAGACTTACTGAAGAGCAGGGGGTTATCTTGGAATTAGGCCGAAAATCTAGCAAGAGACAGGAAACAATCAAATAATTATAAAACGGTTGATCATCCGTCATTGATCTATCTGTGGTATCCATCACACAAATACAACCTTTATCAAAAAAGCTCTAGGATTTGTTTTTTAATTATTTATTTGTGGGACTCAAGCACCAGAAATGGGAACCCGCTGTTCAGCTTGTTGGCCCATTTAGTTGAAAGATTTCTACGTTAAGATAGGGTGAAATACAAAATATGATTCCTGGCATGCTGACACAGAAAAATAAAGTAATCAGACGAATTTGCTAAACTGATTGAAAGGTTCACAATTTATCCAAAATTTGTGTTAAACCCACAAACAAATCACCAAGGCCTGAATGGCGAGGTCGTGGTTCACTAACTTCCAAAAAAGTAAAGCGACAACTTTTGAAAGCAAAAACAATCTTAAATTTATTTTTAATGTTAGAAGTTTGGTGCACCATAAACATCTGCATGAAGGACAAAGACCAAAAACCAAAACTTTTACATTGACGTTTGCGTCATGCAATTTGGTGGTATCGTTCTAGGCAATAGTTCTAACTGTACTACAATATAAGACTTTGCATCAGTTTAGGAATATCATATTCCTGCTCTACCACATGTCATGTTCATCCGTCCGGTTGGGTGACTTTTTTGTTTCTAAGTATAAAAATATCATTGAAAGGGAAGTGCATGAATATATTGTAGCAATCCAAACAGATGTAGCAGATGTGAATGAAGATTTCTCTGCTTACTTCTATAACCTCTAAAAATGGTGGGATCTACGTATAGATAACCGAAAGGGTTTATAAAAAAATAGGTCTAACAGCTGACGATAGTGAGATGATTTTTTTAATCTAAACAAAAAATTCAAGCATTCAACAAATTGATAAGAATAGACATTGGTAAGTATTTAGAAATGTTTACTTTCAAACTAATTAACGTAGTTAATTTGAGTTGTGTACAAAAATGGACAGTCTCTTCACATTTACAACAAGTAACGTTAATTGATGACCAATAAAATGCGTTTATAACATAAACCACAAGAATAATATTAAAACATTTTCGCGGTGATAACGAAAATATTGGTGATACAAACTCAGTAGATGATTCCTATAGAATGCATTTGTCTTTAAAACAAAATTGAAAATTATTTGAAGATATTTATGATATGCATTTTAAGAAGGAAACGACGAAATATATTATTGGTAGATAAAAAGCATGAAATTCTAGCGTTTTTAATAGTACCGAAAAGTTTTAAGACAATACGATACATTTATACGCTTGCAAGGAATTCAAACAACTTGATGATTGGTGAAGAAAATTAAATAAAGGCAGTAATAGAAAATAAACTTTAATACATATAAAAAATAACCTTTCGGTAGTTTTCAGAATTAACTACAAAAGACATTTGTATTTGCAACTTGGATAATTATCTATGAGTGGAATACTTGCTGAATATGCACCTTTAATATTTTAATGTGAAGGATAGACTCTGGATCCAATAACCGAGAAAAAACTGGAGGCATTTGAGATGTACAGGCACATACTAAAAATATCCTGGGTTCAAAGAAACCTCTTGAACTCCTAATCACGAGTAAAGAGAGAAAAACGAGATATATAGGACATATAATGAAAGGGGAGAAGTACGAGTTACTCAGACTAATAATAGAAGAGAAAATGCAAGGAAGAAGATCTGTTGGAAGACCGCAAAACTCCTGGTTACAGGACTTACGAAGATGGTTTGGCTGTACTTCCACAGAAATTTAGAGCAGCGGTGTTAGAACGATGATTGTCAGATGGATTGCCAACCTTCAACAGGAGAAGCCAAATTAAGAAGAAGAATATTTCAATAGAAAGATGGTTTCTTCAGTAAAAAAGTTTGAGAAAATATTAAATCTAGTGAAGTTTATAACAGAAGTATTTTCTTAAGATCTTGAACATGAAGTATGAAACCTTATTGTTCGACGAATGTAAAGAATATATGTCAACATAAATAGAAAATTAAATTGGTAACGATTTCCTACCAACACCAGAAATATGATTTAGGCATACAATGTTTATGGATTTGGACTTTAAAAAAATTATGTGATGTTAGAACATTACTAAAAATACTACATAAAAGACCTTCTCATTTTATAAAATATTTGTCGGAGTTCTATTAAATCAAGAAAATACATCACAAACCATAACAATATTTGTAAAAAATTGGGAAAGAAATCTATGATACCAAATACATTAAAAAAACATTTACAACCTAAATATACTTGGTTATAGAAAGAAAAGAATGAGATTAGACTAATTAAACAAAAATTTACTAACTGTGTGACTATATTGGATAAAGTGCATAAGCAATTTATAAGATTGCAAAAAATTTTTCTAAAAAATAAAATTTCAGAATATTGAAGGGAAGAACTTTACCCACTGACTCAAATATCCAAAACAATTTTTTTTTGTATTACTCCAAGATAATTTACAAGTTGTCCAAAGTAAATGATATATCACGTTGAAGAATTATCCAGTGATGCGTGTATTGGTAAATTAGGTATTAGCTAGGATTTATTTTAATTGCCACTGCTAGTACATTTTCTAATTACTATTATTTTTTTATTAGATATTACACCAGATCAGCAAATTATTTCCTATACATGATAGTGTTACATGATTAACAGGGTACTATATATATATATATATATATATATATATATACATAGGTACCAGAATAACAGAATAGTTAATATTACCACTTATGAAATTAAAATTACAATTGATATACTCGTGATTTATTACAATAAATTAGTTTATGTAGTTCAACTAGTCCTCACCACTATCACTGTTACTTTGGTTTAGATAAATGTTTTACTGTAGATTGCGTTTTAGTCTTGTGTGTATTTGTTTTTGTCGAACAATTGTTAATGTTTGCGTGAAAGTTTATGGTTAGCTTTTTCATGTACTCTGAGATAGTGGATAAGCCGAGTTATATATGAAGTTGTCTGTTGGTAATATACCAAGGGGCATTTACTGAAATTCTAAGAATTTTGTTTTGTAGTACTTGGGTTCTTTGTATGTTCGTTTTGGATGTGTTTCCCCAGATTACGTAGACGTAAAGTACTAATGGTCGTATTAGTCTTTTTTTGGAGCAACATTGCACATTTAAGTTTTAATAATTAATGCCTGTTGATAAGCGGATTTAGCTGCTCTAATCTTGCATGACCTTCGTTTAATTTTTTAGTTATATGGAACCTCCAATTGAGTCTAGTATCTAGATACACACCTAAGTATTTGACTGCTTCCGTAGTGTGTGTCCACATGATTGGATTGCTATTCATTGTTATTGGCGGTGGTTTGCTGATTTGTCTGAGGATGAATATTTTCGCTGTGCACTTATCATAGTTTATGGTTAGGTTCCAGCGTTTGAACTATCTTGTCTACACTATCGTGTAGTTATATGATTGCATCTAGAAGGTTGTTTTTAGTTAGTAATGCAGTATCATCTGCCAACACTCCTGGCCTGATGAACGTTATTGATGATACTGTTGCACGAATTTTAATTGCAAACATTCTGTTATTTAGATATGAGAATAAGATAGCCTTCAAGTATCCTGGGGTGGCAAGATTAGTAAAGTTGTACTTTAGGCCTTCAATCCATACGCGATCAAAGGCTTCTGCTAGATCCACAAAAAGTGTTGCCGTGTATTGCTTATTTTCGTAACCCATTTCTATTGTACCTACAGCACTCTGGAGTTAGTGACATGTAGAATGTTCCATTTTAAACCCAAACTGAAAGATTGGTAGTAGTTGCAATCTCTCGATTTCACTACTTAATTGATTATTGATTACTTTTTCAAGTAATTTTGATTAGGTTGCTAATAGGCTGATAGGTCTGTAGCTAATGATAGCTTTTTGGTTTTTCCTGGTTTAGAAAAGAGAAGAATCAATGCATGTTTCCATTTGTTGGGAAAATAGCCCATTCTTAGATATGCCTTAAATATGGTAGCTAAGTATGCTAATTCTTTCCGAGGAAGTTGCTTAAGGATTATGTTAGGTATTCTGTCTTCTCCAGGAGTTTTGTTTAGTGAAAGTCTTTTAATTATTGAAGCTAGTTCTTTCGGTGAAGTTGGTTTTATTTTATCTCCGACTAGTGGAAGGTGTGTTTCTATATGCCCAACTATTATGTTTGAACAGCTTGGATCTTGATGATTGCTAAAGGGAAATGTTTTTTCAAGGTGGTCAGCAAATGCTTCACATTTTTCTTCTACAATGTTATAAGTCGCGTTGCAAGAAGTTATTGAGGAAATTTCTGGAGTCTGTTGTAAAATTCTCCTTATGGTTTTCCATAGTCCCGGGTGGCTTGGTTTAAAGGTGCTGATGTACTTCTGATGTGTCCTGATTTCTAGTGCGTTGCCACTCTTAAGGCAGTTGCCTTTTTTACTTTAAGTTAATTATGTGCAAAGAGGCAATCTTATGGTTAGTGTTTTTTTTCCTGGAGATGTAGCTGTTTGTACACTTTCTATTATGTATAAATAGTTATTGTTTTAGCTATATTTTTCGGGGTTACCAACTTATTGGGGTATTTGAAATTTTTATTTAGTAGTTCCTGGAAAAGGTTCCAATCTATTAATCCGTTTATTTTTGATTTATTAGGTCTTCGAGAAGGTGCCGTTATAAAAGATATTATTACCGGAAAATGG
The DNA here is from genome assembly GCA_036346155.1 of Sinelater perroti. Classification (NCBI taxonomy): domain Eukaryota; kingdom Metazoa; phylum Arthropoda; class Insecta; order Coleoptera; family Elateridae; genus Sinelater; species Sinelater perroti. The sequence goes on from JARFIY010000366.1 coordinate 1,096,036, forward strand.
TCTGAGTTAAGTTCAGCGCAACCTTTTTGAAATATTTGTGATTTAAATTTTTTTTTAACCATTATGTCCAAAATATCTGGCTCATAGTCTAACCGATATGGGTAGTACGTCAGTTCTTCCGGGATTATTATTTGGAGAGCGTGTATAGTTGCAATTGCTTCGAGTTTGTTCCAGCTGGGTTGCCCGCTCTACATCTCTATATGGTATTTGTGGAGTTGAAATCGCCAACTAGAATTGTGGGTTCATTACTGTTGAATCTTTCGCATATGTCGCTTCCAAGAAGCTATTTGTTTGGTTGTCGATATACAGTAATTATTTTAATATAATTGCCTTTTTGTGTTTCTATTTTGATTGCTACCGTTTCTAGATTAGCAGTGTTCATTGTTGTATATTCATGATGAATGATTTTTTGTTTTATTAAGGTTGGTACTCTACTACAGGCAAATCTAGCTTCTCTATTATTGCGATAATAGAAAAAATAGGTATTTTGATGCTTTCATTATTAATTGAGTGTCTCCGATATACATGCTAAGTCTATGTTATATCTTGCTATAAAATTTGTAAATAGGTTTTTTAGGCCTTTAGTTCGTTGACGTCCCAGTTCAGGGTGTTTGAATAAATAAGAGTTTTGTTGCAATTATGATCCATTTAGAAGAAGTGGTGAAAGGGTGGCTAGCAATAATTGTTTTATTTGACCAAGGAATGGTTTAATCAGGTTTAGAAGTGATGTAAGGATTGTATTGGTTATGCGTTCGAGTCATTTGTTGATTTCCAGGGTTGATTTTAATTATTCCTATTTATGGTGTTTTTGTCAATTGGTGAGGTTATTTTCTGGTGCTGATTGAATGTTATTATTCGCTTTTTGTTTTCTATTGTGTAATCTACTTTTGAAGAATTTGGAGTCCTGGAAGTTGGCTGGATGGTTATCTCCACAGTTAACGCAGATTGGGGGAGTATTTCTGTTTTTATCACAGTCAGTGTAAATGTGAGTGCTCAGAAACTCTACACTTTTTTATTGTGACCGTAGCATTAACACCTCTAGCATTGTAGTGTGTTATTAGATGTTTTTTGTGGTTCTACTCTGACTATCGTGTGGTAGATATGTTCGATTTTGAAAATTTTGTTTTCTTTTTTACATACGGGGATTGGTATTCTGTCTCTTTTGTACAGCATTTTGATACTAATTATGGGATGATTATATTCAGAGAGTTGCTCTGCTAGATCTTTTTCGGTTAGAGAGATTGGAACATTCCTAATCACTACTGAGAGTGGTCGTTCACTAGAATTTTGAAAAAAGTGGAAAGCAATTATATTTGTTAAATAAAATTTTGCTAAGGCTCTGTAGTCGTTGTCGGCGGAGAGTGTAATCTTCAGTGAAGTCCCACTGAGACTGGTGTAATATTTATTTTTAACAATGCTTTCAATATCTGCAATAATTGGGCTCTGTAAGAAATTTGGAGGGTTTTATTCTTGGTTTTTTATATTTGTTTCTTTAAGTGTATCAGTGTTCTCTGACTTTGTACTTTCGTCTGACAGTTCAAGGTGTTCTGGTAGATAAAATTGTTTCTCTCTAATAGCAATGTAAGTTTCCATTGATATTTGTGTCGCAGTACCGTGTATGTCTAAAATATTTTGCTAAATGATAAATATAAGCGTAAATTTAACTTACAGAGCTGATAGCTGATAAAGCATCTGAGCCCCTTGATATCGCTGGGGTCACTCTGTAGTACCGAATTCCCACTATTACTGAAATCTGTGTGATATGTTTGGAGGTTCATATCAGCTAAACTGGTAAATTTATACTGATTTCTTATACATCTTTTTGACGTAGGACCTTCAATAGGCATTTTTTAAATATTTTAGTATTAGAGTTAACAGTAGATTCCCACAGCTGTATTCCATAGCTTCAGATACATTTCAGTATTACTTTATACACCTTATTTTCTAATATTAGTTGACACTTTTTTCCTGTTAACCAATATAGCTGCTGGAATTTATTGTGTAATTATATCTTTTTGCTTAATTGTGTAAACTGTCTAGATTTGTATTAAAACTTGTTTGCTTAGATATATTGACATGTTTTAAGCTATATCATGATTTTGTATATATTTTTTGTCTCGTAGTAGATACTATTACGGAATCTCTATGTGACTCAATTATTGTAGTCTAATCAGCAAAAGTTTCCAGTAGTGTGCCTTTCAATACTCATAAATAGGTAGTAAAAGTCAGATACAAATTTGGACCCAAAATACTTCCTTGTGGTATGCCTAAATTTATAGGTTATACTCTTGTTTGTTCATTTTTAGGCCTAACGTAGTAGATTAGATTTTCAGAGAAATTATATGTTATGCGACAGTTCTTTATTTTGTATACTAGTTTAGGTTGCCAAACCTTATTAAGTACTTGAGATACATCAAGAAACAGTGTCTTTTTTCTTCTATATCGAAGTTCTACAATTCTATGCTGTTCCCCGAAATAGAATTGATGTTCAGGAATTAGTTGCTGCTGCTCCAGTATTGGCTTTACACTTCTAAGTAGAAGTTTTTCGAATACTTCGAAAATGGTAGTTGTATGACGCTACACTTTGCTAAGTTACTATTAGTATAATTTTTTTCCGCGGGCTAAAAAGTTTTTATTTTAGAACTATTTTAAAGAGTATAATGCTGTCTTGAAATATTTTCTGGAAGTTTTTTAATACCATACTTGTAACTTGGACCCATTCTGGTAGTTTTTTACTACTGAGATCTTTGTCTGTTGCTTGTTTGACATCTTGTACTTCAGACTTTTTAGCGAAAACTGCATTTGTAAAATCTAGTCTAAAAACGTGTATATTATCTCTTTTTTTATTTACACTTAACTAACTTTCGAGGATAAAGGAACAAGACTTGAATTTTATTAAGGAAGGGTGTAAATAATTTTTTTAGATGTTTTGCAAATAGTTGTGCATTTTTGGTTTTCCATTTTCAAATTTTATCTAGTCTTTTTCCCTAAAGAGTAAATTATAACTTTGCTTGCAGATAGATATTTAAATATTTTTAGATGGGCAAGTTTTATGTCTTCTACACTTTTCTTTAATTTTTTACTGCTTTATTGTATTTTGACGAGCTCTCGTTTGTTGCCATTTTTCTTGGTTTATATTTTTCTGAGACTTTTTATATTTTTCAGACTTTTTGTTGCAGATTATTGTCCAGATCTAGGATTAACAAATTAACAGCTAGAACTAGGACTTTCTTGGTTTTAAGAGAAGTTTTTGCTTAGTATACTTTTAAACAGAGATCAATTTATGTTTCTGTTGTTCAGTGTACACTATTTGGCATTTTGTACTATATTGGTATCTGATATGATTGTATATTTACATACGTAGCAGGTATGGTTTTTGTTATACAGAACTCTTTAATCTATGCGCTAGTACGTAGGTTCATTTGTGTATAATGGCGTTAATTTAGTTATGGTTTGTTTTTCCTTTGTCATTAGCAAATTTGATCTAGATCCATACCATTTTTAACTTCAAATTCCCCTACTGATAAATCCATTAACAAGAATATGAAAGTATGTTTTTATTGTTTTTTGTATAGTTTTGTTGTTTGGTAGCGAATATATAGATGATAACATAATGGGTCTAACATACTTATATACAGCAGAAGTGAGCGCTTGAACGAAGCCATTTGCACTACTTTCGATTTCATGATGTTTTATGGAGCCTGCGTGGGTTTTACCATTGAGGAACAGAGTATTCTAGAACGCGCGGGTAACTTTTTCTTATAAAGTGTTTCAGAGATAAACATAGTATCTATATTTTAATGTATTAAAAACATTTCTTGACTTTATTATATTATATTCCTTTTGTTAACATTTGCACTGTTTCTTTGAACTTGATCATGCGATCGGCATATTGAGTAGCAGAAAGCTGTTACTGGGCTATAGTTAGTGGGTTATTTTGCAGTTTTGTGATGACGAAAGATTGGTGTGATTGTTTGTATTTTAGGTAGGTTTTGCTACATTTGTACTTGCTTGTTATTTAAAATTATTGCTTTGTAGATAGGGTATACCTTCTGCTGCAGTTATTTTCACACATTACAGCCTAACTTCTTGCATGATTTTCGCTATACTTGCAACATACGCCTTTTTTCCCTTTAATATTCTATTTGCAGTTGTCGTTAAAATAGCTACCTGCACAATTAACGTATCTATGTTGTTTAATGTTGTAATTTTAGGTATAACCAAAAACCTTGTTTTAGACTTGGAATTTGTAGATTTTCTTGTTGTAATCATACAAAAAAAGGTGACGTCGGTATTTTGACATTTTTATCGTTATTTTTTGTGTTATTGGTTTTAAGGACTTTGTAGTTTTTTTAATTTTGTTTTTAATATTACTGACATCTATAGTTTAGTAGCATTTTGAAACTTCTCTTGTATTTTATTTGGTAAATATAACATTGTGTACGTTTCTTTAGCAATTCGTCCATATTTTTGGAATATTTTCTGGTTTTTGTTACTTTATTTTAATTTGATTGTTACTTATTATTTTTAAGTTATATTTATTAGTAGATAGTGTATTCAATAAGTTTTGTAAAGAAATTACTTACAAAAATTAAAGAAGCCTTAAATGTTTTCTCAAGTTGGGAATTTATTTGGTTGTTTTTGTCCTCCACTTCAGATAACTTCATATCAATTGTCCATCAATTTGGTGAGGTTGTTGCCTTTTTGCTTTACTTGTGTCCGAACTAACTCTTATTCTTTTTTTTTGTATTCAACTATTTTCCAGGTCGCTTCAGTTTTAAGTGATTCATGAAGAATTTTATTTCAACTTTAAAAAGGTCTGATATAAGTATTTAGAGTATTGCAAAATGATTCTTAAGATTCGTAGCTTGGTATGTCAGATAATTTGCGAATATGAAGTTATATATTGTGCCAAATAATAATTGATTTGTTGTCTGGTTTTGAGGTTGTTGTCAATTAAATATTGTAGTGAACTGTCAAAGTATTGACCTACATTGTTAACGTATGAAGGTTGTGGAAACATTTTAGCATTCAGCTCGTAAGCCAAATTTCTTATAGCAAAGGAATACGTGAAATATGCAATTAGACTCCAGCATAGCTATCTTTTGAAACGTGTTTATGTTAGAAAACGACAAATCATTATTATGCAAAAAATACCAGTTTTTGTTTTTCAAAAAGAGAATTGGACAAGTTTCTTTTCTGGAGTCGTTTAAATAAGAGGAGTATCTTATTTTACAGGTACAAGTGCCTGTTATACAAACTGAACATGCGCAATATCGTCACCATATACATAACTAGACACGTTCATGTGTGTAGTAGTAGAGTCTGGAGCGTTGTTATGTTCAAAACTCGATTTAGGTTTTGGAAAACAAGCAAACATGACGTGTGAGGTGCATGGAGTTATAAGATTTTTTCAGGCCCAAGATTAGGGGGAGTTTTAAGTAAAAAAAAGTCAGCGTTTGGTGTAAAAAAATTAAAGATGGACGAATGGAGCTGACTGATAATCCGGAGAAGAAAAGAGGCAGACCAAGAACCTCACAATTATCGAACGTTTTATTAGGAGAGATTGTCGCATTAACGTTCGCGAAATTACTGAAATGACTGGAATTCCTAATAATTGCCGAAAATGCTTTCAGATGAACAAAAAACAATGAATGAGTGCTTTATTTCAAAATCTCGCCCGATACCAACAGAAAGCATCATTACCGGAGATGAAACCCGGATTTATGAGGTCATCCCAGAGACAAAACAAGACTCTTTGACATGGAAATGTCCAGCTTCCCCAGATCAAAAAAAAAAAATTAAATACTTATCCATCTGCCCGCAAAATCATGGCCACCGTGTTCTGGGATAGTAAAGGCCTACTGCTGTGTGAATTCCTCGAACCGCGCACAACCATTAATAGCCCCAGATACTACAAAACTAAGCAGAAATTATAAAGAGCCATTAAAAGAAAAAAGTTAAACTTTTGCACGATGGCGCAAGATCCCACTCGTAAAATCAAACCAAACTATGGTTGAGACAGTGGAACTGGAAGGTCCCACAACATCCTCCAGATTTAACTCCCTCGGATATTCGGACCTTTGAAGAAATTTTTGGCAGGAAACGCTTGCGGATTAGGAAGAACTGCAAAACACCGTTGTGTACTGCTCCAGGCAACTTGACAAGCAACAGCACCATGAAGCGATGTTCAAACTACCGCCACGCTGGGATAAATGTCTCAACGTTTACGGAGATTATGTCGGGAAATAAAAAGAAGTATGTTGTGGTTTTTTGTGGCGTGTATCCAATATTTTCTTTAAATATAAATGTTAGTGTAATTTTGGCTTGTACCTTTAATATCGTATTTTTAAAGGTGCCACGAGAAAGAAAAGGTTGAAAAGTTAAAGTAATCTGTAAAGTTTCCATTTATTATATATTATATATTCAAGAAAATATTTATCATGTCTCCACTATATATTTCCTGCAAGCATGAGAATATCCCGCGGCTTATTGTATTCAAGAGCTCGGTTAACTTTAAAGTTAAAATAAATTTGGTGTACGGGCTGCAACTTCTAATTGACACCGCGGCTCCTGCGCGGTTTCTGAATTTCAAAGGACGTGGAACCAAGAGATTTAACAGCCGTAGTGTTGCCAGCGCGAATGCAGCGCTATGCTGAATTCGTGACACGCGTTCCAACCCAACAAACCTTGAGAGGCTTCTTTGCTCTTTGATATTTTGAGAATTATATGTTGCGTGAAATTGTAGATGTGCTGATGGCGCGCCGTGCTTTATTTCGTGTTTAGATCGCGGCGCGTTCGGCTGAACGGATGCAGGTCCTTCGGCGGCCCTTAATATTCACGCCGGTGATCTGATTATCTGACAGGTTTTCTAGAATCTCCGGCGCGTCCCAAGGAATTTTAAGCGGCGGCTGCAAGACGGGCTTAATTCAGCGAACTGCGGCATAAACGGATAACCGCACTTTCTTGTCTTATACGTGCGGCGATTGCTTAAGCCCGAAACACCGCCGCCCTGCCGCTACGTGCGACGCCGCCATCTCAGGTATTTTATATCGGCGGCAAGCTCGGCGCCGCGCGTTCCATTATTTGGAGAGTTCATCGACTCAATCAGAGGAAGTCGAATGTATTCGGCTATTGTTTGGGACACTTGTGGAAAAAGTGGCTTTGTGGCCAGTTCCCGGATCTTTATGCCTTTAAACGTGTCCTGCAGCGCCAGCCTCTTGTTTATTTTTTCCCACAATGACAATGGCCGGCCTCCGGACAAAGGAGAAGGATTCGGCCAAAGAGATTCAATAGAACTGCATATCTGTCGAAAAGTAGACACGCATTCAGAACTTATTGTAGTCGAATTTCGGAATGACAATTGCGACCCATATGCTATAGAAATCATTAGATTCGAAGAGACATTGACACTAATTGCACGTGCTTGGTATCAACGAGATGTCCTACGAATAATGCTATTGTTAAGCTAATAGTTTATTCTAAAAATTTTAACAAACAAATATTAACTAAAACTACATATCCAAATTTATGCTTTCAAGCTGAATGATCTTGTCAATATTACTGTTACTTTCTGTCTATATAGATCAGGTTCCCAACGAGGTCATATAAACTCTTTGATAGTTGGCATAATTTTAAATAAGATTATTCTTACTTCAAACAAATTTCCGCAGTTAATTATATTTGAACAATATGGTTCACCGATTGAACCCAGAGGAAAATTTTCTAATTCTAAATTATATGATCTTCCAAAAATTTATAAAGAAAACTTTGAGTTTTATAGCTAGTGTAGTCAATTCTCTCACTCACAACCATTAAATTTCTCGCCAAAATTCTTAAAACCTCTTACAAGTCAAGCCTCGTCCTACATCCAAGCCTCCTATCATAGAAGTGTTCAATAATTTTTCTATACCCAAAGGCGATATCATGGTCAACTTTGATGTTCTTCCTATTTACTAATTCCCGAGACCTTACATTTATTAAAATCAACTTATAATATACAGTCATATCTCGATTAACGAATTGGATACATTACTTCTTTCAGTGAAACTTCTTTAAAAGTAAAACAATATGGTCGGAATATAAATACGTTCCTACGTAAAGAAAATTGAAAAACTTTTTTTTTTGAACAAAGAAAATTTACATTAATAGTACAGTCAACTTACTTACAAAGTGAAATTACATGTTAAAATATAAGTTTATAGTTGATTGCTTTTCTCTTTCATTTAACAATTGACTCTACAGAGTTATTTGATTTAACACTGATCGCCTAACAATAACACTTCTTCCTAAAACAGGATCATTTTCACTAAAATTTTTTTAAATGTTTTTAATGCTGTTTATGCATCTTTTTGAATCTTTGGTTGATAACACTTTTTGACAGGAATTTACTTAACTTCTCTTTCTTCGTTTCTAACAAAAGTTCGATTAAATTATTTAACATTAAATGATGATATTACTGATGATGAATTTGTGTTGGAAAAAAAACTAACAGAAATGCATTTGTCTAACGTGCTAAAATCAGTAGCATGTTCCGGAGCATTGTCTAATAGCAAAAGAGTTTTTTCTTCGAAGTTGTTTTTTTGACATTTCCGTTTACTTCAAAACAAAAGTGTTAACACATTAAGTCTTTGGTAACCCACGATTTTCTATTTGCTTTACATATTACAGGTAAATTCGTTCTTATATTACCTTTTAATGCCCTAGAATTTTCCAAATGGTAAAACATTAACAATTTTGAATTATAATCGCCAGAGGCATTTGATCTAAGAAGTAACATTAAATGGTCATTGACTGTTTTGAACCCAACAGCTGAATTTTTTTCAGTGGTAGTTTTCGTCAACATTAAACACGAAATTGGGTGGAAAATTTACTTGTTTTTCTGTAAATCTATTTGCAGCTTACTTGCCTGCTTTTGTTCATTTTACGCTATGAGTTTTGGTTCATTTTTTAAATTTTCTCAACATTTTCTGTAATTTTATTTGGATTTCTGACCATTAAACAAAAATAATGGTTTTTCTTGAATCACCATGTGACTTAAAGGCATATGACATTGTGACATATCATCTATCCACAAACTTAGCATTTGATCAATTTTTTCTAAAATTGGATTCTTCAAGTCAATTTATTTTGGCGCTGTAACATCTGTACAATTTTGAGTAGACTTTTATTTCTTTTCTAGTCTGCTAAAGTCAAGTACCTAAGATTATATATTGACAAAAGAATGACACGGAAGACCCATATTAATAAGAAACGGAAGCAAATGGAAATAAAACTAAAGCAGGCCAATCTGAATCTAGGAGTGTCGGCTATGGGGTTGCGAAAGTCGATTAAATGTTGAAGTAATTCAACGTTTTCAATCCAAAGCCATCCGTAGTATGGCAGCCGCATCTTGGTATGTGACAAACCAGACACTCTATGTAGACCTCAACATCCCTTATGTGAAAGACTTAATCAAAAAGTATGCTGTTAAGCACCAAACAGTACCGGAGCTTCATCCAAATGAAACTCTTGTACCACTGATAAAAGATCCTCAACTCAGACGCCTTTAGAAGAAGTGGCCAAAAGACCTAACTGTTTAAATAAGGGATGACTTCACTGACAGTCCACCAATCAAACCTAGTTATAGTACAAAACATTAGCTCATAGAATGTATTGAAATTCTGACTGTTAAATAAAAACAATAAAACTTTTATTTTTTTTATTGACTTGGTATGGTTGTTAATTTTAAATAATTTGCCAGTTTCAACGCTGATATTAGTTTAGCTTCCAAAGAAATTGTTTCTCTTTTCTTTGATTCTGCATTTTAATTAATAAAATATAATTCTATTAAAATATAAAAAATCTATATTGTGTTAATAAATTAATTAAATAAACTCTCAGTTATGATAAAGGATCACATTATGTAATGCTATGAAAGAACTTAAATGACTAAATTAGGCGAACAACGCCCAAAACTATTATAACAGACACACTCCCAATTCGAAAACACGCAGGGGTAGTTAACTTCAGTCACCAATAGGATGATTATAGAGCGTTGGCTTTAATTTGAAATATCGAAGCTTAATTATCAAAAATAACGTTAACCAAGGTATAACAATATAAAAAACAATAATCTCTTCATAATTAATCATTATCTATTCAATACCAACATTATCTTTTAAAATAAAATTTTATCGCAAAACTAAGGGTTACCCAGTTTAAATCTCCCTGTGGGATACGATATGTGTATGATACATTTGTCATTTGGCATTCTTGACAAGATACGCTTCACGAATTTCTTTTTACCCAAATCAAATTTACACCAACATCAAATTTACCATAGAAACAGTTTATTTTCCTTTTTAAACACTCTTATAATAAAAAATATTTTAAACGACAGTTTTCATTACACTCTTTACAGAAAATCTATCCATACTAACTGCTAATCCCATTATAACTCTGCTCATTTATTTGAGATGATAGCCAACGTTTACTTCCAAACTTTTACTTTTAGTTCTATAAATAGTAAAGCATGGCACACAAAAGCATAGTACTTCTACAAGGTCAACCTAAAAATTAAACCGCTAATATAAATATATAAGCTGCAAAAAATAATTATAAAATAGTTTTATGCTCTACTGAAAATTAAGCCCAGACTTCGTTAAAGAGCTTTTACGTTAATAACAGTACTATGACCGTTATTGTTTTTTTTTGTATTTTTTAAAACGTTTTATGTAAGATTTAAATTTTTTGCTCTATTAATTTTGTAAAAACAAGTTAACTAGTACCATTTAGTTAACTTGTTTTAACTTCTGAATGATTTATGTAATCGTGTTATTGTTATCTTATTCTTAAGTATCTTCTAATTATTTTATTTATCTACCTTTTTAACCATCGTTTTACATAATATCTCTGTTTTATTTGGGTAGTAGCAATTGTCTTATTTTTTATATTTTAGTTTTCTATATGCTTTTTTGTAACGGTTGATTTGTATTTAATCATCTTCACATGTTTTATTGCAGGTGGCATATGCGACTATTAGCTTGTTGTTTCTTATTTGTATTTTTATTTGCACATTAAACATTTTGAAAACAGCTTTGTTTAATTTTACATAATTACTGGCTAGGGCTCAATTTTACTCAAGTTATTATCTTTTTGGTGTTTACTTTTCCCTTTAGCTAATTTTTGTTGAGTTTTGTACTGTTTCTAAAATTTTAACCAATGTCTGCTATTTTCAATTACTTTTCGCTCAGTTGTTCTGTATATTTCACATACAGTTATTAACACTAGCCTTATGAATAAAGTATGGCGAAATTTTAATTAAAAAAGACACAATTGAAAATCAAATCATTTAAAATTGTAAAGAGACAAGGATTTGCCCGCCAAAAGGTATTTTTGTGTCCTAGGCTGATAAATTTTCACTCGCCTATCATCAATTTTTTGCAAGGTGCGAACGTATAAGTTTTTTATCGGATAGGCTTTTTTCCTGGATCGGGAACGTGGAACAATTTAACTTGGTGCCCATTTATAATGAACGTAAGCATAAGCCGCCTATGGGAAATATGTAATACATAAAGTTGAACCAATGCAAAGCTTATGCGCTCGTTCATAATGCACTCCCGTAATTTTTACGTTTTTCGCTTATACGTAAGAAATTGGTACAACTGTACGTATTTCTTACGTACATTTGCAGTATTTTTTAATTGTTTCCTAGATTAATGTTGACAGCAGTGACATATGATTCTGCAATTGCATAACCTAACTTTAGTATTGTCGACATTTTGGCTTCATTTTTACAACGGATAATTACAATTAGTACATATGCATCTGTTCGTACACCATAAAAGGGATAACAGGTACAAAGGCAGCCGCGGCCGCCCGGAGGAGCGAAAGCGGCCCCGACGTGCGTGCATGAGCGCACAGACCTCGTGTAAATTAAGCGCTCAGAGCGCGGCACGCTAAATTTAATGTCGGCCGTCTTTGTTTACTTTCTGTTCAACTGTATAGGCTGTTTTTGTTTACTACGCACGGATCTCCTCGTGTAAATGAAGAGCGTCGAGAAGGCTACATTACGTTGTTTACTTTCTGTTGAAACGTATAGATAGACAACAAAATGATATAATCTAATATTTAAATCTAAACAAATATGAATATCTAATAATCAGCATTTGTTCTTGATAATCAATTCCATTAGTTTTCCTCCTTCGAAGTATAACTATACCAAGCTTGAACATTTGATTAATTACGTTATTATTGTTTGTTGGTTTCTTTTTTAATATGATGTTAGTTATCCTTTGCTACAGGTTTTCTATGGGTTTCAGATCTGGAAATTGCACCGGCCAGTTTACTTTGTTAATTTTGTTGGTAATTATCTAGAACTGAATTAATTTTACCCGATGACAAGATGCACTATCAACCTGGAAAATAATATCTTACATCCAAACAAGTATTTTTTCCAATAAACGATGTGTAATTTTGCAATACTTTAAGGTACCTCATAGCATGACTGATTCGATATGTAGTCAACCAACTTTTTTGACACATGCATCTTCATACTATAACATAAGTTGGAAACTTTAATTGTAGAGAGTACACATTTTGGGAAATATTCTAAACTAAGAAAACTTCTCACATACATGTTTCAGGCATGATTATGAAGTTAAAAATTGATTGTTACTAAATAGTGCCTTCTACTAATGTGGTTCTGTTTCTATGTTTTTTAGTCCACTGTAGACGAAAGAGTCTTTGCTTCTTAGAAACTAATCGCTTTTTTCATGGTTTACATCCCCTTAATCGACAAGCAAGCAATTTTTACCTTATAGTGGGTGTACGCAGTAGCTGTGTACCATAATGTGGTCACTTCAGTGGAATTAAGACTTTCACCAGCCAGACTTCTTAGGGCAGCATCATTTCGAACCGAGGTTCTTCTTAGGCGCCCACTGCACATATTATCAGCAAATTTTTATAAAGATAATGGACAAAGAAATTAATAATCTAATAATAATTACCAAATAATTGAAATAATTAGAGAAAATATGAGAAAAATGTGTATTATAACTAAAAACATGGAGCGAGAGTGATGCAGAACTTTTTCACACTACTGTACGTATTATGTCTTTCTAATTTATGTTTTGCGAATTTAACAATTTTCGTTGCTTTTCCTCCTACGAGATATTCTTGCTCCTACAAATTTACTTTCATTTTCTTGGATTTACACACCATTATACCTTATTGTTATATGATTTTCGTCTCTTTTTATTATTTTCCTATATTATATTTTATTTTCTGTGCGTTGCTATAAGTTTATTATTATTGTAAACTTACATTTGGAATACTTATTTTACTAGCTACCTTACATTTTGTGTATTAATATACTTCACTTTTAATACTTGTAAATATGTTTCCTTGCTTATACTTCTCTTCTAAACTTTGTTTTGAACTTTGCTACTTTCTAAAAAAATTTAATTTTCTTTCTTCTCTTACTTAGTTTTACTGCTGTTGTTAACTTTTTATTTTAATTGTTTTGCATATTTCTTCTGGGATACGTAGCAAGTTGTAGCTTTTTTATTTTTATAATGGGTGGTCTAAATTGATAGCTGAGTTTAAATAAATAAAGCAATTTTTAAATTTATTTTATGGTTGGATTTTTAATGAGTACTAAAATATGTAACTTCCAATTAAATATGGTTAACTACGTCTATCAAATGGCTACAAGTCTTGGATTTTTTTACAAAATTTTCAATTACAATTTCGCACGTTCTTATCAATTTCACCGATAGCAGATCTGATTTTGTTCTTGAGATCCTGAATTGTTTGTGGATTGCTGCCGTAGACCTTGTTCTTTAAATAATCCCACAAAAGGAAATCATAGAGTGTTAAATCACAAGATCTTCCTGGCTATTTGATGTCGGCATTTTGTAAAATTACACAACCAGCAAATTGTTGGTGCAGCAATTCCACTGTTTTTCGAGCGGTATCGTAGGTGGCCCCGTCTTGTTGAAACTATATTTGTTTCAGATCCATGTTGTTCAGTTGGTACCAAAAAACTTGTGTTATCATGCAGCGGTAATGATCGTTATTTACATTTACAGCATTTACAGAGTAATATTTGAAGAAGTATGTGCTTATCACGCTATCTGTCCAAAATCCACACCAAATAGTGACTTGTTGGTACAGAATTTATTTCTTATGAGTTATGCGGGTATTTTCCAAACTTCAAATGTGATAATCTTGTTTGTTTAGAAGCCCATCAAGTTGGAAATGTGCTTTATCGCTAAAAATAATTTTCGACTAAACTAGGAACGCACTTCAAGACGCTGTAAAAACCAACTGATAAATTGTGGGAATGGTCAAGTAGTTTAAGCTCTTGTCCAGGTTTTTAATAAATATTCACTGAAGGAAACTTTTCTAAATTTCCAACTATGGTACACGATCACGAATCAACGGTTTTAGATTTGCAGCGACATTTTAACTAACTGTAGCGATATTCTCACGGGACAAAAACACATACATTTATGTTAATAACATTGAAATTTTTATATCTTACTCATACTTTTCATCTTTTGTTTGCACTCCTTTATAATTTTGTTGCAAAAATGAACTCGGTACTTATTTCTGTCTTAATCTTTCTGATAACGTAATATTATTTTCAGCTGTTATTCTGTTTTTAGTTTTATTATACAGTCTTTTTATAGTTTCTATGAAGTATGCTTTAAAGTTTTTCTTTATTGAGATATTCCATAAGGTATTTTTTTGAAAAGCTTTACGAAGGTCTATAAAGCACAGAAATGCATTTCGGATTTTACTTATTTTATTGTAATTTGAGCATTCTTTTGTATTCCTTTTTATGTATGGTTAGCATTATTAGAATACTCTATTTGTCGGCATTTTTTTGAGCTGCATTGAACATAATGTATAAGTCTTGTATTCCACTTATACTCATAAACTTAATCTATTCTGGTGGTACTTTGTTGCAACCAAATGCTTTCCCAAAATTTTAGACACTATTTTTGTTATTTTTGCTATAACTATTTGATTTTCAGCAGACTTTGCTAGTCTGATATTTGCTTGTTCCATAATTTGGTTGTCAATTTAAACCACAATTTGCAGAGTATTAATCTGCGTTAGTAATTTCTGAAAATTTTTTCCATCTATTGAGTATTTCAATTTTTTCAACTATTACATTGGCTTGCTTTATTTTTAGGTTTTAATAGCATTTTGTGTTCTTGATAAATTTTAACTGGTCTGATTACCCCCTTCTATTTGATGTGTTCATTGCCGATCCTTGAATTAAAATCTTTCATAGCCAGTAAATACCTTTTGTATATTTCTAATTTATTTTTAAGTTAATTCCCAAATTCATTCTTTTTGACCGTTGGATCGTTTTCACTAGTCTCGCAAACTTACTGTGATGATTATAGTTTTATTTATCTCTAACAATATTTTTAAATTGTTTTATAAATAAACCCTTATTTTCTCACCTTTTCTAGGATTTTTACTGATTACGCATAACATCCCTGCCTGTACTTTGCCTCAAATGCTCCATAAATTAGCAATGTGCTGTTTGTTATTCTTTTTAGTTTCAGTGATCTCTTTTAGTTTCGACTTTTTTAATTCTTCTCAAATGTTTGCCGCGCAGATTTCTACCATTTCGAATCCCAATTTTCATATCTTGTAGTTTTATTCGTTAGCCTTAGTCGTTACCTTTTTCATTTTTATTTGAATATTTGTTGTTCTAGGCTTTAGTTTTTTGGATGTTTTACTATTCCTTCCTCTTTCTTATCCCAGGTATAAACTTCACTTATGACGTTGATTTTTTATAACCGATTTTATCCGTATGTGCGTTGTTAATTTTCAAATATGTGCTTGTATTGCTCTATAATTTTATATTGTTACCTTTTAGCTTAGTTATTTATTGCTTGCTGTTTAGCTTTCAAATTGCACATGTGTAGGGTGTTTACTGTTGGTTTAGTTTCACTGTTAATAGATTACATTACTGGCCTTGCATAACCTGTAGCTTATTTTTGATAAATTATTTAGCTACTTGTTCCTTCAACTGTTTAGTTTTATACCATGAACCACTTCTTTCCTCTTTTGTCGAGTTTTCTACTTTATATTTACAATTAAATATTCTGTTATTTAACTGTTTTTTTTATCAGACTCATCTTTTCTCTTTTTTTTAATATTCTTCAATATTTTTCTTTATTTCTTCTATTATCGTGTGCATTTCCTTTTTAAGTTTTTGAATTCGTTTTTAACAGTTTCTTTATTTTTCTTTCACCCCTGTTTATTTATTGGTGGTCTAATTGTTTTTTACTTTTTTTAAGTGCCTCAAATTCACCTTTCTTGATACTGATTAAGTCTGTGTTTTATTTAATATTCCGCATCCGTATCTACCACTTAGAATTAGATTATTATTATTATTTATTGTATCAAAATTTGTATTAAAAATATTTGTCTTGATTGTGGACTTGTTTAAATATCTAGCTCATGAGCTTGCATGTTTGGACTATGTAATAACACTAACTGAACTTGCTGTATATTTAACGTAAAATAGAATTTGTTATATCTATTAAATGGTTACTTTTTCACACTTACATTACCTAACCTGTACTAGTCACTTACTTTTTGTTAGTAAGATCACTGATTAATTTCCGTTTATCTTCACAAACACCTCTTGTGTATATATATTATTTAAACAATTGATAGCTGCAAATTTATAATGATCAAGTGATTTGTTATTAAGAGATAAAATAATTTGATTACCCTTGCGTCTTGTAGCCATTACCTTACATTCACAAAAAGCAGCCTGACTAACGTACAGTAATTGTTTTTAACTTTTTGGGGCTATATGAAAAGAGATAAGTATTAAATAATAGAATATAAAAAAGTCTTCTACTTTACTGATCAGTTACACAACACTATTTGTAATATAGCTTTTGATCAGACTTTACAAAAGTGCTCAAAACTTTTATTTTTGTGGAGTTCTTATGACATTTTTGGTACATGGAAACTTAAAATTTTGTCTACAGCTGCATCGGATAACGTTTAAAGATTTTTACTATGAAAACCTTTGTATTTATTTGTGTTGACCTTGTTTATGTGAATTATGGTCGAAGAGAAAAAATTCACAATGCTATAGATGACTGTACTCTTTTTCTTTAATATTAGCGACCAAGTTGCAATACTTTTCTGATCTTCAGATAAATTAAACAAATTTGTCTAATTCCTTAATTCGAAAACCACGACTAACTTCTACTTTCAACACAACTCTTTCTTTTTACTTCATTAATTAACTGAAATAAATAATGAAAAGATTTCAATGATTTATCGAAGGACACTCAAGAATATGACAAATTAAACGATGTTTAAACGAAGACATTTCTGTGACATTTATAAATAATGGAACATTAATAATAATAATGGTAAGGCTCTACGCCTCGCGTGGGAGCACGGGCTGCGAACTGAGAGGTTAAGGCTCTCATACGTTCGCTCTCTCTGCCCGGTCATTGCGCACCATCTCTGGTGCACCGCGCCTAAGACGACCGCCATTATTACACCTTGTTCGAGTGAACGCAGGTACTCAATTATTTTTAGTGACTGAGTAGGCCACCCGCTAGGCATCAGAGAGCACCGGGAATTGAACTCGGGTCCGTCAGCATCGCAGCCCGCCCCTCAACCACGGGACCACGCTGGCTTATAATAGAACGTTAGTTCCAAAAATTATCTCACAAAAATATTTTCTAAATTGCTTTAAGGAACGTCGATATTGGTCCATAACTATGTAAATCAATTTATTGAAAAGGAACAACAGTGAAATTTGTTAATAAGCTTACCGATTTATAACCAAACTCGTATAGGGTTGTATACTGTCTTAATAAAATTTTAAAAAATTTAATTTTTGTTTTGCCTTAACAATTTTGACTACCGAACTGCATGCCTATATATTTTTCTTTTCAATCTGAATTTATTTCGTTGTTTTTGTTCCTTTAATTAGAAAAACATTCAATCAATTTTCTATATTCCACCGAAATTGAGTTTAATACCCCAGCTATTCTGTAGCGAGTAGAAGCTTTCCCTTTCATCTTATAGCTCACACACTACGCCCATGTTCTTGCGTAGGCTGTAAATCTGGATTTCGAAGGTTCTTTTCCTTCTTTCATCGACTGGAAATGTAGCCGCGGATGTAATTACTTCATTCAAGATTTCTTTGCTTTTGGTTACTGCGCGGCGAAATGAATGAGGGCAAAGCAAATTCGGCCTTTTTAGGAATATCTGGAATTCCGCTTTCAGAACTAATTAGCGGCAGAAATCTTGCATGTCGTGTACAATCGGCATTTATACTTTTTTTTTAAATTCGAACAATTTAAGGAATACCACTGAGAAAGAATTAAAAATAATGACTCATTTATTATAAAATCCGGATCGACTTAAACTGTATAAACTATGTAACATGAAATTGTTTGCCTAAATTTTTGCACACAAAGGATTTTTAAAATTTTGAGTCTACGGAGGCTGATTCAAAAATTTCTGGATAAAACCATAAGCTTCGCATAACATAAATGTGAATTACTTGTTTCAATACATTTTTGTAAGTTTTGTCTGCAAATATTACCCAAGTTTTTTACGCCAATGTACTGGCAGGAACTTGGGCATTGGGTAGCAGCAAGCTTAATTAAATTGCCCCAGCTTGTTGTGTACAAATAGCTCCGTGTCTCTCTAGAGGATCTCGCAAATTCATATACGTATTCCAATTAATTGCGCAGGTACGGCATGTTTGGTCATGCCGCTGCAATAGGTTAATTGACCTATTGAAATAACAAATTGCTTGATAGATTGTGCATTAAACACATTCCGATTTGCCGGTGAAAGCCCAAAGCCTGCTTCCATGGCAGCAGGGGATGAGTGATGTTGTGGCGTTGCATTGTTGCAATAAATTGGCATGGACCACTAGTTCCATTAGTGGAATGTTTTTAAGTAGCTTCACCCGAAGTATGCCCAACACTCCAAAACGTTTGATATGTGCATAAATTCCTCCATTAAAATTCTCATTGTTCTGTTCAATAATTTAATATAATATTCTCCAAATAAACATTGCCTTTTAACACAATATGCAATTCGAATTCATATATTTGTTAGAATCATTTGATTATCGATATTTTCAACAACTTGTCTGTTTTTTTAGAAGTCATGTAGTTTTTAAATAATTAATTAGCTCTTGTGCCGTGGTAGCTTAGTGGATAGATCGCTACACTACGAAACCAAGAGTTGCGGGTTCGAATCCCGCTCTCGCCAATTCGATCGCTGGCATTTTTACGGCCCAGCTCGACTCAGGCTGCAATAAATGAGTACCTGGAGGTCAAACTCTGGGGTAATAATAGGCGGTCGGTACGTAGCGCTGGCCACGTTACTACCCTTGTGTACCGTAGGCTCTAGACTGTAACAGATCTATCCTGTTACGACCCCAAAGGGCCTTCAAGGCCTGTTACGGGGAACTATTAATATTATAATTAGCTCTTATCATTGGTTCAAAATAGTTGCCTCTTTAGCTTATTTTAGAAATATATTTTAGTACTTTTGCGGATAATTATAATCCATTTGTAGTTTGGTTAAGGAATAAAGTATTTACATAAAGTAAACTTGTATGGGTTCGAGAATGGCGTACAATATATTATGTACTTTTTGAGTATCTGCTGCAATGGATACTATATTGATGCTCAAATGTGCAACATTGTACAATTTTTTGAATATTCTGTGTACACACTATCAGTGAACTGTTTATACATCTTGCCATAGTTGCATAATTTGACAGATGGTAGTGTGCAATATTTAGATACTATTCTGAGATAAGTAGTAATTCTGGAACAATTAACTTTTTATATTAATCAAAACTTAAACAAATTGGCCATTAAGAATATTAACCAAGTAACATCCTAAAGCTACTGTACACATTGTCTTAACTTATAATATAAATGCTATTGAGGTAATTGAGCAATCCTGTGATGACAAGAAAGATGAAGACAGTTATTTTTTAAGTTTGCTACACCAATATTAGCATAACCAAACGACATGTAGTAGTCAAAAAATGTCTCTAGCTTTTAAAATCAAGGAAGATAAGCTAAAACAGGCAAAAGGCTCTTCTTGAAGAATCATTCTTAAGAGAATACACATCAACTTTATCGAAATACACTGAAATAGTTTTTTTATAAACATCACTATCTACATTTCCAGGAATGCAGTGATTTTTACGATTGGATCAAAAATTTGTTTTGGTTGGGTTTTCAGTTCAAGAAAAAGGGCGGATTATTGTACCCTGAGGTGAAAGATATCGATTTTTTTAATTCTCCGTACAGATAGAGGTATTTTTCAACAATATATATTACAAACTACACAAGTTAACTATTGAGGTTAACATTAAGCTCAGTATAAAAACAAAAATTCAAATTCAATGTAAAAAAAATCTTGGGCAGCCTTATCTTCAAATTATTCGGTTAGGAGATAAATTAAATTTTAATTTCTGACAAAGGGCTTTCTACTACACTATTTATATGTTTTGGACCTTAAATATTAAGATTATAAATTTCGAACTGAAAGTCCATCATTGTCAGGTTAGAAAGATATAGCGGCTTTAAAAAGTCGCCGGACGGAGTCCCCCATCCCTGCGCCCGGGTCGGCGCCAGTAATTAGCATCGTAACTGATTTAGCTGTAAGGCTGATGATACACAAAGGATTACGTAGCGGCTTTAATGAGATTTATTTAAATTTTAAATGCAGCCTTTGAAAATTCGTCGCTAATTTATGTAAACAATTTTTTCCGGCCACGGCGTTTAAAGGGCCTTCAATTGCTGGCCCTGTAAACCGCATTGTTTAACTACGTGGGACGCTCTAAAATTTTTGCGTTACACATATTTTGTACTAATGACATTTATTTAAAATAAATTAGGAGCTTTATGGCAAGTTTTTTTGTACACTTTTAATGCATGTGTTTACTTCCTTCGGGGCCATCCCTTTTTTGTTTTCATCTGCTTTTACTAGAATTACGATGCTGTGATCGATCGTCGTAAATAGGTGATGACTGGACGACGTGACTGCATATGCAGCATTAAGATAGGAGCTTCTTGCGCACATGTACATAAACTACATAAACAATTATAATTCTTTACGCTAGCTAATTAAAGTTAATTTAATTAGTGCTAGCTAGTTCATCTAGCTGACGTTAATTGGCTCACTAGCTTTTTGCGTTATTGTTCACCTATTAGGCTCACACTTAGTACGTAGCTTGAAGTAATGAACATTAAAAGCTCTACAATAAAATTTTACGAAACAGTGCAATCGTCTCAGTTATCTAACCGAAGCTAATAAATAAACATAAAAAGGCAGCTGGTCCGCAACTTGGGCAAACACCGTTTTTTAAATATATAATTCTAATACAACTTTTTAATAGTTTATGGAAATTTGTTAATATATTTAAGTCGACGTAATAGTTGTGTTATGTGTTGTTGTTTTTGTTAACTGTATACTTTAATAATGTTTCTAATTTATATATTTTACTTTTTTTTTCATAGACGTTTTTAAATATCTTAGATTTTTAATATGTAAGAGTTTAATTCTTTTGTATAAATTTTTATTTGCATTTATTGATATTTCGTTTAATTTAAATGTACCTGTTAAGGTTATTTCCGTCCGTTTTCAAAATCATGCATTACTTTGTACGACATCGGATATTGTAATACGGACTGGTTTAACGTAATCCTAATTTAATTCTATGGTTTTTTAGAGTTTTTATTTTTTTATATCTTTAGTTGTTAAACAATCTTTTTTAATCCATGCTATTTTAAGATATAAAAGCATCATCATGCAGTTATAAAATAATTCTGTACATGTTCACTCATCAGATCTGAAAATTTACCGTTTGGTAAAATACCATGTCCTGCTGCATAAAGAATTCCGTAACTGTCTGCTGCACATCCACATCCGACAGGAATCGTCGACCCTTCACGGCCATTTTTAAGGGTCCAAAGGCGTGATAATCGCATGGGGACAGATGAGGACTGTAAGACGGGTGCTCGAGTGTCTTCCACTTGCAGTATGGAGACGTGCATTATCATGAAGCAGCAGCACCTCTTGTCGCAGTTTTCCCGGACGTTTCGTCTTAATTGCACGCCGTAATTTCTCCAACGTTTTGCAGTACCGTACCCCAGTAATGGAGACACCAGGATCCTTGAAATAAATTAGCAATGGGCCCTGGTAATCAAATAACAAAGTGAGCATCACCTTTCCAGCAGATGGCTGGCTTTTGAACCTCTTGGGGCGAGGGTACGGTGGAGACACCACTGAATCGTCGACGCTTTCGACTCCGGTTCCCAGTGGTGGCAGTAGCTTTCGCCGCCTGCGACAATGCGCTCAAGGAACGTGTTGCTTTCAACAGTGAAACGCACAGGTGCTGCAGGCAAACAGCCATCCGATTTGCTTTTTGTTCGGCATTCTACGCCCGGGTATCCACTGGCTGCAGATCTTACGGTAGCCTAACTCCAGCCGGATAATGTGTTTCACGCTACGGAATCTGATGTTGAGATCTTTTGCTAGCGCACGAATGATTACGCGACATTCCGCCCTATTTGCATCATCAACCGCCCGCTTCTTATTGTCCTTAGTGGATGAGGTTGGCCTCCCAGATCGACCGGCGTCTTGTGTCGAATCGCGACCAGCACGAAACTTTGAGTACCATGCCACAACGGTGGTTTTCGACAGACATGCTGCCCCATACATATTCTTCATTCTCCGATAGATGTCTACCGGTGTTTGTCCTTCGGCAGCCAAGAAAAGAATAACAACACGTTGCTCCTGTTTGGACGCATTTGGTAATAACGTCGCCATAGTTCACATATTCGTATTTAACGTACGCATGTCGGAAAGACACGAATGCCACACTAATCCCCTGCCTTGATGTCGGTGCTTAAATAGCTGCATCGGAGTCGTGCTACTTTATACATATGCTGCAGCAACGCCCCCAAACGGAAACTTTTTGATCGCGCTTCATATGTAGTAAACTGATTTTGACATTTATTATATAGAGTAAACAAAGTATACAATACATCTTAAATATATGAAACTGTCTAGAACATCGTGAAACCAAAAGTATAATGCAGTTAGGTTGGTACTACAATTCTAGGTTAACTAGGGTCACCGCTGTTGGGTAAATAACAAATGGTTATTATAGTGAGTTTCAAATAAGTATGATGGGTACTCCTTTTCCTTTCGCATGAGTAAAAGCAACAATATAAATACTTTTGTATCATGTAGGGTCGTTTTAGAATTTTTTTGTGATTAACACATCTACGTCACTATAGGGGATCATGATTTGAACAAAACATTCAAACCCCAGTGGGAGGACCCAGTTCTAAGCTACATGGTTTGTTCTTAAAGGACAATCCTCTCGGGGATGAAATATTTTACTTAAGGTCCTATGACCGTCTTTGTTTTTTCACCACTTTTTTATTTGGGATTATAAGTAAGGACTGCTGTAAGATACTGTATCTTAACTTCAAATTTATCTTAATCAGATTATCATGCTTTTTACACTACTTCTACATCTGATCTTTATTTGTTGGACTAATATTCTATTTGATTTGGCTGCTCTTGAGGTGAAAAATAACCGTATCCAGGTCATTATTGTACAGATCGTCATTATTACTTTCCGAATGAAGATGTTAAATAATACCGTAAATAAGACGAAGCTTCAGAGATGTTTCTTAATTAGGTTATCAGTAGCTATGAGGTGAGCTTTTAGCTACGTTATGGAAGACCGTTGTGATATTTTATTTTTTGATGAAAACATAATTTTTTTCTTCGTCCAAAGAAGTTCATAGGAAATTCAGTAGTCAGGATCAAATCGGAACTGACTAACCAGGATCAGCTTGAAGTTTGTTCCACAAATTTGCTCGTTGGCGTAATCAAGTAAATTAAGATCAGTATCGGCATTAGATATTATTAAAGAACGCTTGAAATTTATTGACGCGGTGAATACAGTGCTATTCTCTTATGGTTAAATAATACTGAGAGTGCATGACCTTAACAAATTTTTGGAGTGAATTATCCATAATGTTAAGAACATTTAGCTTATTCTTTCAGACAATTTTAACATTGGTACCAAGTTCTTTGTATGTATGCTGGTTCTTGTAGTAAAAGCTTGACGAAAGAGCGGGTAAATTTTTAGACGAAGCCAATGAAATAATACGTTACTTCCTTCAATTTTAAATTATTTATGGTTCTTAAAAATGCATAAAAGCAGAAACACAAGTAAACTTTGTTACCACGTGGGCTCTGCGATATCTATTGAGAAAAATTAACAAAACAAATGTTTAACGTTAGAAACTTTTTATTTTCCAAAATATTCTCCCTGATAGTCAATACATTGTTGCAAACGCTCGAACCAATTTTATAGCATTTTTCTCTATAGCAAATCAGGTGTTTCAGAAACATGTGATCCACACAGTTTATTCTTCACGCGTAGAAACAAAAAGAAACTGTTTGCGACCATTCAGAATTGATTGTTTTATAATCTTCTAAAACCACGTTTGCGACATGTCCAGTTTTTCCAAAAAAAAAAACGGGCGACCATTTTCTTCAAAGTGCTTTAAGCGCGAACGACTTTTGTTAAGCTTGGCTTATATTGGAAGATTCATACAGTCGCTTGCTATTTACTTTTGGGCTCATACGCATAAATCAAAGATTTGTCTCGTTGCGAAGCAGTAAACGGTTTCTGAAGCACAGCAATCATGTTTTTTGAGAATTTCCTTCAACCAATCGACACAACTCTTATTTTGAGCGATCGTTACCTTATGCAGGAACCATCGCGTATACAGCTTTTTCACGATTAAATGTTCATGCAAGATCGAATGTATGCTAGTCATATTAATGCCTAAGAAAGCCTGAATTTTGCGGTAAGTCATATCGTGATCTTGATTTATCAGTTCGGATACAGCATCGATGTTTACTGACACCAGAACCGATTTTGGACAGCCTTCCTTAAATGCATCTGCCACCGAATTACGACTACAATTAAATTCAATGAACCAATGCTATATAGTGTGATCGACGCACTGTTGTTTAGATAATCCACGTCGAAAGTCGTAAACAAACAAGTAAAGTCCGTAGGACAAGACGTTCTGAGCACGTATGTTGTCAAAAATGTCAAACTGTATGATGCAAACGTCAGATCGCACCTAGCACACGCAGGGTTGCTACGTATATGGACAATCTTACATAGTTTAGGTTATACATCACTATAGTTTTAGTTTTCTAACTGGTTTTCTTTATGAGATTCATATATAGCTAACTGCAATCTACTCAGGAAAGAATAATGAAATTATACAATAAATTTACGTACGTAAATGAATGAATAAAACGAGTTGCATAAGAACAAAATTAGTAGTTTTTACTATTTCATTTGTTACGATATTTTTTCAAATGTGGCTCTAAGGACAGATAATGCCAACTAAAACTAAAAGTTACATTTTGGCTAATGAAATTAAAAGAAAATGATTAATATTAGTGTGATTATGTGAACTTTAGTTTACTATTCTAATATATATTTGTCATCTCCCTAAACTTATAATTCTATCTCCTCCTAGACGCTTCAACCGATTTCCTTGAAACTTGCACACCACATTCACAACTATATTTGCTAATTCGGCGCAAAAAATCAGCCTTCTAACTTTAACCGTTTTTGAATTATTTAAATATTTTGATTATTGTCGCAGAAACGTGGAATGTTCTACACGACTGCCTGGCGTCTAGATCAGGCTTCGTCGACGAAGCCTGAGGGGTTCTCTTCTGGTTTGTTCATAATACCTTAAGTATTAATAGTTAAATTATTTATTTTTATTTGTTTTTGAATACTTGGATAGTTCATTTATCTTCTCAACAGTTGTGAAAACTTAATCCATTTTTTTATATATTAACTATTACATAAAAATGACGAAATGTTTTATTTATATTTTTAACTGAACACTTGTCTTAATTAAGTAATGGAACTATTTGTTTTAAGTATATACTGGCGTGTTAAAAACTGCATGATTCGTAACTTAGCGGTAAAGTTGTTGGAGTGTACTAATTCGGATGCTTTGTGCTCGCTATGGTTAGAATAGTTACACATATCTAGTTGGATATTAAACTTTGTTTTTCATAGCGTTCGCACAATTCCCTTCAGCTAATTTAGTTAGTCAGAGTTGGACTGGCCAGTGGTTGCTCGCGGAGTTTCCTCATCTAAAGCTGAAAGGGGCAAAAACCCATATATCGCGCTTTATAAAAACAAAACTTCTAAAATCAACGAACTCGTACGTGACAGTGCTAAAAATAGTTTGGCCAAGAATCAAAGATGTGCACAAACCGTTTTAATACAAGACAGAACTTAAGCGACTTTAATCCGCTACGTGCTCCGAATGCTTGCAAGTCGTCCTTCCACAAGATTCATTTCGTGCTCTTCATGCTTACGAACACGGTGGCGCTTAAGAGCTAACCTTTAATTGGGCCCCCGAAATATGAGGAAGAGCGATCTCGGCGACAGGGAAAATTGTCTGTCGCCGCCATATGCACGGTCGAATAGGAACTGAGATATCTCCTCCTGACGACCAGGCCGCCTCCCGGAAGAGCCGGAGGTTTTATGAGTCTAAGATGGAGGATCGGCAGGCCAAAATTATTGTCGATATCGATAATGCCTTAAAGGTGACGGGCCGATTTACGGCTGGCTTCCGCGAATATTTAAAGCGCCTGCGTTTGACTTCTGCAGGTAATAAAATCTGCCTTCACCTTGCAGGATCCCCCATAGCGGATTACTTGGGCGATTTGGTGCCCGCATTGTGTAAAATTTCCGTAAGGCGATTTATCCGCGTTCGGGGGTGCGTCCCGTGCCGTCCTTTGATGTGGGATGTTCGGATTAGCGCAGCTTTTGTTTGTCGCGACGCCTTCTAGTGCTCCCGCATGTGCATTCTGGATGCACCGAATGACTGTAAATCACACCAACGAAATCAGCAGTTCATGTAAATGCAGTCCGTTTTCATGAACATTTAGCGCAACTACTGTGACTCGATAACATGCCAGCTGTAAACCGATTAAATATAATAAATCAGCGAGTGAGTTTTGCATAGTTTACGTGGATTTGACTCCATAATCTGCATTGTAAAATATTAGGTAATGCAACCGGACCGCAAATCGGGCAATGAAACATTTGTTACTCGGTTACTAATATGTTTCTAGTCATGTTGGGCTAAACCGTAATTCCATTGCACGCCAAACGATTGTTTCATTTGATATTAGGGGGTGGGGGAGAAAGTAACTACAATAAATGTTCGAACAAAATTTGCATAAATTTTATTTTGTAAGTAAAATGATATGAATGGAGCCTAAAATTTTTAAAATGACGAATTAGCATTTGTTAGAACTGAGCTAAACACATACACACCAAATAAAATTTTATTTATGTATTTCCATAGCGACCATTGTAAATACGTCAATACCAATATTAGTGTTGTGATAAGGAAAATAATACAAAGATAAATTTAATATAAGCAATTATGAGTACGATACTAGCTTTTAACGGATTTGGTGTTAACAATAACAAACTATTGCTTTCTGCAAACAATCTAAGGATTTCCGCAACTATTCCTCAGCCAACTGTAAACAATATTAATAATTATTTACCACAACAGCAGTACTACTATATAAGAATGTCATTTACCAATGATAAAGTACATAACTTAACCGATTATGTGGAAAGTTCAAATATTTGGCAAAAGGTAAAAAGAACCAATAGAAAAAATAAAGACAAACTCTAAAATGTTAATGTAAACAACAAATTTAACGCTTTAGCTGAACCCAATAAGCAAACCATATAAGAAGTTGAAACAAAGTAAAATATCAAAACCTCTACTGATTTATGTCTATGGGGTAACCAATCAAATGATTAAAAAACTGTGCGAAATGAAAGAGAGAATAGAATACTACCAAATATCTAGTAAACATATAGAAATAAATCGTAAAATTTCCGGTACTTACAAGAAATTAATAATATTCTTGAAAGAAACCATTGTAATCCATCACATATATCAACTAAAAGAAGAGCGACCATATAGAATAGTGACAAAATATATACATCATATTACAGAAACAGAAGAAATCTAAAAAGAATTTTGAAATAGAGGCCACAAGTTTGATACATAATTAATGAGAAATATAAAGTAACAAAAAACTCTTAATCTATTTTCTATTGAGTTAGAGCCCCCAAAAAGGAAAAACGTGTTTGTCATAGTACCACCAAGAAAACTGAAAGGTATTATCCAGTGAACTAGATTCCAACAGTATGAACATTCCAGAATATGTTATAATAGACCAAACGTTTGTATACACAATAATACTGCTTGTAAAAGATCTAGGGTTATTCCTGCCACATGCAGCCTATGTAATGATTGACACCCCACCAACTATAAAGACTGTAAATTCTACCACAGTCTCTTTAAACCCCACATTGCAAACAGTAGGACAATTATCAAAATACAACCAAATAACACAAATGCCCTTACTAGAAACATGATCACGTCAGTATAGCTACTCCATCAAAATTACCAGCAAGATATCAATTATGCAGATGCAATAAGAAAACAAAGAGGTGAAGAGAATCTGGAATTCTTGGAAGCATTAAAATCCATGTTCAATCTACTAATCCAGTAAAGTACAATTCAACCCTTATTAATAAGTTTCACTAAATGTATCAAGTTTGCCAATAACCTTCTACAACACAAAAACGAAGTAGCAATATTTCTTCGTCATAATTGGTAAGTGAAACATTTTACAGTCAGATTCCATTTTAATATACTCCAATATACTACGCATTGTGCAAATCATCCAGATAAAAACGGCTTGTCATACAAAACTACTTTGAAAGACAGTAATACAGGTCAAGAAGATACCATATGACAGCAATCATCTCAATATACTACCTTCATTGGCACAACATAAAAAAATAACACTTCAGACTTTTTTCAGACATTAAGGCCGAAATTCGCCACAAGAGATACAACAAAAGGTAGAGAACGGGCAACCTTATTCAAGAGAAAATTTATTCTTTTCTCTCGACTATTGTCAAAACGGAAAAAAATTTTGACGTGAAATTTTTATCACAATTGGCATTTTTGTGTCATACATGAAAATGAAACTCAGCTACTTCTTTATTTACTAATAATAACGATGATCAGTAGTTTTATTATTTACAAAAATTACTGTTGCGACTAGATGACGAGAAAATTAACTGAGAAGAATATTGCATTGAAATAAAAGATAACATAAACCTACGTATAAGTCTTCACAATCCAACTGAAGTGAACGGCATGCTTAACACGCCACGCCTGCGCTGCAACTATAAAAGCAAACTTCTGTTAATATTCAAAAGAAGCTTTAAACAGATTAACTAATCAGTTAAAGGCGAGATTCAAAAAAGAACGCGGCAAATCATTCCACGTTCACATTGTCAGCCTAACAAATTCGATAACTCGATTTGGAAACCAAAACCTAATCAGCAAGTACCTTCTATACAAAATGACGAAGAGCAGTGGTGTTTGCTGAACATTTTGCTAATGTTTTTGTACCAATGAACGATGAAATATATAATAAGTATAAGAACAGCTGCCAAATATCCCTTTAAATATACTGGAAGTTAAAGTTTTCACCACAAAGAAAGTATAAAAAGAGATTAACCATCTAAATCTCTGAAAAGCTCCAGGTATAGACAGAGTTGACAGAAATAATGAAGGAATTACCGCAGAAAGGTGTACTGTTAATTACTTATATATTTAATAATATAATAATGGTAAGCTTTAGGCTCAATACAACAATATCTCAATACGAAGCGCTCTTTTCTTAAATACATATGATTAATGAGACTCTTGGACCTCAACACGGATAAGAATTTCACGCGAAAACTATATATTTAATTCATAGCACAGAACTCACGCAAGATTATGCTATTTTTGCTATGTTGTCAAACCGACGTGGAGATGTTTATTTAGTGAGTTTGTAATGGGTATGGAACAATGACATACAATTTATTGTATGTATGGTGCCAATTATGCCTATTGACCTTTGAATGTAAATAAAAAATAGCCAACATAACTAAAGCTAAAGTGAATAGCATCATGTTAAATAGGAATACTAAAAATCTGCAAAGTTCTACATCAAAAGGCAAAAATGTTACTTTGTTGTTACCCATTTTTCTTCTGAATATCAAATGGAAATGTAGTAGATAGTAGATAGCACCTTTGTTTTTTACAAAGATAGAGTGAGCAAGATGTCACCCTAATTTAAATTGGGACCTTATTGCTCCATTTTGCAAATTTAACTTTATGCCATTCACCATTTGCTTGAAACCCACCTTTAACGTCATCGCATGCCATCAAAGATTTGCAGTCAGCACTCAAAACTATCAGTAAGGCTAATAGCGTTAGCAAGTTTATATTGATCATTACGAAATGACTTTACCAACTTTAAAAGAAGAACATTAGCGACATCAATACATTCTTCTTGTACGCTAGACAACAATGTAGACTCTCAGATATTGTGGTTAGATTTAAGGCATTATGAATTCTTGCACGTTTGTACAACAATATCGTCAAAACGACATATATCTGGTTCATACATTGGATTAAAAACTACTCAGCTTTTTGCAAAAATGTGTAATGAAGTTCAAGGAATGGTAAAGTAATTTAACATCAAGAGAAGGAATTATTTGCTCTAATAGAACATATACGACTTTTGCCTTTCATTTTAGCAGTTCACGCGTAAACTCGCTAATTCTTATTTTATTATCATTCACTTGTTTCTTGCTATTTACAATGATAAAGTATTGCTAAGAACAGAATCAAAATTTATTTTACAATAGACCTGTTTTTCACACCCTCATGTTGCACACGAAGTATTACCAAGCCATTTTCAACAACCTTCTCACTACAGACACATTTACCTTTCTCCTAAAATAGTAATATTTCAGAAGTGACAAATACGAATTTTATGGCTTTAATGTAATAGTAATTTGAAAAACAAGAAATGCTATATGTAATCGACTTTATTCAATTGCTAGAGCACCTAAGTAATTATTGGCATTGGATGTCGTAATAGAAGTTGTGATTTCTTCCAAACTACAGAACGCCAAATATAAACCTTAAAAGAATACTTTAATAATGTGAAAGATTTTGCTTACTACCATCTCCAATAATTTTGTATTAGGCCCAACGTTGTTCCAAATCATTACGTCCTGGAGCATCTGGAGAATTCTAAGTAGTTTATTTCGCTTACAATAGAATAAAAAAATGAATTAGTTTATTTATATGATTATAAGCGGATTTTTATCCAGAAGTTTATAATTCTTTTCAGCACATTAATATGACTTCTGGTGCGCGACGACCGGGCAGAGAGAGCGAACATATGAGAGCCTTAACCTCTCAGTTCGCAGGCCGTGCTCCCACGCGGAGCGTAGAGCCTTGCCAATATTACTTCTGGCCTTTTGTTAGGCCCATTTCGAACTACCGCAGCATCTACTTTGTTGCTTACGAGTTTCGATACCACCAGAGACCAAAAATTTAGTATACGTCACAGTAAATAGAGGTACCTTAGCAGCTCCTATTATTAATTTATCGGTTTACTTTTCTGTCCTAAATAAAGTTTTTCTGGTTTTTTTAGAAGAATCTTAAGGAACCAATGTTTGATGACGTTCAATGGTATCTAGCCTTTTATCTTCTTATCCATCTTATTCTTTGCAGTTAATAGATAACAATTTTTGAAGACCAAGGACTTGTAGTTCAGGTTCTTAAGCCAAACTGATTGTGGACTACGCCACATTCATTTTCTTTTCCAGGTCATTCATGGTCCACTCAGGATTTTCTCTTTTGATTAGCAAATAAACTTATTATTATTATGCTCTTATATCATTTTCTTTATTTTGCTTTGTTAGTAGCAACTTTCTTTTAATGGCCAAGTTCTTTCAACATTTTGATTATTTTTATATACAAGTTATTTTGATGAGCGATTTTTTTAACGGAAAGCGAATTATTGTGCAGTTTCTGACTTATTGAATAATCCAATAATGGATTGCGTATACGTAGGAAGGTTTGGAAAGAATGGTCAGAAACAAATAAAAAATTAGTAGTTTAAAAAAATTGAAGTTTACATATCGCAGTTTTTCGAATAACTGAAGGTCTTTAATATAATACTTTATTAGAAATGGTTTTAATCAACCTTACTAATCCAAGGATTTTTAAAAAATTGGATATGGTCTTTCTTTTTGAGCATGTTTTTAAATTATAGGGTACATTTAGGCGAATTCTGCCTAAACACCACTTTAGCTGTCAATATATTATAGAATCTTATCTTCTTGGTCGTCAAGAGAATGCGTACATACCTTTATAACAGCACAAATACAAATCTGGCACTTTGGTTCTCAAGCTTTGTTTTAATATATGCTAATAGTGAAGGCATATAAGATCACATTCTTTGATTAATTTATAATACTCTCAAACAAGAAGTCTTGTACTGTATTGACTGATTTCTTCTATTAGT
The DNA here is from genome assembly GCA_036346155.1 of Sinelater perroti. Taxonomy (NCBI): domain Eukaryota; kingdom Metazoa; phylum Arthropoda; class Insecta; order Coleoptera; family Elateridae; genus Sinelater; species Sinelater perroti. The sequence goes on from JARFIY010000366.1 coordinate 1,128,619, forward strand.
GTAGTTCAATTGGCCCAACTCATGGTGTCAACAAAACATGGCTTAATATATTTGTTCTTTTCATCTTTAAGTTATTAGAAGCAGGATTTCTTATTTCTTGTATAAATCGGCAAACTTGAAGATGTTCATATTTGGTTAACTATTAGTTAATATTGTCGAGTTAAATTTTGATTTTTTGATTCAATTGTGGCTGCTACTGTTTGTTACTCTAAAAGTAATTTTTGTACCCTCATGACTCAAATTTATGCCAAATATTTTGAAATAATTATTGAAAACCTGTTTTTTTTCAGATAATATTTCTCCATTGAACCATAACAGAATACTACCTACGTTTAAAATCCGAGTTAATATTAAGTTTCACTTGATGTACAACCATTGATATATCCCATTTTTATTTTAATAAACGTGGTCATACAATCTTGGGCACCCTGCCTCGCTCTCGAAATAAATAAATAACAACTCGTTAGCCTCTAAAGACCCAACTTCTTAAACTAAAAATGGCGACCAAAAATTGGATCATTTTATTATAATAATGACTGGTATAATAGGTGTTTATTTTACGATTCAAAATATTGTCCATTGCTGGCTACTACTTTCCCCATTTTTGGGACAGCGTACCATTTTTGCGTCGAAAAAACTGCTCATCTTTTGAGGCGATCCACGTATCGATTCAATTTTTGACTTCTTCATAAGAACGTAAGTGCTGGTCGGCCTGGCCGTGTGCTATTGTTCAAGAAAAGAGATAGTCAGAGGGGGCAATGTCTGGAGAATACGGCTGGTGGGGTAGAACGTCCAATTTTCCCGCGTCTCCAGCTATGTTTTGACCGACTTTGCGACATGGGGTCGAGCATTGTCATGCTGCAATATCACTTTATCGTGTCTTGTATTGCGGCCGTTTGCCTTTCAATGCTCGGCTTAAACGCATTAATTGCTTTTGATTTTAGCAGCTCATAATACACTACGCCCAGCTGGTCTTACCATATATTTTATATATAATTTGGCCTTCAATGTGGAAGCATGGCCGAAAAGTTCCCATAATTTTTTACGCTGGGGGGTTATCGTAATGAACCCATTTTTCATCCCCAGTCACAATGCGATGCAGAAATCCCTTTCGTCTTTGCCTTTTAAGCAGCTGTCCACAACCAAACAAACATCTCTCGGCTTCAATTTATGTGGACTCCAACTTCCTTGTTTCTGAATCATTTCTATGGCTTTGAGGCGTTTTTAAATGGCTTGTTGAGTCACTCCTAATGATCCTGCCAATTGTTCTTGCGTTTGACACGAGTCTTCATGGTGTAATACCCTCAATTCTGCATCTTCGATGTTAAAATCACCGTTATTGAAGAGCTGAAACTACTCACGACACGTTCTTTCACTAATAGCGGTTTTGCCATTAGTATTCGAGAGCATTCGATGAACCTTAGCCGCAGATTTCTTCATATTGAAACCGAAAATTGAAACCTCCCGCATATGACGAGAATTTGTCTCAACTGGCATTTCGAGAATAACTTTACGATACGGACACAAATCGACTAATGTTTTGATGGGGTTATGTTGACAAATGCCCAAACTTATTGTATGACGTCTACATCTGCTTATTTCCACCACCACTTACCGCCTAAAGCCATCTATTGGAAAACGGCGGAAGCAAAGTTGTACACCTATAAGAATTTGTAGGTCTTAATTTACTTTACACAATCTAGGAAGCGTTGTTGACAGATGCTTTAATTTGATAAACATTTAGTTCTAAGAAGTATTTTGAAAATGCCACAAACTATACTGGCCTAATTTCTTAATTAAAATATAATAGCCAACAAAATATACGCAAATGAAACGTTAAGATAGCTACAAATCACTTTGGATATTTTATTTTGAAAATATCGAACACCCGGTGCAACAAAAATATTTTATTTGTTTACTTTAATTTTCTATGGAAGTATACAATTTATAATTTATAAATTGTTGTTATTAACAAATCAGCAAATGAAAATTGTTTTTGTGCTATTTAAAAGAGTAAGTTAAGTTTTATTATATTTATTTTTACCCCGGTATATTTACTTTTTTGAAAGTTGTTTTTATTTTCTATGGTGCATCCTATATGTTTTAAAGTAATTTTGATTATTGTTGTAGTGCTAGTATAAAAAATAATATTATTTTATTTTAAATATGCATAAAGATTTTAGCATTACAATATTTAATTTAAATGTGCTTATATAGCGAAGAGTTAAAAGTTCTAGCACTCATACAAATTATTAATACAATTGCAGTCATAATCTATGAATGTTGGAATAATTACAATAATTATTTAATCAGTTTTTGCGCAAATAATATAGAGAGTGAAAAAACTTCTCTCAAAAGTGCTGTTTATTACTATTTAAGCTCTACTAAAGCTGAATGGACAATTTTCTTTGCTGTATATTAACATGAGCTTTACTATTCTGTTCTTTAAAACAATAAATTTGATTTTCTTTACCATTTGGAACAGAGAGGTAAAGCTGTCGCACCATATTACCTTACTATTATGTTAGGTAACTAGGGTATGTCAGAATGGTGCTAAAAAAGCTCCTCAAATTCGCCTTACGGAAAGGAGTGTTAATGTACAGGAGTCGGATAGTTAGATTTAGAATGCCATTTCGTCGATTAGACCACTGTTGCTATTATTAGGATTAAAAGAACTTTATTGTTGCTACGATGGGGATTGAAAAATGTTTCCAACAGGATACATATTGCTGTTTTTAAACTGTTGACAAAAATCGAAGTATCCATTTGGCACCATATGAAGGTGCTCATGACGAATGCGTCTCATGACTGTATCGGAAAACTTTAATCTTACTGATATTTTTTTTACTTTTAAACGTCTGCCTTGCATCACCCCACGCATTGTTTTATTCTTTGCACTGGAATATGAAGGCGAAGATTTGCCGTCCCATCATCCAAATGTAGCTTAATATCACTGGGACCATGACCTTTAGTAAAAAATTTAATTACGGCTCGATACTCGATTTTCGCCAGTGTGCAAAATGGCGCGGCATTATCAGCTCAAATGACTGTTGCTACGCAACTGAGACAAATCGGTTGCTGAAATTTTTATGAACGTTATCCAAGAATTACGTTGACACTACCGTTATTTATTTTTGTATTACTATTATAACATAGAACGAAAATTGTCGGTGCTTATCTTGCATATTATCTCAATTAAATGCTTTTAACTGGCATACATTTTGAGATATCCACTCGTGATGCTCTTTATGAATCAGCGGAATTGTTAATGGCCCTTCAATCGCTTCAACTGTAAATCAATGCTGCGTTTCCAGTACTGCATTCGTATTCTGGTCTAGTTTAATTCCTCTTGTTCGCATTTTGCTATTAAACCTGAAAATTGCAGGGCGCAGCCCGTTTGTAAGCAGATAACTCCGCACGGTTGCAGATTTAAAGTTTTATGCTGCGCGCAAAGCCAAATTGCGCCAACATCGCCGCCGATAAGCTATCAAATTGCACTGAATCGGATCCGCGCAATTTCAATAATTATTTTTGAATAAGTGGCCAGCCCATCATACACCCGGCGATAACGTTTATGTATGCGCGTGCTGATTTCACACGGCCAGATTGTATTCGGAACCTATTTTTCATATGCAAACAACTTTTACCACCTAAGAGCATTTTAAATTATTTATTCGGTTTAATTTACCACTGCAGCAGCGTGTTGTGAGGTTTTTCAACTAAACAGTACGCTTGTTGCATACATAATGAAGCGTTTAATATTGCGACTGCAAAACAACGAGTAGAGTGTTCGAAAGAACTTTGTTGAATGTAAATGTCGAGGCAATGGGGCAAAAAGTATTAACAAATGATTTTATGCTAGCGCTGTAGGCACTTTAGTGGGATATATAGGGCGTGCAAAAATAACATTTAATTACAAATTTGATATATTCATTTTTTTATTAATGGCTTTAGGCTATTATTATACTCCCATTTGGGGTTGTTACAAAAGTTTCAGTTCTTACTACGCTTTCTCTTTTTAGCGTACTCACGTCCATTAAATCTCTATTGAAGTCGATTTTGCTCCATCATATCAGCTACCTCCATTCTTCGTCTTATCCACTGTTTTGCTATCCATTTTTCCATAGTTCGTTGTGTTAATTTTGAAATATTAATTTTGTTTTTGATCATTTACATAAATCGAACTTTTTTTTAAATAAAATGTCATTATTTTCTTCATTTCTTCTTTCGTTTTGTTTTTCTTTTCTAACATAAACCTTTATTCACGTATGTTTTTGACATTTTCTACTTTTTATTATGACCGTACCACCTCCATTGTGGTTTGCTTCTGTTTTATTGTCGTGGTGGTTAATTGTCCTCTCATGCTTTACAAGTTAAATGTTATTATTACTACATCGTCTATGTATGACAGTGTGAGAAATATTTTATATTAATTTTTATTCTCTTATTTGACCAGATCAGTAGTTTCAAAATATTTTCCATAACAAGCGTGAAAAATTTAGGGGGCAACGTGTCTCCCTGCTTAACTTTTGTTTTATATTACTGTTTTTCTTTTTCCTATTCGTTCAGATGGTATGTGTACTTGCTTTGGTTATAATATAAGTCTTGCAATTACGCATAACTTGCATGATGCTCTATTGAATTAAATGTGTTTTTGTAATCGACGTATGCCATAAATAGTTGAATCTTATAATCCACTTTTCACTTAAGATCTTCATGATCAGATATAGAGTATCTTTTCCAAATCTGTCCTGTTCTTAAGAATGATATCCATCAACTTTGTTGTTCAGCGCATTGTAGGCATTTTCATCAAGGGTTTGCGAAATACGACAAAAGGTTGTTAAATCTATAGTTTCCTATTTTTCTTTTATTGCCTTTTCCATGCAGACGGCATTTTACTTTCACGAAGGCATTTATTTCTATTTTTAGTCCTTCTAGAATTATGTTAGTGATTTTATTATTTCTTTCGGTGTAATTCCTGGTAAGTCTTCAGATCCAACATTTTCTAACAGTCCGATGGATAATTTCTTCACATTGCCTGAATAGTCTTCTGTTTGATACAAATCAGGCTAGGACTTTTCTATTATTTGCATTAACTCTTATTTATATGTAATTGCTTCCCTTTAATTATTTATCAAGGAAATTATTTGCCTTTTCCCGGTACGCGGTTTTAGGCATTTAATATTTCTGTTTGTCTATATAGTGTCGTTCTTTTACATTTCTTTAATCAATATGTTTCGCCATGCTCTTTTTATCTTGCATAATTAATTTTTTATTAATTTATTAGGCTTTATATAATTAATATAGCTATTGTTAGCAAATAAATCTACTTTTTTAAATCATTCTCGTGTAGTAATTTTAATTTATTATCTAATAATGTTCCAAAGAGCTTTAAATTGATGTACGTTTCTGTTTTCTTTTCAATTTTTTTTATACAAACTTGTGCCTTTTTCCTCTACAATCGCTATAATTATCAAATCTATTAAGTACTGGATTATTATATGTTTATTATTAGTTATGATATCGTTTTTAGAAATATCATCAGCACTAATTCACGCCCACTTTCTATTAGATTTCTTTTTGAAAAACAAATTCAAGAATTAGAGACTGTATCCATTTATAAAGTGCACTTAGAGGATTGCGTTCACCATAACTGTACTCTTCAATAAGGGTTTTCTTTTGTCTTCTTTTATGCCTAATTTATACGTTCACACAAGTTCTTGATTTTTTCGTAGAATTTTCCACTTTTTCAACTGTGTGGTTGCTGTACGCCATTCTTTCCAGTATGATTTTGTACATTTCTAGATAAAATGTGTTTGGATGTGTTAAGAAACCTACATCCATACATACATCTTATTCGGACATTACCTTTTCAGTACGTATTGAGACAAAAGGGTTTTGAGAGGGAAAATAAAGGAAGGGTACAGAGTCAAGGTAAGACATATGATTCCCCACATATATAAAGGTATAGGGTATCATGAATTTGCTCAGAAAGGGTCTCTTGGTCCCTAAAGTAGAACTATTTTTAACCAGAAATGTTAAAATATTTCTACCCTTACTCATTACTATGTTTATATTTGTTTAATATTATAGTTAAATGTGCGCAATATGCTAGTTATAATAATGGTCTTTATTATTCAGTCAATGTTTATATATGTTTACAAATGCTTGTCATTTTTATTTTACCGATTTTCTATTTGATATCACTGTTGAACCTTTCACATGAATTCGTAGTCAAAGATGGGATAACATATTTTTAAACTTTAAAAACGAACCTACTTTGATAAAGAAAACTTGAGAAAACTCAGGCTTTGGTTACAAAACCGAGTTATAAATTTCCAAAAAAGTTTCAAAATATGTTTGACAGTGTTACACGAGATGATACCCAATTAACCATATCATAGTACAGCACAAGATATAAATTTATAGTTTACGCGGTGTTGCCAATATTATTTGATAATGCGCAATGCATTACAAACAAATAACAGTTTTTCGGCATTTTTGGCGATTATTTGAACCATTTGTTTTATTCTAACCAAAGAAGCAGGTGGTTTTGAAATTATTGATTGAAATATTAAGATCAAAGTAGAACAAAATAAAAAAGCATTGTGCTACAATGTTTCAAATATACTTAGTACCAGAATGTATAGTTCATTTACAGTAGTTTAAACAACCCATAAAAATGTTTGTAGAGAAAGTCCCGAGGGGACAAAGGTATCCGTAAATTAATGTTCCTTAGAACTTGACCTGTAATTAAAAAGTTATAGTTCAAGTTCACCATGAATACTATTACTATTTCTCGTTAATGCGGGTTTTGTTTGCATTGTATTCTTAATAGTAGAATAACGTGGTTTTGTATAGATTGCATCTTTGTTTGGTACTAGGCGAAAGTAAATAAAAAATAAGACAACATCTCTTTTCTTGTTTTTTTTTTATATCAAATAAGCAGGACATACAATGAAATAAAGCTGGGAACAATAGCTTCTAACGTCAAAATAAGAATACATGGTGGTAGAATTGTTGTAGTGACACAGATAGGAAATTTGATAATATTGTATGAATTTTAATTTTGAGTACATACTTAAACTCTTCTTTAGCAAGAGCAATTACAAGATTTAGTAAAAACGGAACAATTTACGTTAGTTCTAATATCAAAATGACATTAGCGGCAATTATTTATCGCCATTGTGGCAAATGTGGTGTAACTCTTGGTTCAACTACTAGTTTGTGCCAAACACAACGGTTTTAATTATAAATCTCCTCAAGATTGTGTAGATGCTTAGAAATTGCTCAACGGATTACTTACTCTAAGTTTCTTGTGCAAGTTATTATTGTATGAAACAATAGTACTCTTTCAAAAGTTATTCCATTTCTTTTTCTTCTATTTTCTACGACGCGACTCTTAAACTGCTGAAGACACTTTCTGGAGCTACTGTAGAAAACATTTTCCTTTGAGACCTGACAAGTTATTTTCCGTACTTCATCGACACTTTTTTCAGTTAAAACTCAAAAAGAAGAAAATGTTGTAACTATTGTTTGTGGCAGAACATTGCTTTTACCACTGATTTCTATATTGATTATAAAATTGGCAGATAACACTATTTCGACGATAAGGCAAGATTAAGGTTATAGATCGGTAATAAAGTTGCGCACGATTGGGAAGCGGAGAAATCTACAAATTACTAGTTGTAAAGTCAAGTGGGTGAGAAGTATGGAAAGTTATTCGAAGGTTAGTATAAGGGAACTCCTTAAATAACTGTCCAATTAATAAGAATATTGTCATAATAAAATAGTGCAGTGTCGTCTGGCATTGTTAATAATATCAGGATCTGATGGATTCAACAACATAGTTCCTATTAGTATTTTAATACGTGTGGTAACATGAAGTTTCTATACACTCGTGACTTATACACTGTGAGAATTAATGAAATAAATATGTCTAGGTCATTTATGATATTAGTATGCTTTCTAGTTTTATGTTTGTCAGTTATTTATTTTAAGTCAGAATATTGACCACTTTCGTAACTATATCATTGATTTATGCAGTCATACATCTAATTCTTAATTTTTGCAAAACTCTTTTTTGATTAAATTTTATACCTAAAAATATACTCTTTTATTTTCATAACGGCTCTTTGCATTTCTCTAAATTAATTAATCTTCAATATTGATGAAAATTATTCTACGTAAGTAAAAAAATTAATGATAATTGAAAGTTAGGACTTCAGTGTACATTTGCTGTGGCAAAAAGTCAGCAAGGGTTTTATTATTCTTTATTATAATTAACGAAATTGGATGGTTCATAAATGTAGGCTACTTTTACGCAGTGAAATAAAACAAACTTTGAAACAACATGGGAGAATACTTCTATGTAGAGATATTTTCTAATTTACTTGACAAACTCAAATAGACCTATGCATTTATTTGCACTCTGATTTTTTGCTTCCCTTCTTTCGGAGCTGGCCAATTCGAACGCCCTAGAACTTCCAAACGCAGCTAAGAACCGGTCGCTCCGTGAATTATCCTTCGAACTATTTTAGAACCCTCGCTGTTTAGGGAAGCACAACTCCCTAAAGAAATATTTGTGGAGCTGCTTTCACAGCAACTTCTTTCATTATTTTCATGCGTTGGATAGATCGTTGAAATCTGGCGGCGGCCGAGTGAATCTCACCATGTTTATCAGTACGTAGCGATCTCCTAGTGGAAATTCAAAACCTCCGCACAGTAACCGCATATAACTAACTGGTGGATATTTCGAAAGTAATTCGACTCTCTAGCCTTTTAACACAAATTTAATTCCTGTAGAGCTTATTTTGTTTGATGTTTCATTATGTTACTATTATATAGTAAATTTATTTATGGTGCCTCCGAAATATAACACATCAACAGTATACTGTGCATAGTCTAGCGTTTAAAGTTGCTTTGTGTATAGTAAAAGTTGGAATAACAAACATCATAATGTATGCAATTACTAAATAACTATTCAGATTTCCTTCTACATTAAAAACAGCATTATAAATTATCAATGTCAGTAAGAGGAAAATTGCATTTTGTAACTCATCCAATGATTTTACTGAATACTTCAGAAGGGTTGTGCTATCACACGCAGCTTGAAACATAAAATCAGCACAAGGTTCTCATGAAAGTCCCTAGACGAAACGGCACGTTATCGGATCGTGACCTGAAACAGTGGGCGTTTCCTGGCTGAAACGTAGCTTTTAATGGATCCTTTTCAGCGCGGCTATAGTTAAGAGTCTTGTCGACTCTGGAATTTTATTGTTTTGCTGCAGGCTAAAAGTTTTATCGGATTACCTAGGATACAACCCCGAAACAACTTACTGAATGCGATCAGCTGTTTGCTGCTCTTTTTCTAGCCGTAGCGATAACTGTTTCGGGGTCGTCCAGCAGCCTGCCTTGTTCGAAATTTATTTGTGCGAAAATTTTGGATGGATTGTCTGCAATCATGGCGTCGAATCCGTTTAAGCCACACGTGGCCCATGCGATTGCTCTGGATCTAATATTGGTTTTGGATTGCGTGAACGGAACGTTTAAAGTGTAATGCTGCATATGACACGCATTGTAATGAAGTAAAACGAGCGATTTGGATGCTGTGGATAATCTGGCAGAATGTCGATTTGGAAAAAATAAACTACAAAATTTCAGCTTCAATTTTTTTAGGGCGACAAACGGATGAAATCTGAAAATTAAACTTTTAGAAAATATTAATATTTTATTTATTTAAACTACGCGAATGTAAGTGTAGTAAATTGAACAGCCCTGATCAATCGCCGAAAATAATGTTTTAAAAGAGGTAGGGGTAAAAAATATTGGTAGACATCATTGCTTTTCTGTTATTGCAATAAATCTTTTTGATCAAACAAAGGTATTACTTATGCCAATTACATTGTTATAAATTTATTTTATTTTTCTTTTTTATAAGTTTACCTTTCTATTGGAACATCCACTTAATTTAGACTTAAATTGTCTTTATGGGATATAATTAATAAAAGGTTTTATATAAAAATATGTTTCATAGCCTTACAATGTATGTCATTTATGTTTCATAAAGTCGTGGTATGTCCCATATATATTAATATAAGAAATACAGTTTGTAAAGGTGCGATGAAACTCAACAGCCGATGAGAATGGACTGTAATACGCGTGCGTAAGTGAGAATGAGTTTACTGGCCGAGTCAACTAGAAGTTAGATGCTAGTGAATGGGCGCATGTAGTTATTCTGATTATTCAAAGGGGTTTTGGAGAACATACTATTAGTACAGCACAAATAGAGGAGTGGTACAAAGATCGAAAGATATATTTTAAATGATCCACGTTCTGGAAAGCCCATAATTCAAATTTATTACCGTGCCACTTTTGACTGTTCTTTAAACTTAAATCGCCTTTAAAAGAGAAGATTCCAGAATGTTGACTGTAAAATGTTTTAATCACTGGAAATGATGCTGGATAAAATGTATGAGATCCCAAAGTGCTTACTTTGAAAGGGACTGACGCTACGTACGTTTATTGTATGTTATCCATTATTTTCCTAAATAAAAAAATTGTGTTATTGTAATTGTAATTTTATGTGATTTTATGTCTTTTACATTGTTTTGATATTTGCATTTTTGCAACTTTTAACCAACGTTATATGAGGAACATTAAACTAGAACTCGTTTTTTGGTCACACTTTAATCACTGCAGAATTTAAAAGAAATACTATAATACATATAACGTTAACTGTATTGTTCTTAAACGATTTTAATTTTAAAGTTTGTTATATAGCAATAAAACCAGAACCTTCAGCGGACATAAACAGTGGTCACAGATTATTGTTAGGAAAATTAAGGACGCGAAAACCAAATTAAGTTCAGAGAACTAAGAAGGCGAACCAGAAAAACTGAAGATAAGTGTGTTACATGTTTGTATGAAAAACATTTGTCAAGCAACATTAGTAATAACAGCATATCAATAACAGGCAATGTTGTTGAGGCCTAGTATAAGTTAGAAACAAATATATTTAAAAAGCGCAAAAGAGGCACTGGGAATAAAGGTAAAAACTACTAAGAAAAGAAATGGAAAACACCATGGTTTACAAGAGAAATCAAGAGGTTGAAGAAAAAAGAAAAGCATTCATAGGCTATAATATTAATAGAATCTCATAACACTACAATACATATAAGGAGGTAAGAAATAAAATCAACAGCGTCATTATAAAAATTAAGAAAGATTTGGAAAAGTGTTTGAAGAAATTGGAAAGTAGTTTTTATAGCACTCAAAAGCAAATATGGAGAGTGATAAAGAGTAAGGCCCATAGGAACGAATATGTAGTAATAAATAATATTGACCAGGAAGTACGGGTGAACTTTTTCACTGAATTATATAAAAAGCCAGACACGATAGAGAAACAGAACGAAGAGATAACTATAAATGAAGAACAAGATATAGGCTTAGAAGAAATGAAATTACAAATAAAAAAAGTTAAAAAGCAGAAAATTTCCAGGACTACAAGATATACAAAGAACTTCTAAAATATGGAGCTGAGGCGTTTGAAAATGAAGTGTTGCAAGTCTTACAAAAGATATTTCACCAACAGAAGATACCTAAAGCATATAAACATATCACAATTATACCACTATTTAAAAAGGACGATCGGCAAATACCGGGTAACTACCATACAATTACACTACTAAACATCTTACTTAAGCTAATAACAAGAATTATAAAAGAAAGAATAGAAAACACCATAACTCTCACAGACAAACAACAAGGTTTTAGAAAAGAAAGATCCTGTACTGATACCATCTTTATAATACAACAATTAATAGAAAAATCATTGAGAGTACAATAAAAGAGCGTTTATGTGTATGATAGATTTGCAGAAGGCTTTTGACAATGCTAGTAAAGACACCTGACAAATATTGAAACAAAAACAAGTGGCAAATGAAATTATAAAATTAGTCAAAAACGTACACACCAACAATAAAGTAACAATTAAGATAAAGTTTTAGGGCCTATAGAAGCCACAATTGGACTTTGAATAGGGGACTCACTAAGCCCGCTACTGTTCAACATAGTGATGGATGAGGTAATAAAAGAGGTGAAAGCATTAGAAGGGTACCAAATGCAGGACAAATACATAACAACTGTACGCTACGCTGATGATGGTGTTTTGATAGCAGAAAGCGAAAACCAGCTTCAACGCTTACTAATGAAGACTGCGAAGATATGTCAAAGATATAATATGAAGATACCAGCGCAAAAACTAAATATATGGTGATAAACATAGAGCCTATAAGATATAAATTATAAATTTAAGACGAAATTATAGAAAAATATATTTCATTAAGTACTTAGAACTTAATATAATCAACTATGGAAACCTCAAATAGCAAGTAATGCCACAAGTTGTAAAGGCAGCTAAGACATCTGGCGTATTAAATACCATAATATGGCATAACAAATACATAAATGCAGAGGTCGAAATTTGGATTTACAAGTCTAGAATAAGATCAATATTAACATACGATGCAGAAGCAAGAGATGATGGAAACAGCCGATATGAAGACTCTAAGAAAGATAGTAGAAAAAACACGAAACACAAAGAGAATGAGAAGCAAGGACACAAGGAATCAGTGCAACATACAAACAGTAAATGAATGGATTTCGATTAGAAGGAAAAAATGGAACAACCAAATTTAAAGAATGAAGTGAGGCCGGTTAGTCCGGATAGCCAAAGGTAAATTGCAGGTAGGAAAACAACCACTTGGAAAACCAGCAAGAAGGTGAAGAGATTTACCATAATAGTGGAGTAAAACTGAAGTAATTATATAAATGAAGAAGTAAGAAGAAGTTTATTATAAGAATATTTTCTCTTTTGCTCTTTTGAAATGTTCAAATTTGGATATTAATATCGTACTTTTTATTATGTTGCTAACAAAAGTTTAATTAGAAAACCTTTGTAACACTTTAGTTACCCTTAGTCCATATGAATTTTGAAGTCCATGGCCCACGATTTAAAATAATTAACTCTCCCATACATCGTATGATTTTTAGCATTTATGAATAAAACTGAAACTTTTCTAATGATGTTAATGATATGATGTATTTGTTTTGGTATTTGTTAGCTTTCACCTTGCTTTAGAATCAAATTTCCCGTATTTTTATTTACAGCTGTTAGGTTATATTTGTTATATTTTAATTTTTTCCGTAAACACAAGAAAGTTTCCGATGCTCACAAATAAATATGTGAAGTTTATGGTATTGATGCTTTATCAGATTTGGTATAACAAACTTCGTTTTGGTGATTTTGACTCAAAGATGACCAACGTTCCGGTCGACCAAGTTCATGATGACCAAATCAAAGCCAAAATCAAATCGGATCATTTTATTTTAAGATGCGATGTTAGCAAAAGATTCCAACCATCGAAAAGCATTTGCAAAATCTTGGATTTGTTAAAAGCTCCACATGTATTTAAAGAAATTTACTTATCACAATCAATCAAGATCTGCGATTTGCAAATCCAATGAAACGAATGATAACTGGTGATGAAAAACAATTAAGGAAATCACATATATCTTTAGTAACTCGTCAAAAATTATTGGATCTTAGTTAGAAAGTGATATCACATCCACCATGTGACCTTAATTTTGCACCATTACATTACTATTTATTTGGATCTGTGCAAAACTCCTTAAGTGGTAACACTTCCAATGACGATGAGGACGCTGTGAAGTCGCACTTGATTCAGTTTTTTGTTGATGAGAACCAAAAGTTTTATGAAATTTTTAGAAATATAATAAAAGGTTGTCGAACAAAATGAAAATACATTTTTTATTAAACTTTTTCATTTTTTATTAATAAATATACGTTTTACCCAGTTTAACACTTTTACTCTGCTTTTCTACTGACACTTCACACTAATTAAAATAGCCTTATCCTCTTGAGTCTTTTTTCTAATTTTGTTTTGTCTAGAAGTTATAGAGCAGCGACACTTGAATATTTATAAATCCTGGTCTTGCGCTTTTGGACAATGTTCTTTATTCTCTCTAGTGTAGCCTTTATCCCTAGGTACCTCTGGATATCGCTGTCTAACGTATCAAGATGCACCTATGATGTTCCTTAGTACTTTGTTTTGAAATATTTAGATTTTACTAATGTTAATTTTACTGGTACAGCTGTATAACAGGCAACAGTATCTCCATATTGGTTTTAGTGTCTGATTGTATAGAAATATTTTGTTGTGGGCTAACAGATGGGACTTTTTTCCCAGCAGCAAGTGCATTTTTCTATATTTTGTATTTAACTCTTTTTTTTCCTTGATGTGCTTCTTCCTTTGTAATTTAGCATCTGGGTTTTATTTCCAGATATTCTGCTGTACGATAATGTTTAGTGTTACCGATAAGAATTTATTCTTCTTTTTCATGAAATTGATAAGCACAAATTTGTTAGAATTTAATTTTATTAGCCACCTTTATGTCCATTCGATCTCATTCAAGGGTTTCTGGAGCACTTCTGTTGTTTCTATAGTGATCTTTCTTGTTACTAGTATTGCAGTGTCATCTGCAAAGTGGCTATAGTTACTTGGTTGGTTATAAGAATATCACTGGTATACAAGACGTAAAGCACTGGTCCCAGTACACTACTTTGCGGTACGCCTGTCTTAATTTTAAGATTGCTGAATAAATTTTTTTCTCTTCTAGACTTTATTAGAAGATACTTATTGACATATGGACTTTATCTACGGTAGAATGTTGATTTCTAAAACCGATCTGATGTGTTGAAATTATGTCTCTTTTTTCTTTTATTAATTTTAGCCTTTTAAAAAACAATTTTTCAAATAGATTTGAGATTATGATATTGTTTCATTTGGTGGCTTTCATGTTTTTATATCTTTATTACTTTAGCCATCTTTCAAACATTTGTTACGTATTTCAGTTTGTTAATTTTATTATTTCTTTCCTGAGATTTTGTTGGGTTTATGTTTTTCTTAATTTCTTTTGCTATTCCTATTCTGTTCTATCTTAAGCTACCAGTACCCATCCATTTGTCCTTGTTCATTCGTTAAAAACATCTTTTCGAGGTGTTTTCTGCTAGTTGTCTCTTGCCTAACCATTTTTAAGTTTTATTGGTGGCGTTTGGGTTATAAGTCTCTAGGTTTACTTATTCGTCTTCCACAAAGGTAATTGTTCACACATGGTTAATTTTTTATTTCTTGTATTTCTCATCTTAATCGTCGCATAATCTGGTTTAGTCTTGTCTTATCTATTGGGGCTTTCGTTTTTTACCATTTTTCCTGACTCTTCTCTTTTAAGCAACCAGCTTCCTGATTTTCTTGGGATAATTATTGCCTCTCGTTTTCCTTTTAAATTCTGGCGTGCTATTCCATGCAACCTGCTGTAAGTCTGTTATAAACTTTTCAGCTTTCTAGTCTAATTGTTCTTTATCTTTCAGTAATACGTCAAGATGAATTCTGAATACTACTCAACTTTTCCTAAAAGAATTTCCATTCTGTGTACTTGTTAGTCGATGTTGGGTTAGATAAGGTACTTTTCTCTTCAATATTAATATTGCTTATCCTTATCAGGTCTGGTATTTTGTTTTCATTTGTAGATCAATATTTAGATTTTTTTCCGGAGTGGTATATACAATTCAGCTCATTTCTGTAGTCATTTTCCTTTAGTTATGGTCAATTTTGTACCCCATATTAGAATTTTTGCATCGAAGTTTTTCCTAATTACAAACCTTTCCCCTAAGCTTTTCAACAGACTTCAGAAGTTATCTTTTTTCAAATTATGTCTTGGCTTATTATAATATTATATCCTCGTCTCTTGATATTTATAGCTCTAGCTTGAATTTCGTTCTTTTCGTATTTACTTTGTTCGTAGTGGCTTATGTTTTCTTTTACTATCACCGCACTTCCTCCTTTAATAGAGTTTTGTGGATATATAGTATGGTAGGTTTTATAATCTTTAAACTTTAAATAAGATTGTTTTATGAGGTGTGTCTCTGATATAACATCAATCATGTCAATCTATTGTATATCTAAAAATACCTACAGGTGATTTTTGTTTTTGTAGCTATTTCAGTTTAGTTTTAGTCTAGGTTTCTTAATCTCTGTATTATTTTGTAATAATCTTTTTTTGCTGCTCGAACGTCAGGCTTTGTAATAAATTGTTTTGTTTAATTTTTTTTTCAGTTTATTCAAACAAATTATTGAAACAAAACTAAATTACTTTTGCAATAATCCAGTAAATCCAAACAAATGTACCACATCTGCAATCCTTACTCTTTGCAAGTTCAACAGTACTTTAATTTACTTGGCAGGTGCTTTGAGGTTCATTCCAAAGAACTCTTACAATAATAGTCTTGTTTTCCAATCTGCCTAAACAAATCTAACCTAATTCAAAAAGAGAGTTACGTTTGACAACGTTAAATAATGTTTAAGCCTTCAAAAATTAAAACCATGACCTATTTTTAGAATTAAATTTCGTTGGGATACACAAAAATATGGCCTAATGAGAACCCCGCTACATTTCATTCCCAAGTGCACAAGGTTGCTAGTCCTTGTTTACGTCGGGTACCTCACCCTCTTTCAGTTATGTCATTGACATTCTAGTTATGCTATCACAGCGTTACAAACCGAACAAATAAAATTACTGCACATGAAATTGCCCAAGTGCACTTTATGACAAGTTTTACCATCGACAAAGGCAAGCTACGTAATGATGTTAACACGGATTCCTCTTTGGTGGGCTTTAAACAATATTTAATTAGTTACCATGATTGTTCGTAAAGTAAAAACCAATACGATTGTTGCTTTGTATAGTGAACGATTTTTCTATTCATTGAAATATGAAAATTATTTTGCAAATAAAGCACATACGAAACAAACGAAAAACTATTTGAATGCACGCGCCTGAAATAAAAGGCTACATCAACATGGCAGTATAATGAGCAGATCCTTTCAAAAACTAACATCGTTAAAACATGGAACTGCGCGTTTTAAATTATTACAATTGCAGGGAATGTAGCGTTATGTGGAAAAGTTGCTATTGGCACGTTCTATTTTAAGCCCTTCACAAAGCGACTTGTTATGAGAATCTATAATATACATCTTGCTCTAAACAAATAGAAATCGATCCTCGCAGTCACGTCGCGCATATTTTGAACGTCCATGCGTGATAGCGGCCAAACCTGCAGAACAAAGGCTTCTAATGGGTTGGAGATAAACAGTTTTGTTAGACTGTGGGGAAGAAACATCAATAAACGCGGAGCACCACTACTTCCGCATACTTACGAACACGGAACGGCACTTTAAAAATTAATCATGTCTTAGTCGTGATGTTAGACGCCAGTTAATAGTTGTGTTCTGCCAAATAACTAGAGTTTGACTTAATGGTAACGCAATAGGCTTTTTTACGACAGTAATAATGGGGCAAACGAATTTAATTTGCATTATACTACTGCTTAAAGTTCAAAGAACCGTCATCGTTTGACTGAAATAGTAAATTAAATGCAAGAAAAATAAAATTGCGTCAACATATATAAGCTCAAATAAATTATCATTTAATTGTGTAATTTTTATTGATTTATAAGATCGATATATTGAGATTAATTATGGAAAACTGTTTTCAAGTCAGTTGGCTCAATTTCAGCTATAACGCGTTGGATTTCCGTTTTCAGTTCTTTGTGGTTTGTTAGAATAGACATTGGACTTTACAAACCCCAAAGAAAAAAATCGCATGGCATCAAGTCGCAAGATCTGAGCGGCCAGTTAACGTCAGCATTTCTGGAAATTACACGACCAGGAAAACGTTGTCTTAACAAATTAATTGTTTATGTTGCTGTATGGCATTTGACACCATCCAGTTGAAACCACATTTTTTCTATGTCACGATATCGTACTCCATTTACAGTTAAATCTTGGCCATACACATTCATGGTTTGATTTTCCATCACCCAATTAGCGAATTTAGTTTCGTGTCTTGAGCTCCTGAGTTAATTGAACTTTGTAAGGGTGGAGGTGAAGGTGAGAATTCGTTGAAAACTGGTTCTGCTAATGTTCATTTGTTGAAAACGATGACGTGTTGATATTCCTGGGTTCTCAACGATACTCTCACTGACTACTGCAATGTTTTCGGCTGACCGCATAGAATAAGGACGCGGTATAGTTTGTTTGTCCATAACCGAATCAGTTTCCTCAAATTTTTTAATTATTTTTAAAACGATGGACTCATTAAGTGAATTATGGATACTAAGAATTCCATCCACTTTTCCCACAGTCTCCACAAAACTTTTGCCATATTTGTAATGTGTTTTAACAATAACAATACGTTATTCACTTGTATAGCAATCCATTTTTAATAACCACAACGACTACGGATAACAAGTGTCAAACTTAAATATAACAGAATTGTGGAAAATTTAAATCCGGCGTACCTGATGGGCCACCCATTACATTCTCTTATAAATAACTGCAGAAAACATGTCGCGCTATTTATTGTAGGAACCCTGTATTTGGTAAGAGTATTTTGCTTGTTAAATGGACTTTGTTAGACATTCTTTAAGAATCAAAAATGAGAAGTACTGCAGCCTTAAAGTTTAGTGTATTACTTATCTACCTACTTATTCAGAAAAAAGATTTCCTTTTTTATCGTATTAAACAGGCTTTTCACCATCTTTTCTTTAGTTAGACGTATTAGCCTAATTTGGTGTTTATTTATATGTACATCGTGACCCAAAGTCATGCCGGGGTTTCAAATGTTTATCACTGTTTTAATAATGGCCTTATAATATTCCTTATTTTTAAGAATTACAGCCAAAATTTGGGGAATTTACTATGGAAAAACACACCAATTTACAGCACGCCAAGATTATCTAATTTTATTTTGAAATTTAATTGTACATTTTATAGAACAGGATGATGTACATGATCGTCCACGTTCTGCTAGAAAACGCGATAACATTGACCGTGTTGAAGATGTTATGAATGAAAAGTCAAGAACATTGCACCGGAAAAAACTGCAGAACTTGTATGTTCTATGCAAGACTTTAAATACTGTCTAAGTTGTATCCCTATAAAACAAAGATCGCCCAAAAACTAAGGCCTGCAGATTTTCACCTATGCCTCCATTATACTATTCAATTTCAATAGTCGGTAACTAAAAAAAATGTATTCAACGTCTGCTTATATCGAATGAGGAGTATTTCTATTTTAATGGTTATGTGAATAAACAGAACTGCAGATTTTGGGCCAGGGAAAATTCAATAGTTGTTTACCAAGACGAACTTCCCCCGCTTAAATGCAGAATGTTGTGTGGTGTTTCTTCGCAGTTTATTTATGGACCTTGTCTCTTCGAATATGACACCAGTAATGGAATAACGGTAAATGGAGAATGTTATCGTGAAACGCTCAATAATGTTGTTCGGCCTGCGATTAAGAACAAACTTGATATGTGGTTTCAGCAAAATGGAGCCACTTTTTGCCACCATAATGAGCTTATTTGTAGAAGAATTAATTTCGTAAAGAACTTAAATTAATTGGCCTGATTTGATAGTCCCAGACTCCTTTTTATGGAGCTATCTTAAACAGAAACACTATATAAATACGCTTCGAACTTTCTGTTCCTACAGAAATTAGACGAATACAACTTGAGACTATAACAGCTATAATATTCATGAGAGTTTGAAAATGGAGACTATTTTAAGATGTAACCTTTCATGTATGGTGCATACGAATCTCCAAACTGTCAATTTTTGTGTGGCCAAAAGTGAATCAAATTATTGGCGCATAAGTTGTTAGTTATTAAAGCCCCGGCGTGACTTTTGGGTTAACTTGTATATCGTCTATAATTTTCTTTTTAATCCGTCCATTTATTACAGCGGTTTTAATGGGATTTACATATCCAATCCTTTAGCCATGTACAAAATGCAGTTTTAGGTACTCCAAATACTAGTTTACGTTTAGTAAGTGATTTTTGATCCCTTTTTTTGCTAATGTATTACTTTTTTTATCTTTTTTAGTATATTATATCTACATATTATAGCACCCGTATAACAGCAAATATATTGTCTTTTGCAAATGTTATAAGGTTTGGCAGTTTATGGTTGATCTGGTAAATTACCTAAGGCCTATTTGTTGAAACAAGGATGCCTTCATCTTTATAGCTTCTATTTAAGTTCTTAAAGATTCATATTTACAGCAAATATATACTAAACTGAAGAAATTTCTTACAGTTGGTTTTGGTTTTATCTGTGATCCAGATTAGTTTTCTTTTGTAGTTCTAAAACTATACTGAAAAATTTTGCAGAGATGAGTATTATCAGATACTTATATTATATCGTTGATATAACTTTTAATGCACCTGCATTACCTATTTAATCATCAGCAAATGTGATAAGATCCTCCTTGAGGCCACCCTTGGGCAGCAACTATCTTCATCGCTTTACCAAATATAGCGAATGTGCTTTTCTGTAATGCCACATATTATCTCTCATAATATAGGCGTTTGGAAATTTTAATTTTCCCCACCAACTTTATAAAGGATGGTGTCACACAACTTTGTAGATTGATAGTGATGCTGGATGTAATAAACCCCTAGTAGTGACTGTTTTGTAATATGTCAGTTTTTCCATTAACTTCATCAAGAGAGACGGCGAAATCTTTAGATCGATTCCGATCAGAGAGAATATATTCTTCTGCTTGGTGTGCTTCTAGCAGTATGCTTAATAATGATAATTTTCCTTTTCTACAGCAGCACAGATGTCACCTATTCAGCAATACTTAATACTATTATAAGTGAGCATTTTATTCCAATTTTAGGTACTCTTATAATATGGGTAAGACTATATGTCCTTTATCGGGGCGAACTGAGAGGTTGAGGCTCTCATTGTCCGATCGTCTTGCACCATCTCTGCCTTATTACTCTATGTTCGGAGTGAACGCAGATCTTAATTATTTTTAGTGACTGAATAAGCCACCCACCAGGCATCTGAGCCCCGGAATAAGCCCGGGTTCAAATGTCGCTAGGTATTCTTATAAGATGTATGAAATGAAACTGATATTTATATACTAGAAGAGCTGGATATAATTGTCGAACTGATCGAGTTACGTTGTACGAGATGTTGTCGTGGTTATGTCAGTAATTTTGTATGAGCTTTTGTGCTAAAGTTTGGTCTCTTCTATTGTAAGTAATAAAATCTAAGGGATACTTACCTCTACTATTATTAGTACCGAATCTTCACGCTATATGATAGACATTGGAATTAATTCCAGCTATGATCAGCGGATTAGCAAGCCTGTGGTACACTATTAGCCACTGTAATTCATCATCATGCAGGTAGATTGGGCTAACCTAGTAGAAGGTATACTGAGGCTAATATAGTTTCCTTCAGATTTACTTCCCATTGTGTTTTTATATCCAATTTAAAATACAGTTTGATGTAACAAAAATTAGTTTTAATCAGTTTTTTATAATATAGGATTTAATTTAAAATGTTTCTGTTGAATATTAATTAATCCTTGATACTTCCAAAACTAGATATTTTCTTTTTATCGCAAAGGTTCTCAAATCATAACTCCGCCAATTTCCTTAGAAACAAAGTATCGGTAGCCACGTTACGCTGAAGATTTACTTGAAAAACCTTTAGTATCTTCTAGTTTATCAAATAGCAACAGCATTAGCAAATATTACATTTATAAACATATATGCACCTACAGATGTGGCAACTGAGGAAGAAAAGGAGAAATTCTATGAAAGATTAGAAGAAGTTTGTGAAAGCATAGGAAATCATGAAACCATAATAGTAGCCGGAGACTGCAATGCCAAAATAGGGAATGAGGAATATATAAGTAATGTAGCCGGAAAACATACAATCCACGAAATATCTTCAGAAAATGAAAAAAGACTATGTAATTTGGCAACACAAACGAATATGGTTATAGCGAGTACAATGTTTCAACATAAGAAGGAACATAAAATAACGTGGATGATACCAGGGAGGACCGAAGGGAATCAAATAGATCATATAATGATTAAAAAGAACAGGAAGGAAATGATAAAGGATGTAAGATCGTACAGAGGAACAAGCCTAGACACGGACCACCAGTTACTAATAGCAGAAATGAAACTAAGGATAATAGAGAATAAGAAAGGAAGAAGGATAGAAAGAAAATGGAATACAGAAGAACTAAGAAGAAATGAAAGAAAACAAGAATACGAAGAAGAAGTAAAAAGGCAGCTAAAGAGAAAAAAGCAAGACAGTAATTGAATGGAAGAATATAAAACAACATATAACAAAAGCGGCTGAAAAAAAAATAGGAAGATATCAGTTGAAGCAAGGAAAAGAGTGGTTTGATAATCTTTGTGAGATAGCAATAAAAAGAAGAGAGAAACAAGATTAAAATGGCTACAAACGAGTAATGAAAATGACTACAGAGAATATAAACAAAGGAGGAAAGAAGCATCAAAAGTAATAAAAGAGAAAAAACAAAAGTGGTTAGATGAAATGATGGATGAAATAGAAAATGACAACAGAAGTAATACAAAGCTATATCAGAAAATAAAGAAGCAAAAAAGGAAAAGGAATAACTTAGCAAACATAGATATGAAAGAATGGGAAAAATACACGAGGGAAACGATAAGAATAGAAGTAGACATAGAAAGTGACAGAGAAGGAAGTAACGAGGAAATAAAAGTACCATCGGAGGAGGAAATACATGAGATAATCCAAGAGATGAAACAAATAAAAGCAGCAGGGTCAGATAATATATGCAGTGAATTGATAAAAAGCGGAGGAAGTGTACTGGAGAAGAGAATTTTTGAACTAATGGGGCAAATATGGAAAGAAGAAACAATGCCGCAAGAATGGAGGATAGGAATAATAGTGCCGATACCAAAAAAGGGAAATTTAATGAGATGCGAGAACTACAGAAGAATAACTTTGCTAAATACAGCATACAAGATGCTCACAGCACTGATTCTAAAAAGAGTAAAAGTAGAAACAGAGAAAAAAATTTGACAATACCAGAATGGATTTAGACAAGGGAAATCGACAATAGACGCAATACATGTGATAAAACAAATAGTAGAGAAATGTTACGAGCAAGATACAGAAATAGAAATTGTATTTATAGATTTTAGGCAGGCTTTTGATGCCCTCAATAGAAATATGATGAAGGTAGATGCGAGAAATTTAGGAATACCGGAAAAACTAATAAGACTGATCGGAATGACACTGGAAGGCGCAAAAGCTGCGGTGATGACGTATGAAGAGATATCGCAAGAAATAGACATAAATACAGGAGTTCGGCAGGGGGATGGATTGTCGGCCACACTATTTAACATAGCGATAGAAGGAACTATGAACAAATGCGATGTAACAGGAACAATAATTGAGAAGTCTGTACAAATAGTGGCCTATGCAGATGACATTGCGGTGTTAGCAAGAGATAGGAAAAGTTTAGAAGAAACAATGCAGATCATTGCAGGAGAAGCTCAACAAAGAGGGTTAGAGATAAATCAAGGAAAAACTAAATATATGAAAGTAACAAGAAAAGAGACAAGAAGAAACGCAAGAGATATAGAAATTGGAAATTACAGAATTGAACAAGTAGATAATTTCAAATACCTTGGAACGCTAATAAACAGAAGGGAAGAGATAGATCAAAAGATGCAAGCCGGATATAAGGCATATTACAGTTACAAAATGATAATGAATAACAAAACAATAAGTAAGCAAACGAAGTTAAGACTATACAAAGTGGCAATTCGACCGGTAGTAACATACGCTGCAGAGAATGTATGTTTGACAAAGAGAGATGAAGAAAAACTAAAAATTTTGGAAAGAGCAATACAGAAGATTAACAAATAACAAAGTAGAAACAATATTAGAACAGAAGAATATTGTAAGAGCAATGAAAGCAAAACGAATTAGATGGTACGGGCACATAAACCGAATGAGTGAGGAATCGCTAGTTAAAAGGATAACAAAATGGAAACCATCAACAAGATCAAGAGGAAGGCCAAAACTGAGATGGGAAGATCAAGTAATTGGGGATGTCAGTAGCATGAGAGTTACAAGGTGGACAGACAAAATGAAGAACATGAAAGAATGGAGAGAAGTAGTGGAAGAAGCGAAGAAAACCCCCAACCTGTGAAGAATAAAGTGTAGTGGAGTGACGACCCATTGTGCTTTTAAAAAAGAACCAGTCTATAGAGCCCAAAAGGGCGGCTTCAACTCAAGGAGTGTATAGCCTTATATATATATATATATATATATATATATATATATATATATATATATATATATATAAAATAATAAGACGTGTAACGCACCGTTTTTTTTAACGTACGGACAGCAACCATGACATACTTATTACTTTTCACATTTTACAATAAAGTATAAGTCATGATGAGTAGAAAAATTTCTCTGGCAAAGTTCTATTACCTTTTTCTTTTAATAGCATAAGCAATGTATTAACGAAATAACTTACGCAACGGTGAGATTTTCTCCATCGTCTATGGAATAAGCAACGATCTTATACCACAACGGTTAAGTGTCAAAAATTTTTATGATGATCATGACCCTTAAGAAAATGAACAATGTAGAGAACTTACTTCGACACAAAGCCTACACAACTACAAACGAAGATTTGAATATAAAATGTACTTAAGAAGATGAACAGTATGATCTTATCGTTAGTACAACTTCCATGATAGGTTTTTAGAGAACCAATGACGATTTTGTAATCGGACAATTGCATAGCAATTCTTCTCTGTGATGCTTTTTAACGATCTCTAATGATTTGTAAAAAAAATTTGTTTATTTAGAAACGAATTAAACGAGTTAAAAGTAAATTGAATTGAATTAAAATTAATATTTAGTATTAGTTATTTTATTATTACACCTTATACGTTTGGTAGTCTCAATTGAAAATTATTAGTTTGATAAGATTTATAAAGCAACCTAAAAAGAGAATCCTACGAACTGAAATGACTTCGAATCCAATTTCAGTCTTGAATATTGTGACGTCTTGCAATTAGCTTTTAGTTTTAATAAAAATTTGCACCATTTAACACAAACTTTAATATTAAATGTCATTTAAGTACACTTTCGAACAGAACGAAATTATTTAAACTTTAAACATTGACCTTTGCAGAGCGAATATATTTAGTTTTTCAAGACACAATCGATAAATCGTGCTATTTTAACGCTAGTGCAGATTATTAATCGGTCGCTGAATTTCGCTCATTATCTAAATCCATTCCATTACGATCGGCGAATTACAAACGAGCCGCTGAAGGTGCACCGCAATACATTAAACGCGGGGTAAATCGATACAACAAGGATCGCAATACCTTCTGGCCCACACTGTAGTTTTAACTAATTACAATCAATTCAGATTAATACGAGGTACGCTTGGAAAGTAATGTTCCAACAGACAGATTTCTGTGCAGATATTTTTACTGATAGGTTGATGTAAGAAATACTGATTAACAAATACTTAATTATTAGGCTTAAAAAGTTTTGGTTTTGATTGTAACTGATCTATCAAAAGTTTAAAAGCTTTTTGGTTTAATATTTACTCAATGTCAAAACTATAGCTTTATCCTTTTATTTGCGTTCGAATTGTTTGGAGAATGGTCTTCATTCAAGTCGGCCTCTTTTGTCCGACATTGAAAGAGCAGCTATGTTGCACGTATACTTATGAGAAATAAAAATGCCTGACATACCAACAAATAAAGCTTTCGACATTTCTGCTCTGACATTATCCTTTGCGATCTGCAAAGTTAAGTTTGCTCTCTGTGGGTGCCTAATTTCTCAGTTAAGACGATACCGTTGACTTGAAAGTACTAAAACCCCTTTTGTCAAACCAACTTTTGTATCGTCAACCCTCCAAGCGTGAATGGAAGAGGTAACGAGCTTCAACTAAAGACCTTCTTCATTTATAGCAATTTTCAGAATAAACATAAATGTAAGGTTTTTACTTATTATATGTTAGTGCAGTTTATATATTTATTATTTAATGCTCGTTTTATATGTAAATTTTATACATTTTATCTATTTTGTAGTGTTTTTCTAGATTTGCTAGCCAAATATATTGACACTAGAAATAATTCATGTTTTCATCATCGCAGTTATTGGCATAACAATTAAAATGCGAAAACGAGAATTTATGTAAGCCTGTTTTCATAATTTAGTAACAATCGCGCTTTATTTTTAATCCCCCGCCATTTTAATTATCAAACGCGGATTTACGGTTTACCAAAATTTAAGTTGCGATACAACACCAACTACCGCGCCGCTTTAAACCCCGAAATTTTATTCCACCGCATGGGACATTGTTTGCTTGATAAATAAAAAGGAATTTATAAAATCTGCCAAACAACGCGCGATTAATTAGCAATCGTCGAATTCCGCCGGGTTAAACGACCTCGCCTGATCCCATCAAACAAAAACTCTTGTGATGATAGAGATTCTACTTTTTTAATTGTTCTTGTTATGGCTACTTTCATTTTGAGATCGTTTGGTACATAATTTGCTGATAAATTGATTTACTGTGGTATTAATAATTGTAAAATAATTTATCCTTGAAATATTCAAAAATAAGTGTGATACCAAGGAGCTGAGATTAAATATTTTCCTCGGTTAGATAACATCAATATCAGAAGACTTTTGTGTTCACATATTCCAATTATTTTCACTGTACATTGCTTATTGTACGTCACCATGACTTGTCACAAAGAAGTTTCAGCAAATTATTTTTTTTATTTTAAGGTTAGTGGTTAGTTGAATTTTGTATTTGATAAAACGGAAACAAAGTAATCAATAATGATTAATAATGAACTGCCATCAAAAAATTACAAGAAGCCAAGTTTAGAGTGAAATTAAATATCACTTTTTCATTACCTTCCACAGTCCATTATTTATAGAATTTTGCACTAAAACAGATCTTTTGTTAAGAATGTGTACGATGAGTATATATTGATTTAGACATTACTGAAAGGTAGTTCGGATAGTGGATAGATATTCTTCCGAGAACCCATTGGATATTCTTACCTAACTTTTGACATTATCAAATGTATCCCTCTTATTTCCTTAATCCTCCAAAAAGACAACAGAAAACCGCGTCGATTAAAAAATTCCTAGGACATCATGTATTTTCAAACTCACTAATACATGCGCTTCTTGAATAGAGCAATGGTACTAAGAATTTCCCGCAAAAGCAATATCAAATCTAAACTGAGACTTCGAATAGGAACATGGAATATTGATAGTCTTTGTGGGCCAGAAAAGACTTAACGTAATAAATAAAATAAAACACTTAAATATAGCTATCCTAGGAATAAGTAAAATGAGTGGTACAACTCCGAAAGTGCAGTATTTTTGATTATAATCTGTATTACACAGGAAATAGAATTGAGTAGGAATAACTGTAACCAATTGTGTTACATCTGTAAGAGTTATTATGGTTGAGCCAAATTCCAGACATAATTCATGTCTACATACCATCCATTAAAATTGAAGAGTACCTTAAAATATTCTATAGTAATATTAAAAGTCAAGAAAAACTAATAAATATACTAATAGACAACCTAAATTCCAATGTTGATAAATATAAGGAAGAAAACGTAATAGTTGACAATGGCTTGGGTGTAAGTAACATAAGAGTGGATCGATTAGTTAAATTGTGCAAAGAAAATACACGTTGTGTAATGAGTATATTTTTTAAGTTACCCGAACAACGCTTGTACCCATGGAAATCTCTAAGTTGCCCAAAAAATCAAAATACATTCTATCGTACAAGGCAAGATGCTAGGAAAAAGGGGCTCAGGTAGAAGAATAACTACTTGACTGGGGAATGGTTTGATAAATCAACATCCTCCTTATTCCGAGCAAGAGCAAATTGAAATAGCCAACATGGCAGCCAACATTCTATAAACGGATTCGGCACACCAAGAAAAAGGGGAGAATTGTTGGTGTTTTCAATGTCGTTGCTGACATTTTCAGCCCCTCTGTTTATAGAATCAGAAGATTTTTGAATTCTGATAATTTCTAAAATCCAAATGAAGATCAATAGTAAAACCAGATCTACATATGACATTACGATCTAATTATTAGAAAGTATCCTCGCTGTTTATGAAAGGTGGATATATACTTAGTCCTCGCTTCCCTTGAAAAAGCAAATATATGGGCTCGAAGTTGGTGGATTCAGAAGTTAAGACTAGACGTGGATTTTGAGTGCTCCATAGATGAGTGTTGCAACATTGTCTAATGGTATTTCGTGCAGGTTTCTTATATTTATTACAGAATAAACTTAAACCACAAAGAACAGTCGCAAATTCACTGCTCGAACTTCGCTGCCCCAAAAATGTTTCCAACCGAAACCAACAATAGGAGCGAAAGCTCTGCTCGCTCGCAATCGATTCTTAATTTTGCCCAGAAATACATGTCAGCCTGAAAGCGCGGCCGTTTCGTAAATACAAAGGGCTAGTGGGGAATTTCGCATCAGATCCAAAAAGATGCTTTGTGAGCATTCTGCGCGAGCCTCAAAGGATCGCCATGTTTCGTTCCGCGCCGGCCGCAGTATGTTTAAAATATACGACTTTTTAATGCGGAAAGTTTTAATAAGTCCCCTTTACGATGAAAGTACGTGTGCCTGCCCGCAACGTGTAATTTCTCCTAAATGAATCGGCTTCGCTGATGGAGGCCGCCGGGCGTGAAGTAGAGGAAAATCGCATTGTACATCTTATGGGAAATTAAGGACTTTTTAGTTTTTGTCATTAATGATAATTTTTGCACTAACAACTTGCTAGTTAAAGAGTTTAACTTTTAGCAATATGAATTCTTTTGTACTGTCATTAATGATGTAGCATTATAAATATCGTGCTGCTCCTGTGAAAGATCAGCTTGGATATATATTTAAATTATATAGTAATTTATAATTATTTAATATCATTTATTTTGTTAATTTAATAACTTTCTTATACCTTATAAGTGCAATCAAGTCTATTGAATGTGCTGGCAGAAAGCACAGTTTTTACAACAAATGCAAGAACAATAGAGAAAATTTTTAGATTTTTTGTAGCTGCTGACGATATGACGAGCAAAAAACTATGGGATTTTTCAATGAAGTTCATCTATCTCAGCAAAAATGTTTGTTTTGAAAAAACGTTCTACGTGATTGCTGAAATAGCAGCCATCTGTCGAGTGCACTGAAAATATACTTTTTTAAACAGATGCCGCCCGAGGAAAAATAAATCAATCATAGAATTGTATGCGAAGGCCTGTGTTGTTATAATTAGAAAGGAATCTCAAGCGTATATCTTATTTCAAATTTTTCTTTAGAACTTGTGGCTACAGTAAAATAGAGTTAAAGTCCATTAACACAAAAATAAATCACATCGCTAACAGACTTGTTGGTGGTAAAATATAAATATAGATGTACATGTTTGTGCATAATAACAAGAATTGCAAACTGACAGACCACAACTTATTTTACCAAAGTAATTTATCTAGAAGTTTAGATGTCATGTTCTCGAGTTGCCTTGTTTACGAATAGCTAAAGAGGAAGGGGCTAAAATAATTATTGCGTTATTAAATTTCATCAAATACTTAATTAACAAATATTCCGTAAGTTTGTGCTCAGTATAAAAAATGACATTTCATAATTTTCCGATAATTGAAAAATTATATAAATCAGTATTTCAAAGTTCTGATAGTAAAAGTCCTTCTGGACCGTGTCGAGTGAATAAATACATGAAGAAAGGGTATGAACGAAATCGGAATAAGCGATTAATAAGGAGAGTAAGAAAAAGGAATGAAAACTGGTGCAATAAGCGACGAGTGTTTTAATTATTATTAAAATAGGAGGTTGTGAGGATGAAAATTGCATGAAAGTTAACTTGATAAGAACGATAAGTAAAAATCGACCAAGTTACCATTTACCATTTATGGATAGGCAACGCTCTCTACAACTTAAAGTAGAGTAAAGCATAAAATCAGACTGATAAAAACAACGAGAAGGTAAATATTTAGGAAATTTTAATATTAAATTAAATCCTAATAAGTAATAAAAGACAAGGAAAAATTAATAATTGCATTTAGAAGAAACTACACGCAGTTAGAAGAAAGGATCCGACGGGTCCATGACTCCTTACAGGTGTGATAAACCAAAAATAGAAGGATAATATTGCCTTTAATAATACTAGAAATGGAACAGAACGAAATCGTCAAAAACAAATCAAAATTGAAAAATAGGACAGGAGAGCTTATATTTATGAATAATTGTATAACACTGAAAGAAATGGAGACTTAATTCCAATTGAGAGCATTTGCCAAAACAGAAAAGGAAAAAGAAAAGGTAGCAAAAATTGGTTACAATAAAGTGATATTAAATTATGAAGAATGCAGATGGAATAAAAGAACCTAGAGAATGGAAAAACAGCTACCAAAAAACTAGAAATAACTAAACAAGATTTAAAAACGGAAGCCTACAATGGCAATGAAATGGATAAGATTATGAAAAGAAATAAAAACGCAAACAGACAAAGAAAGCAAATACATAAAGTTAGGAAAGACCAAATTAACAGAAAAAATAAAAAAAACTAGACAGAACTAATAAAATTAAAAAATAATATGAAGACAATGCAAGTAATAAGTAAAAACATATATTAGAAGAAAACAAAATAAACAAAAACGGAAAACTATGGAAAATATAGACATGAAATTTCAGAAGCTTAACAAGGAAGAGGAACTAACAGAGGAATTGGAAAAAAATAAATGCAGATATTGTTGGCGTCACCGAAAAGAAAAAAAGAGGTAAATGAGAAAAATTATTAAAAGTAGGACACTTATTGATATATAATGGAGTAAAAGACGAAAATAGAGCCAGTGAAGGGGTAGGATGCTACATTAAGGAATAAAATATAAAATACGTACAAAAATGAACCGGGTTATCAAAAAGGATCTTGAAAATAGAAATGGAAATAGTTGAAAAAGTAAAAACAACGATCATAATGGCATACGGAGTCAACGAGGATGAAAAAGCCAACATAAAGGATGAGTTTTGTGAACAACTAACAGAAGTGACAGAAGAAATTGAAGGAGGTGCACACCTTCTAGAAACACAAAGACTTACAAAAATATACCATAAAAGTTATGAACTGAAACGAAAGATTAATAATATATTACGTTATAGTTAATAAGAATTATAGAAGGATAAAGGACACAAGAGTAAGAAGAGAATGTATTTTGATCACTTTTTTTTTCTTCAGCCTTGTAGCGCCCAGTATTCAGCATAGGCCTCCCTTTTTGGGGGGGGGGGATTTGGCAATTAAACGCCACGCTTGCCGGGCGGGTTGGCGAGTGGATAGTGAATGTACTTTTTTACGACCGCCAAAGGTGTTTGTATGACGGCCGGAGAGCATTAAATGTTTTTGTCATTGCCGGGGTTCGAACCCGGAGCCGCCGTGCGCCAGTTTGATGCCTTTACCTCGCGGCTGTCGTGCTCTCTGTTTTGATCACTACCTAGTATTAACGCAAATAAAAATAAAAAAGACACAAAGGAAATATTAGGACAAATGGTAAATATAAAGGTGGGGCTCAATCTAATTGTACAGCAATTTTAGAAAAAAAATTAATGTCTTATAATATTGGTGCAATGGGTAGAAAATGGTTATAAAACCTGTGTGCAAGTAGCTTTTTTTCAATCAAAAGAACGCTTTATTATTAAGACGATCTGGTTCGCTTCAAAATCATTTGTAAAAAGGAAGATACTTACTTTGAAAACAAGAACACATTAATGAAGCAAATTTGACTTGTGCCTTCATGTCCTAATCCAGGAAATGGGGGCAACTCTTCTTCCAAAAACACTAATTTATTTTACACAATCTTAAAATTCATCTTACTGTAAGATTATATCTGGACTACAAGAACCCATGTAAATAAGCTCAATATTATTTTCACTTGGGGAAAATAGTTTGTATTTTATTCCAGCTAAAAGGTTATTTCTGAACTATACAACAGTATTTTATGTATTTCATCTATTTGTGGATTATATAACCATGATGTTTGTTCTTTCGTAAAACAATATAAAAACAAGCTATGCGGCTAATAATAGTCCATTTCATTGCTTAATGTCAGGCGAATTTATTTATTTAATAATTTATTTCATACGACAGTGATAAACGCGCCTATTTACGCTTTACTAAATGGTGTAAGTTTATTTAAACATTTAAATTTAAATAACTTAAACTAAATCAACAAATGGAACATTATGTTTCCTTTCCCAACGGGTAATTTGAATACCAATTATGGATATGTCAGTAACACACCTACAAATCAGCCACCAAATCAATATCAAATTTATCAATTACCTCAAGGTAGTCAGCAATCCTTTCCACCTAACTTTACATACCAAACCTCCTCACCTAATCTAGCCATGAACACTTCTTATACCGGTTATGACCCAAAAGTAACAAGCCACCATTCATCTACGGAAACAAATAACCTAGCCTCTACTGATGAGAATGCAACCAAGGAAATAGCGGATAGTAGTCACCCATGGCAGGTGGTCAAAAAAAGGCGAAGAGTCAACAAATCTACTGAAAGTATATATAACACTATAAAAACTACTAAGCCATCACCAATTTACATATACGGTGTTACTAACCTCAATCAAATCCTACAACATATTTCTGCAGTTGCCGAAGTTGAACAATTCTACACAAAAACGCTAGGAAATAATATGATTAAAATTAACGCACATTCATCAGACACGTACCGACGACTTATCAAATACTTCAAAAAGATGAAAAAGTAATCCACCACACATACGAACCTAAAGATGAACTTGAAGAACAAGCAGAACATAAAGTACGGAACATAATGAACATATTACACAGGACAACTAAAGATCGAGTTCCACTTTTCTATGTAGATCTTGAACCTAGTGAAACCAATAAAAAAATCTTCGACATTGAATTTCTCTGCTGTAACAAAATCAAAGTAGAACCACCACACAAAAAAAAAACTGGTATTATCCAATGTACAAGATGCCAAAATTATAGCCATTCTAAAACCTACTGTACCAGATAGTATTGGTGTGTTAAATGCGGGAAACAGCATGATTCAAAAACGTGTGCAAAACCAAAAACTACTATCACATCATCAACCCGACCCTTTTCAAACCGCAAAACTCCAAGCCGCTAACGTCGAAATCAATGCACACCAGTGGTCATTTACTGTATCTGCAATTTATTTCCCTCCCAGACACACTCTTTCTACAGAGGACTACACTAAATTCTTTCATACTCTGGGAAACAGATTTATTTCTGGAGGCGACTGGAACTCCAAACACACTCACTGGGGTTCTAGACTCATAACAATAAAAGGTCGTAGCCGCTTCAGGTCAATCATGGCAGACAACTATAACTGTCATAGCACTGGGAAACCGACACATTGGGCCGCAGACTTAAACAAACTCCCCTATGTGTTTTTACATTTCACATGGTATATCTACAAACTTTGTGCTGACTGAACCAAGTAACGATCTTTCTGGAGAACATGTGCTTATGTTCCAAAAATTTCTTCAAAACAAAATTGATCTTAAAGTGCGTATAAAACAACCTGAAGACATAGATCAAGTAGTACAAAACTTCATTACTCACATTCAAGAAGCTTCCTGGGTAGCTACGCCTATTGAAAACGAGCAAGTACATCAGATCTTTTTCACCTGCAGAGGTTCAATTCGAGATAAATAAAACAAACAACCATAAAGCACCAAGTTACGACCTTATTACCGGCCAAGTTCTAAAGATGCTCCCAAAAAAGGCGATAGTATTATTAACAACTATTTATAATCGAATGCTAAGCCTATCGTACTACCCCCTACTATGGAAACAAGCGCAAATAATAATGATCC
The DNA here is from genome assembly GCA_036346155.1 of Sinelater perroti. Lineage (NCBI taxonomy): Eukaryota > Metazoa > Arthropoda > Insecta > Coleoptera > Elateridae > Sinelater > Sinelater perroti. The sequence goes on from JARFIY010000366.1 coordinate 1,162,545, forward strand.
CTAAACCTGGTAAACGACCCGAAGATGTTACTTCATATAGGCCAATTAGTCTTTTGCCCATCTTAGGAAAAATGTTTGAGAAACTATTCCTTAAACGCCTGCTGAACGACACAGATATCTCACATATACCTCACCATCAATTCGGATTTCGCGAAGGGCATTCTCCAATCCACCAAGTGCACTGTATAATAAATCAAATTTCACTGAGCCTCGAAGAAAAAAAATACTGTGGAGCTGTATTTTTAGATGTCGAACAGGCGTTCGACAAAGTTTGGCATACCGGATTACATCATAAACTGAAAAGGCTTCCCCTAGCTATTTTTATCTTCGCCTTAAGTCCTATCTTACTGACATATTTCACAATTAAATACAATAATGAATTGTCCATCTATTTTTCTGTCAAATCTGGCGTCTCACAAGGTAGCACCCTTGAACCCTTCCTATATCCTATCGACGCACGAAGATCCCTACCTAGCAGCCGCTTACGAAATGGCGTATAAAATCAACCCAACTAAATCAGTACAAATAACATTTACTGGCGGAACAGATGTACTGGTTATTAAAATAAAAACTGTCAATATCAAATAAGCTGCTGCTTTATAAAACTATCCTGAAGCCCATTTGGACATACGGGATTCAGCTATGGGTATGTGCCAAACCTACTCGTATTAAAACGATTCAACAATTTCAATCAAAAACCCTTCGTGCCATAGTGAATGCACCATGGTATGTAACAAATCAGACACTGCATGAAGATCTCAGCATTCCCTTTATTACTGAAGAAATTCACCGATTTACTCAGAATTATCAAAAAAAAATTAGTAATCATCCTAGTGAACTAGTCCACTAACTGTCTGCCAACCTCTTCCCAGTGAGACGACTAAACAGAACCTGGCCTTGCGACCTGAGAACCCCCTAAAGCAATAGGATTACTGCAAGAGTACCACTGCTGAGTTGTTTCTCTTAACACTGCTTATTTATTGTCATCGCATTTTCTTAATACTCCATGTAGAGTAGATGGTAAATTTACAATTGTTAATAATAAAAAAAATTAAATAAGAAAGCTTAGACATTATTTCTCAACTTGTACTAGAAGTAAAAAACTACAATTTAAATAAGCAGTCGAATACCATATCCTATAAAAAATTTTAATCTATGCTTGAAACAAATATTTAAACATTATTAGAAATAATATAAACAAACACCATCCGGTATTCAAATTGATCAATGGTACAATCAAAAGTGTACATCGTTATATTGAATCGATAACCAGTTGAAGGGGTAGCTACCCAAATATATTTTCTAAAACAAATGAAGGCTATAAGGGATACGTGCCATATAAATAAAATTAAATGTAATGTCAAATTAAACCAAGTAAAAATAAGAGTATACACATTTGAGAGACTTTAATGAACAAGAATATTTTTAGAAAATTGATCATTATGTAAAGCTGCTGATACGAATGAAATTCAAATATACAGATTGTCATAAAATATTGATCCAATATTATCTTCTTTGGATCCTTATAGAGAACAAGAACAAAACTAAGAAATTGTCTGTTGGCTCGCGATTACTGTTAAAGAAGGAAATAATTGTTAGATGAAAAATAAAAGAGGTACATTGTTGATGGGGTCTATACAACAGCTGTTTAGATGCTTAAAATTAGTAGTTGTAAACAATCCAAAAGACACCTCAACAAAATGTACTAGAGGTTTAGTCTAATTTGGAAATAAAGGTTGTCCGATCTACAAAACAAAAGATAAAATAGAAAACATTAAGTAACCATGTGTAAAATTTTAATAGATATTTATTTCGTTCCAGATTTTTTATTATAAACATGTAAAATTGTTTGTAAATGTATAACAATCCTTGTGTTGCGCTATAAAAAATTAATCAAAAAATATCATTAATAATGTTTACATACTTTTTTTCTGTTATATTGTTTCGAACAAAATGGACTTTGATTTACAAAATACTCACCAAATTGTCTTTTCTCATTCATCAACATATCTGTAGTTTTGCAAATAATTACACGTTGAATGCCTTTATTTAACTGTTATATACTCTTTTCCTTCCAGACCCACCTCTCAAAACAAAAAAGTTAGATGAGGTGACATTGCAATGTCCTGCAAACTCTACAGTGGCACGGCAACCAATAAGTAGAAACTGTTGATTCATTAATTGTTTATGTATGACAATTTTTGAGACAACTATTGATTGATAGACGGAAGGTCAACCTTCCAAATGGTTTTTGTCAGCCGATTTCTTATATTTAGTACACAGAAGATTCCAATTAACCTTTACTTCTTACTTTCTCAAACTCGCCCATTGAGATACTCCAAGTCGAAAACTGAAAAACTTGAAAATTGAATATGGGAGCACGATATCCGTAAAGTAAAAGCCTCAGCCTACCACTCTCACGCGGGGGTCCTGTGTTCGACTGCTGGATCAAAAGCAATGACAAAACGTCAAATGCTCTCTGGCCGTCACACAAACGCCTTTGGCGATCGTAAGGTACATGTTTCTATTAGGTTAGGCTAGCCCAACATGGCTCCATAGTACCCCAGGACTGTACGGTTGGAAACAGGCTAATAGCCTATGTCTAGGGTGGTACAGTCAAATCACACTATTTGTAGGTATTAAAAAACAAACCAAATTTTTTTTCCTTGCAACAAATGTTAAGAGCACAAACGAAAATTGGTATAAAAGAAAAAATTTCGCTTTTTGAATATCACTCTAGGAAGATGACGACCATCATTCTGTACACAATGTCTGAGCCTTATACGGAAATTCTCACCGACACAGCCGGTGTTATTGCACAAATTTCTTCTTCAATTCACTTTTAAGTCCAGTATAGTTGCTGGGCAAGTCTCAAAAACCTTCGACTTGAAATATTCCCATAAAAAATAAAGTAAAACTCAAGTCTGGAGATTTTGGAGGGCACTGAATATCCTCATTCCTACTGACAAGGCAGTTCTGGAAAAGGTCTTTCAGAAAATTCATTAACACCCTAGTTGTGTGAGTAGTTGTGTTCTTATTTACAGAACATCGTTGAAGTTCTGGAATAAAGGAGATTTTCAGCATTTGAACGTAACGCGCTGATGTCACAGTAACTGTATGAGTATCATCATCCCCGAAAAGATAAGGGGAAATTATTCCATTCGAAGAGATTGCGTACCAGACTGTAACTTTCGCCGAATGGAGAGATCGTTCGTGAAGTTGTTGAGGGTTGGCAACAATTCAATTGTAAAAATTTATTCGCTGACGTGGAAATGAGCTTCATTGTTCACCCATAGATTATCAATGAGCTGTGGGTCGTCTTCAAGCAGCTCTAACATGTGCTCACAAAAACCAACGCGTATCGGATAATCTCCAGTATTCAAAGCATGGACAATCTGCATTTTATACGGATGTAGGTGTAAGTCATCATGCAAAATTCTCCTTACTGTGCGAGTTGGGAGTTCGAGATAGCAAAACTGTTATACCTATCCTTCTTATTGTTTGACCGGTTGTACGTAAGTTGTTGGCCCAAACAGAAATGACTTTCCTACTTGTAACAGGAACACGATGCGGAACATGCGTTGTGCTCGTACGTAACTTCGACCATGTTCTAAATTCGTTGTAACAGCGAAACCTCGTTGTTCACCGGTCCAATGGTGCATGGTTACTAAACTTCCAACTGTGTGGAATGTGAAGCTCACTGCTTACTTCCCCTCCCACACACATCCTCAATATACAAACTTCTTAGAAATCTGCAATTTGACTACCCCATTTTGTCATAAAAGTAGACGAATAAGAATTACGAATATCAACATTCATATCCCCCAATCGATTACCCTGAAATACCTTAAACACTATAATTTGGAGTTGAAAGATGAAATATTTGTACGTAAGGATAATCGAATATATGGGCTGCTCCATATCTATTGTCAATTGGCTAAGTGCGATCTGACGTTTGCACCATACAATTTCACATTTTTGACGGCATACATATTCAGAACGTTTTGTCATACGGACGCTGTTTATTTGGTTTTTATTATGTTGAAAATTTCTTCTCGGCCAAGAAATGGAGTTAACTCGTGAACATTTTTGTGTAATGATTTTTTACGACTTTCGGCGTGAATTATTTCAACAACAGTGCGTCGATCAACTCACTTCAATTTTTGCTAATAAAGCCCCACATAGAGCTACTGTATATCGTTGGTTCATTAAATTTAGTCGTGATCGTAGTTCACTGGCGGGTGAATTTAAAGAAGACTATCCAAAATCGGCTCTGGTACCAGAAAACATCGATGCCGTGCGCGAACTGATAAAGCAAGATCGTCATGTGACTTATTGTGAAATTTAGGCATCTTTAGGCATTAGTATCACTAGCATACATTCAATATTGCATGAATATTTAATCGTAAAAAAGCTGTGTGCTCGTTGAATCTCACATACGTTAACAATCTCTCAAAAACAGGCTAGCGTTGATTGGTCGAAAGAAATGCTCAAGAAATATGATCATGGTGCTTTAAAAACTGTTTACATCATCATCGCAGATGACCATTTATTTGCCAGAAGTCACCGTGCCAATGTGAACTCACACATATCAACGCAAACAACTGTTTTTTGAGCCCTCAAAACGTCGAATTGATGGGTCACCCGCCATGCAGTCTTGATTTGGCCCTTAACGATTTTTTTTCCACGCGTAAAGCACAAACTACCTGGAATACGATTTTCGACGCCGAAAGAAGCGGTTGATGCGTTCAAAACCTATGTTTTGGAGATACCTGATTCTCTGTGGAAAAAGATGCTATAAAAATTGATTCTAGCGTATGCAACAATGTATTAACCGCCGGGGAGAATATTTTGAAAAGCAGTAAAAAAGTTTCTGGCATTAAATATTTGGTTTTGTTAGTTTTTTGCAAAAGATATTGCCCACCTACAATGATTACGGATATACACTAAAGGGCACATTTAATCTTGTTTTAATGTAATCGGCGGAAATTTGACCTACCCAGTTTTTCACATTTCTGGACGAATTATAGCCTCAGGACATCAAAAAAGTTGGTTTGAGCCATTGGTTTGTTTGTGTGTGTGTGTGTCTGTCAGTAAACAGGATATCTCGAGAACCGTAAGATCTAGAGACTTGAAATTTGGTTTGCAAGTTACTTGTAGGTAGGGGACACAGTACGAAACTTTTTGTAAAAATCGGCTGAGTCGTTTGGTCGCAAAAGCGGTCGCAAAGCGGTCGCGAATCTAAACTGTTGAAGATACAAAAAATTTATGACGATAAAAATGATTTGTTATCATGAGATAAACATGAATTTAAAATAAAAATTGGTAAAACAGGAACTCGAAAAAAAATTGAAGCTCAGGAATTTTAATATACCGGGTGTTCATAAAATGTTTCTGGAAATTTATATTACCGGATAGATTAGACCTAGACGAATAAAAAATTACCATGAAATTTTTTGATCCGTGGTCAAATAAATAAGTTATAGCCGATTAAAAAATTATTTAAACGGACCAATCACAGCGCGCTCGGAGAGCTTACTGGCCGACTACGAGGGGCCGGGGGGGGGGGGTCACTAGGAGGGAGCACGCAGGCGATAATAGGGAAGGCTGTGCGGCCGAGCTCGCACAGTTACCTTCAGTGACGTAGCAAAATTTTAAGTACTAGTCAATTATTGTCTTGTACTGTTTATTTTAATCGGCTTTTGAGTGTTGGACTCGCGCCTCGTCGTTTTTTAAAATAACAAGTTCCGGGACGAGAGCAGCGCAGGGCCGAGACGATATAGTAATAGGATAACGAAAGTCGTGTGATGTTCACACCAGATTTTTATTCCTCTATGTTCGGTCTATTCTTTCAACAATTGCAAAGATTTATTTTTATTATGCATGAAATTTATTAAGAATTCTAGAAAACTTCTGACTATATTCCATAACGTTTTAAATCGTTTGTTGAAATGATCAGTGAAAGTATTAATTTATTTTTTGATGTGGAGTGAATTTGACAAAAAGTAGTGCTACGCAGAATTACGAGGGCTGGCGATAGTCCCGACAGTTGTTGAAAATTATCCACCGAGCCCATCGATTTCAATTGTAGCAGAACGCAAATATACAAAGCGATCGTATACTGTCTCCCGATAGTGTAAATGGGCAACGAACCGTTCGCAACTTGGCGATAAAAGGACGGAGCACGCGCGCGTACGTGGCGCCGGAAGGATAAAATGTGGCTGCGGGATCGTTATTAACATTACGCTGACTGTAATAACTGTTTCAGGATAATGTCCCGCGTTATTATTATAGCACGCATATTTTTACGTATACCCGCGAAGCGGCCTCTCATTTATTTGCTTCTTTGAACCGTACGCCTCACTTGCTGGGGATTATAAATCACATATACGGAACAGGAATTTGGGATGCGTGGCTCATTTTTAAGGGCAGCGTTGTTTGATAACCTTCTGGTGCAATAAGTTTGCTGGGCGCTTGATACGCATCGCTTCAGATTTATATCCCTTCCTGTTACTTTCGGTTTAAATAGACATATAAGTCATAGCAAATTATTACAGGCTATGAGTTGGCAATCTTTTCTTTCCTAAGAACAATAATCAGTAACAGACACGTAACGAAAATGTGTCAAAAGAATTGCGCTACCAAACTGTCCAGTAAGTCGTTTCTATTAATGTCTCGTTAATTTCGAAAGACTGGGTAGGTAGATATAGAAAATGTCTTCTCTGAGAAAGGTATTATCGATGTTTTCCCAGTTAAATTGTTCTTATTGTTAGTCGCCATTACGTTCTACATCAATTCTGTAACACTGTTGTGGTTCAAAAGTGTTCATTTGGGGAATGGAAATGTATGGATTATTTGGATTATTCTTCTACTCTAACATTCAAACTAGACCCACCCTTTGAGTTCCGTGAATTTCAGTCAATTGTTTGGGCATCTACTGTGTAAAAATCTTTCCCATAACCCAAATGTTCTATAGCAATTCCACGTAGTCCATGTGAATTTTTTGAGAGTATTGTTACTAATAACATTATCGTTCTATATATCACACAATTATTGATAAAGTCCGAAAGAATGGTTTCTCCTTTTTGAATTAATCGCCCTACCCAATGTGTTAGTAGATGGTGCTTAAGTCGTAGATTTTTGAGCAGCATAAGGCATGCCATTTTTGAGCCCATTATGGCGTGAAGTGTTCAACATCATGCGTTTGAAGTCAAGGAAAAGTATCGACCAAAAAAACCCATAATATTATGAGTACACAATTACATACCGAGTGATTCAGAATTAAAATGGAAATCACCCGGTAGACCTCGTAGTGTTCGGACACCCGAGAGTATCACAAAAATGAGACAGGCTGTTGTCATATAGCCATAACGTTTCATCACCAAGCATGCCCTCGCCTTGGAAATATTCTACATTGCGATCTCATATTCAGGAGCTTAAAGAATGTGACTGATACTGATCTTCTATTTCGTGCTCATTTTCCTTTATTGGACTGTGTCAAAAGCAGAATTTGTACTATTGGATCTTTCAAAATCCTCGACAGCTTTATACGCGACCTTTTCACAATCAGCGGAATTTAGCATTATACTACATTTTTTGAGTGACTCTCACATTTATCCACCGTGTTGCAGTATTACACAATTTTTTGGAGCCCAACTTAACGAAAACGGATATGCACCGCTGTGATTCCAACAAAATGTCGCTATCAGACACGGTGAGAATTTTTAGAGAAGTTCTGGAACAAATGTTTCCAAGCTACTTCATCACATCACATGGCTGGCTAAGTCGCCAAGTCCATTCCCTTGCGATTTCTTTTTTTAGGTTTGAAGTCTTAGATTACTGGGGAATTAAAGGCAAGCAATGCAGAACTTTAAGATGAGGCTGCGGAAGTGTATCGTTAATACAACATTTGGACGATATCATCTTCAAAGTTGGTTGATTATTAGATAGCAAACATGTGGTGCAACATTGAACATAATTTCTTTTTAGTGCTCTTTCCAAAAGGGGAGATTATTCTGCCGGATCTGTATTTAGCTAAATAACATTTTACTGATTGTTATCGACAACATGCCGGGTTTCTATAACAATTTGTTTTTATGAGCAAGCCAAAATGTTTTAAAGTAATTTTTGGATCTGTTTCTGGTGCACTCTGAATTTTTTCACCTGAAACGATAACAATGTTTAGCTCAACTGGTTTACTGCCCAGTTAGTTTATTTTGAAATTATCTTTATGTTATATTGACAATGAAATAGTCATGACAATATTTATTAAATATTTTACGTATCTTAATTGCGTCGTTTGTCTTCTTTAACTATTTGTCAGTTGTTTAAAATATTCCCACAATATCTTACTTTCCTAAAGATTGTTATTAATTTATAGGCTCAAACTTGTGATAGGTAAGCTATTCAATTTTTCTAATTACTATAGAACACACGCAAAACAATATTATGGCAAGATAACGAAAAAAGTTACTAAACAATATTGGTGTATGCTCCCAATCACATAAAGTATATAACCAATTTTACGATAGAAGTAAACATTAAGTAAATGTATGTTTTTCACAGGACATGCGACTGTTAAAGAACACCTCTGGAAAATTGGTAAATTCAATGGTAACTTTTAATGCAGGCTCTTTAGCAAGGAACCAGAAACAGCCTTCTGAAAAAGACAACATGCGTTCGGGAGACTGATGCTGTTGATACAGAGGACATCAATTACAGATTGGTTGTGAGTTTACTTTATTAGGGTAATCACAATAAGTTATAGGCTGCAGTGAACATGGATCCATCAAGAAAGACATACCCTAAAAAGAAAAAAAATGGTTCGATTGGTTTTGTTTGGTTTATTTATTCTAGTAATAAGTAGTAACACTATTTTTTTCGTTTATTGGTTTATTTACTTTTTTATTGTACGTTTTGTTTATTTACAATCTACATCTATACAGAATATTAAGTAATTGTGCTGTAAATTATTGATTTGCAAGAAAAACATTCAATAATGTTTCCATTTCTCCGTTGTTATTTCATTGGTGTAACAAGTCTTAAGGCTACGTTCTGTATAGCCATTTTGTGAGTAAACCATTGGTGTAGAGTCGGTCTCTTAGTCCGTTGTTGTAATTAAATTATTTGCACTATTTCATTTGTGACAAAATAAATCTTTATGCCATTGTGGAATGTCTGGTTGTTAACGTATTATGGAGCATTTTAGAGTGATATCTCTAGATATTATTTGATGATAGCTTTGTACGTCCTCAGCATTGAAGACCATACAGCAGAAATATTTTATTGTTTAGAGAAAAATTTGATTTTCTTCATAAGAACCATTGCATTTGTCGAAATTCTATGTAAGTAGATTAAATTTGTTTTTTTCAAGTAAACCCTTAATTTAGATGAAGACCAATGTACATTTTTGTTCGCTCATTGTTTATTGTTGCAGATGAACATACCTCACGCTTCGTAGTAAATCCAACCTAAGAAGATTTGGCTGAATTAACCATTTGGTGTACTAGTCTTGAAGCAAGTTAAGGTGATTTTGTAGGTTCTCAGATGCATTTCAAAAAATGTTTGTTGATAGCAATAACAGCCACATTATTATCGAAAGAGGCGATTTTTTTGTTCCCAGTTTCAGGTAATCGAACGAAGAGCGGTGGTTCTAATGTACTACCTTGGAGGGACTCCACATTTAGTAGGGTAAAAAATTACTGATCTGAAGATTTAACCAAAAAATTTCTGTTAGATAAATATAACTTTATTGCAAGGTAATAGTTATGAAACAATGAGTTTTGTAATTTAAAAGTAAACTTCTGCGCCACGCCTTATCAAAGACTTGGGAACTGCCAAGGAGTGCATTAATTATTCTGTGGCCTTGTTAAGATGTAAAATGGTATTTTTAAAACCTGAAGTGGTGATGAGGAAGAAGTGATGTATATATAACCTTTTTAAAGTTCTTTGAAAACTTTGTTTATGATAGATCATTATTATTTCACTATACATCCACATTTTAATGTATTATGATAGCTTTAGCATACGATTAAATATGATTGTTGAAGAATGATGATTTTTTTAAGAAAACGTAGGGAGTACTTGTCTAGCGCTTATTATTATTCCGGACCTTGTGTATATTTAGTTATTTTATTTATTTCTTTATTTTTGTAAGAGAGAAAGCTTTTCTAGGTAGAGCGTTGATGAAGGCTTCTAGTTTTTGACAATTTTTTTTGTTGGCCTAAATATATATTAACTATCTAATATAGTTAATATGTTAGAAAAAACTTTTAAAAATGTTTACGGCTAATTTTCCCAGGTTTCTCCGAACGATCTTAAATGTTTGAAAATTCCGCATTTTGGAGTGTTTTAGCCAAGCTGGTTACCTTTTGTCGAATATTGGTTACTTAAGCGTTCTTCGACGAAGTATAGATGGCTTTTTGAAAACATTTGAAATTGACTCGGAGAAGCCACATGACTTCTTCGTAACGGCAGTTAGACCGTAGCTATTCTCGTAGCACGAGGTTTTTTCAAAACTTCAAACGCGGTTTTTTCGAAACTTTGTTTTTGAAACTGGTGTGCAGCATAACTCGAGCAATTTTCATCCATTTAACTTGATATTTTAACTGTAGCTTCTTAAATATACCTGGAGGTTTTACGATCAATTAATAACATTTTTTATGAACAATTTAAGATCGAATTTTTTATCAAAAAACCAAAAATAACCTTCAAATGTATGCCAAATTTGTAAAAATCAATATTTTTCAAAATACCCAGTTGTTTCCAAAAAAGAACATATGGAATAATAAAAAAATGTTTGTACTGCTCTAAGTGCTGTCTGGACATTGCTACCCTGCACACCGTTTTGCCTCTTGAAAAAAGGCGTCTCTCGTGATCAGACTTTTACGACACCATTTTGTTTTAAAAATCACAATAAAAAATATTCTTGTACACCTTTTAATATGTATAATAAATTCTTAAAACTTTAGTTTGATATCTTTATTAGTAGTGGAGAAAAAAATTCTCGAAAATAGCTTTACTTTTCAGCGCCCCTGACTGATGTAACCCCTTAAAGACTTTGATTAAATATAAAGCAGAGATGCTTGCATTTTCTTGATCAGAACGAGTTTACCCACCATTAGATTGAGGATTTTTTGTCAATTTCTATAGTGAAAGATTATTTCCAGATAGATCAGTAATATATTGTTTAGAGTTGTCCCTGGGGCTTTTTCAGTCCTCTGTTTAGTCTATTGTAAACTGTAGGTCTTCAACGTTTCTTGACCGTTGCCAAATGCGTCTACTTTAACGTTTTCCAGCTATCAGAATTCGTAGTGGTATATATGTTGTAATATATGTTATATTTTATTTGTTTTGTGGTGTAGACTAATTTTTATACTACTTATATTACTACGTCAAGAATTCCTGGGACTTTGAATCATAGATTGAGTTTTACATTTTCTAAATGACATTGGAAAGAAGTCCAATCGATATTTTTCGACTCGAGTACTTATGTTATTTATAACTGGGGAGTGGTTGGAAGTTTCTTAAGACTGTTTGGGCAGTATGTAAACTTGCAATTATTAAGAAAGTCATAATTATTGTCACTTATTGCCTAGCAGATAACGACTTTTTATTGTGCTTTGCTCGACTTCCAGTGGGTGTATTTAGCATTTAATTCTTTTTTTATCTGTTTAGAATTTAGCTAATTTACAGTGCGAGATTGATGGATGATGAATATAGAACCTGCATAGGCAGTGCCATATAAATGGGAAGTAGTATAAGTGATATATTGTGGTATATTGAAGGTTTGGAAATTAGTGATTCAGAAATAACCCTAATTATATTTACCAGTTTAGTTTTTCGATGGCTGTGGTCACTAATTTTAAGATCATACTCTTCTAACTCATGAGTTGTGCAAACATGTTTTTAGGTTAATTTAAGAATTTAATTAGTTTTCCATATTTATTTATGGTTCAGTTTGGATAATTTGTTTTTATCGATGGTAATCTAGAGTGGTAGTATGTTGTATGTCTGAATTTCTGTAGATGTGTTCGTTTGGCTTGACTGGCTATGACTGAGTTTGCTGATGTTCTCTAGAAATCCTATTTTTAGCTGCTACTAATTCCTTGTACACAATATCTCTCTCTCGTCGTACACTTCGAATCTAAAGATCGTGATTTGTGTGTTTAAGTGTTCGTATGGTTCCTGATTACATCTTTCCATTTCTCTCTTCCTATTACTTTCTTCTAACTTTGTTTCAGTTAATTTTTATTTTGTCTGTCCAAATTCTTGACGCCCTACCTCTAGGTCGTTTTTCCTCAATTTTGCCGTGTACTATTAATTTTTTCAAATTATTATCCATTCTTCTAGAGACATGACCAAAATACTTTAAAATTATTTTCTGTATCACATTTATTAATCTGTGTGTGATTCCTATATCACAGATTATGGATTCGTTTGTACGATGTTCAGTCCATTTTACTCTCAGCAATCTCCTCCAGCACCTAATTTCAAATGAGTTAATCTTCTATTTGTCTAACTTTTTCGTCGGCCAAGATTCTAATGCATACAATGCAATAGGGAAAACTAGTGTATTTATTATGTTAATTTTGGTATGTTTTATTTAAGCGCTTTTATTAATAAATTCCTATTAACACTGTCATAGGTTATCTTAACGTCTGAGAATAGCATATGAATCTATTACTTTTGTTTTTGTTTCTTTCTTTATTACCTCCAGCACAAACAAATGATCACTCACTGATCTCTGCTTTCTAGAGCAAGCCTGATATTTCCCTGTCTCTCTTCCTCTTGTTATTTTAAATATTTCATTTATCAGTAATACCAAGATTTTAGTTTTAACTAGAGCGCTTCTGTTTCCCTTACTCCCCTTATATACATATAAGGGTTATAAGAGATTGAGTATCTTCACTTTTAATATTGGCCTAATATTTGTCTATTCTCGGGCACTCGATATGATTTCTTGAACTCCCTCTAATGTTAATTTTTCGTTTCTCTTAAATCTAATACGTGTGGTGAATGTTGTTTCTTTTGTTAGGTATCTTAGTTTTCTATATGTATCAACTATGTGTAAATTTTAATGTTTACAGTGTCATTTAAGAGGGTTTTGGTATATTTCTTCTTTTTTGGCACCTTACAAAGACCACTTATTATATCTTTGAAATTTTTAATTCCGTATATGAATACTGACAGTGAACCACTTTTATGTATGGCAGAAAGCGGAGAATATCAGTTTTGTGTTTTTGTTTGTGATTTTATAAGAGAACAAGTTTCTTTATTCAACTTTATTCTCTTATCCCCCTGACCAGTTTCTGTTTCTGTGAAGTATTGTTCTTGGTCATTAATTTCAAAGGTTTAATTTTGCGGGTTTTAGGATATTTTGGAGGATAGTTTAGTAGTTAAAGTTTTGATAAACTAGTTGCAAATGTAAGGACAGTTATTGTGTTTGGCACGATTGTTAGGATAGAAAATTCATTTTAATTTATGATAAATTTGGCACGACAAGTTCTGGTTGATTGATAATTAGGATTTATAAACCATAGTGACGGATGTTGTTGGGAATTGAGGAACATATGTCACAAGAGAAATTTAGGATCAGCTGCTTACTTGGTTCTTTATTATTACTCGTAGATTTCTTCTATAGAAGATTTTTGTTATTTATAGGAAAATGCTAAAATAATACTGTATTAGCATTACAGCAACTATAGACAAAAGATGCAGCCATTCGAAAAGTAAAGCTTAAACGGCCAGCAACTAAAAAAGGTTAATTAAACTTCAAATTACAATTTTTATGGATAAAATTGCCAAAAAGATCTGAACTTTGTTTATGTTTAAAGATTCTAAGGAATTTCCAAGTTTAATGATGTAGACCAGTGTGTGAAAACAATTGCTTAAGTTATTCAACTGATTTTACACTATAGGTATAAACTCTTTTTTTTTATATATACTTCCATTTTTCCTTAATACGCGAACTTAATTCCGTACATTATATTTGCTAATTTTATTAATAATCTCTGTCATGTATAGTACCCATTTTGAAATTTTCCACAAAATAGGTAAAGTGTAAATTAAAAATTTGTACTAGTTTTCTCATTAGAATCATCTACAAGTTCTTTTTGTTTGGATCATTCGTAAATTTTTTTCTCCAAACCGTAAACTTTTGCATCGAATTTTCTGAACTGTAGATTTTATTCTTATCACCGAATTTTTTGATGTTATGAAGAGTCTGTAAAAAGGTCTCGTTTTCTATTTTTTATAGTTATTCAGGTTCAATCTCGATATAAGGCAATCTATACATAATCTGTTGTATAACTGCATAGTATATTGTTCTATTTTAAGACTTACAAAGCTGGATATGTCTTTGGAAAAGCTTACTTCTCTATAGATGCTTCCCAGAAAGGTATGTTTTAATTGCGCTTGTTGAAAATGTTGGAAGTTCTAGTAATGCTCTTCAAACAATTGTTTATAAAATTAAAAAAATAATATTACATGAAATATGAATTGATCTTGACATAAAAATAGAGTAAAGTGCAATTCTTAAAATATATTAAATGATGCTTTATTTTTATAATTATGGCATCTCAAAATTGTATCAATAGAGTAATTTTGTGTCGATATTTATTTTTGATTTTAATAAGTAAGTACCTTGATACAATTTCATCATTTACATTTATCAATTGTGAATAAAGAGCTGACTACAAAAACAGAAAATCTTATTTTAAAATGGTTTAGTGTTTTTATTATATTAACCAGACTTTATTAGAAAAATCAACTTTATACAATTTTCGTAATCATTTTTATTAATTTTATTGAACTATCTAGCTTTTATTAAACAATAATTTTGTTGCAGGTAAGGACTCGCATAACGATTGAAAAAATATGCACCACACAAGGATTAGACGTTGTACCGCAGTAAGGTATGTTTTTAGCCTTCTCATCATTTAACTTAATCACCAGGAATGCTCACACGCACAATCCTTGCACAGACAGACCGAGCTCTGCAGCAAGCAGCAGATGCTTTCCTGCCTGTCAGCCGACATAAATCTAAGATACAATTTGTAGAGAACTATCTGCATTAATTTACCGGGATCTCTCTGTAGTATATTTGCTGTTAATCACCCTCAATTCCTATTTGATTGTGGTCGGCTGAAAGCAGATGCGGTCTTTTGCATTCCAGCGAGAATAATTGATGTCGTTGGGACTTTCAGCTTTGAGCTGCTCTCCAGATTGGAGTGCAGTGCTTTGGTTTAAAATACAATGATATATCGAATTTTTGTTTCCTGCAGATTTATATTTAGTGGGTGCAAAATTGTGTTAGTCAAAATTTTGAATAACAAACATAATTTAAGTTTATCTAT
This sequence comes from Sinelater perroti, assembly GCA_036346155.1. Lineage (NCBI taxonomy): Eukaryota > Metazoa > Arthropoda > Insecta > Coleoptera > Elateridae > Sinelater > Sinelater perroti. Next base: position 1,177,901 of record JARFIY010000366.1, read on the forward strand.
AGGCCCTAATAATTGGCGAATTTAAATAATTACAACTATTTTGCAATTTTATTTTTTTTGCGCATTGAATTTCACTCTAAAACTACAGAATATCAAAAATATGTGTAAAGACATTGGCGTAACTGTTAATATTTTTTAAAATTTTGTTTTCAATGAATCGGCAATCAAAGTACAAAACATTCTATAAACTAATGTTCTGTCTTTAGTGTATGTAAGAAAAATATACTTATGCGTGATGAGAAAGACGGTTAGTAACGTTACCTCCCTATCGTAGATTCATCGATTCAGTCTTCTGTTATAAATAGGTAGTAGGAGTAGTCGTAGTAGGGGGTTTGGATGCAATTTCACTTTTTCCTGATGTTTGGAGTATCTCTTCTTGCACAAATGGCACCTTGAGATCCGTGTGGAAGGTGAGGTTTAAGACATATCACGTACCAATCCCATCATTCTATCCTATAAGTCCATATAGGCTTTAGTATTGTGTTGTGCTTGTTATTTAGCGATAATTTTGACCTTCTACCAATTAGCCAGCTGAGCTCTTTTATTTTTAGCTCTATTTGTTTTCTTTTTTCACAATGTGATACTTCCAATTGTACTTGCTGTTCAGGGTTAAACCAAGGTATTTTACTTTGTTATTTATGTAAACTACTGGGCAAAGTGTTTTTCTAAGAATTTACTTCCATTGACTTTAACGCGTTGTTTCAGAAGCCAATCCTGCAGCGAGCTTAGGTGACCTTGTAAGTGATATGAGGCTGTTGCCGGGTTTTGATTATGTCATCTGGAAATGTTTCTGTGTTTGTGTTACCGAACGTTGATAAGTCCATTGTGTACCGTAAATATAGAAAAGGCCGGAGAACGCTTTCCTACTGTACTCCTGCATTTACTGGACAAACATTGGACTCTTTATTGTTAAAATTTGTTTGAAACTTACGATCACTGTGCGGTTTTAGAAGTTTAAAATATTAAGTCCTTTTTATTTTAAAAAGTAAACCAGGATGCAAAACCTTGTCAAAGGGTGGACTGGCATCTAGCAGTACCGTTGTGCAGTATTGCTTATCTTCCATTCCTGCATTTATTTCATGTGTTATTCTGTGGTTTTGCTGTATTGTGGAGTGGGCTTGTCGAAAACCAAATCGGTGATCCGGTATCCAGTCTTGGGGCGGTAGTTTATCATTGAGTTTACTTAGTACTATGCTTTTAATTTTCTTTGAAATTACAGAAAGTATAGTTATGGGGCGATATGATGCTACATCTGTTGAATCTTTTCCTGGCTTTGATATCAGAATCATTTGTCCAAATTTCTACGAGTCAGGCCAGTAGTCTATTCATAGAATAGCGTTGAATACATTTTGCAAATGTACTATTCCTTTACTAGGTAGTTCATGTAGCATTTTATGTGTTATGAGATCAGCTCCAGGTGCTTTACGATGGTAAAGTTTTTTTTATTTCTCCTAGAATTCTCATATAATTCTCATTGAATATAGTTGACTTTGGCGGTTCTGAGATTGGCAATGGGATCAAGTTCTTGATCGTGTTCATTATTGTGCACGGAAAGTACATCAGCTAAATGTTCGGCAGTGTGACTTTTTCCATGTCACTCTTAACCCTTGGCCCTGGTATTAGTGAAGTTCTTCGGATTGGAGGTACAGTGGACTTCGATTTTTCATGTTTTTTATTGGTTTCCACATAGTGTCATCGTATCTGCTTAAGCTTCTGATGTAAACATTAAACAAAGTAACTTTCATTTTCCTAAGTTTTGCTTTTAGTTTTTTACACATTCGGTTATATCTAGTTTTGTCTTCTGGAATATGGTTTCGATGCCAAATGGCCCTAGCTTTTCTCTTTTCTGCTACCAGATTGTTGTGCTGCCTGTTGAAGTACTTGTGTCAGCGTAGTCGCTGCTTTCTCTATATTGTTGGGGTCTTTTAGTTTTACTTTCAAATTTATGCTATTATTATTTATTATGATACAGTATAGTTGCCAATCTGCCCTTGAGTTGTGAAGTTTAGGAGGTAGATTTTTTGAGAATACAGTTCTGCTAATTGTAGAGATTATTGGAGGGTGGTCAGAAGTCAGATCATAGTTTCTCACTATGTTGGTAGGTCCTTGAGAGATACCGTTAATTATAAAGAAATAAAGCAGATCTGGTGTTTTTCCTACATTAATTGGTCAGTATTTTGAGGAGCCAATTGAAAGAAAAAAATAGTTCTTGCTTTGAATGAGATCTGCGAGCTCTCTGGCTTTAGTAGTGATTAATCACAAGCCTCATAACGTATGTTTACAGTTGAAGTCTCCTCCTGCAATAAATTTTGGACCTAGAGTTCGATATTATTCTTCAAAATGTTGTGACAGGGTGGGCAATACACAACTAAATTGTTAAATTATAGGGCAGACTTGTAACTTTTATTGTATTGAATTGTTTATTTTATTAGTATGGTGGTGCCATAGTATGCAGTATTGCCTGGATGATTATTATGGTACATTTAATATTCAAGGATAGTAAAATAACTTCTTGTAGTGAACTGGGTTTCACTGATTAACAGAACATATATTAAATTTTGTATTAGAAATAGCTAACTACTAGTTAGTTTTTGATAATGTTTACAGCATTTGTAATTGGCAAGGTGGTTTTCTCCTCATAAAAAGCATTTTCTTTTTTGGAGCTTCTCTGGTATTTTTTGAAGGTAGTACTAGGATGCGATCCTCCGTATTTCATATAGTCGTAAAGTCGATAATAAGACTTTGAGTACCCATAATGTTGGCATCCGGTGCATTGTATGATGTATTTCCTTTTTCTTGCGGGTTCCACCTATACCGTGCATAAATATGGGGAGTGGTTTGGGTGTTTTTTTATTTTCGGTAACTTGATTGTGGTTGTTGTGGTGGTGTTTTGTTTGTGTGACATCTCGACTTAACAAATCAAACCTGTTTGTTGTTAATGGGGTGTTATTAGTAGGGTTAGTAATTTTGGTGCTTACTTGTTTTTTTCCTTTTTTGTCATTGTTGCAATTTGCTAAGGTACTTGACTGATGGTGCTCTCGTCGGTTGATTCATAATCGTCATCGCTCATTAATGCTGCCGGTTGTGAAGTCATGACGTTGTTTTGCGTGTTTATAAGTTGTTGTTGATACGTGGGTTGAAAAAAACTAGAGCTGTATAGTATTTGCTGGTTTAGTATTTGTTGTGATAAAGTATATAACTAGTGGTATGTATTACAAGGGGTATTTTGCCATTGCCCCTACATTTTTGGAGGCTGGTAGATCAGAGACTGACCAGGCAAGCTGCTATTTCCACAGGTAAGGCATTGGGTTGTTGTAAGATATAGCGTATTTTTAATAACTTAAACGCGATTGAACGAACGACGTTGATACCCTATCACTTAGGGTAGACTATTATATTTTAGGATGGCTATATCAAGTAGCATCAAAAATTACTAGAACTCACCTAAAAAATTTATTTAAACTGGAAAGTTATTTTTGGTTAAAATCGAATACATCACCTTTAGAGTTTCTAGATATTGTAAGATTTATGTTCCTTGTAAATATTTCTGACTAAAAACCATTTTCAGTTCTACGCAAAATTGATGTACATACTTCTAGAATTTGTCAACCAACTTAACGATTACAAAGCGATTTTGTTAGAAGACAACTAATTACATATACAAATTATATAAACTAATTCGCAAGAAATGACTTTCTGTGCTACAATAAATAAAGTACAAGAATTTCTGATGTCTTTTATCTCTTTTACATTTTAGTTATTCTAACGTATAAATTGTATTTCCTCCTATCCTGTATCCTAAACTTTACTGCACCTTTACAATAAATTCCTTGTATATACTTTCTTCTCGCTGTAAAAAATAAATTTAAACAAAGTATGCTAATTTGTTAATCTCTGGGAAAATATTGCCAAGAAAGTCGTACGCATGGTATTTAAGACGGCGGTGACTTTAAATCCCAGATATGCTGATTCTGCACCTGTTCTGAATCTGTTGCCAAGCTACATTAAACCAAATTTAAATAAATCTCATCGGCAAAGTGTATCCAGAAAATTCAGTCTTCGCCTGGCACACTTCATTATAATTTCACGACATCGCAAACAGGTGCCGAAGGAGCTTCTTTCCACGTATCAAGGAATTTGTAGCAAGCAAAACCGAAGTGACTTTCCTTTTGTGTGATTAAACTTAAAATGTACTGCCAATTTTTAGTCAGACTTAAAGATAACAACTGGGGCCTGAATTACGCAGAGCTGACACGTTGTCGCATGTATAGGGTTTGCTACTCGACACCTTACCAGCAAAAGGTTGCGAGGCTTATGCTGAAATATGCAGCGAATTCGAAATGGAAAATAAAGTAACGAAGAGCCCCTTTACCTCACAGCCATTGATTCAATAGAGGATTTTTGCTGAACTCGAATTCGGAAGTTCAACGACTCCTCCAAAATGGCTGTAAGGTTTTGTTGCAGGCGCTATTTTATTTTTTATGAAACTGTAGGATAAACTTTATTGCAGCCATCGCATTACGATGTACGAGTTTACAGCCCCGTTCTTTATTCGCGTCCTCTGCACTGACCTTCCGGAGCTGTCTCCTCATGTTTGATGTAATTTACTTTACTTTACTGCTACTATATTTTTTATTGTGTTTTTATTGGCATTATTGGTTTTTTGTGCTGTCTATTCGATTTAGAACAAAATTGCTGTCGTTTTAGCAACAAACATTGCAATATTTATTGAAGAAGAAATAAATCCAATAATAATATTTAAAGAATTAGATTATCTCTTTGTGACTTAGTTTTTTTATATAGAAAGTGTAAAGGTACATTTACTAAAAAGTCCTAGATCTGTGGCTGACTTATTAGTCTCCGTATTTAGCGTTATTGGCGTCGTATTTTGAATTACGATATAAACTGTAGATTATTGGTATATGAAAAAATGTTTCACAGTCTAATAAAATAAATGATTTGATAAGTTTTCTTACACGACTCAAAATAGAAACTACGAACGTTTTAAGCTTTTCAAAAATCATATAACTCACACACTTGTTAAACTTTTTAAGTACGCAAAACAGTACATGAAGGTATCACGACGATAAATTTCGTCGCTGTGATACGTATATTATGTTGATTTATACTAGTGATACCCAGAATAGTTAGTTTGAATTTGACTGATGTGTCATATTACATTATGAAGTTACAGTTACTGAACTGCTACGTAGCAGTTATATGAGTAAACTCAAAAAATCCAACTGACTTTTTAAACATTCTAACCACAGAAAATTTAATTTTAAAAGCGAAACTACAAAAATTAATTCATTTGGATACATAAACTTGGCGGAATTGTGAAATAATGTGCCACTTGCCGTAAAAGAGCTTAAAAGGACAAATATTAAATTTAAAATTAGAGTCACTTTGCTACAATGAAAGCGAGTAGATGTATACGCTAGCCGTGAATTACCTTATTCTCCGTTCTTCGTGCAGGCGTGACCACGACGAATTTTTCAATATAAAACCTCAGTGAGTGCAAATTATGCTCCCTGTACTGCCAGTCAAAGGGTACTAATACCAGATGCACTATCGACCCCAATAAATATTAAATGGCAATCAACAATTAATTTATCCAATTCTAACAATCTTGTTCCCAACCCATTCCAACAGTTAATCAAAATACATTAGTTCAGAACATACCATCTGCTATGGAATATCAATCATTTGATAATGAAATAGCAGAAAACGAAACACCAGACAATATTTATAACGGGCAAGTGTTTAAAAAGGACAATCAAATCAACTATCCAAATAACTGTAAACTCCCACTTAACAAATATTCAGAACGGATACGACCCAATAGCTAACGATGATATAAACGGTAATAGCATTACAAACTACAATAACACAATTGAAAGCTTAACCAAGAAGAATAACACTACTTTAGTAAGACAGGCCAACTACACTATTAAAATTAATTTCAGATACTTAGCAGAAAACTGATAAATCACCCACGAGAAAAAAAAGTAATTCGTTACACTTTTTAACCAAAAGATGAAAGAACATACAGAATTATTTTAAAAAAATCTAGATCACACAGTACAAATGTAAGATATAAAATATAAAATGTCATAAATTCAGAAATATTATGTAGGATCATGACTAAAAACATTTGTTAAATTCAAGAGCAACCCAACACAATGTGCGCTCATCCAGCCAATTAATTATAAAGGCTACGTCCCAAATATAACTCTCAGTACAAGTTGGCAATTTGGAACCAAAACCAAGTCCGCCCAACATTAAGGCCCTATTAAGCATACTAAAGCATAGTATTACCACAAATCCATATTGAGATTGACAGTCATCTACAAACTTACAAACCAGATAACTACCTTTCTCGTCGAATTTAAAATTACGATGAATCAGAATTAAATGTTCTTCGACTTGCACTCATATTATGAAATAAAATTATGATGGCTAATGCACTGCAGATTTCCCCTGGAATGTATACGGGTTACACTAAACCATAAAACTGATTAATCGCATTTTTAAACATCATTCACATTTTAGAAGCACATTTTATAGAATAAACCGTGTATACCAAATGATTCTACGCTACAACCCATCCTGATAACACAGTACATGATAGGTCAGCTGTTATCATTCAAAATAATTTTCAAGCTCCAAATGTAGAAATAAGTGCCCTGTCTTGGTTAGTTTTAATATCAGCAGTATATGGTCCATCAAGACGCCTAATTAATTCTGACAAATACCATACGCTTTTTTAGTCTTTAGGATTTAAATTTGTTACCTGTAGTAACTGGAACTCTAAACTGGGGTACAAGACTAACCATGAAAAAAAGCAGAAACTTCCTAAGAACTATGATCGACAATCATTACAATTTCCTCTCTACAGCCGAACGAATTTATTGACCAACAGATAAAGTTTCGGATCTATTGAACTTTTTTATACCACATGGTTTATCTACCAACTACACTAGGGTCGAGTCAAATCAGAATGTCATCTGATTATTTTTCAACTGTAATGATACTAAGTAATGGAATATTCTTTAATAAATAAGAGACGCAAATTTTGATACATTCCAAAACGCCAATGGAAATATAGGTTTACGGTAGTTTATTATCTAACCAGTCTTATCCAGGAAAAGAGTCCACATCTGGTTCATACAAAAGTGAGAATATTCGTTCTGTATAAGAAAACTTGTTACTTATATTACCGACCTAAGTAATGGAAATCACTCCACCTACAGAGCAACTAAGAAAGTTACAGACTTTAATTCCACATTCCACCAATTAGGGGTGAAGATGATGTGTAAGTCAGTGCAAATAAAGAAAATACTGATATGTTTGCAAAATACCTAACACATTTTTTCGAACCTCTTCATCCTTTATCAAACCATGACAGTTAAGAAACTGAAGTATTTCTAAATGTGGCATGCTGATTGTCCCTTTCTACAAAATATTTTTGAGTAAAACTCGAAATCAACAAGTTGAAGCAATTCAAGCTTCAGGACATAATTTAGTAACGAGCAAAATACTGATAATGGTACCTAAAAAAGATATCATACTAATTACTAGAATATTTAATCGCATGTTGAGTATTACCTACCACCTTATTCTCTGAAAATATGTTCCTATATTGACGGCATTAAAACCTGTACAGAAAACGCCTTATCGATTAGCTTGCTTACCATATTTGAAGAGTTATTAAAAAACTGGAGAAGTCGTAGAATTTTTGCTGGTAGCACCTCGACATCAATTTGGATTAAACAAATAAAATTATTAATAATATTTCTAGAAGCTTAGAAAAGAAGAAATACTACACGGCGGTGTTCCTCGATCTGTTGAAAACATTTTATAAGGTGTGACGTCCAGGACTGCTGTACAAGCTAAATCAACTACTCCCAAGCTTATAGTATTTAATCCTATAATTCTATTATCTGATCGTTATTATTCAATAAAATAAATGAACACATTTTTTGAATATTATTTTACGTTTGATATATCAGGAACAGACAGCACTCTAACTGGTATTTCCGTCAACGACATTGCCATTTTATCCATTCATGAAGATCATAGTTAGCAAATGCTTGCAAGTACGTTTAAATATTATCAATGAATGGTTAAATCAATGGCAAATTAAGGTCAACTAGATCCACGCAAGTTACTTTTACTACGAAAACCACCATTTGTCCGCCGGTCAACATCTATGGTGCACTCATTTCTGAGAAGATCAAAATGGAACATTTATGGCTTCACCTAGATCAGAGATTTACATGGAAAACATAAAATAGAAAGACAGTAATTAAACATAACAGTTAGGCAGTTATATTGATTGTTTGGTAGAAGATCATTATCAACTGATAATAAACTGCCCCTATACAAAATCATATTACAGCCAATATGGACTGTATCGATGTGTCAAAAAATCTAATATTAACATTATCCAGCGGTTTTAGTCTAAGATACTACGTTTAATAATTAATACACCATGGTATGTTACCAATCAAACCATCCACGAAGATCTGGGAGTACCATTTGTGTAAGATAAAATCCACCTATCTCCTTCCAACTACTATGCAAAAACTCATCGACGCCAAAATGAGTTAGTGGGCCAACTCCCAAATGAAGTAATTCTAAAGAGACTAATGAGAACAAACCCTCTCTCCATAAGCATAAGCAAGTAATTTACATAGGGAGTAACATTAATGGATGATTATCTCCTTCAATATGTTATATTTAAAGAACATATATAATTAACACTCTTCCAAAGCAAATGTAAGTTTCGGTTGATGTCAATCAATGTTTTTTAATTGAATAAATATGTTATATTAGATCCAAACAAAGTGTTGTTCTTATGTTCAATAAATCTTGAAGATAAAAGAACTCAAATCAACAATATTTTTAAATTCATCTAATAATCGAAGTAATGTATGTAGACTGTACTTTTTTTTACATAAAACCTTAAATTTGTGAATGTCGGTGTTGCCTAAAGTTTAAGAATATTGTTATGTGACATTTATTGCGAGGTTAAAACCTAAGAAAAAAACCATTTGGATAGTTCGTATAAGGGGAGCAACCTTAATAGATAACCTCCCTCAATCTAACCATTATCATACAAAGATTTATCAATATACTAGAACTACAATTAGACATAACCTTTTGTCAATATTTAAATAAATTTCTTTGAACAATAAAAGTAGCAGAAGTTGCCCAGTATAAATCCTGGACTATAGAACAATGGGACGGCAATTTTAATACAGTATATGCCATTTACATTAAAATTTTGTTATCTACGTGGAATTTGTAGGCAAATATTGGTCATTTAACATCATGGAAAATCTGGATATGACTTAAATATTCAACTAAACGGGTCATAAAATTATTAATTATGGTTGAACTATTGATTATACAAAGGAACTAGTAACAATCTTTCATATCCATTACCACTTAATCAACTAAGACGTACAACATCGTTTTTACATTTAAACCAATTTACCCAAGATTAAGCGATCCTAATCTTTTACATCCTAAACGCCCCCTTTGGAATCTTTTTTGTACAATTATTAATGTCTCCCACTTCCACATGCATCAGCATGGCTATATTTTATGGTCGCTTTAAGTATTTAGAACAAATTAGCCGGCCTTTTGAAATATGGTTACCGAGTTTCATCGCTTTATCTAATGTATTTTTATACAACATTTTCAGGATGCTCCATTCATCACCGGAGAATTAAAGCAAACCTCCGTAAACATAAGTGATAGGCACACGCCGAGTACAAACCAGTTTATAATCTCTTCATCAACGTGTCAAACATTTTTAACACGAAAACTGTGTGCTTATACGAGGCCGTGTCGGCAAATAATCCAGTAGTTCTTTATATAGCACTAGATAGAGCTGCTAATTGAGTGCGAAAGCGATCTCGAATGCTTTTGGCGAACATTTTCGTCCTTTTAATGCTTGCAGCCTACTTGAAATTCTAAATTATGGCGTATAATGGTTTTATGGGCAATAATGAAGTCGGAGGAATTTAAGCTGCAGGCGTTTTTTATTGTTCATCCGGATGCATTAAGGATTAAAGGGATTTTTATGCGTTACATTTGCAAACAGGCTGTAACAAGGAAGGGTTATTGATGCCCTTCCGGCGCAAGCAGCGACTTTTAAGGGGAGTAAAGTAACGCAATTAATTTCACCCTCGCGTTTGAAGACTTTAATAGCGCAATAAAATCTGGCTTCGGGCTAATAATTCCCTTCTGAAAGATATCTTCATCTGCAGTTTTGGTTTGATCCGCAGTTGCTCGGATAGTTCCAGTGCAGCTTCTACATAACAGTTTATGCATTTGTTATATTTGATTAATGTACGCTAGGAGATTGTATAACTTTTATTTTGAGTACGAAAACTAGGGTCACAAATTTTATTTTTAAAATTTAAACGAAGTTTGGATCATTTACCTATAATTTTCTGAATTGTTCATTAGAATGATATCATTAGGCTGCTTTTGTAAAAATCCCTGTTATCCCTAATTGCTCTGACTTTCACAAAGATATAATTACACCATCACTTCATACTACTTATCGAATGCGTACTTATTGCTATATATTAAGACAATGCAAAAGTCTGCGAGCCAATTTTTTTATGATTTATTGGTATCACTCTTATGGTGTGTAATCAAAGAATTGACGGCAGCCTTCTTCTACTTCTACCAAAGGGTTGTTCCGTTAAAAAGTGAGCCACTTATCTGAACCGATAGTAATCAGGACTATAGGCGGGGTAGACTAACAGTTCAATTCTAGTGAGCTTCTCTAATTTCTACCGTATAGGGTCTGACGATATTCAAATTCAGCAACGATAACAGGATATGGTTGTTTCACTATACCATATATTTTGTCAAACTATTGATTACACCTTTGTAATTCCACCAGGCACAAAGCACAACTTTGACCTCAAAGCTCCTGTTTTATACCAAGTTCTACAACTTGGCTTCTACCTAACAATTGATTTTATGTTTAGATTACAAAACTGGACCTGGTAAAAATTCGATGGTAAATCGAAAATTCTTAGGAGCGACAAGCAATAGTTTACAAACATTAACCCAGTGTTTAGCTTACTCTTGCTTTAAAATTCAAGGCACTTTTTGTAACCATGTAATCTGATACTGCATATTGACTTTCAATCTCACGGTTTGCAATATGGGGATTAGACATGTTTTTTTATGTCACGATTCTTAAAGGGGGCATTTCAACGTGTTGTTAGAAAAAAAGTTCTTTTAATAAATTGATTTGTCATTTTTGTACTATTTTGAAAATGGAAGAAAACAAAGTGCATTTTAAACCCTTAATATTTTGTATTACCGGAAAAATTCCACACGAGCAATAAAAAATATATGTACTGCTTACGGATAAAGTTCTTTAGCTGAAAGGACTGTTCGAAAGCGACTAGTTAAGTTTACGGCTGATGATTTTAATCTTAAAGACTAACAACGCTCGGATAGCCCCTCCAAGACGCTGATCAAGAATAACGCACGATACACGAGATACTAAAAGTATCGAAAACCACCGTCCAAGGGGATTCAGCGAAGCTTGGTTACGTAAATCGCTACGGTTTGAACAAGAAAAATGTAAGGAATTACATTTCCATCTGTTGCGCGCTATACAAAAGCAACGAAAACGCACCGTTTTTAAGTAATTAGTGACGGGCAATGAAAAACGGATCATTTGCAACAATCTTGAGCGAAAAGGAAATAATTGAATTACCATTAGCAATCCGCCCAAATCTGCTCTCCATCCGAAAAAAGTCATGCTTTGTATCTGGTGGGATTAGAAAGATATGAACTACTACCAAAAGACCAGTCGATACATTCAAATAAGTACTGCTAACAACTGGACGAACTAAAGTTAACGATTCGAGAAAAACGTCTAGAATTAGCTAATAAGCCGGGTATTGTGTTGCATCAGGATAATGCTAGACCTCATGTCTTTTCAAGTACCTGACAAAAATTTTTCGAGCTTTTCCGGGACTTGCTGACCCACCTGCCACATTTAGGCCTTCACAAACTTCTCCTAATGGCAAAAATTTCAACTCTTTGGAAACCATAAAAAACACCTTAAAAAGTTTTTCGCCAAGTAACCTGAGAAGTTTAGGAAGTATGAAATATTCAACTTGCGTGAGAAAAGAAGAAAAGATGTTGAACAAAATGGGGATTACATGACTTAATAAAAAAATATCGACACAAGTTTTACCTTTAAATTTTGATTAATACTCCGAGCCCAATATTATTTATCACAGTTAACTATTCAAGAAAAGCTTTTGCGCCTTTCTGATACTTTTCAAACAATAAAATTTCAGCCGGAAAGTCGGAGGTAGAGTGAGAATGTTCTACTGGTATCTACCTGATAGAAGAAAACTAAGTTTCATAAATTTTTGCTACCTGGTCAAATCATTATCATTAGAAAAATTAAAAATTTATTATAATTGTTTTTTCAAAGAAATGAAAATTCTAAATAAAATTAATTGAACAATAGATATAACTTTCATTTAAAATGCATTAAGTGCAACGATTTTACGTCACATTTTCAAATACACATGATTGCTTGTCCGTTTCTACGTTACCCAAAAACCGCGGGACAAAGGCGCTGCAGCAAGAACTTCAGCTTCAGCGCAGATGTCAATTACAAAACGAAATGCATTTCAGTGTGAAATTAAACGCTGCTTAAAAAGGCGTTCATTTCAGCACTACGGCCTTTTGCAGATGCTTTCGACTATTTTTCATTATTCCAATGTACTATCCACAGCAGCTCTAAAAGCGCAGTAGCGCCGGTTGCAACGTAATAGATTTCTACCCTCTCTTTATTATTCATCTCCAGCCTCTCTCGGAAGACTAAAACACTTGAGCTAAAATGAATGTTCAGAAATTCTTACAATAGCACTTTGTTCTTGAAGTCGTTGCTATATAAGATCAAATGAAAACAATGTTTGCTAACGTTAAATTGTATCATCTTGACTATCTAAGTAAGGCAAACTAAAGACAATTACACTATTTTAGTATTAATATAATCATTTCAATTTATTATTTAATAAATTATATTTTCATGAACATTTTTTTAATTATCTAATGAAATAAAAATTGTAAAATACAAAAATGGCACAATTTAAGAAAAATCATGAAATTACCTTGGCTATAAAATGTTAGAATGGTCGTAATTTGTAAAGGATCTATGGGTGGAGTTACGGCTGAGCACTTACAGCAGTGTCGTAACGTGTAAACCAGTGATTTGGGCTCAAAATTATGAATAACAACGGTCAAATATGAAAATTGGTTGGTTCTGTAAGCAACTAGATGTTATTTTTATATTTTTTGTTGGTAACTCGCAGTTAACATCGCCTGTCGAACCTGTTTAACTAAATACGCACAATAACATTATCTGATTTTGAGGTTAGAAATTTACTGACTTTCCAAAACAACACAAGGAAAAATATGCAACGTTGTCTTTCAAAAGACAGATTTTTGCACCGATTTTTTTGAGTCCTTGAAAACTAAAATAAATAACCCGAAAATGTTGAGACACGACTTCCCTTTTTAGGCGAATAGACCCGTCCAAAATAATTATCCGACACCGCACATTGCCGCGTATTTCAAGCAGCGCTTACGTGACAGGTCTTTTACAAATTACGATCACTATAATAACGTACTTACCAGGAAAAATGTATTTATTTATTTACTAGTATTTTAGAAATGCAATATAATAACATATATACAATTATTTTAAGATACAAGAGAAATTACAAAATAAACGTACTATTAACTGGTTAAAATAATTTTATAGCTATAACAACATAGCGTATTTGTTTAAGCAATAAGTGAATATCTCGTTAAACTCTTTCCTCTTTCATTCAGTTACACGTCAGTTAACTCAGATTATTGACAAAACAATTTTTCAGAAAAATGTAACATACAACGAACATATTTAACAATCAAATTTTTGTCTAAAAGTTTTTTTTTTGTTGAAAGCCATTTGATTTTTGTTTGCTTTACAGCATTTTTTCGAGTATTTTTGTCTCTTGTACAAGCCCCTTACTGGATAATTACTGTACCCTTCTGGATCCATTATTAGTTTTTCATAAATAACTTTTCTTTTGTGAACTAAAGCCTCACTCTTGCACAAGATGTAGATGTATGTCTTTGGTTTCCTGCCACATTGTCTGCTCAGACCTCTAAGAAAACAATGCTCTGAGGAGACTTACAATTCGTAACTAATTCCTGGTTGGTACTAATAGTTTATCAATTGGTCCTTTTATGAAGGTTGTTCTATGTTTGTTCTGATACATTTTTCCAGTGTTTTTGGGTTGTTTCTTAACCCGGCTTCGTATTGTAACTTTGGGTACTCCCAGAGTCAGTTAGAGGCCTATATATGGCATTGATGTTCTTTCTTATGCTAGCTCATCGGCTATCTCGTTCCTTGCAATTCCACAGTGCCCCAGTACCCACAACAGAATTTACTTGTTGTGATTTGTCCAAACCCTGAGTTCTTCACGGCATTTCCATACCAGTCTGGATGTTACTTTCGGGTCGTTTAACACATTCAAGGATATTTTATTGTCCGAAAATATATTGATTCGTTTATTTTTATAATTTCTCAAATTACTTCGCCTGGCGCAAATATCTTCGCTTGAAAAACGAAAATTTTTCCGGATCTGTCCTTTTTGCTTATTTTGTACATTTATTTCGACCCATAATATTAATTCCGAAATTTTGGTGTTACATGGTCCATTTTTATATTCAGTATACCTCCCCCATATGTCTGATTTTCAATTCCATACTATCTCTGCGAATGGGTGCGTTGCGCACTTCTGCTTCTCTCTATTGCCTTTGTTGTTGTTTATATAGCACCCGTTATTCCTACGCAAGCAAGTCTTTGTAGCTTAGTATAGTTACAGCGGTTCTTTAAGTTGCATTTGTCCACCATATCAAAGATGCATATATTATCATAGATTTGGTTTTAGTCCTCATGTTTTTCCATGAACTCATCTGTCTAACACTAGTGTTACCTCCGTCTTCCTTTTGGGTTTTTAGATGTTTCAATTCCAGGTGAGTTTTGAGTCTATAATTACGCCAATATATTTTACTTCACCTAATAAGTTTATTTCTGCACCTGGGAGCCTAAGAGATTTCATTTTTTCTTAGATTTCCTTCTTGTAAATGCTACTATGGTAGATTTAGGCGGACTTATATTTAGTCCAGTTTGTAACCAGATTTAGGGCCCTCCGTTGTACTTAATCATTTACAATATTTGTTTCTCACTTCCCTCCATGTATAATTTGAATACAAGTTTATCATGAATAAAAGTGTCTAAAAGGTATTTATCTTCTGCAAATACAGAGAAGTTTAAAGTTATTTATAATTTTGATTCTCTTATCTTGTTAACAGTTTACCATAGTTTCATTAACTTTTCTTAACATAAAACGATTTTTGACAAGAAATTTTTTTGTATACGTCTAGGACAACTCGCAAGACTTCAATTCGCAAATAAACCTGATTAGTCAACACGTAACGAATAAATCGAAAAAAATCTAAAATTAATAAACGATCTCTATCATTTACTAGTATCCAGTCTAGACGACCATATTTGGTACCCCTTGATGCAAGATGATCTTCGGTAGTCAAAAAGTCTAAATGAATGTTACGGGTCCAACTTTATTAATAAAAAAAAACGGTTACATTTTAAGACAGTTAGACAAGATTGCAAAACGTTTGCTTGGAATCGTTTTAGTATTTCGATGTTTGACTTGCTTACAGTACCCCATAACTGGATTCCGTATGTCCATATTGGCTTGATAATAGTTTTGTATAGTAATATTTTATTATCTAGGGATAACTGCGAATGGCGCCCTAACAGCCAATACATCTTTTCGAATGTTTTTTCCACGTTAGTCTTCTGTCCAAATGTAACCCTAAATATTTAACGCTGTCATCATGTGGTATTTTTTGGTTGTTCAATACTGGGCAAGTAGCTCTTCTTGTTATGAGAGTTACTTGGACAGATTTTATTTCGTTAATATGTATACGCCACCTATTAAACCATAATTCTAGGGCATTTAAATGTGCTTGGAGATAATTAGACGCTATAGTTGGATTCGTATGTGAAGAGAGTATCGCTGTGTCATCAGCAAACGTCGATAGTGTAGTTCTTGGTGTATTAGGTAGATCAGCAGTGAAGATAAGATATAAAAACGGTCCCAGTACACTTTCTTGGGGAACACCAGCATTAATAGGAAATAAGCTGGTTTGTTAACACCTGACGAAGAAGTGCCGATCGGTTAAGTAGGATTTCATGATTTCATATAGGTCATGGGATAGCATATTTTTTAGTTTAGTGCCCGACCTTGTCGAAGGCTTGCGTGACATCTAAAAATACTGCTGAACAATATTTTCTTTCTTAAAAGTCTTTTAGGATTAGGTCTGTAATTCGTTGAATTTGTTCAGTAGTGGCATGCTGTTTTCGAATTAGGTATTACGTTTTTCTCCGTAAGTATTGATGTTATTTTATGCAACAGCAGCTTTTCAAGAACCTTGGACAATATGGCTAGAAGGCTAATTGGTCTAAAGGATGACAGTTTATCATTTGGTTTGCCAGCTTTGGGGATCGTTAATTGTAGCAACCTTCCATTGTTCCGGAAGGTATCTTAATCTTAGGACAGCATTGAAGAGGTAAGTGATATAGATAAAACCTTTTCCCGGTAGTTCTTTAAGAAGTTGATCTGTGATTAAATCATAACCTGGCGCTTGGTCTGGGTTTAATTCCTTTATGATTGAAGCTTTAACTTCATTTATTTTAAATTGCTTCACTGGTAGGCTCATTTGGAATAGCGCTTCGTTTCAGCTTTTTCTTGATTATTTCTAGCCCAGGTGTTGGCATCAAGACAAAGAGGTGATATGTGTTGTGGTTGCTTTAATTTGTTTGTTGCTCGCCAAAGCGAATATTCAGTAGAGTCCGTGGGTGACAGCCGTGTTAAATAGTTTTGTACTTGTTAATTTTTGATATCAGAAAATAGATTTTTTTAGTTCTGTTGCAAGTTGATTTAATTTTCTTTTGTCTTCGGGGTGTCTAATTAATTGCCATCTTCTGCGTTGTCTGCGGTTTTCTACTTTTTTTTTAATAGTAATGGGACAATATTCGTTTGTACCAGTTTGCTGTTTATTTGGTGTCGCCTGCCAAGCTGCTTTTTGTATAGCTTGATAGAAATTTTCCAGTGCTACAGCTAAATCCTCGTTTGTTTTCAACGGTACTTGAAGTGATAACGATTTATCAATTAGTTCTCTAAAAACATTCCAATTTGTAAATCTATTACAAAGTATAGGGGGTTTCGCTTTGGGCATCACTTGTGTGCTAATTGTAACAATTAGTGGTGAGTCCTCACCTGAGAGATCTAGGCAATTCCCTGCTTTTATAATTTGGATTTATGCCTTTTATTATGCAAAAGTCTAGCAAATCTGGCGTTTTTCTTATATCCGAAGGGCAGTTGGTCGGCTCACCTGTTGATAAATAATGAAGTGCATTATTATTTATTGTTTTTAGCAATCCTATGTCCTTGGTTGTAGTTAATCGTGATCCCCACTGCATATGTTTTGAGTTGAAATTACCGCGTAAGATAAATCTATTTCCCAGTGTTTGGAAATAGGTTTCGTATTGCTGTTGTTTATTGTTATACCTAGGTGGGCAATAAACTGCTGATACGTTCAGTGTTCCCTGACAATCTTCTAGAGTAATTGTTGTAGATTGGAGATGCTGTGGATTTCCCAATCCAAGTTCATAATGTTTAATGGTATTTTTAACTATGATCGCTGTACCATCATGCACCGTACCATCAGGGTGCTGCCTAGCATAAATGGTATAATTTGGAATTTTTAAATAAGTTCTGTTTGTATAATGTGATTCAGAAATTAACATTATGTCAATCCATTTGTTAGGAATATTATCAATTCGTTTTTGTGATTTGCCAAACTATTGGCATTTCATACAGCTATTTTAAGATAATGAGCCTTTAGTTTTATTTGAAGCAAGTGATGATAAGAGATTTAGCATAGTTCCCATTTATTGCATTAGGGCTTTTAGCATGTTTTTTAGTTTAACCATATCATTTGATTCATTTAGTGAGTTATTATCTGACTGTTGTAAAGTATTGTTACTGTTTTGAATGTGTGAAACGCACACTAAATAATTATTTAAACAAAATCAAATCAAGAATAAGTATCTAGTACAACAAATCAGTGGACAATATCAGTAACAGAGTTAGAATACATGGCAAAAACATGATTTGAACAAAAATTATGATGATAGTAAATCTGAATCAACCTTATAATATATGATATCAAGAAGTTTAACTGGATATAAAGGGAGCAAAGTAGATAAAGGTGTCTTAAAACCACGGCAGTTCAGAATTAGTTTTGATATTCTCGGGCTCAATATTTAAACACTGTGATGCTCTTTTCAAATCTGAAGAACACAATCCGCATTCGAAACAAATTATAACAACGGATAATAATGTATCGTCCACGTAGTATTCCCATAAATACTGTTACATGCTGATTAGAACAACAATAAAATGATTAACTGTTTTTGCATAATATTTTCGGAATTTATTAAATGGTTATCGATAAGTATAATTATAACGGATTTATTCAAAATCATTACCCCTAATCTCTATCAAGCTTTAAGACGTCCGGGCCGTTCGTCTATGGCAGTACGCATTACGTCCATTGAAAAGTATCGACTGCAACCATCAGCGTTCGCTTCAAAGAATCAATATCAGGATGTCTTTTTGAACAAAATGTGTCCTTTAGAACTGTCCACAGTTTGTAACCTAATGGATTGAGATCCGGGCTACTTAAATGGCAATCCTCTACTGTTAGAAAGGCACATTATCGATCAGCCAAGTTTCTGTTGATACACAGCGGCCGAAGTTTTGACTTTCTTTTTACAAAAATGAATGTCAATTACATCATAACACATTCCCCATTAAACGATTATAACTGCCTGTTTGGCCCCTTGGTACTAGCTGATATCTTTGTTTGGATAACCAAGCATACACCGTTTTATTTTGTTGACAGGTTTCTCCGCTGTAAACAAAATTTTTTGTGACCATCATGCACGTACTCAGTCAACAATCTCTTTGATTTTGCTTTTCTACCTTTTTTAAAGCATTTGTCAGCAAATGTCTCATATGTCTTCGTTAAACAGGTAATCATAGGTTTCTAAATTAAATCTAAACGTGATCTTCTAGATTTTGGACGATTCTCAACACACCTAATCTTATTAAACAATTTTATAACCCGACAAACAATCATACGGCTAATGCCTGGATGTTGCATGGTCTTAAAGATTATACTTTCTTTAGTTCCACACTTATGTTATGGTATTACAGCAATATATACAACTTTTTGTCAGCCCATTACATTGGTAAACACACAAACGTGACAAAAACACAATGTAACTTACAACTATAAGACTTGATAATTGCAACCATATGTAAAGTCATTAATATACTGTGCAAAACAAGAGTAGGTTTGATTTTGTAATAGTATTTATGAAAATACTAGATATAACAATGACAAAGGGTTCGTGGAACAAACTTAATCAATTAGCTTAAGGTATTTCACATCAAATGTAGTTCTATTTTATATTTTAAATTGACTCTTAAAAACCAAATTGTTAATTTAGATATTTGCTGATACTGAACAGAAGCACCATTAAATTACTATTGTTTTATTTTTTACAACATACCTTGAATTGTTAACCCTTCTAAGCTGATAAAGATACTGACTCTTTCTTGAAACTATTATTTTCCGAAAAGAGTTAAAAGTTGTGGGAGCAATAATATATCATTGAGCATAGACTTCATATTGTTTAATCAAGTTCTTGTTTTCGATATAAAATTTTCTTTTCATTTATCCAGACAAAAACACAATTACTTTTTCACCAATCTTTACAAATAACTGAATGGTCAATAACAGATCAAAGCGACTATGGCAAAATTTTGAAGAAAAAAAATTTAAATAAGACATTTTAGGGCAACATAAACTGGACATCTTCGAAAATCTATAAAAGTAAATGGAAAACAAGAATAACAACAAACATTGACTGTTATTTTTTCTCGAAGGCAATATTCGAATAAGGGAAAACTATTATTTTTGTTGTTTTAATATTATGACAAAAATAAATATCATTTTGTCCAACAAGATAATACCATAAAATTATTCGAATTTTCTGAGCGATACACCCAACAAGTCTAATGAAATAATAATAATAGATTTGAAGTTGGTTCGGAACAATTGCTCAGGTTGCTACAAACGACTGTAACTTTGAAAAACGTTCTCACCTACTTTAAAGTCAGACTTATCTATTTTCAAGACGAAAAAGGCCTTGGAGGTTGTTTTGAAGCATTTTGCAGATAAAACTTCAGAGTATTCCTGTAAGGATATTGGAATGCTTTCAAGATGTAATTATTATGTTGAAGTACATGTAGACTTTAATGAAAGATAAACCTATCGTTTTATTTCTTTCACTCCTGGAATATAGTCGGGTCGGAAACTTTTGGCGCTTACCTCGTATGTATTTGGTAGACAGCTTGCCTAAACTACTAAATATTTTCGTTGTTGACTAAATCCATCTGCTATTGTTTCCAAAATATTATTTCTCTCACATTTACTTTTATTTTATGTCTTTGTTAGTTTTGTTCAGTTTCTAGGAACGGCAAGTACGCACCATATAATTACCTATTTTCGTTCTGTAATAACGTAAATAAAAATAATGAAATTAAATTTTTTTTCGTTCACAAATATTGCCGTCGCATATTGTTCGCTGTCTTGCGAAATTGCATCGATTGTGTATTAACCAAACAGTATCAAGCGCGAGCCTGTTCAATTTTTTCATTTATTTTCTCTTCGGTGTTTGCGATCTGCACAACATTTTAGCCGAGCTGAAGCTGGGGTTCTCCGCAGCTCGCAAGGTAACTCGAATCGAACGCTAAGAACCTCCCTTTCCGTGTATTGCAACTTAAGTACTTGAATGACTTCTCGAGATCCGGGCCGCGCGGAGCCGCTTTAAATCTTTTATTAATATTAAACCGCCGGAGCCGCGCAACCCTTCCTCGCCGGGTGCCGTTAAAAATTGATTTAAACAGCTTCTTCTGGCGCAGAGCCGCGTTTTGTCTATTCACGTCACGCGCCCCCGAATATACATCACTTGTTAGACCATTCGTCCAGAATACCCGCCGCCCCCGGTTTCATTTGGCTTGGTGTTATTTATCCAGCGCGGCCCATTCACCAATATCTACCCTCCACTTATAGACCTGCCTTTGAAATGTTCAACAACTTGGCGTTTGATATGCGAATGTCAGATTTTGCGGAATTGATAGGCCTGCCATGTATCGATTGGGCTCAAGTGCGTACATTGTTTATATAGTAACGAGGGCTTCCAACCGCTCGCTGCATTTGAAGTTTCCATGAATACCGGGAACATCAGTTCAATACACTGTATGGGGCGAAGATTAAATTTGCGCACACCAACCTACATCAGTCGGCATTATATCATTCGTGCATTATATACATTTCTGAACCAACTTCTATTATTATTACGTCATTAGACTTGTTTGGATGTATGCGAATGGCTTCATGGTATTTCAATGTATTATCTTATTGGAGCAAATAAAATTCATTTTTTTGTAATATTAAAAACATTGACAAGTCTTTCTTGTCATTCTCTCTTTCCATTTACTTTTATTTGCTTTCGATGTCGATTCTGTGTTTTTCTCGAGTGTTTTAGTTGCATTTTTTCTTTCTCCAAAATTTTATCACTATCGCTTTGATTTGTTATTAACCATTCAATTTTTTGCATATTACGATACGTGTAGGGTTGTCTAAAAATGAATACCTTTTTTGTTTGGATAAATAAAAGGCAAATTTTATATAGAAAACAAGAACTTTATTAAATAATATGTAGTTAATATTCAATTACCTATTATATTTCATGCAACTTAAAAAAATAAATAAAGGGTAATCCAATATGCTAGGGATGGCCCATATATAGAACATGGTAACTC